>CM053606.1:15400691-15444624 GCA_028646535.1 Procyon lotor | reverse complement strand
TTTTGAAACAAACAACAGGAAAGAGAGAGGTTGAGGGCGGGGAGGGGAGAAGGAGCCCAGAAAGCAGGCGGAGGGCAGGCTGGGGTTGAACCCCGCTTCCTCCACCTGCAAAGTGGGGACCGTGGCAGATCTCTTCACCTCTCCGACTGGCCCCCCTGGAAACCGGACATGGTTGGCTGGTCTGAGAAGCCAGGGGAGACACTTCATATAAAGCCCTCGGCATATATGAGCCTCCTGAGTGGTAGGACCTTAGCCACCGATCCTTCGGCTTAGCCTGGGTATCCCGGCCCCTGGGTGGGCTGTTGGCCTCACCCTCTACCCTCTACCCTGAACATGGGCCTACACTAGAGCGGGTGTAGACCTGGCTGGGGTTTGGGAAAACTCGGGGAGTGGGATGGGAGAGCCTTATCTTGATGTCTCCATGCAGGAGCCCGAAGGTGGCGAATCCTGGGCAGCCTGTGGCCAATGTCACATTCCAGCACCTTCCCTGAGCCCAGCACTGTGATTTGCTGATGGAAAGCCAGAATTTGAACTCTAAGATCAGTGCCTGCCTCATTTCTGCTGCCCTTTTCATCAAAGCTGACTCCTAGAGGCTAGAATTTGAGGGTTAATCCCCAGAATTAGTCTTTTCCTCGTCAGAAAATCGAAGGGAGCCACCCCTATCCTGCGGGATATTGGGAAGGCCCCGTGGGCACCGGGCCGTGCCATCTTTCTAAAATTCCTTGGGCCCGGCAGCCAGTTCTCGTGATTGGTAGCGTCTCTCCCCAGTCACTGTAGCCCAAGGTTATAGTGAAAGTTTCAGCTCTGCACCCAGGTTGAGAAAACAGATTTTATCACCATTCATAGTAGGTACCTTCTTAACTAATCTCCATGTAACCAGCTCGTGCGGTTCGCTGGCATTTCTGGTGTTTGTAGGCCAATCAATGGCCTTGGCTAGTGGCTCCCTTGTTGGAACCCACACCTCCTGCTCCTACCAACCCACTGAGCTGTCAACTTCGCAAGTGTGGGTTGGGTTTGTTCTCAAACTCATTGATGCCAGTTGGGTTTTCATGGTTAAAAAATTCATCAGATATTACGCCGGTCTGGGGCCATTTTGCCCTCAGATCCATTCTACCCCCTTCCCCCATCAGGCTCTATAATGCTGGGCTCTGATTCCATTAAGTCGGCTGGTTCTGGCTCCACTCCACCGATGGGAGGCCCTGGGAGGAGGTTCAAGGATGGGAGGAAGAGAGAGCCCCTTTGTTGTTCGTCGCAGGGGCATTGCCACAGCGGCTGGGTCCCCTTTGTGGCTCCAGCAAACGCTACGCTACTCGGTTCTACCACCCTTCTGCTTCCGCGGGTGGGGGAGGGCGTGCTGGCCAACCGCCCCTCCCTGCATCTCTCTTGCCAAAGGGTGGCAGTGGCTTCCTGCCGCAGCTGATCTCGGGGCTCCTCAGCATCATGGTTTGGCTTCTCAGCTCTTCCATCACCCGTGCTGCCAATAACCCCCCAATTAACTTTCCTCTGTTTCAGATATTCGACGCGGCTCCTATTTTCCTGATTGGACCCTCACTGATAGCAAGGCAATGTTATCAATGATACAATGCAGAACAGGAGTGTCTCTTTCTAGGAAACTAGGTTGAACACCTTGGAAAGACTTGGCCAAGGCAAGTTGCTAAGAATGAATTGAATTTGGTATGGGGGGGACATGGTAAAAGATTGGGGGAAATAGTAAAATCTAGATTCTCCTGGATGTGGTTTGCTTCGTCGGTATCTTTACACTCACATTCCACTGCAGAGAAGCCCAAACTGGAAATTGTAGGAGATGCCCCAGGAGGGGCTGGCTTAAGCCAGAAGACCAAGATGAAGACCATTTCATGCACATTTATAAGTTTAAAGTGAAAATAAAAGGTTTATGGCACATAAATACTATTTTTTAATGATTCCCTTCCTCTACCAAACTTCTAGATTAACCTGATCTGATTGGTTCAGAGGCCACTATGGTATCAGATTTTTCCCCCCAGTGGAGAGCAAGAGAAAACCCAGCCGCCCACTCATGCTGGGACAGTGCACAGTCTGAGCTAAAGGAAGGGGATTCCAGGAACTGGGCAGCTACTATGTGCCAGGTGCACTCCTGATATTTTCTCATTTAATCCCTTTTTGCAATTGCAAGAAGCAGGTGCTGCCATTGGCCCCATCTTACAGGTAAGGAAGCAGGTTCAGAAAAATAAAGACTCTGGCCCACAATCTCACAGTTTCAGGAATATTCCAAAGTCAAGCCTCGGGAATGTTCTTTCTGCTTCCCCAGCAGCTTCCAGGGGTTCAATCAGGCTGGCACATGCTTCTGAGGGGGATGTGGGGATTATGAGCCTCCTGAAGGTTGGACCAAACCAGGCACCCAGTCAGTATTTGCTGCCTGGCCCCAGGAACACATTAAGCCACCTGCTGTGTAGATGTTCCCCCGGGGCCCAACACAGCCTCCTGCGCCTTCTCCTGTTCCTGGGCCTGGACTCAGCTTCCCCGGGAAGGGGACGTCCCTCAGGTGGACCAAGGCACAGATTATTCTAGGGGGGCCCGCTTTGACACATGGAAAAAACAGCGAAGCGTGTTAGGGTGGGCTGTTAGAAACTGGAGGTGGTGTTGGTGGGTCGGAAACAACTCCTGGGCTGGGAAGCAGGGGGCCAGGGTTCCACTGACTCACGGGGTGAGCTTGGGGAAGTCTCTGCCCCTCGGGGGAACCTCAGTTTCCACTTCTGTCACAGAGGGTCTTTCCTGCCACGGCTGCCTCTGATCTATTTCACAAAGACTCCAGAGGGAACCAGGAGGTCAGTTTTCCACCATGTCTGTCTCTGATCTATTTCACAAAGACTCCAGAGGGAACCAGGAGGGGGAGGGGGCCTTACCGGGCTCCAATGCCACTGACTCAGACAGCCCTGCCCAGCCCAGGCCAGCTGATTGGCTCACAACGGGGGCCGTCTGTCGTCCTATGTGACTGATGCTTCTTCACCTGTGCCTACTCATAACAGACCCCAAACTGCGTCACGGAGACTCTGGCAAGGAAACAGTATCTACGGTGCCTTCACCCGGTTGTCTGACCCTCCAAGAAATGTGTTATCCCCATTTGACAGGGAAGGAAACTGAGGCCCAGAGAGGGGAAGTGACTGGCCCCAGATCTTGTAGCTGGGATTCAGCAGAGCTGAGTGGAACTCAACTCTGACTCCAGAACCCTGTGGTTTTTACCATAAACCTGCTTCCTCCCCGGACAAATGAGAACCTGTCACCACACCACCACCCACTCGCCATTGAGGAACAAAAGACTGAGCCTTTACAGGCTCCCTGGTGACCAGCGTGGCTGCGGGCAGGAACCGGTCTCTGGGGGGCCATGGACCAGCCCCTTCTCCTTCTGTGTGCCCCTCCAACAGGAGCACCCTGTTGGCCTGCAGAGACCCCCGCAAGTTCGAGGATGGGTGCTGGGGCCGGGCTCCGAGCTCGGGCTCCCTGAGAGAGACCAGGAGGCAGTGCCCGGGCGGCAGAGGGCTCCCCAAAGTCTCAGGACTGAGCCCAGAGGGCATGGCAGGGGGCTGTGACGTTATAGCAGAGGCTAAGCCGGTAAACCAGAGGCCAGTGTTCTAATCCCACTCACAGTACTCTGTGGCCTTGCACAAGCTGACTTCAACATCCTGGACCTCAGTGTCTGACCTATGAAATGGGCGAGTAGAGCCTGCAAGGGAAACTGTGAAAAAGCCACCACCCTCTGCCCCTCCCACCCCGGCCCCCACCTGACCGGGCTTCTGGGGACAGAGTGTAGGATTGAATCATTTCCCATGTCTTTTTGGCGTTGGAGTCACTCTGAGCCTTGAACCTTCTGGGACATGAAGGATTCCCAAAGTGCCCTGATAAAGGGTAATGGTGGGGGTGTGTTTGTTGCAGGGGAGTGGAGTGGGGAGGAAGGGACAACTATGGAGGCAGGGAAGCCCAGGCACACTCGGCTAAAACGGAGAACCCCGAGGAGATGAAAGTGGGCAAAATGAGCAAAGGGCCTTGAATGCCAAGCTCAGGGCTCAAACCCGAGCTCCGCAGTGGTCTCCTTGGCATGGACGGCCCTGCTGCCAGCTTTCACAAGGGAGGCCTTCGTGGACAGGCTGCACTGGGGTGATGCCACTTTGAGTGTTTCCCTTTGTACTCAATGCCAGCTGCCGTGAAGTCCCCCCGAAGTGCCACACATGTGGACTTCTCCCTGGCAGCAGCGGTGACCGACCGTGGCAGGGTGTCAGCCGCAGCCCCAGGCCGGGGGGCATGGCGGGGAGCCCTACCACCCGCTGGTGGGTCTGGTGAGGGCCCTCGGGGCTCCCAGCCCGCCCAGGCCAACACTGGCCTTAATTAAAAATGAGTCTCCTTTACAGGATCCAAACCACGGCCCAGCCACCCCCTCCGACTGCTTTCAGTCCTGTTCCCGGGGCCACGTGCTGAGGCCAGCCCCACAAATAAAAGCCATCACTTCCCCCCCCCTTCTCTTTCTCTTTCTCTCTCTCTTAATTCTTTTTTTCCAAAAAGAGAGGCAGCCACAGAATCTTCTAAGAGGCCGTGACGTCACAGCCCAGGTGACCCCAGGCAGCCAATGGGCCAAGGCCGCGAGCCGGCTTCTTGCATCCTGTGAGCTGAGGTTGGGTTGACACTGTGAAGGCCTCGTCCCTCAACCACAGAACCACAGAGCCAGGCCCTCAGCTGCCTTCAGGGCCCTGAGCGGGAGCTGGTTGGCTCCTGGTCCTCCCCACCCCCGGGCCGCCCTCGCACCCACTGGAGCCTGGGCTCTGTCGGGGGCGAGCCTCATTCATTCATTCCCTGTGGCGCTGCTGCCGGGCCTGCCTCTGCTCTCGCTGCCCTGCGAGCTCCTCCGCCCTGGCTGCCGAAGGCTCCTTCTCGCCATCTAATGATACACTCTGCATACGCTTCTGTTGAAAATTTGTGGCTAGACATTCCTGTGGGACTGGGAATCCAAATTCTTGGGTACAAACAGAAACTTACTTTCCTTGGGGATTTTTTTTTTTCTCTCTCTCTCGCTCACACACACACTCTCGCGTTCTTTCCTTTTTTCTTTTTCATAGCAATAGGGGAAAAAAAGAGACAAAACAACAACAACAACAACAACAACAAAAACCAAACAAAAAGCGACACCACCACCCCCCTCTTATTTTCAAAAAGTAGCTTGGAAAAAATAAAACAAGAGCCAACCAAGTCAATCCCAAGCCAACCCCCCGAAGGTCTGATTTCTCGCCTTCCTCAGAGAGGGGCATGGCATCGAACAGCATATTCGATTCCTTCCCGACCTACTCGCCAACCTTCATCCGCGGTGAGTAACGACTGCCCGGGGCCCCGGGCTGATCCTTTTTGGGTGGGGAGCTGTGGCCAGGCCCCGGACCGCGTCCCTCCACTGGCCACCCAGGCTGCCTTCAAGCGCACGGCCTGCCTACCTATGTCGGCTGATTCTGAAAGCCTGAGGTGGGAAGAGGGTTGGTGGCCGCCGTGGTCTCCTGGAGCGAACTTTTGTGGGACTTTTGTCCTCAGCTGGTGGGGACAGTAAGTGGTGGGGAAATGGACGCCACAAGACCTCAGCAGCCGACCTCGAAGGGTCCTGGGGTGGAGAGGACGTGGAAGGCGTCCCTGTGACCTGAGGCTTTCTGCCTCACTGACGGGGCTCCGGGGCCCTGCAGCCCCAGCCCCGGGCCCACCCGGGGAGCTCGGACCCTCCATCTGAGCTCAGGCAGACGCAGGCACACACTCGGGTCTCCCAGAGCCAGACCAGCTCTGTGAAGAACCATGGATCTGGGGAGCTTTCCAAGGACCTCTCAAGCCTTTTCAAGTCATCCCGGGCTGAGGGGAGCAGAGGGAGGAGAAGGAGACTAGAGGATTTTGTGGAGAAATTGCGGAGCTCTGAGCGTCAGGGGAGCAGGCCTGGGAAAAGTTTACGGGCTTGGCAGAGGGGGAAAACAAAGTGCTTCCGGATGGCTTTTGCCTCTATTCATGGCCTAGAGCGACCCAGAGTTTTGGGCTCTGTCCTTCAAAAAGGATAGGGTTCCAGGATCCCCCACTTGGAAGCTCTGATGGGGGCTGGAACTCAGGGGGAGACTTTTCCTGCCTCCGCCCGGCTCTTAGGGCTGAGGAGCCCTGGCTTCAGACATCCGCCGGCTACCTTCCTCCCCCTTGCCCCGCAGCGGGAGTCCAGATGGGGCTGTGACACCCGAGACTGGGGGTCCCGAGGCCCTGAGCTTGAGTCCCAGGTCGGTGGCTACCTCGCTCAGTGGCCTTAGGCAAGTTAGGTAACCAGTCTGTGTCCCAAACCGAGACGCTCTGGCTGTGACAGTCTGGTGGTCCGAGGCGGGGGATGGGCTGCCATGAGGGCAGGCCTCGGGGTTGTGCGTGGAGACAGGTTCTCCTCTAAAACTGAGGGGCTGAATGGAATGTAAAACTCCAAGGGCTGGGGTGGGCGTGGGGGGCGCTGGTGTTGCCTTTTCTCAGCTGAGGTGGTCAGCCGAGATACAGAAGCTGTCCTGTCTGCCTTTCTGCCCGTCGGCCCGTCCCACTGCTGGGGCGAACAGAGTGACTCAGAGCCCGGCCCCGGGCTCTGGGCAAGGAGCGAGGCGCATTTGGGTGCTTATTGTTTAAAAGTTTCTGCAAGGGCTTATCTGAGGTGAGACCCCTTCCTCCTCCCCGGAGAGAAGCTGAGGCAGACTGCAGGGCTGCAGATGGGGGCTGGGGGGAGGGGACGGGGGTGGGGGTAGGGGTGGGGGCCGCCGTCCCTCAGGCGGATGCACTCCCGCCAAACCTGGTTGTGGCTGGTGACAAGCAACAGCCTCAGGTCTGGGAGCTGACAGCCGTGGCTCTTTCCTTCAAGCTGCTCCTATTAGAACGCTATTCCCTTTGTAGTCCCCAGAGCTAATTAAAGGCAGTCTGTGGCAAGAAAATAAGAGTTTATAAAAACCATTTGCTGGGTCTTTGTAATCTGTGTTTCTCCCTCCATGAGCGAGATGGAGAAATGCAGGGTTTAAAACAAAGGACTCTGGGGAGACTGGACTAAGGAGCTGCCGCCCGAGATGTGTTCCTGAGGCCGTGGAGCCCGAGAGATGGCAGAGGGTGGCACGGGGGGCGGGCAAGAGGAGAGCTAGTGGCTTTGGGCCCCGAGTGCGCCCGGAGACAAGCAGCTGCTGGGCCCAGCAGGCTGATTCCTGGTGGGCAGGGACACAGATGTGCTCTGTGAGCCGGGGTCCACGGGGGAGGCCCCGGGTCTGGGGTCTGAGGCATCTGTCCATGCTGGCTGGCCCCGTGTCTCCTCCCCAGCTCCATTCCCCACGCTCTGCTTCCAGCACCTCACATGGGGGGGTCTGTCCCCTGAGGCTCACAGGGGCCCCCCTGCAGAGTCTGTCCCCACAGAGATCCAACCTCGCGGTGGTAAAATACTGGGCTCCACACGGCCCCACGCGGGGTCCTTAACCTGTTCTGAGCCACAGATCTTTCTGGAGCCTCAGGAAGCCTATAGACTCCTTCTCAGAATCACACTTTTTAAGGGCATGAAACCAATGACTTTGAAATCCAAAGGACTGTGCAGGGAACCAAATCTGTGGAAATATGGTTATCAAACTGTAAAAAAAAAAAAAAAAAGAGCAAGTGGGTGGTGAGACCGCGACCACGAGCCCCTGTCGTGACACACAGAGCGCGGAGAGATGAGGAGCTCCAGCAACGGACGAGCGAAAATGGCATCTCCAGATCCTCCGCGACGGCCCTCACGACACGGAAGAACATCCGTGATTTCCACTGGGGACAAAATCACAGGGGAAAGAGATGCTGCATTTTCGTTGGAGGTTCGTGAAAGGAAAGCTGTCCCATGTTCCCACCCCAGCGCGCAGACGTCCCGAATTCTGTGCGAGCGGGACCTCCGGGCCCCAGCCCCTCAGCAGGAGGCCATGCTGAGGGGGTTAGGGTGTCTCAGGACCTCAAACACGTGGATTCCCAATTCCCAAACGCACCTCAGTTCCCTACGGAGAAGAGGTCTGGGAAGAGGGTGGAGAGCCATTCCCAAGGTGCAGCAGGGAGTGAGGAGGAAAGAGGACAAGACTCCCAGAAAGCTGGCAGACTGTGGGCAGAGTTCCAGGCACCAAGATGGAAGGAGCAGGAGGGCACGGGGACCTCCTGGGGCCCCCCGGGGCCCCCAGCAATTCTCTGTTCTTCTCCCTCTTCCTCTGCCAGGACTAGCCCCCAACAAAGGGTATTTATTCCTCTCTTTGACAAATGGAGACGCTGAGGCCTAATGGCTCTGACTTAGACACACTGCACGACTACGGGCAAGTCCCTTCCTCTCTTTGGGCCTCAGTTTCCCCACCTGACAAACACAGGCAATGGCCTTGGGGATGACCAAGGGCCCATCCACAGCTCCGTGGAAGGCCAGCACCCATGTCGTAAACTGCCCGTGAGGCCCTTCTCTGGGGCGTCCCCCTCACAGCACACCCCTTAACCGCAACCATGACACACAATAGCTCTCCCCACTGGGGTACCCTTCTGGGGTAGGTCTGAACTGCAACACATACTCTTTAGGAGACCCCGGGGAGGCAAAGGTTTCCATAAAAGCTTATCATGGAGTCGGAGTCGAGCGAGCGCAGAGATTCAAGCCCGGGCTCTGGAATCTAACCCCGCCCCTTGCTAACTGTGTAGCCCGGGACAAGTCAGTAAAATGGGGGTGAGGATTATACCAAACTCAAGGGGCTCTGGAGAGAATTCAACGAGCAGGGTGCCTGGCACAGAGGACATGGCAAGTAAACGCCCTCATTCTTAAAACTTCCATAAGCCTGGCCTTGGGCTGGGATCTCAGATACAAGGGTGACTGGGTCAGGCTCTCTGCCCTTGAAGAGCTGGAGGGCGGGCGTGGAAAGAGATGAGTCAACTGAAAATTGTGCTGAGGTGTGATCGACGTTATAAGGAGGGAAGAGTGGGGGTCTAGAAGTTCAACGAAGGGGACTAGCCCACCCGGGGAAAGGGAGAACAGTTCTGGTGAAGAGATATTTAGGTTGGGTCTTGCGGCAGGGTGTGTGTGTGTGTGTGTGTGTGTGTGTGTGTGTGTGTGTGTGTGTAGAAGTGACAGAGGGAGAGAAGAATTCTAAGAGAGAGAACAGTTTGGGGCAAAGGTGTAGAGATTCTGGGCACCCCCGGGATGGCTGGAGCCCGCGGCAGTGGACGGACAGCCTGTCTGTCAGGCCACCCATCCAGCCCAGATTCTCTCAGCGGTGGTTGGGTAGTGGGTTGGCAGCTCCTCCCGTGGAGATGCCTGGGAGACGTGGAAAATGGCCTCTCAGGCATGAAGCAGGCCTGGGTGGAGGCAGGGGGTGGACAAAATGGCACCGGGCAGCTCTAGCCCAGATGGTCTGACTCAGAGGTCACCGGACAGGGAGGAAGCTGCCCAGACCAGAGAGGTCAGTCACTGTCCTTTCCTAAGCCAACAACAGGGGACTCTCCTGGTTTTTGCCCTGAAAGTCCCAGACCCCAGGCACCGCAGGACAGTGGGTGACCCTGAGTGGTGTGCCCCTGGCAGCCTCCCCCTCCCCCGCCAACCCTGGGAGATGAGCGGACTGACCAGACGGACCGCGAGCCATCCCACGCCCACTATGGTGCTTACCTGGCGCCACGTCTGCTGGGCCCCTTTGACGGGGGCTCCCGAGGCCGCCCTGCACAACCCCCGTCTCCCCAGACCACCCTGTCTGTCCAAAGTGCCCCCCAGGGAGACATTCCTGGGAGCCCCCCGCCGGCCACAGGGTTTGGGCGGGCATGAGCCGGCCCCACACAGTGGGACTGTGTGTCCAGACCTTACCCACGCCCACGACGGCAGCTGCCGGCCCCCAGAGGCCCCACTGGTCACATAGAGGGCCCATTGACGCCCGGGCCTTGAGGCTTGAGGTGGCCGCATCAAAGCTGAGGCTTGCTTGGTTGCCGGAGGGAGTGGGGGAGGTTACGGAGGGGAGGGGAGCTGGGAGAAGGATGCCCCTCAGCAACAGGGCCTGAAAACCTGACCTTCCAGAAGGCTCTGAGAGGCGGGGGAGAGCAGCATCCTCTGATCCCAGCCTTGCCTCTGAGCCAGTCCAGACTACTCTGTAGGCGGGGAAACTGAGGCCTGGACTCAGAGTTTGGCTGCGGGAAGGGGAGGGCGAGGCAGCCGAAACACCAGTCTTTATTCCTGTCTCTTGGAGATGCCTTATCTGCAGACCCATTCTCAAATCCGCCCCCCACACTGTGTCCCCTCGGTAGCTGGGGAGTCTCATCCCATCTTCAAAACGGAGCTCCAACACCCCTCTGCCAGGAGTCTCCCCTAGGACCACCTGCGACCACCAAGGGGACCTGGCCTCCACCAAGCTCTCAGTCCCAGGGCCAGCCTTGGTGCCCACCTTAGTGCCCAGTATCCCGCCTTACTTGGTGGAAATAAGGGGAGGGAGAGAGGGAGGGAGGAAGAGCTTTAGCCCCCAGGGGAGCCAGGGCCCTCTGTCCTTGGCCTTGAAGTAGCGCCTCCCAAAAGCAGGCCCCAACCCACCCTGTGCAAGAGGCAGGTAGGGATGACTCTAGGCACTGTGGGCCTGGGGTGGGAGTGAGGCCCGGTCGTACCTCGAGAAGTCACAAGAACCAGAAACAGTGAGTCAAGGCAGGAGAATATTAGAATGGGCAAACAGTGCCACCTCCTCATTAAATGGGTGGGGGAACTGAGGTCCAAAGGAGTCTGATCTTGTGTCGGGTCGAATTCAGCAGCAAGAAACCAAGTTTTCTTGTCTACCCAGCGACCAACCTTCCACCGGGCACCTAGGGCAGGAGTCAGGCTGACCAGGTTGCAGCTGCTTTGTAAGCAATGCGCTAATTCACCTCTCTGAGCTCAGTCTCCTCCTCTGTGCGATGGGGCTGGGAGCGCAGACCTCCAACGAGCTTTCCCGGAGTGCGCGAGACCTGCCCTGGAGCCCCGAGCGTGGGCTGGAGGGCAGCAAGGGCTCACCCGGCCGTCTACCTCCGGCTGGGCTGGGGCCCCGCGCTACGGCTCCAGTCCCATCTCTTGCCACGGCAGATGTTCCCACGTCTGGTTTTCTCAGGGCAGGAGAGGGGTAAGCATGGAGGAGACTGCAGAGGGACTGGGATGGCCCTTGTCAAGGGCTCTCTGGGCGGGTGGTAGAGAAGAGGGTGTTCTTTGGGGACAAGGCACCATGCAATGTGGTTACAAGCCCAGGCTGCAGCCGGGCACGGCCACTTCCTCGCTGTGTGGCCTCAGACAAAGCTCTTCACCTCTCTGAGCTCAGTTCTCTCACCTTTAAAACAGGGAGAACAAACAGTAGCCAATTCAAAGCTTGTTGGGTAGATTCAAGGAGAATTTATATTATGTGCTTAATGCAGGGTCTGGTGCAGAGTCAAGCTATCCATAAAAACTGGGAACTGTGGCTGTTTAATACCCCCACCCCCCACCCCCCAGCTCTCGGGCAAGAGCCCATCTGACTCCGAGTAGGATAGGGAAAGTCAGACAGCTGCCTGTCTCCCCTCAAAGCCCGCTTCCTGGCCGCCCCCCTGGGGTGCCTCCCTGGGTCCTTCCCCTGTCCCCTTCAGGCCTTGGGAGTGCCCTGCCCCACCCTCACTCCCCTCCCCCCCCATTCTTCTGTCGAGAAGGACCACCCAGCGTTTCTTGCTAAATGGGTGGAGGAAAGGGAGGATGAATGGGCAAGCAATTGAATGAACCAGGACTGACCAGCCTGGGAGGTTTCCAGAGGGGGCCCCTCACTTCCCCCTTTGCCGGTTGGCTCATTCTTTGAAACGCTTGCTGGTGGGAGCCTGAGCGCTCTCATCCAATCGGCACCGCAGGCGTGAAGGTTTAGGTTCCTCTTTGGGGTTTTCTTTTGCGTCTGGGAAGTGTTTTTGGCAAAAGGTTCAGACTTACTTGTGGGCGGAAAGGGTGGATGCCCATAACTTACGATTTGCAGGGGTGACCAAAGTCGGCCCCCCCTCAAAATGTCCTTAACTGTGTGACCTGGTGACTAAAATCCCACCTGGAGCACTCACCCGCAGTCATCCTAGTCATGACACTTTGGCGCCAGTGTGTCTGCCTGTTCTGCTCACCTTTGTTTATTTTATTTTTTAAGTTTTTATGTATTTAGATCATCTCTGCACCCAGTGTGGGGCTATAACTCATGACCCTGAGATCAGGAGTCTCATGCTTTACCGCCTGAGCCAGCCAGGTGCTCACCTTCGTTTAGAGGAAAGAGGTGGCTGGGTGCAGAGCTAGCAGAAAGTATTAAGGAAAGGGGAAACTCGAGGCCCTCGGATGGAAAACAGGGTGAAATGTAAGGTGGTGGGGAGGAGAGGAAAGGTCCGTCTTGGTCATGCCCCTACCCCTACCTGAAACTTTGCCTGGGCACCAGCACCCCCGTAGTTCCAAGAAGTGCCCCCAATGCTGAGGATTTCCCTGCAGTCCTCCATCAGTGGACCTGAGTTCTGCTCGATGCCCATGGAGGAAGTGGGGGCTGGGGTGAGGGGTTCTTCACACCCTCCTATTTTAGGAAGATATATCCAGTCCAGAAAGGTTGGAGTGAGGAGCCCCATGTTAGGGGTGGTAGGGGGCCCCGGGGTCCTCCCCTATGGAGCAGCCATATACCTTCCCAAAGAGGAGAGGAAGCCAGCTCTGAGCGGAAGGCAGCTTTAGAAAAAAGACTGGAAGGAACACACTAAAATGTTGTAGCTAATGCTACTTGGTGCAGTCATGGCAGGGAGTTTTTGTCCCTAATTATTTGGTGATTGGGTGTTTTCTTTTATTTCCTTCCTTCCTTCCTTCCTTCCTTCCTTCCTTCCTTCCTTCCTTCCATTCTTTCTTATTTTTTTTTAAAGATTTTATTTATTTACTTGGGAGAGAGAGAGAGAGATCACAAATAGGCAGAAAGGCAGGCGGGGGGGGGGGCGAGATCCCCACTGAACAGAGAGCCCCAACACAGGGCTCGATCCCAGGACCCTGAGATCATGACCTGAGCCAAAGGCAGAGGATTTAACCCACTGAGCCACCCAGGTGGCCCGATTGGGTGTTTTCTAAACCTTTAAATACTGAGATGGGCCTCCTGCCAGCCCAGGCCATCCCTCCTCTCTCTTTGTCTTGCCAAATCACGGTGATCTTCCCCCTGGGCCCTCCTACTTCTGTAGGATGTAGAGGAAGGGTCTGCCCTGCACTGGGCAGAACCGTGCACACAGCAAGGTACTCAGGAAATGCGTGCGGCTTACATTGTGGTCCCAATCTGGAGACAGTTTTCCTGGCATGCCCAGGACGGGACGTGAGGAGGTCCAGTTAGTGCCTCTGATCTTCCAATGGATATTTATTGAGCATCAACTCTATGCACACCACACACTGTTCTGGAAACTGGGGATACAGGAGCGAATGAAAGGCAAAGATCCCTAACCTGCTCCCACCACCACCACCACCACCGGAGCCAAAGTTCAGCCAAAGTGAAGAGTGCAAAGAGTTCGCCTCTGGAAAACGCCCCCAGGGAGATGGTCCAGCACCCCTCTGATCTATACCCTTCCTATCTGTGTAAAATCTCAGCTGTCTGGGACTTCCATAAATGCTCCCACAACCGCACTAAATCTTCAGCTATCCCTACCTCTGTTGCCGAAATGAATCCATAAACAGACTCAGTGATGGTATGATCGGCTGAAGGTAGTATTTCGGAGGAGAAAGGCAGTGAGGAAGGGATACGGGAGCCACATTTGCTGATGACTTACCGTGTGCCAGGCGCTGTGTGGTTCCTTTGCAAGAGTATCTCATTTCACTTCATCTCTACAGTGATCCATGTAGTAGGAGTTATTATTATCATAGATGGGGAAACTGAGGCTCAGCAAAGGGACGGGACTCACCCAAGGTCATGCAGCTAGTAGCTGGTGAAGCCCAAATGCATGTTAGAATCTGTCTGTCATCCAAGCCAGCCCAGCAAAGCTCTTCCTTCTACTGGCAGACGTCTCTTCTTCCCAAAGACCCGGGAACTTACCACTTCCATGGAGCCCTCCCTGACACCCCCAGGCAAAGTGATTTATAGCCCCCTTTATTCAACCAACACACCTCTAGGCTCTTCTCAAATACTTCCAGAAGGCTTCGGAGGAAGAGTAGAGTCTGAGATGAACAGGTCTGGGAAGGAAGGAACATTGGTGGTTCAGATAGAATTAATGGTATGAGCTAAGGGACGGAAGAAGGACCACATAGAAAGGGTTTCTTAGAGATGGGAGAGCTTGTGGGTCTTGTGGGGAAGTTGAGGACGAAGAGGCTGGAGGGGAGGTGGGCCAGGCCTAGAGGTCGGTCATGGCATTCAGGGCAAGGAATCCAGGCAGGATCCAAGCTGGGCAGTGATGTGGGACAGAGCATCCCATGATGCACTGGGGCGCCTCTGAAATAGGCCAGTGTAGACGTGCGCCTTGAGCGCAGGTACGTGTGTGAACAGAGACCACAGGGGCCCTCCTGCACCCACTTACAAGCCCTATTTTTGTCACTCTCTAGGCACACATCTGAGAGACCGAAGCATACTTGTTCTCAGGCACGTAGAATGAGTGCTCCATGGATGGGCACGTCTGTGGTCTGAGGAGGACTAGGGCAACAGTTCAGAGCAGTCAAAACACGACCCATCCTGGGGAGAATCCCAGCCAGTGCCAGCGACACGATTTGCAGAGCACAGAGCAAAAGGAAAATGCAGGGCCCCCTGTACAAAAGTCATTTGGAATTTCAGGCAAGCACAGAACATTAAACCAAGCGTGGGGTTCTTCTAAGCAAAGTGTCATGAGCAAATGCGTGACTTGGGTGCCCAGGAAGCCAGCCCTGCCTAGAACAGCCCCAGGCTGGGGGCCCAGGGCCTGAGAGTAAACCTGTATCTGCCTTTTCTTCTTTGGTGTTTTATTCCTTGGACTTGTGCAGGCTCCCATTCTTCATGAGTCGACAATTTAAGAAATACTACTACTGATAAATTAAGCCTAGGGTAAGATCATACCTTGAAGCTTTTAGAAGCAGCAAGAATTAATTAGGGAAAACACAAATCCACTAACACCCTACCTCACCTGCACTTTATGTTGTAGATCTCCTGAAGGATCTAGGAAATTTAAAAATCAGCTGTAATCGCAAGACCCAGAGAAACCCGTGATCATTCGGTTTATTTCCTTCCAGACTGTTTTTTCCTACGTCTGGTGTTTGTCTCTGGAGTATCTCTTCCCTCTGTGGGCTAGAGACTAGATTGTAGCTCTGTCCAACCGAACTTTCTGGGATAATGGAAATCTCCCAGGTCTGTGCTGCTCAATGTTCTAACCCCTCACCACATGTGACTATACACACAGGCTGTCCCTAAAATGCACCCACCCAGTCCGAAACTAGCACAACTGAGGGATGAGATTTTTAATCTTATTTCATTTTCATTATTTTAGCTTAAATAGCCTCATGGGCATGATAGCTACCTTGTTGGGCCATGTAGATGTAGGAGAGTGTTGGCCCGAACGCTCTCCCAGCTTTATCTCATTCCAAGAGATATGGCCTTTTCCTGTTTCCAACTCAAAATGTTTGAAAAATCTTATACACAGCAAGCACAGATTGCCTTTGTCATCAGATGAAAAGCCACTAAAGATTTTAAGTTCGTAATACATTCAATGTATAGTCGGGGGCAGAGGGAGGAACACTTTAGATTTTTAAAAAGCAAATCACTGGGGAAGATTGATCCTGGCAGAATGAGATCTATTTTTACTTTTCCTATCAATATTCAGAAAAAGAATGTGGGGTTTAGAATCAGAAGCTGTGGGTTTGTCTTCCAGATCCACCACTTACTGGCTGTGTGGTCACTTAGCCTGCCCGAGCCTCAACTTCCTCATCTGTGAGATGGGGATATCGACGCTACTGACCTCCCCAGGCTGCTGCGGGGACTGAACCAGACAGTGAAGGGGAGGACACAAGGGACCCGAGCAGAGCGGCGAGGGAAGAGCTTTAGCGCAGATGATTTCTGCAGGGGTGGAACCGAGCCTCTGTTAGGGGCATTACTCACAGTTCTCGCTTGCTCGGCTGTCTGCCATTTCCTAGAAACCAGGAAATGAGGGGGGCATCTCCCACCTTGTGTGTGGCTGATGGTGTCAGGAGTTGAGCAGAAATAAAGGGGCTCTGTGACCAAACAAGCCTGGGGAAGGCTGTATCAAACCATGTTTGACAGAGTATTTTGCTGAAGGACTTCTCAGAGCCTTCAAAATGCTGAGGAACATGGGCTTCTCCTCAGGCTGGGATGCCGAGGAACCCACTTTGGGAAAAGCTGCTCCAGGGAGAGCTGTTCAGTCCACCCTGGCTAAGGACCCCGTGGGGGCAGGGAGTTATTTTTTCAAGGACAGAGGAAATTGTTTAAGACTTGGAAGAGAAATCAGCTGGGTGCTCAGTGCAAAAGGGAAAAGTACAAAATTGGAATTCATAAGTGCGTAATTGTCTAGGAAATAGAATTATAACAACTCGACTCTTAAATAGTTAGGATATTAGCAGCAAACACTTACGTATAGCTCTTACTAATGCTACGCACGATGCGCTTTACATACCTCTGCTCATTGAATCGCATGACCCTGTGACACAAATGCTATTATTAAGTCAGTTTTATAGACTGAAGAAGAAACTGAAGGCCAGCGAGGTTAATCCATCTGCCCAAGGTTCCCTAGCTGGGGTTCCACCCCAGGCAGCCTGCATCTGGAATCTGTGCGCCTCACCACGGCACTGCGGCTATGAGCTCATCGAGGTGTTCTCGATGGAGGAACATTCCTTCACTTCCACTGGTCCCCTTCCTGGGAAGAGCCGGTAGCACTTCCACAAGCCTGGTCAATCGGAACCACTTTCTTGCTGGGTGAGTCAACACCGGGCTTCAGTTTTCTCATCTGAGAAATGGGCCAGTTGTCATTTGAGGACCAAAGAGGGGAGATTTGTAGAGCACAGTGCATAGTCCATTCACAAGTCACGTGATATATGGCAGCCCTTCTGCACCAGGGCATAGACGGGAAACTGAGGCCTCGAGAGGCATGGAACGACATAACCGAACTTGAGCTTGGAAAGCACTCCAAAAAAACCAGGTCAAAATCCCTTGGCCAGCCCAGGTCCACACATGGCCCAAGCAAAGGGCTTCTTTCTCATCCGGCCAGGGCCTGTGTTATCCTTCTCGTAATGGCACTGTGAGCGCTTTGGTGGGGGCCTCGCCCTCTGGGTTCCTCTCCCCGGCCCCTAGCTCTCCTAGGGGTCCCTCCCACCGAGTGCAGGTTCTGTCTGATCCAGCATCCTGCTGCAGCCACCTGGCCTGGGCACCTTGCAGAAGTCCCCTGGAATTCCCCTCTGTGGTGCCTCATGTGGGGTGAAGGGCACGCCCCCACACGTGCCTCTGCGCCTGTTTAGGGACCCCCACACTTGCCTGATGGTCACTCCTCCACCCTGACTCACCTCTGAAATTGACTCTGCCGGTACTGGGCTCGACACTTTATACATAACACCGCTAAGGTTCACGACCCTACAGGGTCAATATTTTCATCTGCATTGGAGAGGAGGAATGTGAGAAATGAAGGCCCTTGTCTAAGGTCACGTCGTTTAGAAGCAGTATAGCGGGGGTTCAAGGCCAGGCTGTGCCCGCCCCTTCCACAGGTGCAGCCCAGGGCAGGAAAGGCAGTTCCCAAATACACGCAGTCTGCTATGCGCTCCACACTTCCATGCAACCCTGCATGTCGGGGGCTTTTTTGCTGGGAGGGGTGGTGGGTGGGTGACACTCATATCTGAGCTCAGTCCCTCCTTCAGGCAGGGCCGGCTTCTCTGGCTGCAACCCCAGGGGGGAGCACAGGGCTCCGAGCTCAGAAGGGGTCCCTATGCTTGGGTTAATGCTCTGCAACTGCCATCTTGAAATTCTTAATAATTTTGTCTTTGGGTTTGTGCTTTGTAAGTCAAGTCGGATGAGACAGAGGAGAAGGTGGGACTTCGGGGTGTGGACTCAGTGCTGCCCATCCTCCCACAGGCGGGCCAGGCGTGAGTGTGGGCATGGGGGGGACAGGTGCACATGACCCATATGCCAAGGTTTGAGGGGGAGCGGATGTGCGTGAGGGTCCGCACTCACCCCACACTGTCCCCATGTCCGAGGGAATGCAACACAAAATAGCAAATACAAACATCATGACAAGACAGGAGATACCGTGGAGGAAAGCTAGGAGCTTTTTTCCTGCCTTTTCAACCGGGACCCCTTATTTTCATTTTGTACTGAATGCCACAGATTGGGTAGCTGGCCCTGCCTGAGGAGAGGGGGGACATGGGTGGGCCCCAAAGATATAGCACAGGTGGCAAGGGAGTCGAGACCTGGGTTGCTTTTTTTCCTCCTGAGAGGAGTGACAACTCCTTGGGTGGTCTCCTCTGCATCCTGGGCTTTGTCAGAGAGAGAAGACCCAGATCAGGGGCCTGGGGACATACAAGCCCTTCCAGTGGCTGGCCTGAACCGGGCAGGGCTGCCTGGGGCTGCTCGGGGGTACACACGGCTCAGACTCCCAGGGCAGCCCCGAGCCCTGAGCGGAGGCTCGCCTCCCAGCCAAACACAAGAGGGGACCTGGCCTTCTCTGCCCTCCCCGGCTGGGCCAGGCCCCAGGCCAACACTCAGCCCTTTGCCCCAGGGAGGCTTGACCCAGAAGAGTGGGCCGGAGGTGGTGGGTGTGCTCCCGATGGCTTTCCTCCCCACAGGGACAGTGCTCCGATCAGACGCGCCCCTGACCCGGGCTTTAAGATACATCACGGCTGATGAAAAGCTCACAGTGGCCCCTACTGACTGGGGGAGGCAGGACCACGGCTCCGTCAGTGACAACCTGAACTTGTGATCAAGCTGTGCTCAAGGTTGGGGCTCAGTCTGTGCCCATTCAGGGAGTTCAGATGAGGGCCTTGGATGTCTTGCTCACAGCCGAGCTCCGGGTGCTGAGCTAGATCTAAGTCATAGGAGGGGCTCAGGAAATACAGGGGAGGAATGAATGAGCAAACAGTCTGCTCAGGGAGCCCAGCCCCGGGCCTTGAGAGGATCTGCAGTTTCAAATCAGCCAAACCTGCCATCTTTGCTCCACCGCTCCCTCCCCTACGGCTAGACGCCCTCCCTTTTGCTCAGTTTCTTCATCTGCACAATGGGGAGAATGACAGTACAGAGAACTTACTAAGACAGCATTTCAACTGCTCAGCTCCGCTCGCAGCCCATGTGAAACACTCAGCGTGTGAGAACTAACACAATTCTATTAATGCTCAGAGTTTTCACTCTGGCTCTCAGATTTCAGGCTTCAACATTTTAGGAGTGTTTTTCCATAGTTTCCAATTTTTTCCAGAGTGCTCCTATTAGAGCTGACCCTTGAACGACACAGGTTGTTCAAGGATACACTTGTACATGGATCCCCCCCCTAAATACAGCACAGTACTGTTATTTTCTCTTTTTCTGTATATTTTCTCTTCCTTCTGATTTTCTTGGTAACATTTCCAGCTTACTTTATGGTATAGAATACATGTGACATATAACAAATTAATTGACAGTTTATGCTATCAGTAAGGTTTCCAGTGAATAGTAACTAAGTTTTGGGGGAGTCGAAATTTACATGCAGATTATTATATGTTGCACCAGGGTCAGTGCCCCAACACTCACATTGTTCTAGGGTCAAAACCAACTGTATCACAGGGGCGGGTGTGTGTTGTGTGAGGGACCCAATTGATGCTGTGTATTAACAGCATTGTTCTAAACAGACAATAAATAAAAGGAGGCAAATCAGAGTCAGCTTCTGCCACGATCCCCTGGGGTCCCAGCCTCCCGAGGCCCTGACAGCATTTGGGGGCCCCCGTGCCCTCCAGGACATGCACCCCGCCCCCCCCCCATGCATTTAGCCTTTGGGTCAGACCAGCATCTGCGAGGGCTTCTGGGTAGGACCTGTGGGTGGGGTGGGGCCTCTGTCGCAGCTCAAAGAAGCCCCGCCCCCACCTTGGGCCCCTGGCCCTCGCCCCACCCCCGCCATGCACCGAGGAACCTGCACGCGCTCGCACAGGCAAACACGCATGAGCGGCCACACCCACTACCACAGACACCCGGACTTTTCAGGAACCCCTGCCCATGGGGACCAAGGGACACCTGGTGATGTGGTCTGAGGGAGGCCGCAAGGGGAAGCTGCTTTACTCCTACCCAGGCTGGTCCTGCTTCTCTGGCCAGGACGTCCCTCCTCTTCCTGGGAGTCCCCAGACACCTGCCAGTGCCCCCTGTCCACTGGGCTGGTGCTCGAGGGACAAGGCTTCGTGGGAACCTGGGACTGATGGCACAGAGTACGGTCCTCAGCCCAGAACTAGGTTTCCCGGCTAGGAGAGGCCTCAGAGATGCCTCCAGGGGACCCATCATCTGATCGGTGGGGAAACTGAGGCCGAGAGAGGAAGGGGCTGCCCAGGGTCCCCAGGAACGTGGCAGGGAAGGAGTGGCCTAGCCCGGTGGCACTGCCAAGCAGAGGTGGCAGGAAGGAAGGTGAGCTCTGGGTATTTCAGCTTCCCCACACATCTCTCTGGGGCCATGTGGGGGCCTTCTGGCTCCAGCGGTCTGATCTTCTGGGAGCTCTGGAAGGCTTCAGGGAGCTCCAGGTGAAGTCCACACTGCTCCCTGGGTAGTGCGGGAAGAGGATGCAAATAAGAAGGGGCCCTGGGGACCTGGGTTAACCCCCTGAACTCATTTCTGGCCTCTTCTTCCTGTGGGGCCAGTTAAAAAATAGCCTCCCATCTGCCAGGGTTGGGGGGTGGGGGTCGGGCTCCATCTGGGGCTGTCAGGTCCCCCTCGCCCAGCATAGGACTCAGACCTGCTCGCTCCAGCACCGCTCCCGCCCCCAAGACCCGGCTTGGCTGTCTGTGGTGAGGTGGCGCATCCGACGAGAGTTCTTTCTCCCTTTGACTCAGCACTGAGTATCGCCACCACTCTGCTGAAGCAGCCGCAAGCCCAGGCGGCTGCTGTCTGAGTCTCTGCCCGCCCATTTTACAGATGGAGAGGGTGAGGCGAGGCACGGTGGCATTAGGACATAGGGCAGCATCTGGCCGCCAGCTTTTAGCTCAAAGCCCTGTCCTTGCTTCCCAGGGATGCTGGACTGTGCCCTCCTCGGGGAGCAGGCAGCAGGAATGGTGGAGCAGGGTCTTTGCCACCCCAGATTAGAAAGCCCTCAGTTCGTGGAGCAGAATCAGTGGTCTGCATGGGTGTGGTCCCAGGAGGGTGGGGCAGTCAGGCTCCCCTGAAGTCAGGCTGACCTGAGGCAGATCCCAGGTGCCCTGTGTCTCTGCTCTGTGATCTCAGCCAGGCCTCTTAGTTCTCAGACCCTCAGGATCCTCATCTGTAAGATGGGAGACAGCCATGCCTGCCCTGGAGAGTGCTTGTGAGGACACACGGAGATGCACGGAGCCTGGGATGTGGGGAGCTCAGGTAGAGAATTATTAACAAGTATGAGGTCTACACACGCCTGAGGTCACGAGCACCCTCAGATCATAGTCATCTGTGAGGCTTTTCTGGTTGGAGCTGACTATCTGGGATGGAAACCATAAGCCTTAAACCGTAATGTGGACAAATGGCTGAATAAATGGGTATTTTCAGCCCAGTGGAACTGACTGGCTCAAAACTGGTCCTAAGGGAGGAATCTGGAATGGGGCTAAGACGGGCATACCAGGGTGTTCCCGGCAGTGTCTTCATAAGAAATACACAAACACCCGAAAGGGATAGACACAAGGGAACACTACGGTGGTCCAGCGGGGGTGTCTTCACACATCCGCCCCCGCCGCCTTGCCCCCTAGGCTTGCCCTGCCAGCGGGGAGAGGATTTGATGAGTGGGCAGGAAACATACACAATGTGTTGGTGCATTTCAAAAACAGGTTGAAAACAGTATGTAATATACATTCCCAATGTTAGAAAAGAAAAGAAGGAGGTTGGGGGAGGAGAGAAGAAATTAAATCTATACGTACAGTAGGAGCACCAGAGGGCTAAAAACCAAAATGTTAACAATTGTTCTGGGTGGCAGGATTATGGGTGGTTTTAATTTTCTTCTTCATAATTTTATTATTTTCCAATTTTTCTTTAATGAATGTGTATTATTCTTATAATCAAAAAAAAATGTGTTTTAAGAGATGGGGTGGGAGGATGAGAGATGGTTCTTGTCCTTTAATAGACTCTAAAACTGAAGCCCAGTGTGAAATAGATGAATGTTCATTCATTCCTTCTTCCATCCATTCATTACCTCATTCATTCATTCACTCATCCATCCATCCATCCATCTATCCATCCATCCATTTTCATATGTTTCTAGACACCCCCCTGGAGACAGGCTCTAAACTTCACTGCCAAAGAGCTGAAGTGACCCCTCTCTGATCTCAGGGAGGTCAATGTCTGGGGCAGGGGCCACAGGAGTAGCGAAGAGTGAGGGGCCAAGGCACCCCGGGAGGCATCCCAGGAGCATGGTCTCACAATGAGGGGAAATTAGGATGGGGCTTTGGTGCACACGCAGGGGTTCTGGAGTCCCAGAATGGGGGAGGGTACTGCTTGCAAAGGCATCACGGGCTGTTCGAGAGGACCTACACTGTGTGGGGAATTGTGTCAGGAGATGAAGCTAGAATGTTCTGCGAGCCAGGTTCTTCAAGGGCTTTAAGTCGCCTGGCTGAGCTACTCAATGGCCGCTTGGCTCTGAGCAGGCTGCAAAACATCCTGGGTCTCAGTTTCCTCACCTGGAAAATGAGCTAATGACCTACTAACCCATCGGGTTACTGCAAGAACCAAGCAAGGCAACCACTGTAATGCACTCAGAATAGTACCAGGTGTGGAGCCAGGGCTGGAACACGGTTTGCCTTGATCGTTTGCTGCTATTTACATTTTTTCCAGGAGGCATTCTGAAAACCAAAGGGATTCCTAAGCTAGAAATTAGCATTCATTCATTCATTTATGTACTTCATTCATTCGACAGATGTTTACTGAGACCCTTGTAGGTACCAAGCATGATTTTAGGCACCGAAGATAGAGTTGCCAGACCAAACCCAGGACTCCCAGATTGTTGGAGTTTCAGACAAATAGAGAATTACAATATTTGAGATAACTATATGAGAAAAGTACCTGTCGTTGGTTCGAAATCCAACTTAATTGGAGGCTCTTTATTTTTATTTGTTCAATCTGGTGACTCTAACTGGGAATGCAGCACCCAGTGAAAAAACAAAACTCTTCCCTCCTGGGTTGACATTCTACGGGGGAGAAGAGACAATTCGTAAGTAGAGGCATGATCTCTCAGGCAAGAACAGAGGTGCCGAAGAAGTATAAGTCAAGGAACAGGGCTGTATTGATTTCCTAGGGCTGCTGTAACAAATTACCACAAAATTTCGTGGCCTCAAACAACACGCATGTACCATCTTACAGTTCTGGGGCGTCTGAAGTCCTGCGTGAGTCTCACTGGGCTAAGATCAAGGTACAAGCAAGGTTGTGTTTCTTTCTGGAGGCTCTGGGAGAATCCGTTTCTTCACCTTGTTGGGCTTTTAAAGACCACCCACTTCCTTTGGATGGTGGCCCTTTCAGTTTTCCATGTCACGTCACCCACTGACTGTCCTCTCCTGACTCTCTCTTCCACTTCTGCGAGAACCCCTGTGAAAAATTGGACCCACCTAGATAGTCCACAAGAAGTTCCCCATCTTGAAGTCCTTAACCTTCATCACACCCGCAAACTGCCTTTTGCTGTGTAAGGTCACTTGTTATTGGTTAGAGGGGTTGGGATGTGGACATCTTCGGGCACCATTATTCTGCCATTACTGAAGCCTTTCACGGAAGGTGACAGGGACCTGAATGAGGTGTTAAGAGGAGCCATGCAGACAGAATGTGAGGGGCTCTCCAGGGAGAGGGAACCCTATGGCAAATGTCCCGCAGTGGGGGTAGGATTGGTGTTTAAGCACTGGCAAGGAAGCTAGTGTGGCTGGATACAGGGAGGGGGCAGGTGGAAGGAGATGCAGATGGGGAGAGGGAAGGGCTTGCTGGCTGCACAGAATCCCAAAGAGTTAATCCCTCCCCTGTCCCTGGCCCTTAATTCCCTAACCCCATCCTCTCTGCTAAGCTGACAGTTGCTCCAAGAGTACTTGCATCAAAGACCAAACTCCTTCCAGAAGGATGGCAGGATTGGAAGGAAAGTTTCCCTGTGACAGGAGAGATTCAAGTTAAATGTTTAAAAGAACTTCCTGTGGGCTAGCAGGAAACGGTCAGTTACCTACAAGAAAGTTTGGTAACATGTGAGACACTAGGTCTTGATTGAGGGTCTAAGGGGCTAAGTGCCCCAGGACCCCACATTCAGGGCCCAGCCAACCTCCCAAGGTTAGTGGTGAGTCCTGACCTTGGTCACTGGCCAGGCTGTGACCTCAGGAAACCACGTCCCCTCCTCAGACCTGTTTCTCTGACACGAGGGAGTTGGACTCAAGTATCTTCAAGGTCCCCCCAGTGTTGACCAGCTGTGATTCCCGCACCCTAAGACTCTCTGATCCTAAGGATCGTATATGCTGGGACAAAAACCTCATAACTGTGTGACCGCAGACAGGTTCTTCTACCCTGCTGAGCCTCAGTCTGGGTCCTGTAAGCAAGGGTGACACCAGAGCCCACCTTCTCGGGTGTGGTGCTAGCGACTGTGCCGAGCACACAGGGAGCCCTCAGTTAACATGAGCTCCAGGGCCCAGGATTCTAAGGTCAGTCTCAGCGCCTCAAGTCTGTGACCCCATCTCCAGGAGTCTGACATTTGCCGGCTATGGGATTTCAAGTCTCCAGGACGCCCCCCCAAACTGCCAGCGTGCCCCCAACGCCCTGGCCTCCCCCACGTGCTGGGTGGCATGCCTACCCCAAGACCACATGAAAAGCCATTCCCCCAGGGTGTCCCCGCACCTGGGAAAACCGGCAGCTTGCCCAGCGCTGGCCCCGCCTGGTGGCTGGAACACCGGGCAAGATCAATGAAGCCAGGCTGGGCTCCCAGTGTCGCCACCTTGTTCCAATCAGGGCCGGGCGCCTTCCGCTCCAGACCCCCACCTGGCCCCGAGCTGCCTCCTCTCCCGGGCCCTGCCCAGCAGCCCATGTTTCCAGCCCCGTGACCCCGGAGAAACAGGGCCCACTGCCTGACTCTCCTCTGGCTGCAGCCTGCTCAGACCTGGGCGTTGAGGAACCAGGTGGCCGGTGTGGCGGCTGGAGGAGCCCCAGGCCCCGGGGAGGAGGCTGGGTCTGGTCCTGACATTCGGGCATCAAACTTTACAAGCCCCTCCCACCTCCAGCCTCGGTTTCCTCAGCTGCACATCTGGCTACTTCAAGTCACCCCATCTAGTTTTCGGGGCCATTGTGAGAAAAGCAGAAGAGACAGAAGGCAAAAAGTGTTTTAGGAACTGTGGACTTGCCCAGTACTGGGGGGAGGGGGGAGGGGGCAGGGGATGGGGCGGGGAGAAAGTAGGTGGGGGAAGCCCGCTCTTCCATCTTCTATCTGGGTCCTTCTCGGCCTCCAGGTCTTGGCTCGGATGTCACCTCCTCGGAAAGACCGTCACTGAGCACCTGCTCTAAAGTAGGGGTGATCACCTCCTTGCCCAACCTCCCCACCGCAGTCATCTTCCATCCCTTGGCCTTCGTCATTTTCTCCAACATCCCAAGACGCTATCAAATATCGGCGCATTTGTCTGTTTACCTCCTGGTTTATCTTCTGCCTTCCCCGCCGAGTCAAAGCTGTGTGGGGCCGCTGCCTGTCTTGTCCACAGCTGTACTCCCGGCACCTAAGACAGCCCCCCGCGCTTGGCCTGGAGGGGCTCAATGAGTGTTTGCCGACTGAGCGAATCTAGAGCCTCCTCCGCGTTTGTTTCTCATTTCTCCTCTTCCCATCCATCCCGGCTCCCCGCATCGGGTGCGGGGATCCCCAAGCACAGGACTGGGAACAATTCCCCCTGTGTCCCTAGGGATGGGGCCAGGCCTCTGGGAACTTCACATCATCAAGTCCAGCCCTGATCTGACTGAGCCTCAAAGAGGGGCAGTAAGAGGGCCCAGTCCCAAACCTAGGTCTGAGCACCCTCCAGGATTCCCTTCCAGAAGCCCCCTCAGGTGCAGTCAGAGATACACAGATGCTAAACGTCACATCCTTGCCAGTGACCAACGCATGCCAACAGATAGTGACAAAGAGTGCCCTGTGTCTGAGCCTGTGGCCTAGACATGCCAGGCGGGGATTTATGAGCCTGCTCAGGTCTCCATTTGGCTCTGCCCACATCCTCAGCACCTGCCCGAGAGCTGTGGGCCTGGGAGGCAAGGAGGGCTAGGTGAGCTGGCGTCACTCTGGGAGCAGACTTCTCTTGCTGCACGAACCCCCCAACCCCAGCCATCCAGCCCAGCTGGCCTTTGGTCTCTCGGGGTCACCTGTGACCCTGGGCCACTGCTCTGTCTTGCTTCCACGGTATCTGTGCTCCCCGTGCAGCCAGCCCAGGAGCCGAGTGCCAAGTTCAGCTGTCACATTTACCTGTGGGGTGAACTGGAGCAAGTTACTGACCTTCCCGGGCCCTGGTTTTTCTAGTGTTATGGGGATGATGACAGGGGCTCAACTGGTAAGGTGGCCATAAGGTGAAATAATACCTGGAAAGCGTAGATAGCTCTCATTGTTATAATTGAGGGGCCCGGACCCTGGGATGAAGCTCTTGGGGGCGAGCAAAGCACAATTTCAGCATCAACAGGGCTTGGTTCAACCCCAGCTTTGCCCCTTCCTGGCTGGGTTCAGCAGGCTTCCTCAGCGACGTTCAGTTCCTTGCCCGAAAATGAGGCCCAAGGACACATACCTAGAGGACTACTGGTAAGATTTAAGGAGCATGCTCAGCGGGGTCTGGGGACCCAGAAAAGCCTCATACGGGGGTGTTGCCATGAGGAGGATGGCTTTAGAGGTCCCCAGATCATTCGGCTGAGACTGAGCTCGTAGATAGGACGATCTGGTTGAAACAGTGATCTGGCCGAGAATAAACACTCCCCAGTTTTGACACACTGTGGGCAGCTTTGCAACTGTGTAATTGTCCGGTTTTTTTAGAGCTTTGGGTTGACGAGGAGTCTTTTTCTGTTTTTTCCCCCTCTGCTTTTCTTTCAACATATTTTACAGTAAAATACAGTAACAGAAGAGTATATAAAATATAAATATGTTGAAAACATAAAAATAAAACAGACACCCAGAATAAATAAAAAAAAACAGAAGCCACTTGGCTGTGGCTTCCAGACCTGGACACTTGGGGCGCCTGACAGGCCGAGGTGGACGGGGGAGCAGGAGAGGGGGTCAAGACCAAAGCTGGGCCTTCAAGGCTTATGTAGGGGAGAGCTGGGTCGGGTTGCGGGGACCTCAGAGTCAGGTCCGGCAGCCAGCGAGCCTCCTATGTGACATGACTCTGAGCATGACTCTGACCTCTCCTTGACTTCAGTAGCCCCACAGCTGTTCTAGATTAACACAGAATTCTAGAACATTGAAGATGGACAGTCCTCCTGAGGATCAAGGGTGGCCATACACTTAGCTCCCTGTTGAGGTGTCTGATGCCCAGAGAGGGAAGGGACTTGTCCAGGGTCATCCACCAAGAAATAAGGGGATGGCTCCCCTGGAGCCAGCAGCCAGGTCCATGAGTCTTGGGTCTAGCCCACGTTATAGGTCATGACTATCTTTCCCTTCGGCCGCAATTTTCTAGGATTCATTGAGGATTGGAACTGCTTTGAGTTGATCAAGATAGAGGGTGCAACTGCTTCCCCAAGTAGGGAGGATGGCAGAGGGAAACCGGTGCATGAAAGAGTGGAAGAAGCCACAAAGAAGAACTTCCAGGTGTTTAGAACCCAGCACTGATGAGGGGTGGGGGAGGCCAGGACTCCCAGTAGATCCCCGGCCAGACTGGAGGCAATGACCCCCATAGGGAGCTAACACATTTACCAGCGGAACAAACAACTCTAAAACCGGGACACTCCTGGGCCAGCCGTCTGGATGCAGGCCCCCATCCCTGCCATGCAGCCCGATACTGAATGCTCCACTAGCCATCGGTGTGCCCCTGAGCACCCTTACTTCTCTGCCCTCTGTTATCCCTTCTGTTATTTGGAAATTTTAAAAAGAAGAGAAAAAAAAAGTTTGACCACATGCGTCTCTGCCCCCACGGAGCGTGGTGAAGATGAAATATCGCAGCACGTGGAGTGATTAAGACACTTGCTTTGGAGGGAGAGGGACCCGACTCCACGTCCAGGCTTCCTTGCCACGTGGAAGCCTCTCGGAGCCTCAGCTGCCCCATCCGCACAAGCCGGACGATCCTTCTGAAGTTCGTCTCAGACCGTGTTGGCAAAGTAGGTGCTCAAAAAAAACCACGACTCCCCAGGCCGGGGGAGATGTTGCCGTTGACTTATGGGGTGACTTGTGGGCCAGGACCGCTTACCTAATCTGGGCAGGGAGTGAGGGGGGCAGTTGGCTCTACGGCAAAATGAAAACATTGGCCCTTGGTTTAAAGAGTCTGAAAGATTTCAAGGCAGTGACAGCAGAGCAGGAGAGCGGGCACAGAGAGCGGGCACGGGACCCTTCTGCAAACAGGACGCTGTGCCGCTGCCGGGCTCACGGGCCCAGGAGGCCAGCCCGGCCCGCGCGGCATGGAGGGCAGCTGAAGGCCAGCTCAGGTGCAGGGGCTGAGGCCCTTCGGCCGTGGCTCCCGCCGCCTCTTCCAGCGCTGCAGCCGGGCTTGCGACCGCCAGGCCCTGCCGCTCTCGGTGGCCGCGGGAAGCAGCATAAGAGACGGACTGTTCTCCACCTCGTTATGCCCCGTTTTTATCTCATGCCATGCATACAGCACATAGTTGATTTCTTTCCGCAGAGGGCTGTGCCTTTTTTTCTTTTCCAAGGGCGACGCTGGAAAGCCATGTGGCTTTTATTGCTGGCAGGAATGTCTGAGGCGTTCCTTCACCACCACATGAAATGCAGCCGTAATCTTCATCTGCGTAAGGCCAGAGCCCCCGGTCTCCTCAGAGCCATCAGCCTCTGAGATTAATTAAGGCTTCACAAGGACTGACAGTCATTAGGACCTTTTTGGGGAGGTGGAAAATCCCTAATGGGACTGGCTGGGCCGGGGAGCCACTGGGTGGGCGGTGGGGTGAGGAGGACCTGCCACGGAGAGGAAGGCACCCTGGACCAGAGTCAACAGGAGAGGGTGGGAGGGGGTTCTTAGGCGGTGACTTCGAAGGAGACCCTTTCCCTCCCCGGGCCTCAGTTCTGCCGCTTGACGAATGGGAGATTTAGCTCTGGTATCTCAGAGCCCTGTGGAGGCTGACATTATAAAATTCTGAATCCTGCCCACAGTCCTCCTGCCAGGATTCTAATTCTCTTCCATGACTAGAACTCCAAACATGTGATTCTGGTCCATGAGAACAGGCCGTGGGGCCGGGCTGCCTGGTTGGAATCCGGGCTCCGTAATTGCCCAGCCGCGTGACCTTGGGCAAGTTTACATCTTGGGTTCTCTCCCCTATAGGATGGGGGTGATGCTGGACCTCCCTGATAAGGGTCCTGTGAGGCCCAAGTGAGCACAAAGCATGGGATTAGGCCCGGCAGGCCGGAAGCTTAACTGTTGTCAGTAATGACTAATCGAGCTCGAGATTTTAATCCCGTGGTTCCAGTTCAATTCCAAACATTGGTTTCTGACTGGCGGCTCTTCTGGCCATCTGATTAAGGCTTGGAGATGTTTTGAACCTGAAAATCCTCCTGTCTTTCCTCCACCATAGGAAGTTGGAGACCTGAGAGCCACTCAGGGGGGCCTCTTTCCCTCCCTGCTAGAGCTGAAGCCCCTTCCTGGGCCAGAGAAAGAGTCTGCCCTTTCCAGAACCCTCCTGGGCTCCGAGCTACTCAGGTCCCTCTCACCCGTCTCTGCCCCCCCCCCAAATGAAGAATCCTCTGATTTGATGACTCTGCCAGCAGATTGCTCTGCAACCCCTCTCCCCCCACTGATGTAGAGAGAGAGGCTAAGGCACTCTGACAGGCCGGCAGTGCAGAGACAGAGTCTGGATCAAGGACTCCTATTGAAATAAGTTCCTTCCAGTTCTAGGCCCAGAGTGGGGGGGCTCTTTACTCTCTGAGCCTCAATTTCCCCATCTGTAAAATGGAGAGAATAAAATACCCTGCAGAAGCCCTGAGACGGTTAGCAATAATCGAGGTAAAACTCCCAGCCCACAACGGGGCTCCCAACTAATTAGGGTAATTATTAGTCATAAGCCAAAGGGCTCTACTGGAACTATTGCCCTGTTTCATAAAGGACCAAAGTGAGGAACAGGGAGGGCAGTCGGAAGACCAGACTCCTTGATGGGAGCCGAAACCAGAGCCCACTTGCCTGGCAACTGATGGGGCCGGCCTCTTCTCCCCGGCCAGGCTCACACTGAGATCACCTCTCTCCATCCTTCCCTCCTGTCCCTCCGTTTCCCCAAGCCGAGTGCCTTCTCAGGAGGATCTATGGGGAGTTGGGGTTAGAGGTCCAGGACTGCATAAAAGAGGAAGCCAGTGCCTCCTGAGGAGGTGGGAGGTGGGGAAACGGGCCCTGTGGGCTTGGCCCCAAAGTCACAGCGAAATCTACCAGGGGGCCAGGGGGAGCCAGCAGGCGCCTACAGAACCACGGAAGCCCACCCCCACCGTTCTGATGGGGATGCTGAGGACCTGAGGGGGACACACAGACTCTGGCATCTCCCCTGGAACAATGGGTGCTCAAGGTCCCATCTGGCTATGAGGCACCGGGGGACCGGCATGCAGGTCCCAGCCCAGCCCCCCTGCTGGCTGAGGCAATGGGGGTTGAAGGCTAGGGATGGCTGTCAGCCCACCCTGCTTTCTGTCGCACCATGCAGTCCGCTGGGCTTGCCAGGGCTTAGGCCCAAGTCTTGCCTCTTCTTTAGTGAGACAAGTCAAGCCTCTCCCGCTTTCTGGGCCTCAGTGTTCCCATCTGTACGCTGGGGACTATAGCTGAGTTCACCTCCTCACAGGCAGGTTCCAAGGGCGGAGGTGAGCACAAGGCGGGTAAGCCTCAGCAGATGACCCATGCAGCCCCTTTGGGCCTCCCATCCTGGGTTGGAAGGGTCTGCTGATTTCCACAACTATGGCTGTTTCACCGCGTCTATTGTGCACCCCTCCCCCCGCCCCCGCCCCCACTCGGCTCCACCACCACGGTGATCGCTAACGTTTATTAAGCACTTTCAATGTCTAGACAAGGGTTCTCCCCAATATTTTGCTCAACAGCACTCAATATTGTGCAGGGGCGCACAGTCAGGTGGCGCCTCGGATCCCCGAATTTTCCATCAGATCAGCCCCACTCTGGTTCTCCCGAACCCAGAAAATATTGAGCAACATTTCTTTTTGTTTCAATGGGCATAATGCCTACCCCACACAATTGCCGGGGTGGAATGAAAGCATGTACTTAAAGCCCGAAGAACACAGGCCCTGGGTGCAGTGACACCTCAGCAGTACTCACTGTCGCTGTTTTATCCCTTTCTCCCCGCCAGGGGACCGAGGAGGCTCGGGGAGGTACAGAAGTGACACAGGCAGTCAGTGGCGGAGCTGGTAGCTGTGTCCTAACCACAGGGCTCTCTCCGGCTCCCCCTCCCTCCTTTCACAGTCTGGTCCTTTCCAAAAAAAAAAAAGAAAGAAAGAAAGAAAAAGGCCACCCTGTAATTTGAGAAGCACTCTTGTTCGGGAGCCTTCCAGAGAGGCTGCCCAGAAGGAATTCTCTGGGGTAAGGGCTCCCCAACCCTGCCAGCAACCACCCCTTGACCATATTAATGTTGTTCTTTATGACCCTTTCTCACTAGGTTTTATATGTATGTGTGTGTACGCGTACTAATATATTTGTATCAACTCACATATTTGAAATCGGGATGCAGGCGAGTCCTGGTTTAACTAGCAGTATTTTCTTTCTTTTTCTTTCCCATGGAATGAGTGATGGCATTAGATGTGGTGAAACACAATGTTCCTCGCCTCCTGGAGGGAGTCTTTAATCCTCTGGATTGTGAAATGGAGCCAGCAGAACCAGCTCCATTCATGGAAGGGGAAACTGAGGCTCCACGGAAGGACAGAAACGTTCCACCTTAAGTTCCAGGCCACCGGGCAGGAGGGCTTCACCAGAATGAGGGTGTGGAGGCCAGGCTGGAAGAAATCATTAACTTCTAGAAGACAGTCCTCTGCTAGTAACTGGACTGGGGCTCCCATGAGACTTGGGATGAAGGGAATACAAGCCTCCTTGGGGACGGGGAGGTGTCTAACAGTGTCAGCTGAGGCCCAGTTCTTAGTCAAGAGAGTGTGTGCCTGTAGGGGGCTAAGGGGTGGGGGCCAGTGGGTTTCCAGAGTGAGGGTCTAAGAGCCTAGGGGAAAGAAGGCGAGCCTTCTTAAGATCCAGGCTCAGGTAGAGCGGATGGTAGCTGGAAAACCCTCCTGCAGGCTGTCTCTGCCTGGAGGCAGGTCACGGACAGTCCTGACCTCCCCCAGGCAGCCCCTAGGCGAACCAAGGTGGGGCAGGATAGCCGTGGACTAGGCTCCAAGTCCTGGCAAGCTTTGAACCTGAGAACTGGATATTTCACAAATGGGAAGTGTGAAGCCCACAAAGAGGAAGAGACTTGCCGAAGGCCCCTAACGAGGGGTGCCCAGGCCTTATTTTTTCGTTGTGACAGTGGTGATAGCTGACATGGATGGAGCACCCCCTATGTGCCAGGCCTGTGCTAAGCACCTTACACACATTTCTGTGAGGGGGCCACTAGCATTAGCCCTACTTTCCAGATGAAATGGACAAGAGTCAGAGAGGTGTTTGAGTTTTTTTTTAGATTTTATTTATTTATTTGACAGAGAGAGAGAGGTCACAAGTAGAGAGGCAGGCAGAGAGAGGGGGGGAAGCAGGCTCCCCGCTGAGCAGAGAGCCCGATGCGGGGCTCAATCCCAGGACCCTGAGATCATGACCTGAGCCGAAGGCAGAGGCTTTAACCCACTGAGCCACCCATGCACCCTCAGAGATGTTTTAAGCAATGTCCCCTAGCTCACAGTAGGTGTGGAAGACCGCAAACTGAGGCAGTAGAACTGCAGACCCCAGGCCCCTTCCATAACCAGCGAACTTCTTAGAAGGTTTTCCAAGTCACATATGTCCTGTGCCTGCCACACTTAGGGGATCCTCACCCCCTCCCAGGCACCAGACTCTTGAGTAATCACACCTGCCCTTGTAAGCTCTCCTGCCTGTGGGGAGACACATGCTGGTACCCTGCTCTCACCAATGCTTTTAGAGTGCACCCCTAGACCCTCTCGGGTGGCCAGAGGAGGGCGCAGGGTCATTTTGACAGCTATGGATCTCACTCCCAGGGGCAAGGGATACTGGCAGGAAGAGTGGCCCCCAGATCCTGAGATCTGTGGGCCCCAGTTTGGGTCCCTGCTTACCCAACTAAGGGGCCAAGATAGGCCCATACATCCCGGCTTCCTCACACTGCTGTGGACAATTTGGGCTGCTCTTAGTTGGGAGCCTTTCAAGAGAAAGCCGGAGATTTGTGCACAGTCCACTGGAAGAGGGAAAGGATGTGGCTAGCCATAGAAAACGGGGAAGGAAGAGGATATCCACTTGTCCCACGTAAGGGAGTGGGAACTGTCCAACTGTCTCTCGAAATGGTAAAAAGAAAAACAGAAAGAGAGGTGGCCCTGTCTGTTGGTCAGGGATGGGGAGGATGTAAGTTAGCCACAGGTAGAAATTGGGAATGAGCTGGCCTGTTCTTCTGTGTGTCCTCCTCACCCTTTGGCCCCTCAGGACGGGGCTGGAGAGGACTGCGTATTTCTGGCAGGGAGAACGCTCTGTGGGTCTGGTGCCACAGGGACCGTGGGGTGCCAGAGGTGCCTCTATGTCCCATCAGGGGCAGGTAGGGCAGCCTTTGGTCTGACACAAAGTCATAGGTTTATCCTGGCCGCGTAGCTGGTGAGGAATTGTCCGGAACGTCTGTCCAGAAAGCGCAGTTCATAGGAGGCCGGCCCATTGCGCCTGGACGCGGGACCGAAGCTGGCACACATATGTGGGCAGGGCCTGGCCGGGTAACTCCGCGGCGAGCAGGGTGCAGACGCCAACTAGCGGTGGCTCCCGAAACTGCTCCCCGACCGGCGGGCCACGGCGACCGCAGGCTGGAGCCCCAAACGTCCCGTCCCTGGGTTCCCGCGCCCACACACCCACACGCAGTGAGTACCCTCCCGAGGGCTGGAGCCATGCCGGATCCTGTGCCAGGTGCCGAGAGCCACAGGAACCGCATTTTCAGGATGTCCGTTTGTGAACCCGCCATAGGATGAGGGAGAAATCAGGCGGAGGGGCAAGTAAGGGCACGGGTGCAAACCGAAACCACTAGACGAATCGAATTTACAAACCCCAGATACAACGGGTTCTGGCCCCACAGCCGCTCCAGGGTCACACGCGTCGCTCCCGCCCCTCCCTGGCCCTGGGCCGTACCTGCCCACAACTTGATGGGCCTTTTGGCGGGAAGCTCCCAGAGGTCGGACGCGCCAAGGCCCTGGTGCCTCGTTTTCTTCTGATTCCGCCGCTACTGGCCCCGCTCCGGAGAGTGCAAGGGCCTTGGCCCCGGCGATCTGCAACTCTGAGGGAGGTGCAGGCTCTATAAAAAGATCCCGTAGGGTCCTTCGCTGTCCCCGCCTTCGAAATGGCCCTTGGGGCTGACATGAGGCTACGACAGGGTCAGGGATCAGCTCTCCAGGTGGTCGAAGTTGGGCCAGAGCCTGTCCGCGCCGAAGCGCACGCGGGGCTTGAATTCGTTCCGCAACGACGAAATGGCGCGCACTGGGCCGGGGTCAGATCCGGGCCGCGATCTTGCGGCCCCCTTCGGATCCTATCCTTCTTCGCTTCCTAAGCTTGCAATTTGTCGCCTGCACCTGTCAAGCGCCAGGAGCAACGAATATTCATCCCAGTCTCCGAGACGGCGGAGACTCGCCACGCCTTCGTCCGTTCCCTAGACTCCGGAGAGCCCGTCTGGGGCGATAATCCAGAATGAATGGGGGTTTGATCTTTGCAGTTCTCCTCCCCACTGTAGCTTGTCCTTAGTCCCGCTCGTTTGGCCTAGGAGCCGGGAGAGGCCAGGGTTGCTTGCCGTGAAGCCCGGGAGTCGCTGGGCCGCGAGGGCGGGAGCGAGAGCAGTCTGCGTCCCTGCGGCGCGGTCGGAGCACCCCGCCGGGTAAGACGGAGGCACCAGCCCTCGGGGGGGTCAGTGTGCATCCACACGGAGGAAGAAAATTGCCTCCTCTGGAAGCCGGGGCCCTTGGCTTGGCAGCCGTGCCGTCGTTCTCCGCAGGCTTATCTTCCTGCCGTGGATTCGCGTTCTCTTGCACGATGCGGGACCGTGGCTGTGCGCGAGGCAAAAATCATGGGGAAACACTCGCGTTTTCCAGCCCCATCGTGTTTTTCAAAGAATCACAGGCCGCCACAACGAAGAACGACGAAGCGAGGCCTGCGCGGTCCTGAAAGTTGCCTTAGGGGGAGCGGAAAGGAACGGGGTTTGTCACCGCCAAGCCAGATTCCAGCCCCCGGGGGACACCCGTCTGTCCCCGGTTGGCAGCCGGGCCAACAAGGCCGGGCCCAAAGCCGCCCTGGGCTGGGAGCTGCACAGGTGGCCGGTGGTCGTGGACTCTCGTGTGCGGTGGAAGCCCTTGAGCCGAAATAATTTGCGGGACGGCGGGGGACGCCGGGCGCGGGGTGAGAAACCTCTTGGGGGCAGCTCCCCGCTCGATGTCACCGGCCTTGGAGCCCCCGCGACCCCCAGCCGAGAGCGCAGGCATCAGAGGTCGAAAGCAGCCGGAGCGGGGAAGGCCCAGCTACCCGCAGCGGGGGAAAGGGCGCGAGAAGGGGAGCTGCGGCCCCCGCGTCAGGGAGCCGCCGCCCCGGAGGCAGCCGCACAGGAGCCCTCTGGAGAGCCCGGGCGTTTTAACCAAATTTTTAGCATTGACCCCGGGGCCCCGAACTTTCGAGGAGCCCCGGGTTAAAGCGCCGGGCCCCCCGACCGGGGCGTCCTCCCCGGGGCGGGGCCTTCCGCCCCTCCCCGTTGGGCGGCCTTCGGCGGTCCCCGTTCCTCCCCCACGAGCGCGGCCGAGGTGCCGGCGATGGGGGCTCCGATTGGCTGCGCGACGCGTCGCTCGGGCCGGCCCCGCCCCCGCGGGCCCCGGGGTACTAACCCCGCGCGGGCCGGCGCCGCGCAGCCACTCGATTCTCGAGGATTTGTTCTGGGGCTGCGGCCGCGCGGTCGGTGGGGCGGCCGCGAGCGGGCTGCGGGGGCGGGAGGCGGCGGCGGCACAGCCCGCGCGGGCCCCGCCGCGGCCGAGGCAGACGTCCCGCCGCGAGGGGCGGCCGCAAGCGGGGCCGCGAGCCCAGGATGCGGGACTAGCGGGCAGGGCTGCGCGCGGCCGTCGGGGCGGCGAGGCCTCTCGCTGCGGGCGGGCCCCCGGAGGGGCGTCCCCGGGCGCCGCCCCCTGCGCCCTGAGCCCGCGGCCCGGCTGCTTCTGCTTTCCCGCTTCTCGCGGCAGCGGGGGCCGAGAGGCGCCCGCGCCGGCCGCCCCCCGGGGGAGCCGCGCCGCCGCCGCCCGCCCGGCGCCCTGACGGCCGCTGTTATGCGTATTCCTGTAGACCCGAGCACCAGCCGCCGCTTCACACCTCCCTCCACGGCCTTCCCCTGCGGCGGCGGCGGCGGCGGCGGCGGCGGCAAGATGGGCGAGAACAGCGGCGCGCTGAGCGCGCAGGCGGCCGTGGGGCCGGGCGGGCGCGCCCGGCCGGAGGTGCGCTCGATGGTGGACGTGCTGGCGGACCACGCGGGCGAGCTCGTGCGCACCGACAGCCCCAACTTCCTCTGCTCCGTGCTGCCCTCGCACTGGCGCTGCAACAAGACTCTGCCCGTGGCGTTCAAGGTGAGTGCGGGGGCCCGGGGCGGGCGGACACCGGCCCTGGCGATCCGGGCGTCTCAGCGGCCGGATCCGGGGCCCCGGCCAGGGAAGGCAGGGGAACGTGCCCGCTGCCCTGCGGCGAGAGCCCAGCAGCCGGGCCCGGGGCGCTTTCGGTCTCGCTGCGCGCTCCGCCCGGGGACTTTGGCGTTCCCCCTCAGATGCACCCGGCATGGATGGCTTCTCGGGGGGGTTGCCCCCTCCACGTTCGGGGCGCCCGGCTGAAAGACGTTGATGAGGAAACGGGCGGATGGGGCTTCGCTCCTCCCCAGTCCGGATCCCCCCGACGCAGCCTTGCGGGCAAAGGGGAAGAAGAGCCCCGGGACCAGGGCGAGGGCACCGGAGGTGCGGTGCGGAGGGTGGATAGGCCCTACCCTCCCCTGCCAGCACCCCTCCTCCTGCACCGCTTCAGAAACACTTCCTGCTCACACCCTCAGCCTCTGGCTTCTGAAATGTTACACTGGGCGACTCTAGGGCTGAGAAGGGGGCACCGAACCCTAAACGTTTGCGGCAGAAATCCCGAACGTCAGGCAGAAATGGGGGGCGCTCCCACCCCTGGCAGCCCCCAGTCATTCAGATGATCTTTTTCTCTTTGCTAGGGAGTAGGCGACTGTTTCATTTTCATTTTTTTAAGGGGGCAGCGAGATGAAACGAAAACGCCTTGGTTTTCCCCTAAACCTCTCACAGCTGCCGTGAGAAAGGGCAGGGCAGGAAGGGCCAGCGGCTGGGGGTGGCGGGTGCCCGAGGTGGCTGGAAACAGCGGCTTCTGGCAGCTGAGGCCGTCCTTGGCTCCCATTAAGACGACTCCAAATTGGAGGAAAAAAAAAAAAAAAGGATGAGTGGCTCTTGGAGGTCTCCCGGGTGACATCTTAAAATGCCAGTGGGGAAAATCTCCCGGGGAGGAGGGGGAGGGGGAGGGGGAGGCCCGTGTGACTTTAATCCTCAGATCGGAGGTTTTACTGTCACTTGGAGCTTAAAAGGAATCTTTGAAATTAAAAGAAGACAGGATGTTGACAGGAAATCTGGCCTTTTTAATCAGACCCCAAACATTTTCTCCTTGAAATTTTTACCATCTGGATCCCTAGTCCCTGCACACGGTGGCCACGTTTAAATGGCTGTGACTACATTTGCAGTGTGATTCCTTTTCAAAAGGCATCTGCCTCTGCCCGCTGCTTGGGGTGAGGGGTGGGGGAGATCATATTAGGGGGGCTTCTCCACCCCCATCCTGCAATTCCCAGCAGGTGCATTCTCCTACTGAAAACCCCTCTCACTTTAAAGGGGTTTTCTGTACAACCCCTCTCAAAACACCGGTTTGCCTTGCATTTTGCATTTTCCCTGCATAACGAATTCAGGCTCTGCAGAGGCCAGCAGACTGGGCCCGGGCCCCATTTCAGGGCCAAATTTCATACCCCAAACGGCTCTTGGTTTAATTGAGCGTGGGGAGCCGTCCCGATATTATTGTTGTTGATATTATTTTTACTTAGAGACTTGGTTGCTAGGAGCACGTTGATTCCTCTTTTGCTCAGGCCCAAGGAAAGAGGGGAACTACACCCCACGCCATAGCGATCGAGCTCATTCACAGCTCTTGACACTCAGATTCCATTGCAAGGATAATTTCTCAGGACACGGCTTAACCAGTTGAGCTAGGATTTGGGTGTGGAAGGCGGAGATTTCGGCTTCTTGTTTTGTTCTTTTGGGGAGAAGGTGTTCGTGGTGTTTTAGCCTCTTCTCCTCTCTGACTTTGAGAAATCCTGCAGTGCGCCGGGCACCGAGGGGAGCTGCCTGGCCCCTCCCTGGCCTCCCCACCTTTCTAAGCTATCCCCCTGCCCCTGTGCCCTCAGGTGGTGGCGCTGGGGGACGTGCCCGATGGAACGGTGGTGACCGTGATGGCTGGCAATGATGAGAATTATTCTGCGGAGTTGCGTAATGCCTCGGCAGTCATGAAGAACCAGGTGGCCAGGTTCAACGACCTTCGCTTCGTGGGCCGCAGTGGGCGAGGTGAGCGGCAGGGAGTTTGCGCACCCTGACACCAGCAATGGCAGAGGTCTAAGAAGGAAGCTAGGAGCAAGCCCTTGGGGGCCCCAAATGGGAGCCCCAGAAACAAGTCCCTAGGGCTGGCGTGATCTCAGACAGGGGTTTGGAGCCCCATGGGGGTGTCACAAAACCCTTTGAGGATGCGGGTCCTTTGCCAGAAAAAAACACAACTGGCTCCCAGTTTCTGGGGTTTACTAACTCTCGAAGCTGTCCGAATCACCCCTCTTTCCTGGTCGAGTGTTCTGGACTCATAAAAGATGCTAGGAAGAGATCATGGATTAAGGAGCTCAAAAGGGGATCTCGTAGGTCTGTGGCAAGTGGGCTGAGGGCGGGCTTGGACGAATGGCTGGTCTGCAGGGGGGGGGGTCGGGGGGAGGCACCAAGCATCCTGGCCTCTCTTCCCACGGGGCTTGGATCTCCCCAAGCTTCAAGCTTTGAGCCAGGCTGCTTCTCCCCAGCTGTGGTCTCCCCAAGCCACAGTTTCCCCAGCCCTGTGAGCCTTAAGGTGGTTTAGGAGAGACACCAATGCAATGGGGGATACCGAATGTTGAAAAGCACAGCCTGCAGGCTGCCATCCCCCCGCCCCAGAATCCTGGCGAGGCCCGTGCGCCCCCCTGCCTGTGTGATCAGCCTCCGGCAATAGGAAGGAAGGCAGGACCAGCGCCACCGGGCCCGCCCGCCCTGCTGTGGCTGCCGCCCCAGGGCTCTTGAGTGGGAGGCTGCTGGGACCTGAAACCCATCATCACTTCTGGGTGGAGAAGTCCTAGAAACCCTGCCCCAGCGAAATGGAGGCTCGAGGACTCACTAGCCCTTTAAGACCAGCCCGCTGAAAAGCGGGGAGTGCCCTTCACAAGACCCAGCCTGCCCCTCCAGCTGGGTTAAGAAAGTAAGCTAGGTTCCCTCTGCCCCCAGTCCCCACAGAGGCTGAGGTGGAATTGTACTTTTCATCACCAATAAACAAGACCTTCTCAAGGTTTTAGTTTGCTCCGAGCCGCCAGCCCTGCTCAGCAATGGGCATCTGGGCACCATTTTTTCCTCCCCAACCGTTCAATGTATACATACAAATGTCAAACATATTTTGACTTTTCAGCATTAATTAAAACCAGGGCATTATTTGCATGTAATAACTGTTTACTTGTTACTTTTTATGAAACTGAAATAGTTTACATTCTTTCAAACATTTCCTGTTCCTGTTGGCTCCCTTCCCCACGCACAGATTTCTTTCAAACGTTGCCCTTAACTGGTTGCAGGTTGATGGATGGAAAATGTTTGCTTTTATGAATTAAGCTTTCATTGCTGCTCCTAATTAGTCTCCAAGCCCCTTTTGTCATCCCCAGTCTCTCCAGCCTTTTGCAACTTAATCCCAGCTGCGGCCCCGAATGGAGTGTCACTGGCCACCGGGTCGGTGGCTCGCTGGGATGCAGCTTGACTTTGGGGCTAGGTGTGCAGGCCCAGGTAGTGTGGGGATATGTGGGGAGTGGGGGGCCCAGGGAGGCCTGCCGTAGCTGCAGCCCCTGGTGGAGCAGGCAGAAGGGGAGGTCCATCCTGGGAGCCCAGCAAGGGATGGGCAGTGTGGCCCCTTACTCCCTATCCTGGGAGGTGAGATCGAGAAGGAGAAGACACAGTGAACCCCGAAGTGACCAAGGGCATGGCTGGCCAGCTGGCTCTTCTGCCACATAAAATGATTTCTTCGTGGCATTTATGCCCACGGACCTGCACTCATCCTGCAGGGCTTTGGGGGAGAGAAGTGGGTTTGCAAATCACTGTTTAGCTGGTGTGCCTGAAACCGGCGAGGCTGAGGCTGGGGTTGTGGCCCTGGAGGACGTAGGAGGCTGAGTTTATAAAGCCTTCTCACCACCCTTCTCCCATTAGTCTCCCTGGTCCTGGGCAGGGGCAGGAAGGGGCCTGAGTCCCCCAATACCTGGGGACTTGACCAGACTTTCAGACCTGAGTCTCATGGTATCGAACAACCTGGGCTCCACAACCAGCCCACCTGGATTCAGGTCCCAGCTCTCCCGGTGACTCGCTGGAGGACGTGGGGCAAATGGCTTAACCTCTCTGTCCTCAGTTTCCTCAGCTGTATAAGGGGGACAGTAATGACCCCTTTTTCCCCGAGGCTTTATAAGGACTAAGGAAATTGGCACCAGTGTATCACTTGGCACGGACTGAGAGTTGGATACAGGCTACAGATTTTGTCACTTCAAATGCCTGCGACTGGAGGAGATCTTTGAAGTCCCTTTGAGTGGTATAGTCACTGATTCTGTGATTATGGTGCGGTTTGGGCGGGGGTGGGGGAAACCCAGAAGGTGTGAATTGTGGAGTGGGAGAAGTGGAGGCGGCTGGCAGTGAGAAGGAGGGCATAGGGGTCCTGTGGCCCGCAGCAGCCCGTCTTCTGCGCCCATGCTGCCCATTGGGAAATTCCCATCGAGAGGACAAATCAGTGATTGACACGGACGGTGGGGCACTTCAGGAGTTGGACAGGTTGGAGTTTGGGACCCAGAGCCTTTCCCTGGCTGTCCAACTTCTGCCAAGACCAAGAAGCCAGATGGAAACTTCTCTTTGTTTCCTTGCCTTTTATTCCTCAATGCTGTCTTAATTCCAGGAAGCTAGGTTTGCACGGAGGACATAGACACCACCACCACAGAGCCCTCACGATAAGCCTAAAGGTGGGACCCGAGGCAAAGGAGGGAAAGAAACCCAAGTCACTGGTGTCTCCTGCAGCAATCAGGGCTGAGGTTCCCCCCCTTCTTACAACAAATATTACACGATGCACCCTTCACTGTCCTACAATTAAACGTGTAGCTAATGGAACCTACCTACTTACGTGCCGTTTCAAAATCCATAGACGTCCGTAGCTATAATGGAGGGAAAAAAGGAAAGTGATTTATGATAAAATATCCATCTGAATATATAAATGCCCACCCGACAGAAGCCCCGGGAGCACGGCGGCGGACCACCAGCCCAGCCGTGGGGGACTCAGGGTCCGCTGCTGGCGACCACATGGTTTTCTGAAGGGGCGAACAGTGCTTGGCGGAGTTCTCAACAAAATTGCGGGGCGGGGAGGGGGGAAGAACTGTCTTCCATCCTGGAAAATTCAACAGATACTAAAAGTGTCAAAAACCTTTATGTTATGTAAAACTGAGTTAGGCTCAATTTTCATCATGGCTCAGCCAATCTTTGTAACAAGTGTTTCACACACAGGTGGCAAGCCTGCCTCAGCGCCCTGTGCCCCGCTGGACCCTTGCGCCCCCCCACCCCCACCCCCCCTTGGGCTGCCTCTGGAAGACCACATACCACAAATTCTCCAAATGTCCTCTAGGAGGCAGCCTAGGTGAAATGAAGACAGCAGGAGTTCCTGAAGGGCCATTAGCTGGTTAAATAGAAATCCTGGTTAGGTAGAGCGAGATTTGAGGAGAGAGACGTGTGGGTGCGGCTTGCAGGCTTCTTGACCAATGTCGAGAAAACCCAGAGGTCCCTGAGATATGTCCCCTCCTGCTGTCCGTGAGGCCCCTGCGGTGGGGTTTTATGACAGGAGAACCCAGGCTGAGGGGGACAGGGACTGGCCCAAAGCCACGCTGCTGGACCCAGCTGTACTTGCCTCTTGGTCCAGGGGCCCACGAGATTGTCTGGCGTCACTCAGGGCCCCGAGGGGTAGCTGTTTCCAGGCTTGGACTTCTCCCCTCCAGCCGGGACCAGTCCCCAGAGTGCCTTGGTTTGCAGTTCCCGGACTGATGGCTGATGGCAGGTCGGCCTGAGGTTCCTGCATAAAGTCCTCCACGTTCTTCATCGAAGCTTCCTGCCCTGAGGTGGGGTGAGGTGGGAAGGAGGGTTCACCAGCAGGGGGAGAGAGAGAGAGGTGAGGGGCCCCACCCCTTGCTCAGGGGGCCCCTGCTTCCCACGGTACCTCCCCCCTCCACTCTTGCTCCCAGGTCCCAGCCCCTGCCTTTTGTTCTCCTCCCTCCCTGCCTCCCTCCTCTGGGCAGGGGGAGGGGTGGTGCCAGGCCTGGAGAGCGGGAGGGAGGGAGCCGTGGAGGAGGGCTGATGACCTCAGGGGTAGTTTGTGGTTTGCTGCCTGGTGGGGGGGGGGCCTCTCCCTGCCCAGGAGCAGGTCCTTAGCATGGGGCTAGGGGAAGGGGGTGCAGGCTCCAGCACATTCTAACCCTTCTGGCCCTGCCTAGATACTGTTGACCTGGATGACTCATTGCCCCTCTGTGAGTCTCAGTGTTCTCATCTGTAAAATTGAAATGGTCGTCTCTCCCTCAGTGCATTTAACAAACATTTATTGAGGACCTACTATGTGCCAGAGGCTGTCCTAGGGGCTGGGGACACAGCAGTGAACAAGACAGAAGTTCTGATGCCCAGGGAGTTTACCACCTAGTAGAGGGAGACGAGAGAAAATAAGTCGAGGAATCGCCAAAAGTAATAAGCACAATGGGGGAAGTTTGAGCAAGTAGCGGGGGGAGCAGGAGGGTCTCTGATGCTTCACATTGAGCTGCTTAACCTTTTTTTACCCCACGAGTCAACTTGACAGTTTCAGAACAATATGTTTTAGAGAATAAAATACAAAGGATTACAGTGGAAACCAATTATAATAAAGCAGTTAGCAAAATGTCTAAAAAAATTGGGATAAATGTGCTCTTTTATTAGTGTATTAAATAATAAGATGTGGCAATGGATCTGATGACGACCATGATTTTGAAGTTGTGACGAGCATAAAAGATATTTAGAGAAATTTGCAATGTCTGTAATGTGATACGTAAATATCTGTGACGTCTCTTGGTGACAAGGTCACAGGGACTTCTGTAATACCTCTGTGGTTTGTTGCCCATGGTCATACTTGAGGGAGATGCTAAATTGCAGCCAGAGGTTAGAGACAATACAATTGTCTCCTTTTTTCCTGTCCCTGTTCACGAGGCCCACTGAATCCTCAGAA
>CM053606.1:15332375-15400591 GCA_028646535.1 Procyon lotor | reverse complement strand
TTCCAGAAACGGTGAGAAGTGCCCCCTCTCGTCTGAGAGTGAGGAGGTTCGATTTCCTCTGACCCAGGGCTCCAGGGGCAGGGGCTGTACACATTTCCATCGCTGCCTTCAGTGGGCTGGCTCAGGAAAATTCTTCCAGAGAGGCCCCACTCTGCCCCAGTTTGAGTCGCGCCTCAATTTAAACCGCCCCCTGGTGTCTCGGAAGAACCCCTGGGGTTCCGTGGCGTAGCCCTGGAAGCCTGGCTAGTTTACTTTTGTTCTGGATTTTCCTGTTTCTGGGGCTCGAGTCTTCACGTGATCACCGGACCCAGCCTGGCAAAGAGAACCACAAGCTGTCCTTCCCTGCCCTGAGTTTTCGTCTCCTCCCGGTGAAGGGGGGCGGTGGGTAGCAAGACTGCCTGCCCGCCTCGGAGAGGTGCCGAGGGTGCAGGGGCAGCAGAGGGGTCCACGCGGGCAGCCTCCCTCAGTTGCCCACCCTGGGCCAGCCCTGGCGGACACAGGTGCTCCGGGCCAGGGGCCCCTGCCCTTAGGGAGTCCCTGGAGGTCCAAATATAGGGACGCTCGGAGGCAGAGAAGGAGGGGGCCAAGCTTAGGAGATGGGCGACGCTCCCACCCCCCCCAGCCAGCCTCCCCAGTCTCATACAGTGTGGGGGCTTTGATGCTGATAGAGAAGAGGGTAGGAGAGAGGGGACTCCTGCTTCAGTGGAGTTGACGGGAGAATTGGGTTGCCCTTATCTTTATGTTACGCCAAAGCCAGCAGCTAAACCCCCAGAACAATCAAGGAGTTAAAGGTAGAAGGTAGCGAGAAGGCTATTCATCGAAGAAGGTAAACCTTTACCTGCTTGCTACATGGGGCACCCTGCCTGAACATGAAACACGAGGAGACGTCACCAACAGGAGAAAGAACTGAAAATGCCGACCGGCTCGGGGTCAGAAGGCAGAACGTGAAGGCCCCTGAGCTGGGAAGCTGATTGCCAACAGGTTAACACGGGCTGACTTCTAAATGGCACCAAAAGTCGAACGAGGAAAGCAGGAAGGAACCCGAAGTGATCATTTGTGTTGGGTTTGAGACAGACCATAAACAGATAAAAAGTTTCTCCCTAGGCATGGCAGGAGCGGCAGATGAAGTCGGGAGCGTGATAGGCGGCGATGCCCTGCACTGATGGCCTTGTGCTGGGGGGAGGGGCTTCAGCCCGGTCACAGTCACGGTGACTCTCTGGGGCTCTGTCCGCTCACTCCAGAGATCAATGTCCCGAATGCGTCCCAGCCCTCTGATGTGATGAAATCACTCACCACTTCTTGGAATCTATTCTAAAGAAATAAGGAGAGATGGAGACAGAGATTTTTTTTTTTTTTTAATAAACAAAAGGTCATTTTCATTTTATTTTAAATGGTAAAAAAAGAAAATTATTATTTTAAAAGTTTTTCCTCTCTTAGGAATTTTGAATGGAGACTTTGGAGTCAAACGTCTATCTAAAAATAGAACAGAGTTCTGGAAATAACAGTTGCGTCTACAAATGAAATGCCGGCAGCTCCCCGGTCGGCCCTCTCTCAGCCCCCACCCCTGACCCAGGAGGCCGCGGGAGGAGGCTGCAGGGGCCACAGCACCAGGGAGGAAGGAGGCAGATAAAGAAAAGACAAGGCTTCCATGGGTTGAAGTATTTTGGAGCATTAAAATGAAGTTTATGAAGGGTTTTTAATGACATCAGAAAGTGCTTACGATGTGAGGTTAAATGAAGAAAAACAACCAGGGTATAAAGATACGTATTTTGGAATCCTTGCCACTCTGTAAACACACACGTACCCACCCAAGAGGGACTAGAGCCGAAAACACCCAAATGTTAACAAGTGTTTATCTCTGGCTAGTGGCACTGTGGGTGATTTTTCTGTGTTCTCTCAATTTTTTATAAAGGAAGATAAATTTTTTACTCAGGAAAAAAATACTATTTTTTTTAAAAAAGATTTTATTTATTTGTTGAGTAAGAGAGCATGAGCAAGAGTTGGGGGAGAGGCAAAGGGAGAGGGAGAAGCAGACTCCCCACTGAGCAGGGAGCCTAACCCAGGACCCCAGGATCAATGATCCTAGCTGAAGGCAAATGTTTTATCAGACTGAGCCACACAGGTGCCCCCAAATCTGTATTTTTATAAATATACGTTGGTGCTCCCCAACCCAAAATCATGAGGGTCTCCAGGTAGAAAGAATGGCACAAAGGCAGGGAAGCTTGGAGGAAATAGCATGGTACCCAGAGCATGGGGTGGGGGAGGATGACAAAGTTGGTGCCAGACCTCCGAGGCCTTGAATGCCAAGGCCAACAGCTAGAACTTCACCCAGAGCCCCATCTTCTGCCCAGGTTCAAAGGAGAGCGATCTAGCCTTCTGGAAGGGAGAACAGGGTATTGTTAATTGCTCTAAGTGCCAACCTTCTGCCTTTATTCTCCACTCCTCCCAGGGAAGAGTTTCACACTGACCATCACCGTGTTCACCAACCCCACCCAAGTGGCCACCTACCACCGAGCCATCAAGGTGACCGTGGATGGACCCCGGGAACCCAGACGTAAGTGCCAGAGTCACTGAGCCCCCCTGGGTCAGGCAGAAGAGCCCAGCGTGGGTGGGGGGGGCTGGGGAGAGTAGCAGCCCAGGTCTGGCCTGGGTCCCTGGAGAATTCCTGTGTGGGATTGCAGTTCTGGGCTCTATACCCAACACACACGGGCAACCCCTAACCCTCTGTGCTTAGCTCTGGACTGCTGGAGGCCAGCAAGGATGCTGGGAGGGGGGAAGGGCAGAATTGGCTCGAGCTGCTTCCCTGCGGGACTCCGTCAGCCAGAGAAGGGGACAGGCAGACAGGCAGCTAAGGGAGTATGGATTTGCAGTTTGCGTCTGTTAAGGAAAGGCTTCTGGGAAGGAAAAGGCTTCAGATAGGGTATTCGTGAGGTGGGGCGGGGTCAGGTTTACTCTACTCCACTCCAGCTTCCTCTGCCAGCGGCCGAGGGAGGGAGCCATCAAAAACAGGAGCTGGTCTGGCTGGGAGGCTGGATCCCCTCCTTGGAAACTTTCTTTGGATCTCAGTTATATGACTTAAGTCACACGGAGCCCAGGCACCCTGATCCCAAACCCCACGCTCAGGAATGCAGATTTGATTCTGTGAATATTTATTGAGCACCTACTATGTGCAGGGAGTCCTGATGTGTGTGTCTTAGCATCAGAGAGAGTTGTGTTTCATTGCTTCTGCCTGCTGAAGGACCCAGAGTTGCAGACTTCGATCAGGGAAATTGGAGGGTGGGGCGGTTGCCACAGAGTGGGCCAGAGGCTTGCGTTCACTGAATGAATGAATGAATGAACGAATGAATGAATGAGTGGAACTGAAAACCAGCTGGCCCACCCTGGACTGGCTGCTTTCTGACCAGCGTCCTGACCAGAGTGCTTGTGTGGACCACCCCCGGATTTGCAGTGTGCCCAGTGTGGGGTATTGGGAGCGGCCCTGTCTTCCTCTTTGTGGTAGTGGCCCTTTGCAGTTTACAAAACCATCTCGTATATATTATCTCGTGGGACCCTTGAGAGCAGAGCCAAAGGGTCACCCCAGTTGCAGTGAGGAGAGCCTCTAGGCCAGGGGACGTTGAGAACCTACCAGGGCCTCCCAGGGTCTGCTGAGAGGTGCCCTGTCCTCCCAGAGACAGTCTTGGATTTCCATTCTAAGCTGGGTGGACTTGGGGCAGGGAGACAGAATGGGAACCTGAGCCCAGGAAGCTCGGAACAAGGGTGTGGCTATGCCAAGGTGTCGTCAGTGGGGGCCGCGCAGGCCCGGCCAGGGCTAGGAATCGGCCTGGCCTGGCTCCCCATCTGTCCAGGTACTGGGCCCTCTCCAGTGTCTGGCCACCTGGGAAGGGCTTAACGCTGGGCCTGGTGGCCCGGGCTGACTCTCCCTCTAGGCTCTCAGGGCCTCCCCCTCTGGCCTCCCCCTCCAGCCTCCCTGAGCTCCTGCATCTGGCCATGAGGCTCACAGGCCAGCGTCTGTTCCGGCCATATTCCTGTTGGGATTGGACTTGGATGGGTCCATGCCCCTGGTCTTGGGCTTCATAGCCCTGGACAAGCCATGTCTTCTTTTTGGCCTCAGTTTTGTCATCTGTAAACTGAGTCAGTGATCCCGAGTGCGTGATGCTTGGGAAGACCTTGCGAGCCATAGGCCCTCGTGGCGAAAATGGATTCTGAGTCGGCCGGCCCAGCTGAGGGACCTCGGGCAAGTTGCTGGCATCTCTGGGCCTCCACCCTTCCTCCCGGAAGTGGGGTGACACCCCCCACGCTGCGGGCCCAGAGATCAGTAACAGCATGTGGCTAGCATCTGGCCGTGGCAGAGGGAGGGTCCTTGTGAGTCACTGGAGCCACGATGTCCCGTTAGCCCCAGTACCTGGCCGCTGCCGTGCGTTCCCACCACCACCACCACCATTCGGGGACGGTGACCCTCCTTTGGTCAGCAGCAGCGTGGCTGCTGAGAAACCGAAGCCGTAGCCTTAGAGGTAAACGGAAGTGACATGCCACTCTGTCTCCAGGGGCAGAATCGGGGCGGCCAGGAGCCCGTGTGGGCTCCGTGTGATGATGGCGCCCTTAGCAGCCACCCCACAAAGCACCCCATCCATGGAGGCCTGTGAGCAGGGGGTCCTGGAGCTTGCTAGGAACGACCGTCCCCTTGGGGCCCAGCAAGGCCCGGAATCCCTCAGGCCCTCCACGTCCAGCCCTGCTCAGCCCAGAGCTGCCCACCCTCCCCCTGGAGGCTCCTGGTTGAGGGTAGAGGCTCAGCTCTGCCTTTGGGAGCCCCCAGTTCGAATCCCCTGCCTGTTCTTCTTTCCCGGTGTCCCCCAGACCTGAGACGGTCCTTCTGGGGAGTGAGCCGAGGGGGGGTGACAGGAGGCAAAGCAGCAGAGGCCAGAGGGAGACGAGGGAGCAAGAGAAAGGAAAGGAAGCTGGGCCGGGAGATAGCCTGGAGTCGAAGGCTAGTCCCACTCTGTGAGCTGAGGCGGGTGGCGCCCCCCTCTGGGCCTGGGCACGGGCCAGACCCATGTGTTTAAAGACTCTTGTTCAAACAAAGTCTTAGCAGAAGCTGGTTTCTAGAAAAGGGCTGCCATGGGAGGGGGCAGCTCTCCAGGCCGCCCGTCCCGAAGCCCTGCCTGCCCCTGCCCCTCCCACCCACCCAGGCCCACGGGCCGGGTCCCACCACCCCTCTGCTTCTAACCTTGACCTGGCCGTCAGTCTGTGACCTTGGACAAATCCTCTTCCTTTCTGGGCCTCTCTTTCCCCACCTCCATGAGGTAAGAGACCAGCTCGACACCGCTGGTCACCAGGCGCTCCCCATGTGCTGGGCCTGGTGCAAAGTCCCCATAATGGGTCCTCAGTCACCCCAGGAGGGGACAGGCCAGGAGAGACTGACTGTCAGCAGCTCTCTCAGGCATGAAAGGGGCTTGCAGCTGCCCGGCCCTGTAGGAAGTACCCAAACCCTCATGGATGTTCATAGGATTTCCTTTCTGGGCTTTTCTCCTGCTTGGTGACTCCCAACCCTATGTGAGGGCTGAGCCTTCGGTGGGGTGGGGTGGGGTGGGGTGGGGTGAGGGTAGGGGCCAGTCCTGGCAGCCAAGGAGTGGGAGTCTGCCCATCCCTGAGGCCCAGCTGTGGGTTCTGTGGCTGGGTCGTTCCCCTCCGGTGCCCTGCAGAGCATGCCCGATCTGCAGCCAGGTGGCTGGCTGGGTTTGGAGGCTGGCTTGGTGGCTTCCTGCCTGTGTGGCCTTGGGTTCCGAGGTTCTCAATGCTGGTGTCCCTCATAGTCACCGAGGGCTGCTTAAAAAAGCAGGTGGCTGAGCAGGATCCAGGATCCAGGATTCAGGCAGGAGGCAGTCCAGGGCCCAGCCATTCTGGCAAGGACGGTGGTTTAAGAACCCCTCCCCCCATCTTCCAGGCTTAGCAGGTGCTGGTACCTGAAAGGGTAGGACCCAAGTTCTTAGTCCTGCCTGGGGCAGAGGCGGGCGGTTCAGGCACCTTGCCTGTGGGCCCTTTCTTCCCAAAAATGGACATGGAATGATTTCAACAAATATTTTCCTGGGCACCTTTCATGTGTCTGGCACTTCTAGAAGCTGGGGATGCCACAGTGAACCCAGTAGACAGGCTCCATCCCTCTTGGGTCTGTCTTACCCTACTTGGGGGTGGGGAAAGATGGTGAACCGTCCTCTAGTCACTGTGGCCCACAGGGCCCCACCTGCTCTGTGCTCATTACCCGCTCCCTTCCTCCCTGCCATCCTCCTCCTCACTCACCCTGCTCTGACCACCTCAGCCTCCTGGTCGGTCTTCCAGCTGGGCAGCCACATCCCTGCCTCAGGGCCTTTGCGCTGCTCTTCTCTCTCCCTGGAACACTCCTCCCCAGACAGCCCCGGACACAGGGCTTGCCCTTTCCCACCCTGAATGAAGGCTTTACTCCAACTTCTCAGTGAGCCCTCCCCTGACGTGTTGTTTCAAATCATACACACCCCAAGCCCCACCCATACTTACCAGCCTCAATTTTACTTAGAGCCCCAGTTACCTTCCAAGATGCTATAGAGTTCACTCACTCCGTTTCTTTCTCATCTCCCCTAACCAGTGTTTATGCTTCATGGGGCAGAGGTTCTTTCCTCTCCAGGTACTGGCCTAGACCCCGAAATACAGACATCAGCATTTAGGAGGTACTCAGTAACTCTTTGTAGAATAAACGAAGTAAACAAACGATTAACTGACTTAATTTCAGGTAGTGAGAAATCTTAGGAAGAAAAACAGAGCTGGGGGAAGGGGTGGAGACAGCAGAGATGGGCCGTGGGCAGGGAGCGAAGATGACATTTGACCAGAGAGGTCTGAAGGAGGTAAGCCCAGAGCCAGTGGTTGCTGGGGGCTCCAGACAGCATGGGCAGGGGAAGTGACCGTAACTGAGCCTGTCTCTGGGCCCTGAGGGTCCTGAAGTTGCCACAGTTCCGTTCTCAGCTCCAGGTGTAGGGAGGCAGAGGGACTCCTGGGTTGTGAAGAGGCAACAGCTTCTGGTCCTGGCTCCCAGGATCCCCTAGGTCCCCAGGGGAGTGCACCCAGCAGGAGGGAAGGGGTTAACCTCAGACCTCCCGGCTTCCCCTAATCAACCCCAGGCCGCTTGCAGCCCTGGGAGGGAGCCGCTTGCCTCCCTGCCCGCTGGCCCCCCGCCAGCCCATTTCCCTGCCCAGCCACCGACCAGCTTTCATCTGCTCACAGGGGGCCGATTCAAGGCAGACCACCCGGGGCCCAGCACCCGCCCGCGATTCCGCGCGCGGTTGTTAAGAGTCGGGTGTAAATCTCCTGACAGGCCACAGAGCCGGCCTTGGGCCCCGGTGCCCCCCTCCGCGGCTGGGCGGACAGTGGCTGCTGTGTCTGGGCTGTGACCGCACCAGGGCCGGGCCAGGCAGCCGAGGAGGCAGCCGAGTGGCTTCAGATGGGTGAAGGCCCCATCACTGGGGCCCACATTGTTCCCGGCAGCCCCTGCTGTTCCCGAGCCCTGCCCAGCCCTGCTTCTCCCTGTTCCCCGCCCCCTTTGCCTCCTGTCCCTCTCCCACCCAGCGGAGGCAGAATGCTGAGCTGGCCTCCTGCCAGTGGGGCCTCACCGCCCATTAACACAGCGCTCCTCTCTTGGGGGTCCCTGGGAAGCCAAGACCTGAGCTGCCAAGCTTCAGGCAACATGCTGACCGTTCCAGGTTTGACCTTGATCTCGTGCCTTCACTTTCCCATCTGTAAAATGGGGCAATGGTCACAGCCTTTCAGAGGGTGATGGCCCTTGCAGAAGACAGGCACGGCCCACCTAGCACAGTGCTTGGCCTGCGAAAGTGGTTGCCACTCTCATCATGGGGGCTGGAGGTGGGCCTCGGGGTGCCCGATGGTTCCCCGAGAAGCACAGGGTACCTGGGAGGTGCGGGGACCCCATGCTGGCCCAGCTGGTGGGGATGAAGGGTGCCCTGGGACTGGTGGTCAGGGAGCCCCCAACCCAGAACCCAGCCCTTGTAGTCTGCCTCCAGCACTGCGTGACCCTGGGAGAATCACCCAGTCTGGCTGGGCCCCAGCGTCCACTCCCCTCCTTCTGACCCTCCTCATACGGTCTGCGAGGCTGGGCACCCCCACTGTGTAGACACACAAAGGAAGAACAGTGGAGCCCAGAACGCCTTCCTCGAGGGTCAGGGCCAGGCTGCTTGTTTAATTCTCGCAGCATGCCCACGCCCTGGGGTTAGAATGACAGCTGAAGCCCCGAGGGGGAGAGTGACCTGCCCTGATGACCAGTGGGTGAGAGCTGACTTGTACAGCCCGGGCCACTGGGACCCGCTCTTCCACAAATGGGGGTCACAGAGCGTAGGGAGGCCGAGGCGCAGGGGCTACAGTGCTTTGAGCCCAGGTAGGCCCCGCCAGGTGTGGTGGGCCTGTAAGGTGGCACCTTACTCAAGTGGTCCCCCATCCTCCCTGCAAAGTGCTTTACTTTTAAGCCCTTGGGGTCTGTCCTGCGGCTCATCCACGCCTCAGGGGCTGGACGATATGAAACCACAGTACAGGTGTGGCAGCCGAGGCCCAGAGGAGCAGGGGGACTTGGTGGGTCAGAGCAAAGCATGGTTAGGAGGCTGGGCTCTCAGCCCTGAGCCTCAGAGCAGGGCAGGGCTCCTGCTGGAGTCCACTGAGACCCTCTCCTCTTCTCCCCAGGCCCGCCTCCCGGGCCCGCAGAGAGCAGGACCGGGCCCTGGCCTGGGCCCTCGCATCCGTTGTCTGGCACCTCTGATGATCAGAACCCAGGCCCCTTTCTAGCAGGATGGCCTCCAGGAAGAGGAGATGGCCTCAAGCCATCTGCGTGACCTCAGGCGTGTCACTGACCCTCAGCCAGCCTCCGTTTCCTCACCTGCAGGACGGGGACAGTGGGGACGATGCAGGGTGGAACCAGGCAGGGCACGTCAATGACTTAGATGCCGGAGCGGAGGAAGCGTTCAGCGAGCTCTGGCCGCTGTTTTTATTTCCGGTCACGCTAGCTCAGAGCCTGCAGAGGTGCTGCAGGGGCTCGTGTCAGGGACAAGGGGTCTGCCTGCTGTGGAGGGGCTCTCGGGGTGAACCCCAAACGGCAGGGCAGGGTTTCTGGCAGGGGCTGCGCCTACGCTATGGCTCTGAGGTATGAGCGGCAGAGGACACTTGAGAAGCGCCGGCCCCGGCGGCACAAGAGGAGGTGGGTGGTAGGGGCTGAGCCTTCTTTCCTTCTGGAGGCCCTCATAGGGCCGACGGCCGAATCTTTAGCCAGAGACTTTCAAAGCTAGAGGGGCCTCTGCGAGCCAGCTGTGCAGAGGGGAAACTGAGGCACGGCATGACGGGGCTGGGCCCCAGGTGACCCATGGAGCGAGGCCAGAGCTCCCCACCCCACCCCCACCAGCTCCCACTGTGGGTGGCCAAATCAAAGAGGTCTATTCTGTAGGCCCATCTTCCCTCGGGCACAGGAAGTTCCGTTCTGCTCCAAATGTGACGGCGGGGCCTGTGGCTCGGAGACTCTCTGGCGCCCGGGCCACGCGGAGCCACCTCAGCTTCCCTCAGCCCCTCCCTGGCAGGGGCTGCACAGTTTCTTGGGGCAGGGAAGCGAGTCCCGGAGTCCCGTAGGGACGGCCCCGCTCCAGGAAGCGTGCCCTTGGTGAAGGCGGAATGGCCTCGGGCCAGAGGACCTGATTTCTGTCCCAGACCAAGCATTTTGAGTAGGTCGCATCCGGGAAGCCTCCGCAGCCCCACCTAGACAGTGAGAGCGAAGAGGAGACTGTCGGGAGAAAGATCACTTCCTGGACTTGGCCTCGAGGTCTGCACACGGGGCTGGCCCGGCCGGGCTGGCTTTGTGTGCCCGACTCCCCGCCGCGCCTCGGGGTCCTGGTCTCTGCCGGGGCCCTGCCTCCCAGGGCACGGGCTGGGGTAGAAGCGACCCGCGTGGATGGAGCGCATTCGTAGACTGTTTGGCCGTGGAGGGGCCACCACAGCTTCGGGTCGGGGGGACAGAGTGGGACCCGAGTGAGGCCGCAGAGGCGGCAGGCCCGTCCTGGAACCCGTGCGGGCTGTGATCTGCCCTCCTTCCGCCGCCCGCAGGAGTAACTGTAAACACTTGGTACACAGTGTGACTCAGAGACACGACTTCGTCCCGCAGTGACGATAATGACAAGGCCTGAGGTTTTGCACCAATTTTCGTGGAGCCCCATTGGCTCACGTCAAGCTTGTGGTTGACTGAGACACCCAGAATCTTTGCACCCGAGCTGCACCCAGGTCAGTCTGCAGTCCCCACGTCTATCCGGCCGCCTGCCTGCCTGTTGAGATTGTTCTGAATTCGTTTGTCCTCCAGCTTGTTCGCATGGCCCTGCCCCTTTCAGTGGCCGCCACAGCCGTGTCAACACGTCTCCCAAGGCCCCTCGGGGCTGAGCCCCGCGACACTCCCCCAGAGACCACCTCCCGAGGGGTATCCCTTAAGCAGCCCGCAGTGGCCGAGCTTACCCGACCCACCAGAAAATGAAATATTGAGCTTTGGGGCTGCAGATGGGCAGCCGTGAGCTGGAACATCCTACAGGTTGGTTTGGGGGCTGGGCTTTTGTATTTTTTTTTTCCCAGTATTGGAATTACTTGCCAACATACAAACATTTCCCATCCCAGCAGGTTTCTTCCGGTAAACTGGAAGCTCTGGCCACACCGGGCCCACCCCCATCAGGGCGCCGGCCAGCCGGACCGGGGGGGCCCCTGGCCGTTCTGCAAGGCACACCCTCTGCAGTCCACCCCACCCCCCACCCGTCCCGTGGATCTCACCTCACGTGATTGCCGGGCCCCCGCAGGCATCAGAGTCCTCAGCCCAGCTCCAGCTGAAGTCACCCCCAGCCTCCATTCACCCCCTTCCCGATGGTCCTGGGAGGCAGCACAGGGGGCCTGACTGGAAGCCAAGCAGTCTCATCCCAGCCGACCGTGTCCCTTGGGCTCCAGGCCTGGGGTGTCCTCCAAAGAGAAAGCGGGCTCCTTGCTCCTTGATGACTTGCCGAACCCTCCCAGGACTACTCATCTCCAAGAGCCCGTCTGAGGCAGGGATGGGCGGGGAGCGTGGGCGTCAATGGTGCCAGAATCCATCGCATCCCCATTTTGAAAATCAGAAATCAAACTCATTCTGAGGCCTCCAGCTCAGTTTCCTCATTCGCGAGGGCAGTCACTAGCTACTTCATGCTTCTCCAGGCCTCAGAACAGACAGCGAGGGGTTCTGTTCGCCCCCCACCTACTTCTCTCTTCTTCCGTCTTTGTCAGTCTAGAAAACTCTGCACGTCCCCGCAGACCCGAGGACTCAGGCAGGCCTTCCCTCTCACTTAGCTGCTCCCTGTGCTTAAAGGGGTCCCAGATGCAGACCACCCTTCTCCCTTCCTCGCTGTGTGACTGAAGGCAAGCCTCTTCACCTCTCTGAGCTGCAACTCTCTTTGTGAAAGGAGAACCTGGCCTGCTGCCTCAGGGTCAGGGTCGGGATCGGGTCTGGGGCAGGTGGAGAGGAACAGGCCAGCCTCGGGTGTTGGGCTAACGGCTGGTGTTTGGCGAATCAGCCCGTTTTAGTGTCCGCAGTGGAGAAATGCCCAGACACACAGAGGCGTGAAGAGGGCCGGTACTGGTTCCTGGGAGGGCCGCGTGTGAATAATGGAGGAAATGGAGAAAACCAGGGAATCACCCATTCTAGAGGATGACAGGCTGAGCGAGCTACAGCCTCCGGGGCTGGGACAGGCGGGACGGAGGGACATCTGCTGGCGGGTGTGCGGGCCTCCTCCTCCTCCTTGCTGAGCCCTCCCTCTGCCCCAGGGAGCTCTCTTGTTTCCATGGGGCTGGGTTACAGCCCCCATTTCATAGATCAGGAAACTGAGGTGGGGCTCTGGTCTGCTGCTGGAAAAGCAAGCTCAAGAATGACAGACCAGGCTGAGACCGTTCAAGACGTTCTGTGTGAAACTTGCTCCATGTTTTCCATGCATGTGACACCAAAAAAGACAGTAAAGAAAGATCACCAACCTGATCCCGTGGGGGCTTCGGGGGGGGCGGTTAGGGTGGGTCAAAAGAGCCATCAGCCTGACCTGTAATTCTGTAACACTTTCATTTTTGTGGAGGTTCATGTGTCGCTTGTGAAATGTAAAATGAATAATTGAAAAAATGGGGGGTCCCTGCAAGCTTGACGTCATTCAGGAAGCCCCGAATGAGGGGAGCCTCAGCTAGCTGCACAGAGGCAGGGACGTGAGCACCTGACCCGGCCTACACCCCCGGGGCCTGGGAGATGAAGCTGGGGCCCCTCCTGAGTGGGCCCTGGGAGAGAAGTCCTGGGAAGTGCTAGCACTTTCTCCAGTTGGGATGCCCCAAGCCCAGGGCACAGGTCCCCTCTCCTCAGCTGCCAGTCAGAGGCGGGAGCTCAGCCCTGCCCGGAAGTGCCCCGTCCCTCTTCTCATCCCGCTGGATTTTCCCTTCCCTCTGAGGTGGGGAGAGGAGAGGGGCGCACGGGGGGGGGGGGGTCCCAGGGTGGCTCGGCTGGAGCAGCTGGTGGTCCCACTGCAGGACCATCTCCCGCTGTTCTTGTAGATGTGGGCAGTGGGGGTGGTGCTGGGACACTGGGAGGCAGACGTTCTCGCCCTGGTCCCACAAGAGCCCCTTCGAGCCACTTACACAGGCCTGCTGCCTCGGTTTCCTCTTCCGCACAGTGGGTTGTAGAGGTTCGGCTAGAAGCACGTGTATTCTACTCAACAGGCAGGGGTGAGACAGACCATCACGGCAGCCCCGAGGCAGCATGTCATGGCCGTTCTGTCCAGAAAGCCCGTGGGGATCCTCAGCCGGGGGGTTGGTAGTCACCTGAGGATTGTCCCTGCGGATGTCTCAGGTTGGACCTCAGGAGAACCTCCCAGCAGAGTGAGGCAGCACTGTCCCCCAAGACTCTCGGGGAGCAGCGGCTGATGGGTTCCCCGTGCTCTGCAGGGCACCGGCAGAAGCTGGAGGACCAGACCAAGCCATTCCCTGACCGCTTCGGGGACCTGGAACGGCTGCGCATGCGGGTGACGCCAAGCACGCCCAGTCCCCGTGGCTCGATCAGCACCACCAGCCACTATAGCAGCCAGGCCCAGACCCCCATCCAAGGTACGGCACGGCGGGGTGGGGACGGGGGCGGGGGCCCTGGCGCGCTCCCGCGTCCCCAGACCAAAGGTTCCTCTGGGGGTCCTTCTCTGCACTGCCTTGTTTTGCGAAGGAGGCCACTCCTGCTCGGGGGCCCCTTCCGATGCTTCCCAGGGATGCTCTGTGCCCAGACCTGGGCTAGGCCCTTCATTTGGTCACTCAGCAGCCACAGACGGACACCCTCCACATGCCACGGGCACTAATCCCTAGCGTCCCCATTAAAACTGGGGCATGACTTGTCTAAGGAGCCTGTGACAGACCTGTCCCTGCTGAAGAGGCCACGTGCCCCCGTGTGAGGGAGGGGCAGTGGTGGGTGCCTCTGCCCGGGGCGACATTCCGACACCATGACTGCACTCGGGCAACTTTGTAAACGGCAAAGCGATGTCGCGGCCCTGGGGACACCCAGCATCGCTTGGGGAAAGTCCCCCTTGGTGCAGAGACTTCTTCCAAACAAAAGACAAGGGAGGCTTCTCAGCTGAGGCCCCAGACCACGTCTGCGCCGCATTGCCCGGATGGACGCGGCAGGCACACTGAGGCCTCGCAGAGCAGATGCGGGCCTGGCGCAGGGCAGGTCCATACATGGCCGGGTGAGGAGGATCGACTCTGTTCTCCGGGCCTGCTCAGCCAGCGGGTTGGGGCACAGAAGCCTGTTGGGGGGCAGGCCCTTGGGCCAGGTGGGAGCAGAGAACCCTGGCCCTCAGTGCCGGACAGAGCCACATCCCGTGAGTGGCCATTTTTTCCCCATCCTGCGGGGCCTGCTTATGACCCATCTGGCAGATGAGTGAACTGAGGCCCAAGAGATGAAGAGCCACTTGTGGGGCCCACGTCCATCGATGCCCACGTCCAAGGTCCCCACGGCATCTGCTCCCAGGAACTTCCTGCACTGCTGAGGGTGCAGACAAAGGGCCCCCTTGCAGGAAGAGCCCGGGGAGGGAGTGCGAGCTGAGTCCCTTCCCAGGCTCCAGGCCAAGCTTGGGGCTTAACTGGGGCTCCCTGCTAAGGGAAGCCTTGCCTCAAGCCCCCATGTGCCAGGCATGATACAGTGGCCGGGGGCTTAGTACAGTCCCTCAGGAGGAAGAAGTGGTCCCTTCTTTTCTGGGACAGGAAGCTTCTGCTCTTGGCCCTGCTGAGCCCCCAAGGTGAGGAGAGACCCACGGGTTAGTGAGTTTGAGACAGTCAGTGGTTCTTGAGCCTGGGGGTTGAGGGGGCGCTGCCACGTGGGGGTCTGACCTCAAGAGACTGGGGTTGGGGGGAATCTCCTCTCCGGGCTCCTGCCCACCCCCTGCCCTAAAGCTGTCCCTGCTTCCGTGTCCCACAGGCCAGCCCTTGTTGAGGTACAGTAGCCCAACACTCCAGGCCTTTCCCTGCCACCTGCGGAGCTGGGGCCCAGTGGGTATTGGAGCCCGGCCAGGGAGCCCCAGAATCTAGAAGGTGAGGGTAAACAGTGGCTTCCTGGACAGCAGCTCCCATGGAAGGAAAACCTATCTCTCCCCAGCCACCGTTGCATGGACACGGCTTAGAAATCTGTGCCTAGAGGAGCCTGAGGCAGGCCTGTCCACCCCATCCAGCCCGGAAGGGCCAGGCCAGAACCCCTGCCTCCTCCCTGGGGCTGGGAGGGGAGGAGGCTGGGCCTTTGTGGGGTGTGGCTCACCCAGTCCTTCCACTTCTGCCTCATCCTGAGCCAGGGCCCCGGCCCCTCCCTACACACCCAGAGCAGCCCGTGCGGCCACCTTCCCCAGCCAGCTCTCCCCCTGTGCTGGGCACCAGCTGTGATCTCGGGCAGGTTACCTCACCTCGCTGAACCTCAGTATTCTCACCTGTAACGTGGGAAGAAGAGGGGTGTTGGCAGGGCCGGGTGTGGGGCCCCCTCACTGGCGCTCTCCCTGCGGTGGGGTGAGCCTCTGCCCTCAGACTCTATCCTGGGGATCCCCCTCAGGGCACCCCACCGTCACTTGTCTCAATGCCCCTTAATAGCCTTGTCCCCCGCCCCCCGGCTTCGGTCACTAGTAAGCAGTGCCGAGCCCCGACCCCTCCAGATGCCAGCCCCCGGCCCCCTCAGCTGTGGCTGCCCACAGTGGGGGCTCCTCACAGCTCAAAGACCTCATTCAGCCACCACGCAGCAGCTGGGGCGATTTGGAGAAGAAAATAAACATTTCCTTCCAGTGTTGGGGTTGGCTGCTCCTCCGCCGACCAGCTCGAGTTTCCCGGGGCTCCTGGGCTGGGGGAGTAGGGGCCGCAGCCACAGGGGTGCTGAGGACAGGCACTGTCCCCTCCGCCCTGGCAGTGAGGCAGGAGAGGACGCGGGCAGTCTGGGTGAGCCCAGCCCAGAGCCCACGGCCCATGGGAACTCCAGGGGCCACACACAGGAGGCGCGGGTCCACCTTACATGGCCCGGAGCTTCCCGGGCCCTGTGTTTCCTGGGCTACAGGCCTACCGTTGTGTTCTAGGGCCCCTGCTTAGGTTTGCTTTGTTTGGAGAATGGGGCTCCCGTGGCGTGGGCGGCGCTCACTTTCGGGGCTCAGAGCGAGGGTGTCAGCCTCGTGCTTGGCTCTGCGTCGGGAGCCAGCCACTGCCCCCACGGCCTTCTGCCCTGGTGTGCTGAGGTGAGGGTGGGGAGCCAGGCACCTCTCTGGTCTCTTACGCTCCCGGGCGCACTGACCGGCCAGGGGCCCCGTTGGAGAGAATACTAGATGTTCTAGAAGGCCCCAGTCATCCGGCCCCTTGACCCCACATCCACCCACCTGGAGCCTGGGAGCGTTGTTCCTTCTGGCTCACGGTCAGGACCTGAACCACAGCCCGCTGCTAAGGCAACACCCCTAGTGGAGTCAGGAAGACCCCAAAGGCCTGAGAAGTTCCAGGTTTCACCTGAGGTCCCACAGCACCTCCAGCAGATCTGGGGAAGCTAGAGGCCTGAAGGTCCCTGCAGCTCGCCGCCCTCAGCCAAGCCTCAGTCAGAGCAGGCGGTGCCCACTGGGAGCTGCCCATGTGACAGGGACGGTCTCCCTCTGCATCCTGTTCGGTGGGGGCGGCACGAGGGGTGGGGGCTGGACGGACTTGCCCTCAGGACCTCTGCTGGGGGTTCCTCCAGCTCTCTGCTGCTGCCCAGCGTCACCCCTCGGCCAGGCCACAAGGCAGGAGGGTCAGAGACTCCTCTTGGCAGGGCCCCGCATGGGCCGGTTCTCCTCAGTGCTTGGAGCAAGAGGTGTCCCAGCTGGTACCTAGGGCAAACCCTCAACGGCCTCTGTTCTGTGGGGGTCTAAGCACTTTCCGTGTAGTAGCTCATTTAATCCCTAGCACTGTTACCACCTGTATTTTTCACGTGGGGAGACTGATGCACAGAGAGGCTAAGTGACTTGCCCAGGGACACACAGCCAGTTAAGTGTCAGACCCAAGATAAGTGCTGGGCTGGGCTGCCTCAGAGACGGGACAGCTACCTATCAGGCGCATGTCAGGGCTCAGAACGTAAGCCGTAGGATTTTGTGCCAGGTCCAGTGTGCTGTGTAAACCTGAGGTGAGTGCCTCACCCTCGCTGGGCCTGAGTTTTCCTGTGGAAGGGGTTACACTCAATCCTGAAGCCCCTTTGAGTGCTGAGGTTTGGGGGCTCTGAGACTGCAAGAGTCAGGGGCAGAGGCACAGAGGCCCTTGTCTGGGAGTCCAGAGAGGAGCCATGCCTGTGGACGTAGGGCAGGACGGGGGCTGGACGTTGGATCCGTTCATGTGAAGGCAGGCTCCGGGCCACCAGCCCCTCCGGCTGCCGTCTCAACTTTGCTGCTGAGGCAAGCGGAGGTGGTGTCTCTCCACTGTCGGGCCACAGGCAGCCCCCGCCTACAGGATAGCCCCGGAGGCCCAGGCTCAGGCTGAGGGACAGGCCCGGGGCAAGGAAAGCTGCCTGAGCCCCACATGAGCAGGGGACGTTCGCACACCCAGCAGCAGGGAGCGGAAAGCAGCGGCCCCGCAATGAGCTCCAGTCCTTCCTGGGCAACATTAGGAAAATCAGTCTTTCTCCCTGGGCCTCATTTTCCTTATCTGTAAAAGCAAGCACCAGCTCCTAAGCTCAGAGCACCACCGGAGATCTCTTCATGCCCACGGTCTTACCAGCTCTTAACGGGGAGGGAGGAAGGCGGAAAGCGGCTCCTCACACCCCCAGCAGCCCAGGGGGGGCCCACCTTCACGCCCTGGACGGGCCTCTGAGCCGCTGGGCTGTAAGGAAGACTCCATGAGGAGAAAGAAAAGGCCTCCCTCTTCTCCACCTGCTCGGGGCGGTCCCCTGTGGCCCAGGCACCTGCTCTCACCTGCCTCCCAGGTGGGGCCGGATTCCGAGTCAGGCAGGCTCCAGCCCGCCAGCAGCCCAGGGTGGCGAGAGCAGAGGCAGATCTAGAAGCAGGGATTCCCGCAAATGGCTTGTGAACCAGACCCCCGAGAGACAGAAGGAGGGCACGTGCTCAGGGGGGAGGGGCAGAGGGAGAGTCTTGAGCAGATTCCCCGCTGACCTCGGAGCCCCGCGCTGGGCTCGATCTCACAACCCTGAGGTCACGACCTGAGCCAAAACGGAGCCGGGTGCCCCCCACCGGCGGGACCACCCAAGCGCCCCTCCCCAGGTCATTCTTCAAGAGACACCGTGACGGACTGTCCCCCTTGCTGTCCCCCAGGCACCTCGGACTTGAACCCTTTCTCCGACCCCCGCCAGTTTGACCGCTCCTTCCCAGCGCTGCAGACGTTCACGGAGAGCCGCTTTCCCGACCCCAGGATGCATTACCCCGGGGCCATGCCGACCGCCTTCCCCTACAGCGCCACGCCGTCGGGCAGCCTCAGCGTGGCCAGCATGCCCGCCACCGGCCGCTTCCACCACACCTACCTCCCGCCGCCCTACCCCGGGGCCCCGCAGAACCAGAGCGGGCCCTTCCAGGCCAACCCGTCCCCCTACCACCTGTACTACGGCGCGTCGTCCGGCTCCTACCAGTTCTCCATGGTGGCCGGCAGCAGCAGCAGCGGCGGCGAGCGCTCCCCGACCCGCATGCTGGCCTCCTGCACCAGCAGCGCCTCTGTCACCGCGGGCAACCTCATGAACCCCAGCCTGGGCGGCCAGAGCGACAGCGTGGAGGCAGATGGCAGCCACAGCAACTCCCCCACCGCCCTGAGTACGCCGGGCCGCATGGACGAGGCCGTGTGGCGGCCCTACTGACCCCCTGGGGTCCAGGTGGACAGCCTCTGGCAGAGGCAGGGACCCCATGAACCTTCTGGACAAGTGGCTGGCCTGGCTCTGAGGCTCCGGGCGGGAGTGGGACTTACGCTCCAGGCCAGTCATGGGCCCAGGGTCCACGAGGCCTGGGGCCTAGAGCTGGTGGGCGGCTCTGAGAGCATCTAGTCCAGCCGCGTCGTTGTACAGATAGGTAGGGACCTCCCTCAGGATGCTGCCCCTAGCCCAGACCCTGGTCATCTCATCCCACGTTCCTGGGGGAAGGTTATCCTTCTGCCGCCCACCCCTGCAATGACCTGGCTGTCCCCAGCCGTGCCCGGTGCTATCGCAGGGCCCAGGTCCCCTGGGGCGGAGACCATCTCTGTTCCAGAGAGGGGTGGCTTTTGCCCACACGGCTTGGCCTCTGACCCACAGGGCCCTGGAAAGACCTCCCCACCCCCTCCCCTTCCTCAGACCCCATGGGCCCAGCCCTCCCTCAGCATTTATGCAAATTGAATCAGAACTGGAAGGTCTCTCCACCTCTGAGAGGGTTTCCCCTCCTTGTACAGATGAGGACAGGACCCCTCCCGAGGCGCCAGGAAGTCGCTGGCAGAGATGGGATGAGAACACCCTCAAGCCAGTGCCCCCCCCCCCCCGGCCAGCTCTGCTTCCCTAGAGTCCTTAACAGCTGAGAGCTCCCACCCTGCCCCAGCTGTCTGCGGGTCCCAGGCCCCAGAGGAGACTAGCTGATGGCAGCAGGTCCCTAAAACCAGGAAAAGCACCTGCAGACAGGTCCTCCGTGCACTTTACCGGCCCAAGGCATTCACCCTCTGTTCTCTTGGTGGAGGGCCAGGGAAGCCCCCCTGCCCCCCAGGCTGGTCTCAGAATTGCCATTTGTGGAAAGAGCACAGGGCCGCAGAGGTCCTAGCAGAAGCCAGGTTTCAGCCTCCCTGTCCCACCTCAGTCCAGCCAAGCTGCGCACACCCCCAGCCCCCAGCCTGGTGGGCAGGCCCAGCCCGATCTTCCAGCCTCTTGACAGCGTTCCATCTTGACCCAGTCTGGGCTCCAAAAGCAGACTTGAACAAAAACCAGTTTTTAAAGCTGATTTTAGAATAAGAAGCATCAAATATTTTCAAACCCATGGTCTCTCAGAGGTAAAGCCCCACAGTAGCGAACAGCAGCCCGTCCACCTTCCAGGAGCGTGGCATTGTCAGGCCCTCCGGCGTCCCACCAACTCCCACCCAGGGGCCCACATTGGTGGGGACCCAAGGGAACCTCAGGTGACACTAGAACTCACATCGGCAGCTCTCAGACATTCGCCCGAGAGGAAGTGGGGAGGTGGGGAGCCGGGGCAGCAGGCAGAGGGGCCGGCCAGCGACCTCAGCGCAGCACCCGCCTGGCCTCAGGGGGGAAAGTGTTGCTCCTTTAGTTTGCAGACGGAAAGCAAGACTTGCCCAGGGCTTCAGGCTGCACGGATGCTCGCGTCTGAGTTTAGTTCGAAAAAGGCACAAGTGGAAAAGGACGAGAAAACCCGTCAGGGCTAGACAGCGTGTGGTTTTCAGTCATCGTTTCAGCCACATCCTCTGTGGATGTGACAACCTCCCCTCCTCCAGCGTTGTCTCTATGAGAGCTCTCAGCCCGCCGTGCCACCCTACCCCCCACCCCGACCTGTAACGGAGGCCAGGTGATGTCCCCGGCTGCTGCGCTTGGCGAGTTAGGAAGTCCTTCTGGTTGTCTTACTCACACCCCTCCCGCTGCAGTTTCTCTGGTCCTATCCTCACTGGAAAAAGCAGTCTCCATCTCCTCAAGATAGCTGCTGGGGTGTCCTGCTGACTCCCCGTACCCCGGGGGAGGAGGGGAATCCCCACCCCTTCTCAGGAAGCAGCTGCAAATCCATTGCTCTGGTCCCCCCCACCACACGCCTCTTTTCCATGGTTGCATACTGGCCCCAGGCCTGCGTGGGAGGCGCCCTGGGGTTCCCAGTGCCCAGCACTTTGTAGCCCCATTCGGGATTACTAGCCCTTCCTGAGAGCCAAGCCCTGGTAGGGGCAGAGACAGGAAATAAATGGATCCCCCTCCCATGTGCCCCCCCAACTAAAAGTGATGACAGCCACGCCGAGTCTGTTTTTAAGGCCCATAGTGGGTACAGACAGCTCGGGCTGCTAGAAATGGGTCCTTATTTACAAGGCTGCTTTAAAGTCGTCCTAGGCGAACACACTGATTTAGAAAGCACAAGGAAACGGAGGAGTTTTGCTAACCATATTACTGTAAGCTTGGTGGTGGCGGGTACAGACCCTTGGTGACATATTGTCACTTCGAGGTGTTAACACCTGCCACATGCACATCTTCAGTAAAACCGTCCCAGAGCGGGGAAGGGGGGAGGGTGGAAACTGCTTTGCACTATAATTTGCTTAGTGTGTTTGTTTTCAATGCACAACTTGCTGTAAGGTAAACTGTCTTCTGTACTATTTAACTGTAAAATGGAATTTTGACTGATTTGTTACAATAATATCACTCTGAGATGTGTTGAAGGATCCCAATGCCAGACTTCTAGAGCTGTGTGTATGGGAAGGGGGGAGGGCAGGGGGACCTCCCACCGTGGCCAAAGACGAAGAGGGCAGGGTCTAGGGACAGGAATCAGACTGAACCCACTGCTTGGGAGACCTCCATTGCCTGGGCTTCCCTGCGTCCGGCTCCATCAATAATGGCCGCGGAGACCCCTCCGGGCAAGCGAGGCCCCCCTCCTGGTGTGGCCAAACCCCAGAGGACCATCAGACAGGTCTTCAAGGTGCCGCTGCCCCTCACAAGTGGCCTGTGATTTTTCCCAAGTAGGCCGGAGGAGCAGTGTACCCCATCTTGTTCCTCCAGCTTGGAATGGGGTGGGGGGAGGGAGCGCAGCCTCCGGGGGCAGGGAGCCCCTCTGGGGCCCATGTTTGCTGGAACAGGGGCAGTTGGGCATTGGTCTGAACTACAAAGCAGACAGCTCGGTCAGCTCCCTCAGTGTGCAGATGAGATAGTTAAGGTGCAAAGACGGGGGTGTCGCCTGGCTTCACATCTCCCCAGAGTTGTTTGCGGTCGGCAGCAGGCGCTATGCGTGTGACTGCGTGGGGACCTGCCTTGGTCCCTGCCAGCAAAGAGGCCTGCCCGCTCCCCCCCGCCCAGGCCTGTCCAGGTGGGACCCGAGGAGGGAAATTTTCATAGAACAGACCTTACTCTCTAATGAGAATACTTCAAAACTAATCCCAAGACTTTGCCCCTTCCCGTTAGGTTGGTCTGCCTGAAACCCAACACCCGACAGGAAGTTTCCATTTCCTCAGCCTAAACCCTTGATCCAGGCCCTTGCCCACCCTCCCCCCGCCCCGGCACCCCTTGGGCCCCAGGGGCGGCAGGTTGTCTCCCAGTAAGCCCCCAGCCACAGCTGTGGAATTCCTCTGCCCGGGCTGTGCACGGCCGGTCCCAAACAGGCCAACACTCTGCTTCCATGAATGTGTTGAGCTGGGGTCACTTTGTAGGCAATCGTGAACGTTAGGAGGGGACCACAGTTCAAGCCCCTCCCCCCCAGCCACATTTTGGTGCCACAGCTGATGGGAGAGGAGCTGTGGACTCTAGAGCCCCTGACTCCAAGCTCCACCGCCTTCCCCCAGCAGGCACACACCAGCGCGCCCAGCACCTCCAAGGGGAAAACTGAGGCAGGAAGAAGTCCTGGGACTTGGGGGTGGGGGATGCAGGGAGGGTTCCAGAGCTTGAGGGCTGTGGACGCAGCACTGCAGTAACCACGGTGGCCTGCAGGTGGCACCAGATGGGGCGCAGGCCTGGTCTCCTCCTGGTGGTTGTTTCAGGGACTTCCTAATCTTGGGAGGTTCATCGTCAGAAGGGCCTGGGAAATGTCCTGGTTGGAAGAATCGGCTTCCCCCCTTTAGCTGTGCGGCAGCGGGTGGTTCCTGTCCCTGTCGGAGCTTCCTTCTCTGTTCAAGTAGTACCTGAGCCCACACTGTCGAGTCGCAGTGCCTGTGTGGAATCATAGGTCCCACGATCACTAAAGGCCTGCTTCGGGACAGTGGTGCACACGACTTGAAGGAAAGGTTGACACCCCTGGTTCAGCAAGCCCGGAGTCCTGAAGCCCCGGCCAGGCACACCCCACCCCCGGGGCTGGGCGGTGTCTACCGTCTCCCCAAACCCCACGTGCGCCCCACCGCTTGTGTGTGGCTGCCCTGGCCATAGGCTGGGAGCGGCGCTGTGGGCCTTGGGGTTCCCAGGGGTGGCCTCCTGGGCACGGGGCTGTGCTTGGCACCCCCTGAGAGAGGATGTGGCCCCCAGACAGAGCACCCCCCCCAGAAGCAGCCCTGCAAATGCAGGGTTTCCAGCCATGGGGATGGCCCTGGCTTGTATTCTGAGAGGGACATTCTGGCGGGGGTTTTATGGTCCGAGATAGTGACACGAGCCCAAGGGGAAAATTGTGAGGGTCTTAGAAGACTCCTGAGGGGGCCAGGAGGGGGTATCCTGGGGAAGGTCCGTGCTGGAAGCAAACCCCATACACACAAGCACCCAGGTCCCCCTCCCCCAGCATGGCCCAGGGGGCAGCTTTCAGCCACACCAGTCACCCGCTTGGCCGCGTGAGCAGGGAATGGCACCTCGGTGGGTCGGTTCATTTTGGGGTCATAAATGAAATGAGCTGTCAAACAAATGGGGGTGGGGGCAGCCAGAGTGAAAGAATGAACTGTTCCTTGCGGAAACCGGGAGTGCCCCCCATTCCTCCCCATGAGAGCCAGGGAGCTGGAAGGGGGAGGGGCCGCACCCCCCAACATCCACACCCACACCTGTGTGGTCCAGCGGCTAGGGGAGCCTGGGGGGCCGGATTCCAGGCTTCCTATTTTTAGTTTTGCAGCTAAACTCGTGCTGTTTTATATATTTATATTCCCCCCACAGAGAGAGCCTGCCCTGAGGCCGGCCGGGAGGAAGGCTTCAGGGGAAGGGGAGCGGAGAGGCCCCAGAGCCAGTTTTCTGGAGTCACCCTTCCTTTGTGCCTGTGCCGGCTGCTGGAAACAGTTGTGGCCTCGTTGGCGTCCTAATGGATGGCAGCTGTCGGGGCCACACCACCCTACTCTGCTCTTTCGGCCTCATGTCTGCAAGGCCTTGGCCAGGGTGGTTCACTCATTTGCCAGCCACAGCCTCAAGCCCCACCGTACCACCAGCTGCCAGGCAGCAAGAAGAAAAGGCAAATAAGTCACAGCCGTGCTCTTGAGGAGTTCATAGGCCCAACAAGAGAACAGGTGTGCTAACGCATGGAATACGTGGTGTGGATGAGACAAGATGGAAAGATCAGGAAGTTCGCCCAGCAGAGATGCGACAGCTGGGCCTTCTAAGCAGAGGGCACCGCCTGTGCACAAGCCTGAAGGACAGGAGCATGGTGGTGGGGAAGGTGGAGTAACAGCGACAGGATAGGGAGACAGGTGGGCGCAGGCCCCAGGGGCTGGAGGCCAATCGGAGGGGATTTGGTTGTGCAGGGACGGGGGAGCCAAGCCAAGATGTGAGGCACATTCAGATGGTGTGTGTTGGAGGGTGTAGTGCTGTGCTGGCGTGGAATGTGGGCTGCATGCCTGTGAAGAGACCTCTTGACAGTCTACTGCAATAGTCCAGGCAAAGGAAGGCAAAGCCTGTGCAAAATGGTGGGAGGAAGAGCAAAGCGTTCTGAAGGCACTTTCAACACTGGAGTCACAGGAAGGACCCCATGCCCCAAACCTCAGCTATCTTTCTCGGTTTCTCAGGGTTTGTAGCGTCTGATGGAGCCACTGGAAACAAGATTGCAATACTAGTTTGCAATAAGAGTTTTAGTTAATACCAGCTGGGCAAAACAACAGCCCTGCCCTCTCCCTGACATCCACCCCACAGGTTGTCCTGCCTCGTGACAGCCTCCTGACCATCACACCCAAGGCCACAGGCAGACTCTCAGACTAACGCATTCAGGGCTCAGAATCTGGTCCGGCCATCCCACTCTCCTCCGGTCTGGAAGGTGTAACAAACAAGACACTGAGTTTGAGGTTCCCAAGTTCTGTGTATTACAAATTGTAAAATCACATTTTAAAATTACACTAAATAATGAGGCGCCTGGGTGGCTCAGTCAGTTAAGCATCTGACTCTTGGCTTCAGCTCAGGTCATGATCTCAGGGTCCAGAGATCAAGCCCCGTGTCAGTCTCTGCACTGGGTGTGGAAGCTGCTTCAGGTTCTTTTTCACAGGAGAAGAAAATGAAAATAAAATTTAAAATTACACTAAACAATACATAGTCATGTATTATATAAAAGGGAGATAATAGAGATTATCAAAAAGAACACGAGAAAAATCACCCACAATCCCACCCCTCCAAAGATAACCATTGTTAATATTTTCAGTGTTTTTTCCCCACCCAGAACTCTATTATCTATAAATATGTAAACCCTTTTCTAGGAATAAACATTTTTCTAGCCTGGTGTATATTGTATAACAGTATATCAATTAATGCATTTTAAAGATAGTAACAAAAGTCATCCAGAATGAAATCGCTGGAAGGATGGGGTTATAGCTGTTTTCTGTATTCTTCTTTATCTTTTTTAGTGTTTTCCAGAGTTCTCCAAAATGTGCATATTTGTGAGTGAGATCACATATTAAACTTCTAGTCCTTGATAAATATCCAAGCAGAGGAGTTCAAGATTGGGTTTGGACCAAGGCTTTTGACATTAGCTGAGGCGTCACCTCTTCCAGGGAGCCTTCCTTGATAACTCCGTGCTAGGTCTGGTGCTTTTTCTGGACATTTGTCTTTGAAATAATGATAACAACAACAATAGCTAATACTGCCTGCCAGGCACTGTTGTAAATATTTTGTCATTTTTAACTCCGCTCCTTGAGGTGGATGTTATCATTATCCCCATTTTACAGATGAGGAAACTGAGGACCAAGAACAGACTTCCCTCCCAATCCTAGTGGGGGCAGAGCAATACCTGAAAAGATTGTTTTCTCCCCATCAGCTGAAGGTATGGGAGACTCAAAGTAAGAACCAACTTCAGGGAGAAGGCGCTGTTTCCTGCACACCTGAGTTCATGCCCCAGGGCTCGTATTTGCATAAAGACTGATCACCAAAGGGGAAAAGAAAGGAAAAAGAAATCACTTTCTGATTTTTGATCTTTTCTTTTAAAAACCAGAAGCAGATGGGGCAGCTGGGTAGTTCAGTCAGTTAAGCATCTGCCTCTGGCTCAGGTCATGAACCCAGGATCCTGGGATGGAGTCCCGCATCCGGCTCCCTGCTCAGCGGGGAGTCTGCTTCTCCCTCTCCCTCTGCTGCTCCCCTGCTTGTGCTTTCTCTCTCTCTTTCTCTCTCTCTCTCAAATAAGTTTTAAAAAATAAAATAAAAAGCAGAAGCAGAAAGGATGCAAGATTTTATGGCCCTTTCTCTGCTTCTGAGAGGGATGTGTCTGCCTTTGGGGTTGTGATTCTGAGAGTCACGAAGCAGGAAATCGAAAGACGGAAATCCGTGTCTCTGCACCCTCTGGTGACCCCTCCAGGCCATCCTTCCCCATTCGAGAGGACGCCCCATGAACGAGGCCTCCCTCCCCTGGATCCGCACACAGGGGGCCTATCTGCCGAGGTGGCGGTCCCGCCCTGCCTCGCACAAGTTCTGTTTCTGTTTCCATGAAAACAACTCAGTCCTAAATCACCAACGCCTGAAATTAGAAAAATACGAGGCCCATATTATCATAAAACGATTCGAACACGGTGGGGCCCTCCTGGTTGCAGGAGGGGTGGCCGAGAGCTCTGTGGCGGGCTCTTCCAGTTGCAGCCCCTGGAAATGCTCAGAGGGACGCGAAATTTGGTTTTCATTAGCAGCGAATGTGAGGAGTTCTGTCGCTCTGAATGGACCTTTGATTCTGGCTGGCGGTGGAATCTTTCCAGGGCCCAGCGAGTTTTGTTTTGTTTTGTGTTTTTTTCACGGAAAATGGGCCAGGCCCTCCTCGCTTATATCTCCCTGGACTACGTGGGGATTGGGCAACACCCCAACCTCTTGACTTCTAAAGTCAACAGCTGAGGCCGGCAAGAGAGGCACCGAGACCATTCGGCTTTATTGACTCTGAGGTTTTATTAAAAATGTTATGTTTCCTTGAGGTCTACGCCAGACCCAACAAGAAGACCGGCCAGTGAGGGGCTGGCCCGGGCCAAGGGGATTTTCAGCACCTGGAAGACAGCCTACCTTGACCCGATTTCTCCCGCCCCAGTGACCCCCAGAAATGGCCCTCGCTTTAGAATCTCCGCAAAAAACCCGAATTCTTCCCTTCTGTCCACTTCAAGTGAAAGAACACGGGCCTGTTCTTTTATTCATTCGATGGGTGCTGGTTCAGCACCCCTGGGAGCTTTGGGTGCCTGTGAGGCAGCTGTGAAGGCCCCTAGTCCCAGCCCCGCCCAGCGGCGGCCCTCGGGGGAGAGGAAGGCCACAGTCGAATCTGTCACTGATCTCAGATAGTAATAAGGGCTGAAAGATATAAAATAGGAGGGGGAGCTGGAGGAAGCCTGGGGCACAGGACCGGCCCATCTCAGCCGCCCGGCCCACTGCGGTCTCTCCAGCGGGCAGACCCGCACGGTGGCTGGAATCAGGTACTAATGTAGCCAGGACTTTCTTTGTGACGTCTGGCAAGAGAGAGGAGCCCAAGCCGTTGGCCCTGAAGAGGCAGGCCCCTCAGCACAGCCTCCTGGCCTTGCCCGGGGGGCTCTGTTAAGGCCCCGCTCCCCATCAGATCACGGCCAAGGACTGCCTGAGCTCAGGTTCCCGGAGGCAGATCCAGAGGGAGGGATCTGTGGGCTGTGGGCTTTCAGGAGTGGAATGAGGGAAAAGGGACAGAGCAAGGTGAGGTCTTTGGGCTGGAGACAGGCCTCACTCTGGTCTCCCAGGGGCTCTGGGGCATGGACCAGCCACTGAGGCGCCCCTTCCCCACTGAGAGCCCACCTTTTGGACTCACTCCTGGGTCGGCCAGCCAGACTGTGGCTTGCTGATCCCCGGGAAAGATCTGTACTATTGGGCAGAGAGCCGGTGTCCAGAGAAAGGGACAGATGTGAGCTATCAATAGCCAACAGTCATGCGATGTCTACATGATGGACGTGGGTGATGGCTGAGGAATGTCAAGATTAGCGAGGACATGGTAGTGGAAGCTTCTAGAAAGTTACCCACGTCCCCTTCATGGGCCAGTGCCCCCCTTCCCCTGCTGCTGTGAATCTTCGGAGCAGAGTGTCGAGGGCACATGTGCCAGAGGGTAGCAGGAAAACCCCATGGGGTCCATCATGTTCCTGAAGCTCTCAAGGAGCCAAGGGGCTAAGGCTGAGTGGTCGCCTCTGAGACAAAACACTTATTATTGTAGCTTTCACCTTCTACCATGCAGTAGGCAGAAAAATAAGGCCCCCCAAAAGACACGTCCGTGTTCAGTCCCTGAAACCTCTGATAGTACCTTATTTGCAAAAATGGATCTTTCCTTGAAGGATCTCAAGATGAGGATATCATCCTGGGTTATCTGAGCAGGTCCTAAACCCAATGGCAAACACCCTTACAAGAGATACACAGGGAAGAGGAGGAAGCAGTGTGACCACAGAGGCAGAGACTGGAGTAATGAAGCCACAGACCAATGAATGTCTGGAACCACCAGGGGCAATAGAAGGCAGAGAACGGGTTCTCCCCTAGAGCTTTCAGAGGAAATACGTCCCTGCCGATGCCTTGATTTCAGACTTCTGACCTCTAGAACTGGGAGGGAACCTGTTGTTTGAAGGCACCCTCTTTGGCCTCTTTGAATTTGGAAGCAGCGTATAGCACACTTCGGAAATATTACTCTGCCCTATTTACTAAGTGATTAGAATGCTAGTGGGTGGTTTTGTTTGTTTGGTTGGTTTTTAAAGATTTTTTTTATTTGACAGAGAGAAACACAGTGACTCACTGCACTCTGCTTGTGCATGAGGGAACACAAGCAGAGGGGATGGTAGCGGGAGAAGCAGGCTTCCTGCCGAGCAGGGAGCCCGATGAGGGGCTAGATCCCAGGACCCTGGGATCATGACCTGAGCCGAAGGCAGATGCTTAATGACTGAGCCACCCAGGCGCCCAACTAGTGGGTGTTTTTAATTGTGTTAAAATACACATAACACACAATTTACCATCTTAACCACCTTAAGCCTACGTTCGCCATCTTAAGTGGCATTCAATATATTCGCATTGTCATGTGGTCATCGCCACCATTCACCTCCAGAACGCTACATCTTGTCAGAATGAAACTATCCCCATTAAACAATAACCCCCCAACTCCTGGCAATCACCATTCGACTTTTTGTCTCTGTGATCTTGACTATTCTAAGTGCCTCATTTAAGTGGTCTCATACAGTGCGTGTGCTTTTGTGACTGGTTGATTTCAGTTCGCATAATGTCCTCAAGGTGGCATATGACAGGATCTCATTCTTTTTTAAGGGCGGATATTATTCCGTTGTATGGATACACTACATTTTGCTCACTCACTCATCTGTCGATGGACGCTTGGGTCGCTTCCACGCTCTAGCTATTGTGAGTAATGCTGCCGTGAACATGAGTGTACAAATATCTCTTCAAACCCTGCATGTATCCTCTGGGGTACATACCCGGAAGTGAAATGGCTGGATTATATGGTAGTCCTACTTTTAATGCTTTGAGGAGCCACCATACTGTTTTCCACAACAGCCGCCCCAATTTACATCTTCGCCAACAGTGCACAAGGCTTCCAATTTCTCCACATCCTCACTGACATTTGTTAGAGAAAGCTATCAGCTTTGAGACAGAGAGACAACTCTGCCAAGGTCCAGGCCAAGATGCCCTGCTCTTCAAACCACACAACCGAGAAGATTCCACAGAGCAAGAGAACGACATTGGGCAGAATCATTGGCAAACCTGGCAGAAGTAGAAGATTCCACAGAGCAAGAGAAGGACATTGGGCAGAGTCATTGGCAAACCCAGCAGAAGTGTGCTAGTGTAGATGGCTAGGGTTGTCAGCAGCAGAAAACAACTCTCCTTTTGAAAAACAGTGTTTGGCCCGCTACTGGATCCTAAGAAAGACTGAGCACCTGGGACATGAAGCAAGTCTACTACCTGAGCTTCCCACGTGAGCTGGGGATTATCGGATCCACAGGACATAATCGTAGGAGGGCATAGCAGCAACCCCGTGTAGAAGAGAAATGGTATACTGCTTGGACTTGGGACTGGGCAGATCCAGAGGAACCAAGCAGGTGAAGAGGTGTGTCAGACCCTCCCTCCCCATGTCACCTGCTTCTGTCATCCCTATCTCTGTCCCTAGACATACACCTGTGACCTCATGGTCACAGTTCCCTACACTCAACTGAGTGTAGAGGAGCAAAGGACTCAGGTTTGGTTCATGGGCCGGCACACAGGACTAGGAGCGAGACATCTAGTCACCCTCTTCATACGGAGGAAGAAATGCGCCTGTCGGCACTAACTCCAAGGCTCAGGTGCAGGCTGTTAGAAGCAGAACCCCGCAGGAGGCTCTCAGAAATGGAGTGTCAGCCTCAGCCTTTTCCCAGGTAAGCCGTTGGCATTGCCTGGTGCCCCAGATGGCATAGTCTCCCTTCCAAAATTCATGTCCTTCCTGGAACCTCAGAATGTGACCTTCCCTGGAAATGGGATCACTACAGATGTAATTAGTTAAGATTAAGTCATCCTGGAGTCGGACAGGCTTTTAATCCAACAGTGTCCTTATGGAGGAGAAGACACAGAGACAGAAACACAGGGAGAAGGCCAGAGACTGGTGTGATGTTCTACAAGTCAAGGGACACCAAGGATTCCCAGCTGCCACCAGAAGCCAAGAGAGAGGCTTGGTCTTAAGAGACTTTCCATCAGAGCCTCCAGAAGGAACCAACTCTGAAGACACTTCAATCTCGGACTTCCAGTCTTCAATCTGTGAGAGAGTACATTTCTGGTATTTTATGCCACCCAGTGTGTAGTCCTAGGAAACGAATACACCTGGGACTGTGTGGGCGATGGGAAGATGGGCAGCACATGGAGTCACTCGGCTGGGGCAGGGAGGCCAGAAGGTCCACACTGTTGTCTTTTGGCCAGAGAAACTTGGAAAGGTACTTACGTTTCAAAAGCAAAATGAGAAAAGGAAAAACCACACACTTCCACCAACTTTCAGGAGGTGAGGACTGCCACCCCACCCAATGGGAACTTGGGTCCAGGCTACGGACAGAAGTGTCATTAGTCCAGGCAAGAAAACATATCCGAATGCTCTTGAGGTTGTTTCTGGAACTATATTTGGCCAGATGGGAGAGGTACCGGACCTGGCAGCTAGACCAAGGTCCAGTTAGGGGAAGAGGAGGGAGCAGCTGGGTACTGAGTGAGCGTTGAGGGAGATCACTCCCTTTTGCTCCAAGAGACCCCTTATTCATAGATGTAGGTCTAGGAGAAGCAGAGGAGGGGGAACCTGGGTAGGGTCTTGCCGAGTTGCCCCTCTGGATAAGAGACCAGTGGCCATATCTGCATCTTTCAGTGAACAGAATATGTCCTTGGAACAGAGGAAATCCTTAAGGAGCAAGAAACCTCACTCAAGGGGCGCCTGGGTGGCTCAGTCGTTAAGCGTCTGCCTTCGGCCCAGGTCAGATCCCGGGGGCCTGGGATCGAGCCCCGCATCGGGCTCTCTGCTCTGCGGAAAGCCTGCTTCTCCCACTACCAGTCCCTCTGCTTGTGTTCCCTCTCTCGCTATGTTTCTCTCTGTCAAATAAATAAAATCTTAAAAAAAAAAAAAAAAAAAAGAAACCTCACTCAAGTACTACCTTCCCAGTTTTTGCCAGGTCTGGCATATATCAGCCACGCTAGTATTTTATTTGACATTTTTCTTTAGGACATTGCCTCTTTCTAGTCTCTTCAATACATGGTGCTGGGACAATTGGACATCCACATGCAAAAAAATGAGTTTCGACCCCTACCTCACACCATATACAAAAATCAACTCACAATGGATCAAAAACCTAAATGTAAACACTGAAGAAATAAAACTCTCAGAAGAAAACAAAGGGGTTACGGCACCTGGGTGGCGCAGTCAGTTGAAGATCCAACTCTTGACTTCAGCTCTGGTCAGGATCTCAGGGTCATGAGATCAAACCGTGTGCTGGACTCCACGTGCAGCACAGAATCTGCTTGTCCTTCTCTCTCTGCTCCTCCCCCAACTCGTGCTCTCTCTTTCTCTCTCTCTCAAATAAGTAAATAAAGTCTTTCTAAAAGGAAAACAAAAAACATAGGGGTTCAATCTTCATGACCTTGGATTCTTCGATATGACATGAAAGCACAAACAACAAAGAGAAAAACAGATAAGTTGGACTTCATCAAAATAAAAAAAAAATTGTGCAGCAAAAGACACTATTGACAGAGTCCAAAGACAACCTACAGAATGGAAGAAAATAGTTGCAAATCACGTATCTGATATACAGGATTAATATCCAGGATATATAGAGACCTCCTAAACTCAACAACAAAAAGATTAAAAATTCAGTTCAAAAATAAAAGACCTAAATAGATATCTCTCCAGGTGATAGGCAAGTGGCCAGCCAGCACATGAAGACGCTCGACATCACAAATTATGAGGAAAATGCAAATCAAAATTGCAATAAGATTCCATTTCACATCCACTAGAACGACTACAATTAATGGGGAAAACATAAGGAAATAGCAATTGTTGGCAAGGGTGTCAAGGGTTTAGAATCTTCATTCACTGCTGGTGGCAACTTAAAATGGTGCAACCACTTTGGAAATCAGTCCGCCCGTTCCCCAAAAAGTTATATACAGAGCTCTCATACGACCCAGCAATTTGGATCCCAGATAGATACCCAAAAGAATCAAAAATAGGTGTTCGAACAGATAGTTGTGTGCAAATATTCCCAGTAGCACTCTGCAATCGCCACAAGGTGGAAACAACCCAAGCCCGTCAATGGGTGAGCGGGTAAACAAAAAGTCTTCTATCCATACAGTGGAATATTACTCAGCCACAAAAAGGAGTGAAGGACTGACACACGCTACCGCATGGATAAGCCTTACACACAGGAGGCTCAGTGAAACAAAAGACCACAAATTATATGATTCCATTTATACAAAATGTCCAGAACAGGCAAATCCATAGAGACGGAGAGGAGATGAGAGGTTGCCAGGGGCTGGTGGGGGCCAGCGGGGGTGGGGATGAACAGTGATTGCCGGAAGGTACAACGTTTCTTTGGGGGCAACGAACATATCCTGGAATGAGTATTAAGGGCCACATAACTTTATGACTATACTGAAAACCACTGAGTGGCGCACTTTATAAAAGGGTTCATTGTATGGTGTTGTAACGACACCTTTTTTAAAAACACTTCCCTTCCAGTCTGGACACGTTGGGGACCAACTGGCATGATCGAGGCTTTTCTCTTCATGATAACGGTACCTACCTCTCGGGACCGGCGGGCAGACCCGTGAGCTCATACTGTGATCAGCAAATGTTAGCTTTCAGCAGACCCTTCTGGGGAACTTGTCAAAAGACAAGTGCTGGCCACATCCCTGGGGTCTCAGATCCAGCAGGAGCCCAAGAATTTGCATTTCTGGCAAGTTCCGGGGGGGGTGCTGACACCGCTGGTCTGTGGACCACAGTTCGAGAAGCACTGAATGGATTCATGCCAAGTGCTCTCTGTGCGGCCCCAGAGCAAGGACTCAGATAGCACGTGAGTCCTGATGTCTGCAAAGGGGTCACAGGATTCATGTTCTCAACCCCCCAGGGCTCCTGCGAATTCATTTTGCCTGGTCATCTCAGGTGCTCCTAGGGATTTGACCGGAGTGGCTTTCTCCGGGGCAGTGAGACAAGCAGGCTCCAGAAGGAAGTCTCCCCATCCCTACTCCGTCATCTGCTCTTTGATCCAAATATATCCCGGGCACTTGCCCCAGGCCAGGGGCCTGCTGGGCTCTGGGAGAACACAAAGGTGATTAAAAGCCAGTCGCAGAAGGTCACGGCCAGGTGGAGAAGACGACGCTGACCCTGTCATCACCCTTGTGATGCAGGGTGCAGGGGCAGCCCCATGAGGGACACTTTGAGCAATCCCCCGGAAACATCCAGAAGCAGGCTGGTGACAAAGCCGAGATTTTCCGCGGGATTCTGGTTCTCTTTCCAGCTCAGGGCCAGAGGCAGTAAGAGCCGGCTGACCCCAGAGAAGCGAGCAGACCCCGCTCGTCCAGTGGCGGGGTGCCCCGTGAGGTCACTGGCCACGAGGGAACGCGGGCACAGCTTTTTAGGCTCAATCACCGAGATGAGCTGCTTCTCAAAGGAAACTGTAAAGGAAGACATTCAAAAGGGTAATAGGGCACTGTATTTCTAGTGGTTCTAGAAAGACTCTTGAGTTCTAAGAGGCTCCATTTTTCACATCTTAATATCTCTGGAAACTGGGGTGTGTCTTACCGTTGCTGTTGGCCAGGGGCCCTCTGGATGGAGTTCTCAAGCCAAGCATCTCTCTAGGATGGGTTTCTGTGGCTTGGGAAAGAAATCCTGGAGACAATACAAGAGTGTTCTTCGCCTCTAGGAACCAGAAGGCTGTGGGTACAGGGCAGGGGAGATGGGCAAGCAGACGTGTTGAGCAGCATTCTTCCTGTGGGAGTCCAAAGTGGGGAGCACTGCCCAATGCAGAGCCGACGGAGGGCCCAGAGCCGGTGGCCATCAGTCCACCTGCAGATTCTTGGAAGAAATGCTGCTTCTGAATGGTTAACTTGTAGCAGATGGGTTAGGGAGAGCATGAAGTTAGCCTTCTAGGGGTGCTGGAAATCTCTGTCCTAAACCCAGTGGTAGCTCAATACTGTGCTGGTAAACTGGTCGCTGAGGGGGAAAAAAAAGCCCAGAATTGTAGCATTTGCCAGTTTCCATGGTGTAAATATTCCTACGATGGCTGATTTTGGACAATAAACAGTTTAAAAGCTGGTTTGCAAAATTCCTAAATATTTAACAATCAGCCCACCACTGATTACAGATGTATACTTAACTTACATGGATGAAAACTCATCAGATATACTTATGACTTGTGCTCTTTATTATATGTAAGCTTTTGCTGAATAAAATGTGTTTAAAAACAGAAAGAGAGAGAGAGAAATCACCAATACTTGCTGACACAGAGGACAATATCGTTTGAAAAAGCACAGGTAGGGGTGCGTCGGTGGCTCAGTCGGCTGAGCATCTGCCTTCAGCTCAGGTCATGATCCCAGGGTGCTGGGATCGAGTCCCGAGTCGGGGTGGGGAGGGGGGGTCCCTGCACAGCGAGGAGCCTGCTTTTCCCTCTCCCTCTGCCTGCCGCTCCTCCTGCTTGTCTGCGCTCTCTCTCTTTCAAATAAATAAACAAAATCTTTTTTTAAAAAAAGCACAGGCAATGGTCACTCTGACTCAGTCAGATCTTGAATGTGACGAAGTTTATCTTCGTGTAAATTTCATAGCGTTTCATTTTCATATAGATGATCCCTTATGTGTGTACAAGAGTGACATCTGTAGTTTACACACCTAAGTCCGAAGGAGCTCTTTTATTAAGTGTGAAATTAAACGGTTCTGAATGACAAAAAGTATGGCCTTGGCCTCATTGACATTTTTATTTCCTATGGCATAAAAAATAGTGACGTGTCTGGAGGTAGTGATGTCATAGATTTGTGGAGACATGGAAATGCATTTTTGCTCAGTTTTACAGCTCTTCTCAAGGGTGGGCTAGATGGGTCTGTGTTTGCTGCTGTGTGACCTTGGCCAACTCAGCTCTCCTCTCTGAGTTTCAAGTTCCCTGCTTGTAGAATAGGAGTAATAATACTACCTGCCTCCCAAGGCTATGTCGCACTGTTTAGTGCATTGTTTCAGGGACGCAGGCTAAGAGCTCAGCCAAGGGCTGCACGCTGTTGTTGCTGTCATTTTGTAGACCAACCCCCCCAAGCCCTCCCCTGTCAAAGAAGCCCCATCCTGGGTTTGCCGGGAAGATCCGATTGAGCTAACGTGTTTAACCAGCCTCTGCAAACCGGAACGGGCTGTGCTCACAAAAAGGACGGTTGAGAACCTTCTAAAGATTGTGAGCAATGGACAGGAGAAACACACCAGGGCCACGAAACCGGGATGGGCCATGTCGCCCAAGGAAAAGAGCCAAAAAGGGAACCGCGAAAACAATGCCTCAAGGCTCCAACCCCACTTCCACACATGGAAACATCTGTCAATCTGTGGTTAGAGCCGCCGTCCCAGCCTGGCCGCTTGGTCATTTCAGAATGGAGAAGTGGCCATGGGAACGGCATCCTCGTCTGTAAGGGGCTGACGTAGAGGCTGGGACGGAGGGGGCCGGGAGGGGGGCTGGCAAGGAACCAGAAGCCGAACCGAAAATGTCCCAGTGAGGCCGTCGTGCCCGCTGCCCAGCTGTGCCATGACAAGATCACGTGGCCCACGGTTAAGGAACAGGGCCCTCCCAGCCAGGAAAAGCCGGCTTCAAATCCCAGCTCTGCACAGATCCTCCAGCTGAAAACCGGGGATTAATCATGGCTACTTTCGGGGTCACGGGAGGATTAAGTTAGATCACGTACGCAAAGCCCTGGTAGGCTCGGCCTCCTGGAGGTGTCTCTGCAGACTTGTGCTGCCCAAGGCCACCAAAGTCCGTGCTCCCGGTGAGTCAGGGGGGCCGAGCATGGAAGTCCACGTTAACCGTGACGCAATTAGTGCTGAACAGAGAACGAAGTATGAGGTGCTACAGAAAGCACAGGGTGTGCCAGAAGGTTCCTGGAAGAGCTCAGTCTCATCAGATGGGCAAATCAGCCAAACAGTGGAGGGTGGGAAAGGCATTCCTGGCAGACATGAGAGCTTGAGCAAAGCCAGGTGGCTTGAGGCAGCCAAGTGTCCCACACAAAGGGCTGACGCTCTGAAGACAGATCCCTTGGTTTAGGTGGGGAGTCGCAGGGAAAGTGCTTCCTTATGCTGCGCCAACGTTCATCCTCAGCGGGCAATGACATGGGCTGTTGCTGCTCCCTCCAGAGGTAGAGAGTGAGCTCCCCAACACCCGAAGCATTTGAGAACAAGTTGTTAGGGGGCCAGTCCCAGGCCTCTTGCCTCAAACGCCTCCCTTCCTGTGTTGCGGGACGGCTGGTGTCTGTGGGCTGCAAGTCCCAGGCTCCCTTGCCAGTGGGTTTCCAGCTGGGTTCCGGCCAGGCAAGGCACAGTCTGGGGAGACTGGAGAGCGCGATAGAGGGAGAGAAGCTGGAATCTTTCTCCCGAGATGAGATCGCCAGCCACAGCCGCATCTCCGCCCAGGGCTCTGGTGACCCCGCCACCTGCCCGGCTCCCTCCATCCCCAGGGCGGTGACAAGTTTCCCACACCAGGTAATCTCTGGGCTGACTCGTCATCTCCTCTTGGGCTCTCAGCTCTCCCATGACCTGTGTCTCTAACTCCCTCTATTAAGTCTCTCTGTCTGAAATACCTAGGGTGTTTCTGTTTCTTGTTGGGCCCTAAGGGACAGAGGCCTCTGCGGTCACGTGACTGCCAGTCACAGACGGGAGGCTGATCAGGAAGGGCCTTTGTAAGGTCCTTTGAGACTCTCCCCCAGCCATCCACGGCCCCCTCATCCAGCACCACTGCTGTCTGAGCGGTGGGGCAGGCCAGCCCTACTCAGATAGGTCCTGGAACAGAAACCGAACCCAGCCCGGATCCCAACCACCGGAAAGGTCCAAGAGCCCGTCCGTGGTGACCCGGAGTGGAGAGAATCAGCTCCAGATCACAGGGAAGAACTGCACCGAGAATGGAGAAGGGCCCTCTCGCCCCAGCTTCAGAGTCCAGATCCTGCTTGTGAGGCAGGCAAGGCCTCCAGTACCCCCGGGCCAGCATCCCCCATTTGAGGGTGAGGAAACAGGCCCAGGGTGGGAAAGTGAATTTTTGGAATTCCCAGCAGGGGAGCTGCAGAGCTGAACCCAGGTGGCCCGGGTCCTGGCCCGGGGCTCTTTCCCCTCCTGTGTTATCCTCTCCAGGCCTCCCTCCTGGAGAAACAGGGGCCCTCGGGTTCACCGATGAGACTGTGTGTCCACTTGATCGTGGTCGGGTGCTGCTGTGGCCCACCAGCCTGCTTCGGGATGTTTCCTACACGGGCCTCAGGGCATCTGGGCCGTGGGATGCCTGCAGCCTTGTCTGAGAGTGAAAAGCTAAGGGTGACCTAAGTGTCATCGCAAGAGGTGGGTCACAAGCATGGCCCGCCCTCCCCTTGCGCCCCTGGGCAGCCATGAGACCGCATGAGGAATGACCTCCGCCTGTGGCATTTCCACGAGGGAGCCCACGATCCGGTGCGCGTAGAGAACTCTGAGCCGGGGTCAGTGCTGGGGCGGGCGGGGGGTCTGCACTGGGCATAATGTGCTTTTCAGTTAAGCAAAAGCTTAACTGACTGAGCGACCCAGGCACCCGGTGCTTTTCACTTTAAACCCTTCATGCTACTTGGGCGCCAATCACAGACACACCATTGTTCTAAGAATAGTTAATAAAAATGTCTTTAATATGTCACTTAAAACATAAGAAAAAGGGGCGCCTGGGTGGCTCAGTGGGTTAAAGCCTCTGCCTTCGGCTCAGGTCATGATCTCAGGGTCCTTGGATTGAGCCTCAAATGGGGCTCTCTGCTCAGCGGGGAGCCTGCTTCTCCCCCCCACCCCACCTGCCTCTCTGCCTACTTGTGATCTCTCTCTCTGTCAAATAAATAAATAAAATTAAAAAAAAAATTAGTTTGGGTTCTATGTGCCAATGTGGAATTAGGACCCTCGATCAATGAGTTATCACTGTGTGTAGTGTGCCCTTTGGGAGGAAAAAAAAAATAAACCTTTATTTACAGATGGAGGGGGAAAAATACCCAGAAGGAGCCACAGCAAATTGTCAACACACATTAAGATTTGAGGAGGGGGAGAGGCAGAAAAGGACGCTGCTTTTTACTTTATACACTTCTGAATTGTTCCACAATCTTTTCAATGAACTTGTTTTGTCGTGTAACTAAAAGAAAAGAGGAAAAAATCGTATTTTCAGTTACAAATGCCTACAGTTAGCTGGGGTCACCTCTGGCCTTCCTGGCACGTGGCAGACTCAGTCTGACCCTCCTCCAGCCAAGGGAGGAAGGGGGCCAGGCTCGCAGCCCCAACTTTATGTTGCAGATAGCTGGGCCTTTTAGGACACCCAAAGAAAGATAAGAATGGAGGGGGGCTATGTCATGACTTAAGTCCACCCCATAAAAGGAAGCTGCTGAGGGCTCTTGTGTCTTATCTGCATTCTGCACCCAGAGTCTGTGTTCAGGCCTGCAGGGTGGAAGGTCAAATAAGAAGGTTGGAGGTGTGGGGCACCTGGGTGGCTCAGTGGGTTAAAGCCTCTGCCTTCGGCTCAGGTCATGATCTCAGGGTCCTGGGATCGAGCCCCGCATCGGGCTCTCTGCTCAGCAGGGAGCCTGCTTCCCCCCCTCTCTCTGCCTGCCTCTCTGCCTATTTGTGATCTCTCTGTCTCTGTCAAATAAATAAATAAAATCTTTAAAAAAAAAAAAAAAAAGAAGGTTGGAGGTGGGAGGGAAGAAGAGTGGGGGCCCTGGAGCATCCCCAGGGGATGGCTAGAGAGACCAGAGAGACTGACAGTTGAGAAAGAAAGAACAACGAAGCTGAAGGCGTCATGTGCCCTGATTTCAAAGCCATAGTCATCAAAACAGTGTGCTCTTGATTTAAAAACAGACACACAGATCAATGGGACACAATGGGGAACCCAGAAATAAACCCACACATACATAGTCAATAGATCTATGACAAAGCAGCCAAGAACGCACACGGGGGCAAGGACGGGGTCTTCGACCAACGGTGCTGCCAGGAAACGAGAGAGCCACCCTCAAGAGAGTGAAACAGGACCCCCTCTTACACTGGACACAGAAATGAACTCAAATGGATTAAAGGTTTGAATGTAAGACCTGAAACCATAAAACTCTTAGAAAAAACATAGGTGGTAAGCTCCTTGACATTGGCCTTGGTGATAATATTTTGGACTTGACACCATAACAACAACAACAAAACAAAAGCAAAAATAAACAAGTAGAACCACATCACCAAGCTAAAAAGCTTCTGTAGAGCAAAAGAAACCACCAACGAAATAAAAAGACAACCTAGTGAGTGGAAGAAAATATTTGCAAATCATATATCTGATAAGAGGTTAACATCCGGATTTTATAAAGAACTCATACAACTCAATAGGAAAAAAAAATCCAATTTATGAAAAAAAAATGGGCAGAGGAACTGAATAGACATTTTCCCAAAGAAGATATCCAGACGGCCAGTAGGCTCCTGAAAAGATGCTCAAGATCCCTCGTTATCAGGGACACGCAAATCAAGACCACAATGAGATATCGCTTTACACCTGTCAGGATGGTTATTATCAAAAAGACAGGAAATAACAAATGTGGGGGAGGATGTGGAGAAAAGGGAACTTTCGTGCACTGTCGGTGGGAATGTAAATTGGCGCAGCTACCGTGGAAAACAGTAGGGAAGTTCCTCAAAAAATTAAAAATACAACTACCGCATGATCCAGTAATTCCACTTCTGGGTATTTGTCTGAAGAAAATGAAAACGCTAGTTTAAAAGGACATCTGGGCTCTGTGTTCGTGGCAGCACGACTTGCAGTAGCTAAGATACGGAAAACAAGCCGAGTATCCATCCTTGGGGTGAATAGCTAAAGACATAGTCCCTGTGTGTAAGGGAATATTATTCAGCCAGAGCAAAGAGGGAAATCTTGCCATTTGTAACAACACGGATGGACCTTGAGGGCATTAGGTTAAGTGTAATAAACAAGACAGGAAAAGGCAAACACTGTATGATCTCTCTTATAGGTGGAATCTAGAAAAAAAAACGAAATACCAAAAACCGAACTCATACACCGGAGGACAGATTTGTAATGCTAGAGGTTGGGGTTGAAAGTGGGCGAAATGGGTGAAGGGTGTCAAAAGAGACAAACTTCTAGTTACAAAATAACCAAGTCATGAGGATGTAATGTATGTCATGGCGACTATTGTTAATAACACTGCATATTGGTAAGTTGCCCAGAGGCTAGATCTTGAAAGTTCTCATAACAAGAAAAACATGGTGGCTCTGTGTGGTGACAGCCGCTGACGAGACTTACTGAGGTGATCACTGGCAATCTATACAAAGATCGAATCATTCTGTGGTACGCCTGAAACTAACCTGATGTGGTATGCCAAGGATGCCTCAATTTTTTTAAAAAGTTAAAAAAAAAAAAAAAAGGAAAAAGCTAGCAATAGACCAATTCCACCAATAGATGGAATGAACTGCCTCGAGAGTGAGCGGCCTGTCATCAGAGGAAATCAAGCAGAGGCTGGGCATGGGCCAGCAGGACACTGTAGAGGCGATTCGATTGTGGGATGGAGGGTTAGATTCTTTGACGTTCAGAGTCCCTTCCACCCTGAGGGTGGATCCTGGGGCAGGAGGACCCAGCTGTGGGGCAGCCCAGTTCACTGAGTCCCCACTATGGGCCCAGCACTGTGCGAAGGGTCCTTCAAACTCTGGAGCCTCAAGCCTGGCGGCAAGGCCGAGGGCGGGGCACCCCTGCACCCCTGCTCTACAGATGAGGAAAGGGCTCGAGGGCCGGCCCCTCGCTGTCACGCCTGTCGCCCTCCTAACCCGCAGGTGCCCCAGTCAGCAAGGCCTGCTTCTCACTCACTTCCCCTTCCCCAAGAAGACATTTCACCGGTTTGTCTGGTTCTCTTTGTCCTCATAAAATACATATTGCCTTAAACTGGCACAAATGCGCAAATGCATTTTAGTATTCTTACTTTATTTTTTTTTTAAGATTTTTATTTATTTATTTGAGATAGAGCAAGAGCGAGCGAGAGAAAGCACAAGCGTGGAGAGCGGCAGGCAGAGGGAGAAGCAGACTCCCTGCCGAGCAGGGAGCCCGATGCAGGGCTCCATCCCAGGACTCCAGGATCATGACCTGAGCTGAAGGTAGACGCCTAACAGACCAAGCCACTCAGGCGCCCCTAGTATTCTTACTTTAAATTTGAAAAAAATAAAATAAAATTGAAGCCCTCAAAAAGGTGACAAGCAAAGCACAATAAACTCCCAAGTCCCTTTCACCAAGATTCACCATTAATGGTTTGCTGTATGTGCTCTCTCTCCGTATCTATACTTCATTTGGGGGGGGCCGTCCCACGTGGGCAGCTGCTGCTCACATTAGGACCCTTCACCCCAGATGTCCCGGGTGCCTCCGGAGAACAAGGACGTGGTGTTGCATGACCCAGGACCGTGATCGCATTCAGGAGCGTTCACACGACACAACACTGTTCCCTGCACATTATGGTCCCCATTCCTTCCAACTGTCCCAACACTGTCCTGTCCTTGTCATTTTTCCATGTGCGTGTTTCTAGTACGTGGGTTCTCTTCCCCATTCCCGCTTCTTGGGCTCGGCCCACGACGTGGGATCCCTGCATGTCCCTGCGGGCACACGGCCGCCCTGCCTCCAGCTGTGGCACGCCCTCCCCGCTTCCCCCCACCCTGCCCGCCCCCCAGCAAGGCACCCCTGCCACAGACAAGGCTGTGCTGGACGTCGTCCTACCCGTCCCCGAGACCAGCGTGGCTCAGACTTTGCTCCAGAATGACCCGAGGCTCTTGTGCGAAGGCAGCGTCCAGTTCGGTGGGACAGCAGTGGCACCCGGAGATCGGCATTTCGGACCCACTCCCAGGAGAGGCTGACGCTGCTCCTCCCTCCTTGGAAACTTGAAGCCCCTGTGCTTGCTTTTGCGGGGGTGGGGGTGGGGGGGGCGGGAGGTGGGTGTTGGGCAAGGAGCATGATGACCGTGTCTTGGAGCTTGCGGACTTCATTGTCACAGAGCACGGCCACTCTGAGCTCCGTGATGGTTGTCACTTGTCTGGGCCCCCACGGAGGCCCAAGATCTGCTGCTTCCCTCATTCCCCCACCCAAACTTCCCCCAACCACGCTGTGACCAAGGTGGGCAAATGAAGCTGCAGATTCCGGGGGCCAACACGAGGATCTCCATTCCCAAGCCGAGCATCCCTTATTGTCGTCCTCACAGACCTCGTCCAGCTGCCCTGCTTCACAGCCAAGGGAACAGAGGCACAGAGAGGTAGTGCCTCTTGCCCAGTGCTGCACAGCCACAAAGATGGGGAGACGGGGACTCGGGGTCCAGCCCAGAACCACAAGGACAAAGCCAACAACCGGGGGAGCTTGAAAGTGAAAATACCTTCAATCAGACCAATTACAGTGGGGAGAAAATGACGTTTCTAGAAGGACCCATCCTGTTAAGGGTCAGGATCTGTGAATGGGCACTGGACCTTTGGGGTGTTGTTTTTTTTGAGGATGTGGGATCTCTGGGGTGACCAGGCCAACCCCTGCCTGTGGGGTGCTGGGGGCCACCTCAAAAGCCATTCTGGAAATGTGACCCTGGGCCTCTGTGGATTCAGCTCCAGGCCCCTGCCAGGCCTGTCCACGCCCCCCACTGGCACCTGCGGACCTCAGGGCTCCTCTCGCCCCATTGCTGGTCCCTGCTTTCCTCCCACACCCCGTTCCTGTCCGTTAACCCTTCCCCACATCTTCCCATCAGGCCAGAGGCATGAGGGGCTCAGGCAGGTGCCTCACCCCTCCCCTGTGGGGGACTTTGCACGCAGGCAGCACCCAGCAGACCCTCGGCCAGGGTGGGCACCAAGAGTCACTTCAGCAGCCCTGGGAAAGCCACTTGCTGTTTGCCTCTGGCCCTATTCTGCCCTGGCCGCCCCGGTCTCGTTTGTCCCTCAGCCAGACCCGCTCTTCCCTTCCTTGGGGCTGTCCTTCTATTTATGACACATGCCCCAAAGAGCCTCAGCAACCGACTTCTCACGTCCCAGCCTCTCTCTCCATATGTCACCTCCGCAGAGAGGCCTTCCCGGGCCCAGCCGCCCCGGCGCCCCACCGCCCGCCCTCATCACCGCCCTCCAAGCTCTCTCACTGACTTCCTGGCTGACCGTCCGGCTCGGGCCCCTGGAAAGTCACCTCCAGGGACCAGGACCTTGTCTGTCATGCTCGCTGCTCCTGCCTCAGGCCCTGGAGAGGGGCCTAGCAGGAAACAGGTGCATTGCAGATGCTCCTTTCTGGAACAAACGAGCGGCACCTTACGGCTTACCTGCTGTTTCCGTGTCCACCACATGCTCAAGCCACACAAGCCTGAAAGGTAGGTCGTTTCTCGCCCCTTTCAAAGTTGAGCAAACTGAGGCCCCGAGGGCTGAAGGGACTTGCCTGAGGGCCCTTAGCCAGGAAGGGGCACAGCCCAGACACAAACCCAGGTCTTTCTGACCCCAAGCATCTTGTACTTGTGAACACATTCTTCGGGCTGTTTCTCCTCTTGGGCGAGGACAGCGCTCTGGATCCCCGCCCTGCCGGGCCAGCTGCTCAGTGGCTGCTGTGACCGGTGTCCTTTTAGGGACCAACAAGTCCCCACAGGGATCCACCGTCTGCATGGGAGCTGGGCCACTTGCCTCTCAGGCTTCGGCTTCCTCATCTGTAAAATGGGCATCTTCATAATCCTCACAGCCTGATACAGAGCTCAATCCATGGAGATTAGTATTAATGTAATTTTATTTATATGTATATGCTTTCAGTACAAAAGTAGAATCTCAGTACATTTCTGTTATAAGAAAATAATAATAAAACACTGCAAATAAAGGACAAACTAAAGCTCCAAAAGGTAAAGATACCTGCTCGAGGTCGCGCGGGAGGAAGGTGCGGTACCACATCCCAAAGCATCTTCCAACGCCGGGATGGCTGAAGGCACGTCTTTTGGGATCAACGGCCCACTTGGGACAGACCGCCTGGCACAGCTTCCTTCTTTTCATTCATTTCTCGTTCATTCAGACTTTGGGAAGGGCAGGCCCTCTGTTGTGGTATAGAGAGTCCAGCAGCGGCCTGACATTCTAGAAAGGGGCACGAGAAATGGACAGCTGCTCCTGGTCGCTGCCAGTCCCACCGGTCCCGTGAGGAGATTCGGACAAAAAGTGAAGGGGATCGTCCGTCTAGACTGCTTATACTTTTAGAGGCAAACACGCCTTTCTCCTGTTACTATAAAAGAAAAACCCACTGCCAGAGGAAGTCCACAGGCAGAGGGGAGGCAGGGGGAAGCCCGAAGAGAAAATGAGGGGCTTGGGGAGGCCCGAAGCGCAGGGAATCCAGCGAGGGTGCACTGGCACTCGGATCGGGAAAGGGTCTAAGGGGGGAGGCGTGGAGCTGTCAGCGGCGCTCCAACCCCATTAAAAAAGCCCCCTATACCCGAGGGTCATTTCCTCCTGCACAGTGGTTGCATTATTTTATATATCCGGGCAAACAGAGGGGAGAAAAACGTAGGCTAAGTAGCCAAGGGACTGAGTGAGAGAGAGAAAGAGAGAGAGAGAGGAGAAAAGAAAACAAGGTGAAATGGAGTTTTCTGAGAGGCACTAAATCCCCTCACACGAGGAATCACACGGGCTGCTAACGAGGACGACTCCGGAAAGTCTAGGGGACCGAGTCAGGGGAGACACAGGCCATCGGAGAAGAATGGGTAAGGATACACGTGCAAGTGTATGCACACTCACGCATGTGCGCGTGCACACTACCTACACACGTGCGTGCACACACGTCCTCCATGTTCCCCAAAACTGTGGGCTTCCCACCCCGTGGGCTGCAGCAAGAGATCATTTTTCCCGACATACGGGGTTGTGGGAGGGCCCAGTGATGCTTATAAGCACGTAGCACCGTGCCCAGTACAGTCCCGGGAAATAGGAGGCATTATTTTTCCTTTCTGTTTGCTTTTGTTTGGGAGGGAGGGGCAGAGGGAGAGGGAGACTCTTAAGCAGGCTCCGCGGCCAGCACGGAGCCCAATTCGGGGCTCGATCTCACGACTCTGAGATCATGGCCTGAGCCAAAACCAAGAGTCAGACGTTCAACCGGTTGAGCCGCCCATACACCCTGGCATTATTTTTCTTTTTGTCATTGGCAGTGACCTTGGGCGGGCCTGTGCCAAAGAGATGGGAAGGGAAAAAGGAATGAGGAAGCCGGGGCAGGAGTGGTCAGGGAGCAGCCGAGGGGAAGGGGCTGCTACGGGGTTAGGCCTCGTGCAATTGAGGGAGCCAGTGTCCCTACGGGCCAGTCAGGGAGGGAGACTGGAGGTGCATGACAGCAAGGACAATGGGGACAGCGCATCCACTGCTGAGCACAGGGGAGGGGCAGCGTGGGTTCTGTCACCAGGAGGAGGGAGGGAGGGTGGCCTGGGGAGATGCCTGGTGTCCACTCAGTTGCGCCTCGCCCTGAACAGTGTGACTCTGGGCTCACCCCTGGCCACTCCAAGCCTCAGTTTCCTCCCTGGGTTTCTGGGGGCGCCATCCCCGCACGGATCTTTGGCTCAGTCTGACACTACCCACCGTGCTTTCCGGCAGCGCTCCCTCCGCCCATGGCCACCCCCTCCGAGCCTCCGAGCCTCCACAGCTGGGGGCCATGGCCAAGAATTTTTGCAAAGTGCCTCACCCTCCAAACAAACAAACAAACAAACCAGAAGGAGGCACGGCCTAAGTGTCTTTCTGGTCCATGGCCTGATCTCCTTGAAGCCCTGCCTGATTTCTTTCAGGCCCAGTTGTAGAAAATATGACCTTACCTAATAATCGAGGAACAGCCCTGAGTTCTGATGTGGGCTTCAGCGAGACATTTGTCCTGGACAAAGGTAACCTGGCAGGTGCCCCAGACCTCCCGAGCTCCCAGCCATCCAAACTGCAGAGGCTTTTAGTGAGTTCATCTGAATTAACAACGGGTTCTGCCAGAAGGCAGTGCCAGTCTGAGCCCGCAGACCGTGGGCCAACGTCTGGGCAGGGGCGCAGCAGTTGCCCATTGTCTGAGGGACAGCCTTGGGGGGGTGGCCTCGGAATCTGCCCCCAGACCAGACTCCCCTGCTTCTTTCGGGAACTTGAGCCGGAGGCTTGAGGATCCCCTGACTCAGGTGCCAACCCCTGTAGCCCCTCCAGGCCCAAGTCAATGACGGTCACGGCCAGGGTAGGGGGAGCCCGGGACGAGTCTAGTTCCCCAGCCCGTTCCCTCAGCTGGCAGGGTGATCAGGATGGCTGGGTGCCCACGTGGGCCACACCCAGCCACACCTCCTTCCTGCCAGCCGTCCCTGCATCTGATGCTGCGGGGGCAGGGAGTGACAAGACTGGGCCCTGTGTTGCCTGAGTCACAAATTCCCGATGCCTTCCTGACCCCCCTTTAGCCTTCAGGTGACTCGACTTCTGCCTTGGGGACTTAGGCTGGCAAGCAGCCCCCAGTAATGACAGTGGCTGGATTTGCAGGTGCTTTTGCTACCCAGTGGTTCTCAAGGGGGCAGGACGGGGGGCACATCGGGTACACCCCAGGGGGAGGTGGAGGGGCCGACCACTCAGCTCCCATCTCAGACCTCCTACATGGAATCTCCAAAGCCCTGGTATCCCCTGAATTAGGCTCCCGGGCCCTTGACAACTGCAGTGTCGGGCACAATTCTTCATGCTTAACCCCAAGAGCCTGAAGAACCAGGATGGAGCCCTGACTCAGCCACCTATGAGCTGTGTAAACTTGAGCACATAACTGGCCCTCTCTGAGCTTGTCTTCTCATCCCTAAAGTGAGGGTAATACTGGCACCTCCTCCACAGGAGGCATGAAGAAAATACGAGAGCCCTCCCTACAGCCCTTGGCACTGGGCTCGGCACAGAATAAACACTCAATAAACGCCAGCTGTAACTGCCGTTGCCGTGAGGCAACCACTACCCTGCCTGCCCCCAGGCCACAGTCTCCCTCTACCCTGCCTCGCTAGCCAAATTACACCCCTCCCAGTCAGGGCCGCCACAGGCGGTTGCACGGCTCATACACTGCACAAGTGCTGTGGCTGGAATCGGGGCTGAAGTCCCTGCCGACTCCACCACTCACCCAGGCACACCGGCATGTGAGGGGGCCCACAAGAGACACATTTTCTAATCTGACCCAAAGGGCCACACAAGCAGCAACAGGTGCCTCTGGATCCCTGGCTGAGCTTGCCCCAGCTTTAGCCGCTCCCAGGATCTGGATCAGTGTCCACTAAGTCCTGCCACTCCAGCCACAGCTCAGCTCCCCTGAGAAGGTGGTGGCCAATGGAAGGCTCCCCACCCCTCTATAATAAGAAAATGCCTGTCCCCAGCCCTCCCCACCCCAGTCCTGCACCTCCACAGTCCATGCAGGCTGCAGGAACGGTGGTGTCTCTACCAGACAGGCCCTGGCAGGAAGAGAACAGTGATCCACTGGTTTGTAAGACTGTATCTATATATTTGGAGGACAACTTGGGGAATCTGAAAATCAGTTTATTATTAGATGAGATTAGAACATGATAGTTAATTTTCTTAGGGATCGAATTGTGTAGGAGAATGTCCATATTTGTAGGAGATGAGGGCTGAATTACTTAGGGATGATGCATCATGATGTTTACGACTTCCTTTGAAATGTTTCAGAGAAAATATATAGATGCGGATGTACATACGGTTATAGAGAAATACAGATACGGAGAAGTACTGCACATAGGCAAACAAATATGGCCCAAGTGCAACAGCTATTATGTCCAGGGGGTAAGTATGGAGATATATGTTGGACCATTCTTTTTTTTTTTTTAAAGATTTTATTTATTTATTTATTTATTTACTTAGAGAGAGAGAGAGAACACACAAGCAGGGGAAGGGCAGAGGGAGAGGGAATCCCAAGTAGACTCCAAAATGAGTGCAGAGCCCGACGTGGGGCTCGATCTCACAACCCCAAGATCGTGACCTGAGCCGAAACCAAGAGTCAGCCAACTGAGCCCCCCAGGGGCCCTTGTTGGATTATTCTTGCATCCCTTCTGTACATTTGACAGTTTTCCATAATAAAAATTATGAAATATTTTTATTTCACTCATAATTTTTGTAAAGGAAATGGTGAGAAAGGGGCTCCAGGGCCAACTGAGTTCTCTCTGTCCTCCCCCCAGCCTGCACTATGGTCTCCCTTTCCGAGAGAGACCCTCCTGGGCAGGCCCTTGCCTGCTTTGGGCATATGGAGAACGTCCTCCCAGGGTGACACGTTAGAGCCACTCCTAACCCAGTGCCCAGAAGGACAGATCATCACCGCCTCTGACTCGTTCCTCCCAAAGGAGTGCAGATGCGCAGCTCTGTCTCCTGAGCCCCCTCCCCCTTGGGATCCTCCTTTTGGAGTAAGAACATCCTTCCTGCATTTTGTGTAGTCGAAGAAACTGGAAATCGCAGAATTGTCCACGAGTAGAGGATTGGAGGCCTAAATGGAACAGCTGTGTATCTGCACGCTCGGACACGAAGGTAGGTCTCTTTCATTCCAGGTAAGAAAGCAAGTTGCAGAGCAACCTGCAGGATTTGTTGTTTTTAAAAGAAAACACTAGATACATAGGATCGTTGTATAGGCTTAGAGAAAGATCTGGAAGGTGGCCCACTAACTGTTCACCGTGGTTACTTGAGGAGAGTGAGAGTAGATGGAGGAAGAGAAACTTTCACTTTTGCGTCAAACACATCTGCATTTTTGGAATCTGTTCACATTCTCAAGGGCACACCTCGGGGCCCTGCATTTCGGCAGCACGGTGACACCCCCTAACACTCACATAGCTCCCACTAGGTGTCAAAACTGTTCTAAGGTCCTCATGCCTATTACTGCATTCAATCCACACATTTTTCCCATCATCTTTCCCAGTTGAGGGAGGAGGGAGGCACAGAACAGTTACGTAACTTACCTGAGGTCACACAGCCAGTAAGTGGCAGAGCTGAGATTTGAACCTGAGCGGTCTCTCTCCAGCAACGGTGCCACAGGCTGGTGATATCCCCTCAGAGGCCTCTTCATGCACTGTTTCTCACTCTCACAAGGCTCCCGGAGGGTTTCTGTGCCTGACTCAAGGACTCTAAGAGCATCTGAGGAGGCCGACCCGAGTTGGCCCAGGTACTAAAGCAATCGAGGCTAGTAGGAGTTTCGTCCTCTTCTTTTCTAAGAGGGAGGCAGTGAGGCGCCAGAGAAATAAAGAGGGCATAATCTAGGTCAGGCCCCCCAAACTCCAAAGCCCTTTCTCCTTCCCACGTGCCTCTGGCGCCACACAATATTAATCCTGAAAATCATGGCCCTTCTGCTCCTTCGACAGATGGGGGAACTGAGGTCCAGAGACAGGGAGAGCCCCACATCTGGATGGGTTTGACCAGGGCCTTTCAGGGCAAGGGAGGAGAGTAAAGAAACCCTGTCCTGTAAACCAGGCCTTCCCCGTCTTGCTTTCCGTAGGTGGTGATGACCGAGCCTTGAGTCCCAAGGGCCTCCCGCCGTCCGCCAAAGGGGAGGCCGTCTCCAGGACACCCCTCCCAGGTGGGACCCCTGGCTCCCATGCACCCCCATCCTCGGCGTTGCTGGGGCCTGGACAGAGGTGTCACACTGCCCCAGAGCCACGCCTTAGAATTCTGAGAATAAGAAGTGGCCCAACACCCCAGAGGAGGCACACCCAGATGTTCGCAGGGGCAGATCTGGGGCGTGAAACTGCGGGTAATGTTTATTTCCTTCTTTGTACTTTCCCACACTTTCCAAATTTTTATTTGGTGAACATGTATCACTACTATAATTAGGCAAAGAATACCGGACTTTTTTTTTTTTTTTCTGCAGGAGAAACCAAGGACGTATCACAGGGCACATTTCAGCCAGTGAGCATCAACTGCGTGACACTTGCTAAACTAAGAAGAGGACATGGGAGACGGAGAACCGACGTCTGTTGGGTGCCCACTACGTGAGGTGCTAGGAATTCTACGTCCATGATCCCCGTCATCTTCACAACCAGCCTGGGCGTTTGGTGTGATGACCCCCTTTTACAGGTGGATAAACTGAGGCACAGGAAGCAACTTGCTCTTCCCACCTCACTAGGCTGCCCTCCCTTGAGGCAGTCTTTTGACTCAGGACTCCCATTCCCAAGGATGACACCAGTCTTTTGACTCAGGACTCCCATTCCCAAGGTGTCACCCTGAAGTAGTTCTAAGAACTACTTCAGCAGAATTAGGAAGCTGTAGGCATAAAGAGGTGTGTGTCAATATTAACTGCAACAGCAAATGCTGTGTAATCCAACAAGGTGACAGAAGACGCTATACAAAGCGACCTTCGGCAATGGGGAAATAGTCTCTCCATATGTGGTGGCCAATCCCCACAAAAGCCCTGCCTCCTTCTAGGCTCACACTGAGTAGGGCTGACTTGGTGACCAGTGGGCTACGGGGGAAGCGACCTCAAGGAGAGGTTGTGAAAGATGTTGCAGCTTCTACCTCAGTCTCATGATCGCTCCTTCAGGGCTAAGTCGGCCATCATGTCATGAAGAAACACAAGGCGCACGACAGAGAGGCCCAGGTGGAGAGGCGCTGAGGCCTCCCGCCCACAGTCACGTGAGCGCGCCATCTTGGGCATAGAGACCCCGGAGCCCCCTTCAAGCTCTCCAACGACACAGCCCTGCCTGACATTTCAAGAGCAACCTCATGAAAGACCCTGAGGTAGAAAAGCCCAACTGAGCTGCTCCCCAAATTCTTAACCCACAGAAATGACGAGAAAGTAAGCGTTGTGGCTGGGTGTCTGTGAAGCTGGAGAGATCCTGGCCAGGCCAAGGACGTCGGCTCTCATGGTCTTCTTGGCGCTCGACCTTTCCCCAAAGCCCCACCATGAAATGCTTTGATCATTAAAAAAATAAAAAATAAAAATAAGTGAATAAATGTCATTTTAAGTCACTAGGTTCAGGGGTAACTTGTTCCATGGCGGTGGATAAAAGATGCCCCATGTGACGGAACGCCGTTCTGCAAGGAACCTGAAAGGAGCATCGGCTACATCCGACGTATGACAATGTGGGTGAATTTTCCAGTGTTGCACAAAAGAAGCCAGATAGCAGAGGATATTCTTTGTGATTTTATTGATACAGAGGTCAAAAACACAGGGCTCCTGGGTGGCTCAGTCATTAAGCGTCTGCCTTCAGTTCAGGTCACGATCCCAGGGTCCTGGGATCGAGCCTCACATCGGGCTCCCTGCTCAGTGGGAAGCCTGCTTCTCCCTCTCCCACTCCCCCTGCTTGTGCTCCCTCTCTCGCTCTTTCTGTCAAATAAATAAATAAATAAGTAACATCTTAAAGAAAAAAAAACAACACTCATAATTGGGGCACCTGGCTGGCTCAGCCAGTGGAGTTGGAGTGATCGTGGGGTTGTGAGTGTGAGCCCCACGTCTGGTGTAAAGATGACTTAAATAAACAAAAACAATAAATAAATAAATAAATAAATAAATAAATAAATAAATAAATAAATAAAAACACTCAAAATTAATCTGTTATCACAGTAGTGGTTCCCTTGGAGAAGGGGAGGTTAAAGACTAGGGCCCATCAGGAGGGATCCCCAGGTGCTGATATCGGCCTACTTCTCAATCTGGGGGCTGTTTAGTTCAGATCACGGGTGCATTTAGTGTACAAAATTCCATCAAGCTGTGCATTTGTTACTAGTCCGTATAAACGCCCTGTTTTAAAACGGCCATTTTACACGCACCGCAGAAAATCTAGACGCCTGTGACCAGGCTCTGGTCAGTGACATGGGAGAGCCTGTGTGGGGACCTCTACCCTACAGCACGCACACGCACTGGAAGGCAGGGTGGAAACATCTGGAAATGTCTGTGTTGAGGGGCCAGGGATTCCGGGCCATCCGTATACCGTTAAGGATTTCATTTGCCATCTTTACATCTTTAAGTATTACCTTTAAGAATGTATCATACTGTCTTTGCAAAGGAATGAACTGAAGGGCCAAGAGGCAGAACACATTTCTGTGAGTGTCTACCCAGAACCTACAGTAGAGTCCTCTAAGGAGTAAGCTTTTATTCACCAAAAATCTGGCCACCCAGAAGAACGCCTTCCCAGAGATTTTACAAATTGCTCAAGTGTGGTTTCTCTAGCAGAATTGGTTATTGCAACTACTGTTTACATTAAAGGCAGAAAAAGTGAAGGCCTGCTCCCAAGGTTCACAGAACAGGGACTGGGGGTGGTGGTGGGGGTTGGGGAGAAGGTGTTGCAACATTGTGGGCAAACAGAGCAGGAAGTATTGCTTTGCTGTGAAGCTACAGGGAAATCTGCGGCCCTGGGAGAGCCTTCCCAGTGCTGATAGTAGCAGAAGCGGATCAGAAACATCACCCTCCGATCCCAAAATGGCTGCAGACACACCGGAAAGAAGAGAGAGTTCTCCAGTTTCCCTGAGCTATGAACTTCAGGCTTCCCATAAGAGCTTTCCAGAATAGGTTCCATATTGGTCACAGTAGACGTCAGATGTTCCGATGTTCAGATACCGTTCTGAAGACACACAGAACCTCTTTTTGCAGTCCCTCTCCTGTGTCTTCTCCCAGCTCGGAAACTATCAGTGGCTCCCCTGTCTGGAACCCTACAGCACAGCCTTAAAAAGCGTCCTTGATCTGGCCCCAAACTACAAGTCCAATCCGGGCACCCAGAGTTGCCTCGTCTCTGGCCTCTAGGTCAAGGCCCCATTGTATCCCTCACCTGGGAACTCCCTTCCCCAACTGCGCTATACTCGGAGAAGGGCTTTCTAAGCTTCAAAGCTGTGGAAGAAACCACAAAGGAAATGTTTGACAGATCCGTGCTACAAAAAACAAAAAATTCCGGTCTGATTAAAAAATACAAGCAAAATTAAAAGACAAACAACTGGAAAGAATGTTTGCAGCAAATACCACAGACAGATGGTTAGAACCCTTAATTTACGAAGAACCCACAAAAATCAATAAAAAAAAACACAAAGATGTTCATGGATAAAAAGGCAAAGGACATAATAAAAAACAAATATAAGAGGCCAGTAAACACTTGGAGGGGGGAAAGAGGATGCTCCCTCTGTCTAGAGGCCAAAGAAATGCAAACAGAAATAAGAGGCCGAGAAGTTAGCAAAGACACTGCTCCCTGCTGGCTGGAGCAGAGAGCCGGTGTTTGCCCTGGGGCTGGGGGAGCTGGGGGGCAGGCGGGGGGTTGGGGCTGCGGCGGGGGACGGGTGCAAACCAGTGTGATAGTTCTGGCAAGCCATTTGGTGTTATTTATTAAAATGGGTGGCTCAGTGGGTTAAAGCGGCTGCCTTCAGCTCAGGTCATGATCTCAGGGTCCTGGGATCGAGCCCCACATCGGGCTCTCTGCTCAGCAGGGAGCCTGCATCCCCCCCACCCCCGCCTGCCTCTCTGCCTGCTTGTGATCTCTCTCGCTGTCAAATAAATAAATAAAATCTTAAAAAAAAAAATAAAAAAGCCTGAAAAATGTTCCTACTCTCTGTCCATATAATTTTTTAAGCCACTGACTTAGAAACTTTCCAGCAAATAACCTGGTGATACGTGTCCATCCTCATAAGAGGTTCATACTTCTGGTTCGCATTTCTGATTATTTTCTCCGAAACATGGAAGTTGAATGACGGTCAAAGACGCGCGCACAGAGATACCCATTGCGATGTAAGGGTGTGATAGCAGAAAGCTGGAAACAACCTAAACCCCCGTCAGCCGGGGAATCAGTGAGTCAATTATGATGCATCCATGGGATGGAAAACGTTAGGCAAATAGCCTTATAATAATCGAGAGTTCCAGAGGATGCGGGCAGTGCTTATGATATGATAGATTTGTAATGGAAAGTAAACTGTAAATCTTAAAGAAAAAAAAAAATCCTAGCCAATAGGTGGGAAAACACACCATGAATGGGTTGCCTCTGGTGGTGAATTTCGGGGAAATTTGTGTATGTGCTTCTTTACTTTTTTCTGTACTTTCCAAAATTTCTACAGTGGGCAGAGTTACTCCGATAATCGTTTACATGGTTAAAAACCTTTTAAGAAATTATTCTTCTTGATATACTGTTGAGTTTCCTAGTGGAAAGCAATTTTCCCTTTCCAAGTAGAGGGAAGGTAGGCGCCATAAATATGCATAAGTGAAGGAACGAACAGCACTTTTAAGTCTCTTGTGAATCGTTTCTCACCTTCTGCTTTTATTGCCTGGTTATTTGTGTTTATGTCTTTTCTCCCTTGTGATCCTGGAAGCTCCCGGGAGGCAGAAATCACGTGTCTCCATTTATGTGTGATCGGCCAGAGCCTTGTGCCCAGGAGGTACTCACAGTGTTATTTTTTTAATGAATGGAGCATCTGATACAGTTAAGTGTGTTTTAACAGGAGATAAAGATTGTAGACCCCAAGGATCATTTGTTAAACCCATTCCTTATGAAGTCGGGGGACTCCCTGAGAGCCAAGCAGAGGAGATCCAGATGTGGTCCCAGGGCCACTCCGCCCCTACCTGGTGGCCATCCCATTGTCTAGCTCCAAGAACGCTGCCCTAGGGGTCCCCATACTGCAACTAGTTAACTAAGGGGCTGGGGGCGAGTCACTCACTCATCCTGTTTGTTCCTGGATGAGCAGAGGGTGCAGGAGGATTCCCAGTTTGCTGTCACCATGAGTTCTGAAAAGCATCTGATAACGAAATTTGGCTCAGAATATCAAGTTGGAAGGTATCTTTAGAACGTTGCAGAATTTTCCTTAAAAAGGGGGCCTCTCTTGATAATCAAATCGATACTATGCAGTGAGTTGGGCTCCACTTCACTTTATGTACATTTTTGTCTTTAGGTCCAATTTTAAAAATAATTAAAATAGGCAACCTTAAGATTCTGCAAAGGGCCATAGGGGTCTTGGAGCATGTGTAGAGATGAAGAACGATCTCTCTGAGGTAAACTATTCAGGAGAACGACAAGACCTACAGTATTTCCAGGGAAGGAAGGGAAGGGAGAGATACTCCAGCTTTTCTTCTCCGTCCCTCCCTAGATGGGGAAACCTCCCCGCTGCCTCAGCAGGACTATTTTTTTTTTTTAAGATTTTATTTATTTGACAGCGAGAAACACAGCGAGAGAGGGGACACAAGCAGAGGGAATGGTAGCGGGAGAAGCAGGCTTCCTGCCGAGCAGAGAGCCCGATGCGGGGCTCGATCCCACGTCCCTGGGATCATGACCTGAGCCGAAGGCAGACGCTTAACGACTGAGCCACCCAGGCGCCCCGCAGCAGGACTATTTTGCTGGCTTACAGCGACCTCTGCAGACAGCGCAAAGTTGCACACCCAGCTCTGAGTCAAGGTGGAGAGGCCCCCGTCGCTCTCCCCGGGCTCCCGCAGTCCCCTCTCATCAGACAGGACCCCTCCTCCAAAGCTCGAGGTGCGCTCAGTACTTAGTGTTGGATCGGCTGCTTGCGGGGCGCCCACCTGACTGTGCCCCAGAGCTGGAGCTGGGTGGGGTACAGCCTTGCGCCTCCCGGATGGCTCCACCGCCGGGCCCAGAAATCGGCCTTGCTGAGTCCCCACTTGAGCCCCTCCCAACTCGGGGGAGGTGACAGCATCCATCCCAGCGCCCTAGGAAGATTCCGGAGCCAGACGGGGCTCTAACACCTTCCTGGGCACGTGGCCTTGGGCAAAGTATTGAACCTTTCTGCGCTTAAACTTCCTTATCTTAAAAAAAGGGGTGGGTGGGTTTAATCATCATCCTACCTCAATAGATTGTTGACCAGATTAAAAGATCTGAAACATTTTATTTACATATAAACCAAGATATTTTTATATGTTTATAGGTACGTTATGTATAAGCTTAACACAGCAACTGACACATGGTGTTTATTGAAAATTATTATTCTTTCTTGACTGAGGAAGTCAGAGAAAGATCACTTGAAAAAATCAAGGTACGCGCGTTCTCACTGCACACAAACCAGAATGAGGAATGCGTCACGCGCCGTCGTTCTCTCGAAAGACTCCCCCCACCCCCGCCCCGCCCCGCCCGTCCCGTCCCGGGGAGCGGGGTCCCCGGGCGGGGTCCCCTCACCCGATACAACTCCCCCTGCCGGGGCCGCGGCCGGGCCTGGAACGGTGTCCCCCTCCCGGGGACGACGGCGTCCGGCGCTCTCCGCGTGGACCTCTCCTCCGGGGAGTCTGCCCCGCGCCCCCGCCCTGCGCCCGCGCCATCCCCTGCGGGGCTCGGGGAGCCGGGTCCCAGCGCCGGGGACGCCCGGCGGCCGCGTCGCTCGCCCTCCCTGTCGCCCCAGGCGCTCCCAGCCGCGGGTCCCCCTCCCCGGAGCCGAGGCGCGGGACCGGGAGGGGGGAGCGGCCGTTCGACACCGGAAGGAGGGGAGGAGGCCGGAGGTGCCTTTGCAGCGCGTGGCAGCAGCCCTGACAGATCTGATAAAGAGGAAGGAAGCCTGCGACGCGGGCGAGCCTAGCCGTCGGCTCCCCAAACTGACAACGATCTGCAGGTGTCACTGCGTTTGCAGCCGCGGGAGCCACAGCAAGGGAGCCTGCGCCCCCTGCCGGTCATTTTAGAACTGCACCCAACGGGCGAAAGGAAAACCCGAGAGGGCAAGGCTAACGCTTCCTGCGTCACAAGGTAGTGAGCCTTCCTGGGGGAGGCAGGGCCCGTCCGGGCCTCGACCCTCGGCCCTCTACCTTCTGCTCCTCGCCAGGGAGACCTGCCCCAGAGAATAGACATGAACACATTTGCTCCCGATGGAGCTCTGCTCACCTGGCCACCCAATGACCTAGGCTGGCAGGGGTCGGGCCACCAAGTCCACCCTAGTAAAAGCAGAATCATTCGGGCAGATGGCAGCGTACAATCTGTACATTGCTCTATGCCTTGGGTTCTAACTTTGGCTCTTTGTCACTTAATAGCTGTGTGACCTTGAGCAACTTTCTTAACCTCCGTGTGCATCAATTTCTTTATCCATAAAATGGGAATCATAGCCTCCATCTCATACGATTGTTAGGGAGACTATAAGTGAGTTTATATGTGAAGTGCTTAGCATAGTTCCTGGCACAAAATAAGCACATAGTTAATTTTTTTTTTTAAATTTCGGTGTAGGTCTTGGTCTTATTTTGCACTTGCTATATAATTGTTTCCTCATTCTGGGGATTCTCTTGCTGTCTTTCAGTCCATTTCTAATTTAATTCTACTGTGGTCTGAGAACATATTTTGTATTGTTTCATTTCTTTGAAATTTATTGAGACTTGCCTTGTGAGCCAGCATATGGTCTACTCTGCTAAAAGTTCCATGTGTACTCGAAAAGAATGTGCATTCTGGAGTTGCTACATATAGTGTTCCAATATCAATCAGGTCAAGTTGGTTAAGTGAGTTATTCAAATTCCTTGGTGTGTGCTTGGAAGGGGTCAGTGCTTTTTCCTTTTCTTTTCTGTTGTTCTATCAGTTACTGAGAGAGCTATGTTAAAAATCCCTAATATGATGATATATCTATATTTCCTTCTGGCTTAATTTTTGCTGTATATATTCAAGACTGTGTTATCAGATGCATTTAAATTTAGGACTGTTGTATCTTCCTAATAAGTAAACTTTTCATTACAAAAGGACACTATAAATGTCCTATATTACAAAATGTCCTTCTTTTCAGCTCTAGTAATACTTCTTGCCTCAAAACCTGCTTTGTATGACAAATGGTTACATCTGCTTTCCTTTGATTTACTGTGTCAACAGATTGACTGTTCCATCCTTTAATTTCAGCCTTTAGGTGAAACCATAAGGTTTCTTATGCATGTCATATATTGGGGTTTGATTTTTTTTAATCGTTCAATACTTTGACTTTTCATCAGATTGTTTAGTCCCCTTATATTTAATGTAAGTATTAATGGTATACGGTTTATAGCTAATCTTTTGCTTTTTTTTCAATTTGTCCTATCCTTTGTTCCTTTAGTCCTCTTGTTCTTTCTTTGGGATTCATTGGATTCTTTTTTTTTTTTTTAGATTTTATTTATTTATTTGACAAAGAGGAGAGAGATCACAAGTAGGCAGAGAGGCAGGCAGAGAGAGAAGGGGAAGCAGGCTCCCCGCTGAGCAGAGAGCCCGATGCGGGGCTCGATCCCAGGACCCTGAGATCATGACCTGAGCAGAAGGCAGAGACTTTAACCCACTAAGCCACCCTGGCTCCCCTCATTGGATTCTTTTTAAACCCTTCCCCCTTGAATTTTGGATTTTTAAGTTATTTATTCTTGTAATTATCATAATAAATACCCTGGACATTACAATATTTATTATAGTTTTTTTAAATTAGTAATTTTACCACTTGCCAAATAATGTCAAGATCCTACAAGTACTTAACTCTACTTACTTTCCTACTACACTTCCACCAATGTTATATATATATATATTTATCTCTATATATTTATAATACATAGCCACTGTTATATATTCCACATTATATATTTTCCTCCATTATATTTTACTTCTATAAACCAGTTACATGTTCCACAAAATGTACTTCCACAGAATATAAATATGTAAATGTTTACTTCCACAGAAATAAAATATACAACAGTACGTGTCTTCAAGACATTACTGTTGCTATTTAAATAATCAATATGCTTTTACCTAATTTGCCTAGATTTTACCTTTGCCATTGCTTTTTTTAAACACAGTTTGCAATTCGCTTTTTTTTTTTTTTTTTTAAGATTCCACTTATTCGTGACAGAGAGAGGTATTGAGAGAGGGAACACAAGCACAGGGGAGCTGGAGAGGGAGAAACAGGCTCCCCACTGAGCAGGGAGCCCAATGCGGGGCTCGATCCCACGACGCTGGGATCATGACCTGAGTCGAAGGCAGATGCCCAACGACTGAGCCACCCAGGCGCCCCCTTACCATTGCTTTTTATTCTCCCTTCGGGTTCTGTACCTCAATCTGGGGGTCATTTTCCTTTGAGCTGAAGTACTTCCTTCAGTATCTTTCATAGCACTGGTTTGCTAGTGCCGAGTTCTCTCTGCTTTTGTCTGTCTGAAAATGCCTTTTTTGACTTAGCTTGTGAGAATATTTTCAATAAGTATGGAATTCTCCATTGGTGGGGTTTTCTCTTTTCTTTTTAGCAGTTTAAAGATTCCCGTCTTCTGGGTCCAACGTCTCTGCTGAAAAGTTAACCGTTAGTTTTATTGTTACTCCTTCAAAGGTTATGGGTCATTCTTCTCCGGCTGTTTTTAGTTTTCAGCAGTTTGACTATGACATTCTTAGGCGTGGTCTGTTTTTATTCCATATGGAGTTTGCTGAGGTTTATGAATCTGTGGTTTGATGTCAAGTTTTAGAAAATTCTCACCCATTATCTCACCAAATATTGCTTCTGCCCCATTATGTTTCTGTCTGAGACTTTAATTACACACATCTTTAGATTGTGTTCCTTGTCCTCTATGCTCTTATAGATTTTTTTGTTTTTGCATTCTTTTTACTGTCTTTGCTTCAGTTTGGACTTTTTCTGTTGACCTACAGCACTAATCCTGTCTTCTGCTGTGTCCATCTTGCTGTTAAACCCATAAAATGAATTAATTTCAGATTTGTGCTTTTCAGCTTTTTTTTTTTTAAAGCTTTATTAAGGCATAACTTACAAACTATAGAATTCACCCATTTTAGGTGAACACAATTAAGTGGTTTACTGAAAATTCTTTTTTTTTTTCTTTTTCCTTTTTCTCCTTTAAGAATATATTTTGGAAAGGGGTACCTGGATGGCTCAAATATCTGATTTTCGCTCAGGTCATGCTCTCAGGGTCCTAGGATCAGGCCCCAATGGGGCTCCACACTCAGTGGGGAGTCTGCTTCTCCATCTCTCCCTCTCCTCTGACCTTTCCCCACCTCTCATGCTCTCTCTCGCAAATAAAATCTTTTTTTATCTAAATATTTTGGATGACGTTTAAATTGAACTTTAATTCAAACACAAAGGAATTCTACATCACTAACTTTGCCAGTTAATCTGTCAATAGACTGATTATCCGAATTTCAGCATGGCAGATCTGCCTCCATGTGATTTTAAAAATTTATAACTCATATACCATAAAATTCACCCTTTTAAAGTGCACAATTCAGTGCTTTATTGTATTTTAGTATTCACAGAGTTGAACAACCATCACTGTTACTTAGTTCTGGCACATTTTCATCACCCCAAGAAGGAACCCCATACTCACCAGCAGTCACTCCCCATTCTTTCCTCTCCCAACTCCTGGCAACACACTAATTTGTCAGTCTCTGTAAGATTTCCCTATTCTGGACATTTCATATAAATGGAATCATATGTGGCCTTTTTTTATTGACTTCTTTCACTGAGCAGGTTTTCAAGGTTCACTTGTACTTTGTGTCTATACCTTTTTATGGCTGAATAGTATCCCATTAATGAATATAATGAAATACATAATTATATATTATACATATTATATAATTATAATTATATAATGAATATTACATATATCATATATTAGGATATATCACATATATCATTATCATAATTATGAATAATGAATACAATGAAGTATATATGTGTACATATATATATATATTTTTAACCCATTCATCTGTTGTCATTTGGGTTGCTTCTATTTTTTTGGCTACTGTAACAGTGAACCAAGCATCCACGTACAAGACATGTGTGGACAAAGTTTTATTTCTCCTGGTTATAAACTTAAGAGTGGAATTGCTGGGCCATGTGGCTGCTCTATGTTTAACTTTTTGCAGAACTGCCAGACTTGTTTTCCGAAGTGGCTGCACCATTTTACATTCCCACCAGCAGTGTATGAGAGTTCTGATTCCCCCACATCATTGCCCACATTTAATAATGTCTTTTTGATTATAGCCATACTGCAGGGGTTTTTGGTGTGGTTTTAATTTACATTTCCCTAATGATTAATGTTAAGCTTCTTTTATGTGTCTATTGGCCATCTGTGTATCTTCTTTGAAGAGATATCTATTCAAATCCTTTCTCATTTATTATTCAATTACAAGAATTCTTTATATATTCTGGACACCAGACTCTTACCTATAACCCATATTTAGAATAGACTCATCATCCTCAAATGATTCCTTATGCTTGTTGGCAATTCCCACTCCTGGTCCGCAGTGCCAGGCAACCATCATGCTGCTTTCGTTGTGTTTTGGGTAAACCCCTCCTGCTAATGAAATCTTGGCTCCTAAATATGGTGAGAATATGGGAGACTTCATTCTGCCTTTTGGTAGCCCTGGGCTTAGCTTCTAGCATGCCATGTACAGCTCTGGAATTCAACAAATGTCCTGTGAGAAAACCGGTCATGTATTTGGGATTCCCAGGTTTCCAGAGCCTTGCGATTTTCTTTTCCCCAGCACAGGCCCTCTGAATGGGCCAAACCCAATCCTAAGTTTCAGGCCCAGAATCAGTAAATGACCCCCGGGGAAGAAAATGGCCAAATCATCAGTTCACCTCAGAAAGGTTTCCTTCTCTGACATTCCAATATAGTTAGTCCTTATTGCTTCCAGTTTTCTGATGTTTAAAAATATTTTGGTGTTTTTGTTAGTTGCAGTCTGAATGTTGTGTTGCTGTGACCCACTATATCCTACCCATCAACTACTGTAAACTTTTAAGTCTTTTATCTCTCGTCAGGCAAGTTTCCTAGGTTTCCCTCCCTTCTCCAGATATCTGTATCTATATCTATGCATGCTATAGAGGGGAATAATTCTTCCATATGAATTTTTTAACCCATGTCTAGTTCTCTCTCTCTCTCTCTCTCTCACACACACACACACACACACACCTGAGATTTTGTTGGAAAACCTGAATTTATATGTTACTTGAGACAGAATTAAAACTCTTAAGATTCTTAACCTCCCTCTCCATGAACATGGTATATCTACCCATTGAGCAAATTTCTATTAGGTCCTTTGATAATATTTTGCACTTTTCTTCATAAAGGAACTGCACTGTTTATAGATTTGATCTAAGATTAATAGATTAATTAAAAGATTAGTTTCTTTTAAAGCATTTTATTTTTTAGAATAGGTAATGTTACAAATTTCTCAAAGCTCAAAAAAGTATACATTGACAATTTCCCACTCATTTTTCTCAGTCACCCAGGTTTTGTCCAGAAAAAAATGTCATCCAATGTTACTAGTTTATTAATTTTAACATGGTTAATATTAGTATGTAGTAATTGTATTTTTTCAATATTTTATCTAGTAATTTGGCTAAATTTCCTTATTATTTCTGATAGGTTATTTTGGATTTCCTTTATGTATATGCATGACCTGCAAAGAGCAGCCATTTGGTCCCTTCTTTTCCATTCCCTATTCTTTCTACGGATTTTACTGCATTGACTAGGATGCTTCTAATAAAGTAGCTGTAAAAAGTAGCCAAATAATAGCTGTGATAGAAGGCAATCGGGTCTTATTCCTGGCTTTAATAGGAGGGCTTTTATTTCATAGTTACATATGAAATTTGCCGTAGGTTCTTGGCAGATGGCTTTTCAGGTTAAAAAATTTTTTACCTCTGTCCCTACTTTGCTAAGAATGAGAATCAAGAAAGTTTTTATCAAATTATTTTATACACCTATTGAGGTGATCATGTGATTTTCCCCCCTTTAATCTATTAAATGTGTTGAGTCACCCCCTCATGGAAAAAAAGTAGTCTCAAGTAAAACACTTTACCCCAGGTTGTTATTTATTTTCATGATGTGGGGGAAAAAAGAATCTTTTATGATAGTGAAAATATACTTTATTTTTTTAATACAATAGCTGCCAGCAATATACTGGTTCTAGAGAGAGAAAAGAAAATACAAGCATTTTATAATAAGCTTTCATTTGCCTTTTCAAATAATTCTAAAGAAAATACTCCAATTCTCTTCAACACTGGGACTGAGGGAAATGAATTTTTTTTCCATGATAAAAATATAATTTTGACAGCCTCAATCTTGATCATTTGTAAAGGATGGAATTAAAAAAAAAAAAGCCTATATAGTATATTGATAATGAACACCTCCCTCTCTGAATCAAATACTGATTATAAACAGTGTACGAAAATGGTTAATCAATAAATGATGAAATGTGTATCAAAATGTTCATGAAAAAATACATTGCTATTTCTTCTCATTTTTTACCTTGTAAATATTTCCTAAGTGGATATTTTAAATGTACATAAACAAAAGCTAGCTACATAACTCTGGAGAGAGCCAAAACTCAAAAGACGTTAAAATGCCTAAATTCTAGAGTTGATCAACTTAGTGTAAGAATAAATGTCAGAAATCCCTTAATTGTACACAGATTGCTCAAGAGTTTAAAAATAAATTGTGTAAGCTGAGTTATCAAGAAATCAAATCTTATATGATTTTCATCACAAAAGTCAATGATCCTAATAAAAGATATTATAGGGATATAGAAAATCTGCATCTACATTTTTTTTAAAAGGAAGTTATATCAACTGAAACAGTAAAGAGCTTTCCAACTGTTCAACAGAAAAATTCCTCAGAATTCCTTGGAAAATAGTGAGAGTTTCCATTCAGACTCTAATCTTGCTGAAGTAGAACAGAAGGGGTTTAAATGGGGAAATGATTTAGTAGTTGTAAAAATAGCATCAGGTGATCTGCATTATATCAGTTCATACTCACTACATGAACTGCCATGAAAACTCATGCCCTAAAATCTCCCAAGATTTTAAGCTACGATCTTTCCACAAGTATAAAATGGGAGAAAAAAAAAATGTTCTGGGATCATCCTTTCTCCTTTTGTCCATATGCCAATCTCAATTTCATCTATCTTCCTTTATAAAGTAATAATAAAATCTGTCTTTCTACATCAAAATCATAACACAGACCTGCCTTCCTTGGAAATCTAGAGAGATAGCCAAGTACAATCATGGGATTAGTTTTAAAAAGACAATGAAGAGAATAAATACCCAAAGTGAAAATAGTTCACGATTGAATTTCAGGATGTGGTTTTCATCCATTTTGAGAAATATACCTCCATCTTCATTAGCCCCTCTATTCTGCACCACTCAGTCCCCTGCTCCCTGAAAAGAACAGACCCTTCTCTTAAATCTTTTTCCTACTTTGAGAGCCATACGGAGAGATTCAGCATCACCCGAATGCCAAGTCACTACTATTTTGAAAGGGGGTGAGAAGCGGTGATAGCTGCCTGTGTCCTGGTGCACACGGGACATTTCCACCCACTGAAACTACTGCTAGCCTGAGTGCTTTTCTTGCAACCAGGTAAGTTGTTATCCAATATTTAATTACAAAAAGGTGGGTGCCCAAACTTCTGATCAGCAGTTCTAAGAAGGGCAAGGCAAAGAAACCTCCCTGAGCCAAATGGAGACAATATGGAGCTTATCTTTCTATACCAGCTAATTACTGATAGGTTAAAAAAAAAAAATGCAGTATATGCTTATAAAAATCAGGTTGCTTCCATAACGCCAGTGATTACTAAATGTTAACACACCAAAGGGGTGAAAACATTGCCATTTTAAAGCAATAATATAAATTTCCAAAAACAGCCTATGAGAAATAGCACATCTTAAACAAGTTACATATAGAATATTATCAAAAACATATTTTAGTTATAACCATGGTCTTTGGAGCAGTAGTACTTAGAAAGTCCATTTTGAAAAAATGAATAAATACATAGCAAACTTTTGTTTTATTTTTTACCAAGTTTATCCTCCTTTGTTAGAGCACCAATCGTTCCTGGTTTAGGACTTCAATTTAAAAAAAAAAAAAAGAAAAAGAAACATGCAGAGTGCTATTCCTCAATGTGGCTTTAGAAAAATTTAATCAAAGGAAGTACAATGATTGAGATTAGGCAAAACTGCAGTGAATACATACTCACCATTACAACTATAATTTAGTTCAAAAGGAGTAAACCACCCTCTACCCAAAGTTTAACAGTCAACGGGGGGTGGAATGGGAAAGTTGGTAATGTGTGTTTTACCTTGTTTTTAATATACGATGGATAATGCATTCTTTAGATTATCCACATTAATTAAATATGCTTCAGAAACAAAATTCTGCTTGACATTTTGCCAGACCCACCCTCCATTCCTTAGGTTAATATCTGTGTTAATTTTTACATTGCAAGTTGTTGTACTGCTGTAGCTAAATCAACTAAATATCAGTTTATGTAGTGTTGCTCAAAAGATCTATGGACAGGGGGGTCTACACTTACCTAAAAGGAGCTTTTTAAAATAAAGGAGGAAAGCAATAAAGTTCCGAATGAATGGCACTGGGCAAATCACACACAAAAACAACACACATGCAGACAGAGTAGCAGGGGCCCACTGGTTTTTCTCATGTAGACAAAATGCTTGAGGCAGATCTTGAGGGTATCACCCTTCTCTCGGAACTTTGAGCTTCTACACAGTGTCCGATGTTATAATTGGTATGAAGGATACATGCTTTTATGCAAAAGTAAAAATCCATGTACAAAGTACAACAGCAAAAATCTGTAGTGCTTTCCGTGGAGGGCTCTCTTCGCTGGTGGTGACACGCCGAGGACAGACTGAATTGAAGCAGATTATTCTGATACGGTAGCAATCCTTCCATATACCCTTACTAAATATTATACAATTCCCAAAACACATAAATATTTCTTGTACCGTGCATTGTGCACTAGTTTGGGGCTGACCGATGAGGTCGTGGGTACTATTTTAACAGTTGAACTTCGCACCTCCGAAGTTCTGCCCTCTGTCCACCGTGGACAGACGTAACGGTCAGGGCTCTGGAGGGACGGCAATCTACCTCTAAAGTGAGGAGTGTGGCGGCGTGTCTCTGCGTTAGAGGACAGGAGGGTATGGGGCAGGGAAGGGAGACAGGATAAAGAGTTTTAACATAATACTGCTTAGGAGTGTATATTTAAAGATAGCTACTATACCTTGTCTATCCTTTATCCTAATCTTGAATAACTGCATGTTCATGCAAAATAAGATTTCTACTTTATAGGAACAGGAGCAGTCTGTTAGGAAAAGCATATTCTTAGGGGAAGATGCGAAGAATCTCTCTCATAAGTGACATTTACTTGGTAAGTCTTTTGGCTACATCACTATAGGCTATTTCGACCTCCTTATCACTGGGACAGGTATTGGTAAACTCATCCCTACTGTATGCATTAGTTAAGTATCTCCAGATGCCAGTCATTCCTTTCGGAATATCGAAATTGCGGTATTTTTTGGCCACCACCTGAAATACAAAGAGATCAAAAGTTAACGTTTATTTTCCATGACTTGTAAACCAGGCTTATCTCTGATTTTAGTTAGGGCAAACGAATTCTGTGAATCTCTGAGAACTGCTTCTATTTGGGAAGAAGTCACCTTCATTCTTACCAGAGTTTTAAACAATGACAAGGATTGCAAAGTACATGAGAACTTCAGTAATGTGACAGGGATTGCAAATGCCTGCCCCGGTGACCCAGAGAGACAGCCACGGGGAATCCCCGGGTAAACATGTGAAGGCACACAGATGATTTTACATCTCTGTTTTCCTTGGTCTTGATCTTTGTCACACAACTGGTGTTTACTACTATTTAGCACAGTGTCTTACACAATAAATGCTCAGTAAATATTACTTTGCCTTGTACAGAAGCAACCAGGTGATCACAGAACAGAATCCGACAACCCAAGTCAATGTAGCAAACTCCGATGCAAAGTTACCTGCTACATTTTTGAATTTTTATACAGTCACAAACCAGAAAATATTCTTCTTTCTCATATGCCTCAATTTTAAGACATAATTTTCCATTTTACTAACCCTAGGGTATTCTGTTTTATTGTCATATTGTTCGGGTTTCCTAGTCATATACCAGATCAAAAAAATATATATCACAGACAAAGAAAGTGCTATTTGTGTACACAGAGCATAGCTGGTCTAATGGCAACGTGATACCACGTCCCACAGGCCTACCTTGACAATGTGCAGTTTGGGAAGCAGGTTGCAATCAGCTAATGTCATTTCATTGCCATCCAGAAATTTACGTGTAGAAAACTTAATGTCTTCCATACTATTCTCATCAATCTCATCAGGGAGGGGAGAATTCAAATATTCATCCAGTTTCTGCAGGGTTTTCAAGAGACCCCTCTCCAGTGCTGAAAGAAAGATGGGGATACTGTAAGCCAGAAAACCACCCAGGCCCCAGAGTAGCAGCATTACTCTTTCAGTGAGTAACTATTTTATCAAATGCTTACACTGCCATGAATTGCCGCAGAACAAGACAGACAAGGTTCCTGCTCTCCTGGAGCTTATTTGCATGGGACAAGGGATGAGACAAACAAGTAGAGTTGTTCAGGTAAATACAGAAAAGAGCATGACAGTTTCAGAAACTGGAATCTATAAAAACTCAGCAACTAAATGCCCCACTCGCTATGACCACTTACTATAAACACACTGTGACCCAACACACTTGCTGTTTAAACTAGAAAAATGAGTGAGAAAAGGCAAAGCTATTAATTCAAGTCTAGGGAAGAAAATCTTGCCAAGATAGAGATTCTTGCCCCAAATTTTAATGCCTATTTCCCCAGGAATATTTGGATTTATAACCCAGAAACATGTTAAGATCCAATACAGACAATCCAAGCAGAAAGCCTGAAGTTTTTTGCACTGTCTTGTAATACACAAGAAACCAAGAACAGCACTATTTTATAATAACACAGAAAACACAGGCATCAGATTACAGAGTTCAATTTACAATAGTGAATCAGGGGGCTCTTCACCCAAATCGATTAAGATGCTATGACTGTTATAATTCAGCCATCGATGTATACCTGGAAAGTCAAGGTCAGTGACCTTTAGCAGAGGGGGTGGGGATGTCAATAGAGAGGAACAGGGAATAACAATAGACAAGTCTTCTGTTACCCCTCCTTACCCCTTACCTTCCCAGGCCACCTTCACCCCCCACTCCCAGAGTGCACTAGCTCACCCTGATGACTCCAGTGCTTGGCCACAGAAGAAAGCTAAGTATCATGAGGTGACAACCAATACAGTTATAAGTCTTAATAAAT
>CM053606.1:15316046-15332275 GCA_028646535.1 Procyon lotor | reverse complement strand
GGAGTAAGTGGACTTTAGACTTACTTAGGAGATAAAAACCAACAGAGCTTGGAAACAAAACTGAGTACGGAAAAAGAATAGATGTTTTTATCAAAATACAGACGTGAGCCCCTCCTACGTGCCAACTCTTATTCTAAGCATCGGGTTATATCCACTCTTGAACAAAGCAGCTTGAGTTTACATTTTGGGGAGAGGGCGCAGCACGGAGAAACGGCCAACAAACAGTTTCCAGGGCAAATAAACACTGGTAGCCTTCACTGAAACATTTTCCTGCCTAGAGAAGCTGGTTCAGGGGGTACGGACGTTGAGTTCAGTCCGTGCTGCCTTTGCGGTGTCTGGGCAACATCGGAGTAGAAGTGCCCGACAGACGGCTGGGCCACGGTGTCTGGAACAGTCTGGGCTGGAGCAGTAGGACTGGAAATCCTGAGAACATAAATGAACGCGGAAGCCGCGGAAGTGAAGGGCAGGCAGAGGGCCCAGGGCAGCGCCCGAAGGAACATCATCTGCGGTGCTGCCCGAGGCAGGTAAGCCAGAGGCACTGCGGTGTAGCATTCTGCCAGATGATTATATAAGAAATGTCCATCCTGTTAACGGGGTCTGTGTTGTTTCTGGTTTGAGGCTCATGACAAATGGGGTAACAAACGTTCTTGGACAAATCATTTTGGTGCACCTCTGTTCATATTCCACCCAAAAATGGAGTCATGGCTTACTGGGTATACCTATGTTCAGGTTAGTAGAAACTGCAATCAACTTGCCAAGTTCAACACAACAAAGAGCAGTGTAGAGACATCCCAGTGACTCACATCTTCAACACCACTTGGTATTGTCAGTTTTTGCCACTCGGGGGGGGCGGGGGATGACAAATTGGGTTTCACACCTTTTCGTGTTTACTATTTGGATATCCTCTTTTTGTAAAGTGCCGTCTGCTCATTTTTCATTACGTAGCTTGTCTTACTTGTAGGAGTTCTCTATAAATTACAGATACAAACCCTTTGTGGTTATGCATATTACGTATACCTTCACCCTTTTCACTCCCTAAATGGTGACTTTTACAAACCAAAGTTACTAAACCTAATGTCCAATTAATCAATCGTTCCTTCCACAATCAGTGCTTCATCCAAATTAAGAAGAAATCCTACCTATCCCCAAATTATGAAGATACCCTCCATTATCTTCTAGAAGGTATATTATTTACCATTCATACTTATATCTACAATCCTCTTAGAACTGGTTTTTGTGTAGGGTGTGAGGTAGGGGTATTTTCTTGACCCCATATTCTGTTTCATTGTTCTATTTGTCTATACCAGTATTAGTACCACAGTTTTAACCAATATGCCTTTATAAGTCTTGATATCAGATCACATAAGTCTCTTATCAGATAATATAAGTCTCTCTTCAAGATCATCTTCAATATTCTTGGTTCCTTCCATTTCCCTAATAAATTTTGGAATTTACACACATGTGTGCATGTACACATGCACAGAAAACCAGCTGGGCTTTTGAATGATCCACAGATTCAACAGAACCCCAACTTGAGAACTGGCATCTTTACAATATTGAGGCTTCCAATCTATCAATACCACTTACTTAAATCCATCTTTTTCAGTGTTTTATGTTTTCTATGTAGAGGCTTTGCCCATCTTTTATTGGATTTATTCCTAAATATATTCATAAATATTCCTAAATATATATAAAAACTTTTTTTTTTTTTTTAGTATCTGACATTTTGATGGTGTAAATGTTTTTGCATCCTTTCTATCGTTTGTTGCTAGCATGCAAAAATACAACTGATTCTTATAATGGCCTCATACCCAGTAACCTTGCTAATTCATCTTTTTTATTTATTCCTACAGTTTATCTGTAGATTTCTTTGGATTTTCTACATACACAATTCTATTGCTTAAGAATAATGACAAATTTGTTCCTTCCTTCACAATGCTCCTACCTTTTATGTCTTTTTCTTGCCTCTCGTACTGGCCAAGACCTCCACTGCAGTGCCGGATACAAGTGGTGACGGTGAGGGCCGCTTCCTAGTTCCCAGTCTCAAAGGAAACCTTTCCCTAGTTCCCTACTCTGTGTGATATTTGCTATAGTTTTTGTAGATTCTCTCTGCCAAATTAAGGCAGTTCCCTGCTATATCTAGTTTGTTAAGGAAAAAAAAAAATCATTGTACCCTAAGTATCAAATTTTATCCAGTACTTTTTCTGCTTATAAAGAAGATTGTTTAAACATTAAAATAGCTCTATAAATTAATAGAATAAAGGAGAAAAATATTTCAATAGAAGCAAGCTGAAAGGCTTGGCGAATATATAATAGAATTAATTCTCAGAGCAGCCACGGGATATAGGAACAGTAGATAATATCCTACTTTAAAAATACAGAAATGAAGGAGAAATATGCCTTATTCTGAACATCAAAGAAAACAGACCTGACATCTTAGAGAATGTGGGTGTGTTATGACCACTTAGAACTGTAAACTAAATGGTGAGTTTTAGAGTCTCACGGAAAAGGCGGTAAGAAAAAAGCTGACCAGTTTAGCAAGTGTATGAACCCACGGCAATAAATATCGATGTCATATCTTGAGGCAAAAACAAAAAATTATTTGGATGGGCTTGCTTGGAGAGTATTTCACTACTGAGAGAATTTTAATTCACTTTTAGCTCTCTGAAGAGCTCTTAAGATTGTCTTCTGGATTCTACTGCTTCTGTTGAGAATCAACACTCAATCTCGCTGCTTTTACCTTGATGAACTTTCTCTCTGCCACCTGTTCGATTCTGTCTGGTTCTCAGCAGGTGCCTGTGGCATACACAGGTGGGGTCCTCTTTACATTTGTCCTCTTGGGGTTGTGTAATGTTTGACTCCAGGGCCTGTTATTTTTCATTGGTTTTGGAAAATCCTTAGCGAATACCTCTAACTATACCTTTGGCTCCATCTTCCCTCTCCTTCTGGGACTCCATTTTCATACATGTCTAACTCCCTTCATTGTGCTCCACAAGTCTTACACTCACTCCTCTGGTTTGTTTTGTTTGTCTTTTTGTCTCTGTGCTTCCATTAGCTATTTCCTTCTGACCTGTCTTCCAGTTCACTAATTCTTCATCACTGTCTAGTCTGTTCAATTCATATACTGGATTCATAATTCCAGATACCATATTTTTAAATTCTTGGACTTCCATTTATTTTTTTATAATGCCCAGTTCTTAGTTGAAATTTTCCACATTGTTCTTTTACCTTTAAATATGAATATCTACATTAAAATCAGTTTCTAATAACTATCTTGTAGGTTTTTTTTTTTAAATATTTATTTATTTATTTGACAGAGAGAGAGATCACAAGTAGGCAGAGAGGGAGGCAGAGAGAGAGGGGGAAGCAAGCTCCCTGCTGAGCAGAGAGCCCAATGCGGGGCTCGATCCCAGGACTCTGAGATCATGACCTGAGCCGAAGGCAGAGGTTTTAACCCACTGAGCCACCAAGGCGCCCCACTGTCTTGTAGTTTTTATATGTTTGAAAAATGTGTATTAGTGGGGTGTCTAGGTGGCTCAGTCAGTTAAGCGTCCACTCTTGATTTCAGCTCGGGTCATGATCTCAGGGTCAAGAGATGGAGCCCTTTGTTGGGCTCCATGCTGGGTGTGGAGCCTGCTTGACACTCTCCCTCTCCCTCTGCCCCTCCCCACCCCACTCCCGCCTGCTCGCTCTCTCTTAAAAAAAAAAAAAATTATTAATTATGTTCAGTCTTTTAATATTAGCACTGTTAGATTTTTAGAGCTATTAAATTTTTAAACTCAGGGATGGTTTATATTAAACTAATAATCTACTAAATCATGAACATCTTCCTAATTCTTGTTATCAATGCATTATTCTTGCTTCCCTAACTGCACTGTATTTTTTTTTTAAGATTTTTATTTATTTATTTGACAGAGAGAGAGATCACAGGTAGGCAGACAGGCAGGCAGAGAGAGAGAGAGAGAGAGAAGCAAGCTCCCTGCTGAGCAGAGAGCCCAATGCGGGGCTTGATTCCAGGACCCTGAGATGATGACCTGAGCCGAAGGCAGAGGCTTTAACCCACTGAGCCACCCAGGCGCCCCCACTCTGTTTTCTTTGAAGGTAAAGTCTGTGTCCTGTGCCTCCTCTGTGTAGCCCCTAATATTCACAGCATTCTACCCAAGCACAAATTAAACATCTGATTGACATCTGTTGCAGACCGAGAAAGGCCAATAATTAAATATAAAAGTTTGGAGTTTCTTAAATGTCTAGAGAAGGTTCAAAAGGAAATCAGGTGAACATGTAGAATAGACACTTTTTACAAGTCAGATGAGTAGAGACATTTGTATCTGACTGTTCTATCTTTGTGAGAAGCTGAAAAGGGGATGGGAACATAAGGCTATAAAACCTAAGCGCCATTTTAAAATGTAAAGAACTGGTAAACATTTTTTTACTAAGGTAAACATCCAACAAATTGGAATATATGTATGTCAAGTGACAGATGACAAGATCAAGATCAAAGATCTACTAATTTTATTAATAAAAGGCACTCTAGCCATAGCCAGGATCAAGCTAGTTTATTTCTTAGAGAAAAGAGTTAAGCAGGAGGACACTGGAGCCAATAAACTAGAGAAGCTGAGTTCAACTGCAACTGTGGAAGTCACAAGGAATCAAGCCATTTAAAACAAAAGATCAAAAATACAAAAGGTAAATATAACTTTTCATTGGTTACATACAAGTTATTGATTATGCGTGTAGTCATGAAATGTTAAATTTATAAAGTGACGAGAATGAAATGTGAGAAATAGCTAAGTCAGTAAGGAGTCCAGGGAGGATGGAAAACTTTTCATGGTTATACTTAAAAGGGGGTGGAGGGTGGTGAGAAGGAAGGGACAGTAGACTCTCAGGACTGTAGAAGAGCCAACTTAAAGATTCAATATGCTTCCTATCAAATCAAAATTAGTGAATATAGAATAAATGCACATTAGATATAAGGACTTATTCTTTGATCAGATTACAACGGTCAAAGTCATGGCCTCTACGGAAGGCAATACTGTCTAAATTCAAACAAAGTCTGGGCAAGTTTATGATCTTCAACCTGCTCTAAATCCAACCTTTTCCTGAATTAGTTTTCAAACATATTCAACGGAAAAAATAAAATATTCTACACTTATAAAGTTTGAAACATATGATGCTTATAATCCTAGGTGTGATGCACAGATTAAAATTAAGAACCTGGTAAACATTAAAATTACTATTCTTTCTGTAATTGTGGACCTAGGAAAGCACCTACAATGAAGCTGAATTTCTGTGCCTCGATAGAAATGTTAATAATTTTTCATTAAGAATCTCAGAATAAAGAGTATATTAATACAAACAAAGAATGGTGAATTAGTTTGATTCAATTTTTATGTAACATGAGGAAGGTCAACAAAACTAAGAAAAACAGAGGGGCCAAGAGGCACTAAAGAGCATCATTCTTCTTCTTCTTTTTTTTTTTTTAATTTATTTGACAGAGAGAGAGATCACAAGCAAGCAGAGGCAGGCAGAAAGAGGGAGAAGCAGGCTCCCCGCCGAGCCGAGCGCCCGAGGCAGGGCTCGATCCCAGGATCCTGAGATCATGACCTGAGCTGAAGGCAGAGGCTTCAACCCACTGAGCCACCCAGGCGCCCCAAGAGCATCATTCAATATGAAGTTTTGAAGACAAATCATAAAGGAATTAAGATAAAGAAATGTCAAAGCTAACCACTAGGAGGCAGCAGCAAGCCATGAAAAAGGAGCTCCTTGTCTTAGTGGGATCATTCTCTAATACCCTTGCTGTGGTAATGCTGGTTATCTCTAAGAAGGTATTTGAAAAGCTCTCCAAAAAAAAAAAAAAAACAGTACTTAATTGTAATAGAGGCTATCCGATTAGTTTTAAATTAATTCTGAAAATCAAAACACCCTTTTTTGCCTATGAGACTACAGCAAAATTTTAAAACACACACAACACACACACACTCATACACCCATGCCAGGGTCAGAAGTGAGGGGAAATGAATACTTTCACATTAGTGGGAATATAAACTGGTGTAGACTTTTGAGGGACAAAATCTTTCAACCTATTTGGAATCTAGCACAAGGACGTTCACTGGCAGCACTGTTTGTCACAATAAAAAAACTAGAGATAATCTAGATGACTATCAACAGGGAAACAGTTAAATAAAAATCCGTATTATGGAACATTAAACAGTATTTCTAAAACGTGAGGTAGATCTATATTTTGATAAGGAAGGACTTCTACCACATAATATGTGAAAAGAACTGCAGAATGTAAATATACACATATATACACACTCATACACAATGCTTGCCAAATTACAAAGAAAAAAAGGATGAATATTAACTGTTGGGGAAGAGCTCAAATGAGCTTAAGAAGGGGCACTGAAATTTCATTAAATTTATTTCTAAACTATTTTAACTTTTTCAACAAGCATACATTACTCAATTACTTGTATAATTTGAGTAAATGCAAGACAGAAAGCATTAAATTTAACATGACTACATTTGCTGTAGGAAAAGAATACAATTCACAATGAAGAAAACCAAAATTATGACCCCTTATAAGGATAAAACTGTATTTTTAAAGCTACTGCTAATTTCAGTAAAGAGTAATCTTATGCGAACAATTTTTAAAGGCCAACAGAAAATAGGGAGAGGTCAGGAGTATCTAAAGATGACTGGGCACCTGAGTGGTTGAATCGGTTAAGCCTCTGCCTTCAGCTCAGGTCATGATCCCAGAGTCCTGGCATCAAGTCCCGCATCGGGCTCCTTGCTCAGTGAGTAATCTGCCCCACCCCTGCTCATGCACTCTCTCTCCCACTATCTTTCTCTCAAATAAATAAAATCTTTTAAAAAAAAAGTATTTAAAGATGATTAAATATACAGTTTGGTTTCATAGCTGCAATGATGAACAACGATCCTCTGATTCCAAACACTTCCACAGAGAGAGAGAAAAAAAGGAAGGGAGACAGGGCAGGGAGGAATTCTGAATAAAAGGGAACTAATTAGAACCTACAGATTCCTTGCCACCACTTAAAAATAGGAATTTGGACATGATGAATATGCCTTAGAACATATAATGGCAGATTTTATCACTGCTAAAATCACTGAGCTCTTAAGAATACTGTAAATACCAACACACTAATAAATTATCTATGTTATATTTGGGAACTTAATAATTTATATAAATTAATGAAATCACAGAAGTGAGGAAAAAAAAAACAGTTCTGGAACAAGTCATATCTAACCCATTCCCATAAAAGAAATTACCTATTAATTTATTTTAATGCTTCAAAGACTACATAAACTTACTTCCAAACAGCTTGGACATGTTACCAAAAGAATTCATTCATTCGTGGGTTTTTTTTTTTTTTCTTTCTCCCTCCCTCTCTCTCTACTGTATTTCCCTTTGTTTTATTATTTAAACCCCGTTTGTGTATTTTGTACCCAATTTAAGCACTGACCCTTCTCTTTCACAGACCCAATACCACAGCATCTAGGCATCTGATCCCTTACTTAGAATTACGTCTTAAAAGGTCTTAAAATTGCCCATATTGAATTTTGTAAAATATTTAATAGGCTGATAAAACTAATCAAAACCTTGCCTACTCCGATTTACCACGTAAAATAACAAATCCATCTCTTTGTAAGTGTTTGGGAGAAGGAGGAGCTGGACCACTAATTTCCAAGGCTGATTTAAGGCATTTTATTGCACTAAACAGACAGACTCCTTCAACAAATCTACATATACTCAGTAAGCTCCAAAGTGATTTGGAATATTGTTTTCTAAAGTCTGCTGGCAGTGACAGGCCCTACAGGGAAAGTTGCTTGGCAACTGGAATTCTTATTTACCAAGAGGTAATTTAATATAAAGCCTTCTAAGTTATACACTGTGTGATCCATTATGTTATTTGTTCTTATTGGTTACAACATTCTAAGGACAGTAAGTGTAGGTGGCTACTTAAGACAGTAACAAACTGATAGGAAAAAATAGAATACAAAGTTATACTTAAATGAGTCACTTTCTCCCATGTTCTCTCCCCTCTATCCCATCCCCAAAGCAATTGTTTGGTTTTGTTCTTTGTGGTTTTTCTTTTTTTTTTTTTTTCTTTTTTAAGCAAACATATTTTATTTCCCTCTCCTCCCCACCAAGTGTCAAAAGAAATTCAAACACCCTCCAGCTTCCAAAAACTACACAGAGAAATGAAAACATTATGAATTGAACTCAGAGGGTTCAGGAACTATGGGCAAGAGCATCTGGATATAAAAGGATGATTTCATGAAAAGAAATCCTCTGCAGGAAGGAAGGGTATGACAGAAAAGATACTGTCTGTGGACAGGAGGGGCTCCATTGTAACTGTTTGTTTAGCGTATAAAATGATTAGACTGAAACAGCAGGCAGAAAAAAAGCCAATTAGGAAAGTTGTCCCCAAACCAAGGCAGCTCCCGGAAGACAGAGGGTTGGCAACCTTCTCCCTCTTTCCCTCTGCTGCAGAAAAACATCATATGCAGTGAATATTATTCCAGAAACCCTTGAAATTCAATACCAGATTATAAAATGCCACAATTTTAAAATTTAGTAATAAATAAATACTAGCCTGAATAGCTTGGATCTCTGCCCACAGAAATCACATAAGGAAATCAATCAGCAAGTGTTTCCATTTTTTAAAAGATGTTTATTCTTGCTTAACCAGCACTGATAATTTTTTCTCTTTGGTTTTCTTGTTCATTTGCAGCCGTAAATTTCTACCCAAAAGAAACGTACCCAAGCTACCAAACTGTCCAAAACCATGATGGATTAAAGTGTCTTCAGGAGCCAGCATTTTTGTGACTGTAATTATTTTTAATTAAACACTAATGTTCTCTCTGGAGAGTTTTACTCAGAGAACAATGCTCAACATCTCAAAGAGAAGAAAAATTACTGAATGGTATAGTTAAGACAAGGTTCATTAAACCGACCTCTTTCAAAGAGGCTTCCCTTCACCATACATTAAGTTTGGTAAATGAAATAATAAGATAGTGTCCTTTAATAAATAAAAGAAGGAATTTGTATCTGCACTACCCTAAACAATTTTCACATGAAAACAGGACTTGAAACTAAAAACACGTTTTAGGATGCAGAGAAATTAGGAAGACTGGGGAGGATAAATGCTCTCTTAGAGTAACTCCCCAAATTGCTCTTTAAGGTTAATTATCACAAAAATCCACCCAGGCTTCTGGACTTCAGGAGACCAGAACCCAACAATAAACAAAAGATTTAGTAGTAATTTAATGGAAATTGTATCAATCTATTCCAAAGCACCATACCCACACCATTCATTGTTTCTGAGGCACCGTTAATTCTTTGTATCGTTCCCCCTTCATGAAAACAATTCATTAAGTAAACACTGTATCGTGTATCTACCACACCCTAGGCACTGTCCCACTAGCCAGAAAGAGGAAAACAGCAATTTAAGGACTTACCCTGGTTTATCATCTAATCTCTAATCAACTTTGAAAGCCAGTTTTTAATACTTAATGCGAAGGTCTGGACTCCAAAATATTTATTTAAAATCACTGTCATTGGGGCACCTTGGTGGCTCAGTGGGTTAAAGCCTCTGCCTTCGGCTCAGGTCATGATCTCAGGGTCCTGGGATGGAGCCCCGCATAGGGCTCTCTGCTCAGCCGGGAGCCTGCTTCCCCCTCTCTCTCTGCCTGCCTCTCTGCCTACTTGTGATCTCTCTCTCTGTCAAATAAATGAATAAAATCTTAAAATAAATAAATAAGTAAAATAAAATCACTATCATTACAGGATTTTTGGGTTTATTTGGGGGGTTTTTTGGTTTGTTTATCTGCAGCGGTAATCCAATCATTTGGGTTTGTTTGTTGTTATTGTTTTTTTTTTTACCTTCATTAGCCTCTGGCCTTGAATTCTTGATATATGCAGAGAATTTGGCAAAGATGTCCATTCCAGCAGTATTTGATTCAGGGTGTTTTGGTGAAAGCTTCAAGTACCTACAGGGGAAAGTGAGAATGAATGATAGATCCTCCAAAGATACATTAGTGTAAGTTCTTCTCCATCAACAAACCATTGTGCTAGCAGTTACCTGACATCTTTTAACAGCTATTACTTTAAGAAATGCCATCATCGGTTTTCTATATTTTTAAGATGAGTTTTTTTCTTCAGGAAGCAAAGCTCTGCAGTGTTTTTGTTCACATTTTAATCTTCTTGGCAACCAAAGGGCATCCGCACTCCACCTCCATTTTATAAATGAGGATGCTGGGGAAACAGTCTACTTGCTCAGAGGCACGTGCCAAGCCAATGGGCATCTTAGAAAGAGAAGTCTGGAGCAGCACTGTCCAAAAGAACTTTCTAGAATGATGGAAATATTCAATATCTGAATTTCCAATATTCATGAAGTATGGCCGGCTATCTGAATATGAATTTCAACAAAGTGGTGTTATAGAAAGTTAAAAATTCACTTCTGCCATTGCGGAAGCCACATTTCAACTACAGAGCTTTCTTGAAACACAAATGCCAACCAGATCCCTGGCGTGTGCCCTGCACGGAAGCACCCAAACAGCAGGGAAAAGCAGGCATCTGAGGCATCCACAGTAGTTTAAGGACGGAGACAGCAGGAAGCAGATCACTCACTTCACTACCACACTTGGGATTTTCCAGAACCTCCCATGGACTAGCTATGATAAGGGTGGTACTGAGCAACAGAACAGGAAGATGTTGGAAATTCTGCCAACAAGTGCTCTTACAAAGTTTATCTGCTTTGAAAACGGACATTCATGACACACAGTTTTTTTTTCCCCTCAACCACACAAATGTGTATTTTATATATTTAAATTCCAAACACACATACTCAGTGTCTATTTCTTCCTCAAATTGGAAAATACATGTGAGAAGGCTCAGCTCCTCCCTCTTCCCTTCAGCAGAGAGCTACACCCACTGGGAGTCGGCTCCACAGGAATTCCGACCAACCGTTAGCACCATTTTAGGGAACACTTAATCTTTTAAAGGCCCTGTGAAATTTCACTGGAAACGGCTTGGTGCAGTCAAGACTTTGGCGGGGTGGGGGGAATCTAACATTAAACTAGTAATTTAGATTTCTTCATACATTTTAGGATGCTGTCTTGCCACTTTTTTAAAACATAGGAATGAAGGTGATGTATTTTTAGGAAAAAATTAGTTCAGTTGCAAGCTGTAGTGTCTGGTTAGCTTTTTTATTCAAATTTTTTTACATGTGCAATTCTGAATTCTAGGAGAGACAGATTTAAAAAAGTGGACACAGGAGATTATAAAATACCTACTGAATACACACAAGCTCAATTCATCTTCCCTTTTAATATCTCTCAATGCTTAAGCTTAAAGATTTCTCTTGTAAGCAAAAATATTTACAGAATGAATTTTTCAGTGAACAATTATAGTAAATGAATTTCATGAGGTTATATATTATGTGTACTATTTAATTTGTGTGTGTGTGTGTGTATATATATATATATATATGTAATTTTTCCCCTCCCCTCTTAACTATAGAACACTTTATGCTCTTTTTTTTTTCCCTGCTTGGGTTAAAAGAGTTAATTCCAGGTTCAACATCCCTGAATTCCCCTTGACTATAAAAACAACCAGCCTCCAGTTTAAATGTTTTTACTGCTTGTAATACAGTAACTTCATTGACTCATTCCATTCCAGACAAAAAATAGCACAAAGAACATAAGTGACTCTTCAATACACTATGTCTTCCACTAGCCAAGTTTCCAAAATTCTTCTTTTCCCAACCAATATTTAGCTGTACTTACTTTTCCAAATGAAGGCAGCTTGAAGGTAGGCTTAAACTGCAGATCATTTATACATTCATTGTTCACATATATTTATTCTAATTATTAAGGGTCTACTCTGTGTCAGGCATTATACTAAGTGCAGACGTTGTACTGATGAGCATATAGAAGCATATTTACTAGAGGCCTATTTTAATGAACAGGAAAGAATGAAGAAGGATTTGCAATTGGCATATCCTTATCCATATGAAAACAGATGCTATTACAATTCTTAAAAACAAAACAAAACAAAACAAAAAACGCTGTTCTCTAAACCACGTTAAACAGGCCCTATTCTTCTCCAAGACAAACCATTAAATTTGTACTATTAATTTAATGCATAGGATACTAGAACTACAAGAGACCATTTACCTAAAACTCTCATTTTGCCTAAAAGGAAATTATATTCTAGAAAGCTTATACACTTGGGCCCCCAAAATCCCTAGACTAGTTAAAAGTATTGCCAAACTACAACAGAGGTCTCCTGTCCCCAAATCAAGTGCTGTTTTTGTTTTACTACAGATCAGATTCTCTGTGAAAGATAAATCAAATTCTAAACCAAAAGGTCCTCAATCAGTCGCCAGCTTATTTTGCATTCCCCAAACACTGGATTTTAATAATTCATCATTATTTACTTTCCCAAATAACTTGATAAAGCAAAATTTTTCAATGATTGAGAGTCTTATTTCAGCATTTGACAAAAGGTAGGCAAATAATCAATAAAAGGCCATGTGTCGACAACATCATGGACCCAAGCATCCAGGGCTTTAAAAAAAAAAGGGGGGGGGGGCTCACTAACCCTTGTCTTTCTCCAAAACAGTCAACCTCCCCTACCCTTCTATCCTTTAATCAGTAAGTGAGCCACACACACAGGTCTGCCTCAGTTAAAAATCCAAGTTTCAAAGCTTTTCTGGACAAAGTACTCCCTCCATTCAAGCAAGGGGAATAAAATATATATTTATAAATACTTTCCCCCAGAAGGGAAGAAAGATAAAGTTTCTTCTTTCTATGTATACTGGTCACACAGACCAGCAAAAGTTCCTTGCTTTAAGCTCTCCACTAGTCTCTAGATTCTGAACAACTCTGGAACAAGCAATTGCTCATGTTTATCTTTGTCATGACTGAATCAGAAGTGCTCACACAAAAACACTCTGTTCTCAGTATCATCAAATGCCAAAAACATGTTATTAGAAAATGCTAGATTCTGGTCTGCCAGCTTGTGCAACTCCTCTGCCTTTTCTCTTCATCCAGTCTAGAAACAAGAAGGCTCTCAGTCAGGGTATGAGGAGGATCAGCAGTAGTTAAGGAGCCGAGGATGAAGTCCTCCTTGTCCTGGAGGGGAAAGGCAGAGAGCCAGGACTGTCCTTGAATGCCCTAGAACACAGGAAAGGGAAAGGAATGCCTTTGGTGGTCCTGGAAAGAACTTCCTCCAGCTCTTCCTCTAGAGACAATTCTGCATGACAAAGACTCTGCTGTCCCTCTGCTAGTCTCCTCAGGGGCAGCGGGAGCCCAGTCAGGGGAAGGCACCCCCAGCTGAAATGTGCTTCTCCAATGCACAGAAATAAAAACTCATGACCTGGGTGGCTCAGTTGGTTAAGCGACCGACTCTTGATTTGGGCTCAGGTCTTGATCTCACTCATCAGAAGTGAAGCCTCACCTATTTCTTCAAAGGGATGCATTAAGGAGTGCCTGGGGGTGGCTCATTGGGTTAAAGCCTCTGCCTTCGGCTCAGGTCATGATCTCAGGGTCCTGGGATCGAGCCCCGCATCGGGCTCTCTGCTCAGCAGGGAGCCTGCTTCCTCCTCCTCTCCCTGCCTGCCTCTCTGCCTACTTGTGATCTCTCTGTCAAACAAATAAATAGAATCTTAAAAAAAAAAAAAAGAAGATTTGTTAAATTTAGTTTTACAGCACCTTCAGTCCCACTTGCTCATCACAGGAGAAAAGTCTTTGATTTCTCTCCTGCCTTTCCTCCAAGCTTGAGCCGGTCTACAATTTTATACTCGCTAAAGCACAATCCCAATTAAAGACTTACATTTCACCTCTTTTGAAAAAGTCAACTCAACAAAATAAAAAATAGAAAAAGAGAAGGAGGAAAATAGAAGAAACACAGGTTTCTAAAGTCCTATAGGCCTGGCTTTGAAGTATTCCAGCTCTGCCACCAGTAACTATAAAACTAGGACAAGTCAGATTCCTCGCCTTCAGCTTCTCCACCAAGTGCCGGAGAGGAGGAGATACTCCACAGAATAATCCACAGTGCGCAGTGCACGGCACATAATTAGCACCTGAATGTTAGTTAAAAACAGCAGAGGCATCAGCAACATCTAAAGTACTCCCTTCTATAAACAAAGTGAAATTTTAAAACTTTATTTAGAAACTCTCCTCAGAATATAAACTACAAAAGAAAAACAAGGAAAATAACAGAAATAGGGGTGTGGATTAAAGAGTACACTTAGCATGATGAAATAAAATAAAATGATTAAAAAAAAAAAAACAGCGAGGAAACTACCCTTTGAGAGAATTTAGCACACTGTGAACCCAGATCTCCAAGTTTTAAATTAAATTATTTAAACTGAAAGAAAAGACTATCTCTGGTTAGAGTATCTCTATGAATATGCCCAAACAAAATCAAGTTGAAATTTCTATATATAAAAAGCAAAGTGAGGGGCGCCTGGGTGGCTCAGTCGTTAAGCGTCTGCCTTAGGCCCAGGTCAGATCCCAGGGTCCTGGGATCGAGCCCCGCATCGGGCTCTCTGCTCTGCAGGAAGCCTGCTTCTCCCGCTACCATTCCTTCTGCTTGTGTTCCCTCTCTCGCTGTGTTTCTCTCTGTCAAATAAATAAAATCTTCAAAAAAAAAAAAAAAAAAAAAAAAGCAAAGTGAAAATGTTTATTTTGGGGGCACCAGGCTGGCTCAGTTGGTGGAACATGCAACTCTTGATCTCAGGGTTGTACAACTGAGCCCCACAGTGGATGCAGAGACTACTTAAAAATAAAATATTTAAAAAAAAAAAGGAGGGGCGCCTGGGTGGCTCAGTGGGTTAAAGCCTCTGCCTTCAGCTCAGGTCATGAGCTCAGGGTGCTGGGATGGAGCCCCGCATCAGGTTCTCTGCTCAGTGGGGAGCCTGCTTCCCCCTCTCTCTCTGCCAGCCTCTCTGCCTACTTGTGATCTCTCTCGCTCTGTCAAATAAATAAATAAAATCTTTAAAAAAAAAAGGAGAAGGAAGAAAATATTTATTTTTAAGGTCTAATTAAAAAAAAACTTCTGAAACGTCTTAAAGAGGCTACCAAAAAACCCAAAATATTTTGATATTAGTTCTACCATTATGTTCATGTCCATAACCTCTGAGAAAAATAGCAAGAAGGAATAATTACAATTGTTGTTCCTACAGCTGAAGAAAGCCCGGAATGCCCATCGTTCCTACATTCACCTATGAGATGCCAGTTTTTGTACATTAAAGCTAATCCAAGCGTCCTCTTTTTTTAAAAGCTGTTCCTGGTTCAACTCACTTTCCCTCACCACCACCATGACCTCTCCACCCATACTGGACTATGCTCAGTAACTGATTATTTTAGAACCCTCTGACCCAATAATCCCATTCCTGGGAAATTTTTCTGGATATGGAGAGTAAAAGTCAAATCAACTAGCAAGAAAGGCTTGGGCAGAAAAAGAACATTTCAGTTTTTCAGGATAATGAAACTAGAAAAGCCTAAAGCAAACACTAATGTATTGAACCTATGCTAAGATTACAGTATAATGCAAAACTGCACTTTTGCAAGACAGGTAACTGTCATGATAGTCCATCTATCCCTCACCTGTACCTCATGTTATAGGAAATAGTTGAGTACCTTAAAATCATTAACCATGTAGACAATGTGCAGGACCTGGGAATCTAGAACACTTCAAAGAAATACATAAATAGGGGCGCCTGGGTGGCTCAGTGGGTTAAAGCCTCTGCCTTCAGCTCAGGTCATGATCTCAGGATCCTGGGATCGAGCCCCACATCAGGCTCTCTGCTCAGCAGGGAACCTGCTTCCCCCTCTCTCTCTGCCTTCCTCTCTGCCTACTTGTGATCTCTGTCTAATAAATAAAATCTTTAAAAAAAAAAAAAAACTCAAAAAAAAAAAAGAAATACATAAATAAAAACTGCATCCCAGGGACACAGTCTCAAAAGTCAATTCCCCTGGGTGACAGCTTCAGACAGTTACCTTTAAAATAACCTGATAATGGGGCGCCTGGGTGGCTCAGTCGTTAAGCGTCTGCCTTCGGCCCAGGTCAGATCCCAGGGTCCTGGGATCGAGCCCCGCATCGGGCTCTCTGCTCTGCAGGAAGCCTGCTTCTCCCACTACCATTCCTTCTGCTTGTGTTCCCACTCTCACTGTGTTTCTCTCTGTCAAATAAATAA
>CM053606.1:15293840-15315946 GCA_028646535.1 Procyon lotor | reverse complement strand
GTATACTCCATAGCTTAATCACATTCCTACCTCCGCTTACTGGCCGAGCCAGAGGCCAGTTCTGACATCTGCGTAGCATTAACTGTAGCATTCATTATAATGAATGAATAGAAGCCCTAGTCACCGAAACTTAATGCTGTATGGATTTAACTCCACTATCATCCAGAGAAAGATCTCTAAGGGCCAGAAAAGACCAAGCTTTAAAGAGATGGCAATAAAAATAAACAAACAAATAAATAAATGAATGAATAAATGAATAAATAAATAAATAAATAAAAATAAAGAGATGGCAATATTTTCATGCATATTTTTCTTTGATACTCACTTGGGAGGGCATAAGACTTCTTCGAGAAATTCTTCAATCTTATTTACATCCGTTTTGACTTCATTGTTGAAAGTTATAAATGGTGGGTGGGTCCCAGGAGCCAAGTTCTGCAGGTCTGCAGGCTTCCTGTTAGGCAAAACAGTCAAAATTGGATCATTTTTTTTACTCTGGGAAGGCAGTAATACTTTAAATACTCAGAGTGGTTCTAAATGTTTACGTATATAAAAACGAGTAAGAATTAGTATTTGGGGGGGGCACCAAGGTGGCTCAGTCGGTTAAGCATCTGATTCTTGATTTCAGCTCAGGTCATGATCTCAGGGTTGTGAGACTGAACCCCTGCATCAGACTCCATGCCGGGTGTGGAGCCTACTTAAGATTGTCTCTCTCCCTCTGCCCTTCCCAGCTCAAACTTGCTCTCTCACTCTCTCTCAGAAAAAAAGACAGAAAGAGAGAGAAGTACTTTTTCCACTAGTTTAACAGCTGCAATACTATTCTACAAGGAAGCAAACCTTCACAAAGCACAAAATTCATGACAAAAAAATCAGGAATCTGATTCTAACCAAAAGACAAAGTTCCCCCATTCTCATTCTAAATTCAGCTGAAGTGCTTATTAGAAATGGTGGTAGAACTGAGGGGAAACAGTCTCTAGTTTCAACTCTAGCACCAACTCATTGTGTAAAGATGAGTAAACCTTAACTTCTCTAGGTCTTCCTTTTTTTTCTTTTTTTTTTGTAAAGTAAGGAAGAAGAGCAGCTGATTCCTACAGTTCCTTCTAACTATGAGATTCCAAATTCAGCTGCTACCAATTTTCCATTTTCCTAGAAGTTCACACTCAACAAGGAAAATGATCACCAGTCAAAATGACTTCAGTATATAAAACATAGCATAACCAAAGGCAAGACACAACACAGAAAGGGCAAAATATTATAGTGAATAAGAGAGGCTCAAAATACATATTACATTAAGAATTTTGTCCAAATTCATTAAAAAGCCATCAACAAGTCAAACAGGACAGAAATTGATACACAATAGATAAAATAAGTGAACACACAGAAAAATGTAAAAAAAAAACCAATTACCAAAGAAACTGAAGAGTAAACTATGATGACATCTCTCCTATTAATTAGGAAAAACTGAAAATACACAGAACACTGATAAAGATGGTGAAAATATATACTTACAACTACTAATAGCATGGAAACGTTGGCACCCCTCTATTAAAAAGCAAAATGGCTCACTTAAGCCCATTAGTGAATCCTAGTATCAATAATAATGACACGATAGCGTGTGTAGCCTAATGATAAAATACAAAGCATACATCACCATCTATGAAGTATTCTTACCAAAGTTGAACCTAAATCTAGAATCAAGCCTCTTAAGGCAGCTGTCTCTCAAAGTATGATCCAGGGACCCTTTCACCAGGTGGTCCATGAGTCAAAACCATTCTCATGATACTAAGACATCATTTACTTTTCCACCCTCATTCTCTCATGCCTATAGAGTTTTCTATAGGCTACTTGTTGTGTGGTATCACAAAGTGATGTATACAGAAACAGACACGAGAATCTGTCTTCTATTAAGGCAGACATAAGAGATGTACCAAAATGTAAAACAACGCCACTCCTCTAATTTTGTTTTGGAAAATATATATATATATATATATTTTTTTTAAAGATTTTATTTATTTGACAGAGAGAAACACAGCGAAAGAGGGAACACAAGCAGAAGGAATGGTAGCGGGAGAAGCAGGCTTCCTACAGAGCAGAGAGCCCAATGCGGGGCTTGATCCCAGGCTCCTGGGATCTGACCTGGGCCGAAGGCAGCCGCTTAACGACTGAGCCACCCAGGCGCCCCGGAAAATATATTTTTAATTAAAAACATATTTTTGTGATAACAAATGTGTTCACTATTGTTCTAACTAGTAAATACGTTTTAAGTTTCTCAGCTTTAATTTCTAATACAGTAAAGTTGATAGATATAACCCACATAACTGAAAGCTCTTTGAGGTCCTCAATAATTTAAGAGTATAAAGAAGTTCTGAGACCAAAAAGCTCATTTACAGGAAACTTAAGGAGATGCAAGACAAAGTTAAATGATACCACAAAGAAGCAATCGGCCAAATACAGAATTCAGGACACTCTACAGTTCAACAGAATGGATTTCTACCAGTCAATGGCATGAAAGAAAAAAGCCACAAATGGTAGTTGGAAGGGACTGCTGTAGATTAAGAAAAATTTAAGAGATATAACAACCAGATCTAATGAGTAGAATTTGTTTGGATCCTGATTTGAACAAACCAGGCAAAGAAAAAAAGATATTTTGGAGATAACTTGGGAGATCATATCATATGCTGGGGACAAGACGTGATAATGGCAGTGTGGCTGGGTAAGAAAATATAAGTACTATTTGGAGATGTACAGTGAAGTATGGAGGGTTGAAAAGACAGGATTCCCAGAATTTGCTTTAAAACATATCAGTGGGGAGAAAAAGAAGGAAAAAAAGAGACAAAGCAAACGGGCAAAATCTCAATAAGTTGAGAGTTGAAGTTAAAGGGAAGTTTATTCTATTCTTGTGTATGTTTGAAAGCTTTCATAATTAAAAAGATAAACTTTAAAAAACTGAAAACTTAAAAAAAGCATGGAAAAACTGCTTCAAAGAACTTTTCCCCTAATATAGGCCGTCCTGCCTTCCCTAACACAAATGCGCAGAATGTGAACAAAGGGTATCTCTAAGTGTACCACGAAGGTGAAATACTTTGTCACTGAAAAGAATTTTTAGAATACGGCGTACCTAAAATCTCTACTCACCCCAGCTTATCAGTTTTCCTTGGTCTTACACATATTCCTTTACAGTCCCTTTCCCTTTTTTTCTCCCTCCACCCCATTAAGGCTTGGAATGTGCTTCATCTTTGACCATATTCCAGAAATAGAAAGGCTTATTCATTATCTGATCAGTCCAAATTTTCTACCTCAGAACCTCCCCCTCCCCACAAGTTATAGAGCCCATCGCCCTCCCAAAACAAAGAAAAATAAGGCATATTTTCTACCAACTTGTATAAATACCTAAGCTCTAAAAAAGGACTTTTACAAGTCAAAATCTGATTTGATGCTCAATTCTGATTCCTTTCCTGAGCACACTTTGGTCTGAGAAGGTAAAACTGACGGGACTGCATGAAAGCTGAGTGAGTCTTCCAGACCCACATTTACTCACAGTGCTGTGCGCCACCGGAGTCCCGGAACTCACGTCAAGTACTCGACTCCGGGTCAGAACTAGTCCATTCCTAGGTTTCATTTCTTTGGTTTGTTTGGTCAGTCCTTTTTACTTCTCACCCTGACCACCTGTTCTCTGATCACGAACAAGTCCAACAGGTCCCAGACCACGCCATCTTTGGTCTTCAAGTCCCCCTCACAGTCCCGCTCACAGCTCACAGATGTTCCCAGTTACACTTTGTTTCTTCCTCAACTCACAAAGACCTTGAACATAACCAAGGGTCCAGAAACCCTAACAGTTCGGGGTGTATACGTTTATTTTCAAATCTTAACATTTTAAAGCCAAAAGGGGGGTGGGGCACCAGGGTGATTCAGCTGGTTAAGCATCTGGCTCTTGGTTTCAGCTCTGATCATGACTCAGGGTCATGGGATGGAGCCTCGCATTGGGCTCTGAGCTCAGCAGGCAGTCTGCTGGAGATTCTCTCTCTCTGGCCCTCCCCCAATCGCTGTCACTGTCTCTAATAAATAAATAAATAAATCTTAAAAAAAAAAAAAAACTCTTCTCATTCCAAAGTTGTAAAACCTATTCAACATTTTTATGACTAACAGTCCCTTAACGCCTAAATGTAAGGTAATAACGTCCACCTGTGTTTTACAAACAATTTTTTCATGAACAAGGTAGAGTTATTAAAGGGGAAGAGAGGATAGATGCTTTACAATAACCCATGAGGGGAAGGCAACAAAATAAGTAACAGCTATCCTATAATGCATTATGACAGCTTTTAGCTCTCGAAATAAAAATATTAGGGGAGGGCTAGAGTTGGCATGTAGAGAACGAGCCAAAGACTGAATAAAAAGGACCTGGTTGATGTCCCAAATTGGACAGTTCTGCCATCCACCAGCTATGTGACAAAGGAAATCACAACCTCTTTGGATTTCCTGCTCTGTACTGCGATACAAGACCCGCTTCACCTGTGAAGATCAAATCAAAGAAGGTGTGTGAACATGAGCTAAACCAAAGCATGCAAATGAGACTCACGCCTGCTTTCAGCCTCACATTCACACAGCCTTACGCAGGAGAGGAGACCAGCAGCTTTAAACTCTACTGGAGTCTGGTAGTTCAAAACTGGTTATCTAGCATCAACTGGCGATAAGAAATCTGATTAATAGAGGTTTCTAAGTTGGGAGCCTGGGTGGCTCAGTCGGTTAAGCGTCTACCTTCAGCTCAGGTCATGATCGTGGAGCCCCAGGATCAAGTCCCACATCGAGCTCTCTGCTCAGTGCGGAGTCTGCTTCCCCCTTTGACCCTCCACCATCTCGTGCTTTCTCTCACTCTCTCTCCCTCAAAGAAATCTTTTAAAAAAAAAAAAAAATAGTGTTGTAAAGTGAAATCAAGCACAGGGTTACCAATTTTCTACTAATATCAAGGACTAATGAATAGTGCATTTTGTTTCTGCTGGAAAGCTGTATCGATTTTTAAAAAACAAAGCTGATGAAACCATTTTCTAGGTAGGATTAAGTGTTGGGATGAATGAAGAGCAACCATGTTGGGTCCTTACTCCAAGTGAAAGTAGGTCCCAGAAGAAACTTGGATCCATCTGAATGGATCAATAGACTTCAAGTTGCAAGCACAAGGCGACTCAGCCAAGCAGAATCTCATCTGGCACTCCCAAGGCCTCAGGTGTTTTGTTTGACCCACAAAGGCTCGCTTTACAGACGCTGCACAGAAACTTAACATTTCAGAAAGTGCAGTAGGACAGAAATGAAACTGAATGGACAGGCAATGGCTAAAAATGTCAGGACATCTGTGGTTTATTTCATAAAAGTCCTTCAATAAATACACAACGATTCATTCAAACTCATTCCCTTAAGTGACATCTAAAAAAAGTGAAGTGCATACTAATTCATGCCATGAGATAAGAGCACAAATACTCTTCAATGTTTGGGGGTTTTCTTATTTTTAACGTTACTTATCTGAGAGTCTTTTTTTTTTTTTTTTTGGTCAGAGTAGATGAAAAAAACTTCTGTTCTCTCCCATTTTGCTTGTTGTTGAAGAAAAGCAAATAAAGAGAAACAAACTAATACCAGAGACAGAGAAGGAAAGGGGGAATAGGAGTATTCCTAGGAATAGGAAAAGTATGAGGAACCTCATGAGACCTAATACTTTAAGCAACTTAAGTGGCTTAACTTCAATTAAAGTTTAATTCAGTACACTTGCAACAATTGGCAGACACTGGGCAGGTGGCTCAGCTCCAGCTGCTTCTTATAAAATGAGTGCAGTAGAGCCATAGGATACTGGAGCTGGGGTTTAAAGATGACCTATTTTGTAACTAGCTGACTCCACTAAATGGAGGGAAAAAATATTAAGTATGTAGAACTTCTATTTTTTTGAAGATTTAATTAACTTATTTATTTGAGAGAGAGGGAGGGAGAGAAAGCATGTGTATGTGTACATGCTGGGGGGAGGGAGGAGAAGAGAGAGACAATCTCGAGTCTGCTGAGCATTGCACCCACCTGGGACTCAAGCCCACAAAACTGAGATCATGACCTGAGCCGAAACTAAGAGTCGAATGTTTAACCAACTGAGCAACCCAGGGCCCCCTAAAACTTCTATTTTTAATTGAGTTCTTTTTGAAGGTACTGATTTTCAAGGCATAAAATTCATCTACACAAATCAAGAGAATATTAGACACTATATGCAAGTATGAAAAAAAAAGTTAACACCAAAAATCCTTTATTTGTGGGGTGCCTGGGTGGCTCAGTGGGTTAAAGCCTCTGCCTTCAGCTCAGGTCATGAGCTCAGGGTCCTGGGATGGAGCCCCGCATCGGGCTCTCTGCTCAGGAGGGAGCCTGCTTCCCCTTCTCTCTCTGCCTGCCTCTCTGCCTACTTGTGATCTTTCCCTCTCTCTCTCTCTCTCTCTCTGTCAAATAAATAAATAAATAATCTTAAAAAAGGTAAAAAAAAAAAAAAATCCTTTGTTTCAGAATACTTTACTCCCATTATTCTTCACTAGGTTTGCCATATTCTAACTGAAGTCACCCACTGATGAATCATGGATTCACCAAAACACACAGCCCACGGTCCCAGTTACTAAGCATTGGTCTATGTGTCCCAATGCAATAAAGGATTTTATTTTGATAACATGGTATATTGCTAAATCTTTGTCTACTTTAATGTCAATTTGCAGAGCAATCATGTTAAAACAAAACAGGACCCATGAAAAGGTTTCAAATATAGCTTCTATATAATTCTTAAGAGATTTTCTTAACACAGTTTAGAGAGTTTACATTGATAGGTTTAGAAAAACTTTCACCAATTGGTGAAAAACTTTCACCAATGTTTTTCTAATTCCTGAGCTCTTAAGGACCTCAACAGAGTCTATCATCTTTGAATTCATTTTGAAAAGACCATAAGATGTGGCAGTGAAGCATGCTCTCTCTATGACTGTCCATGTCTGTCTGTCTCTCCGTGTTTCTGTCCCTCACCCTCAAAACACACACACAGGGCGTCCGCGTGATTCAGAATGCGTTTACGGAACACGTATCTTGATTTGCAGGGGTAAACAAGGGCTTCGCGAAGCTCAAGTCAACCTCACAAAGGGAAAGAAGGGAGTCAGTACTCTCCTGACTGGCCAACACCCGGTAATGGAGGGTTTCTCGGCAAGGCTGGCCTGTTCCATTCCATTCAGTCTCTCTGTATGTGTCACTCACAGTGCTGTCACCACGTGGAAACCAAGGTGATCTCTCAGCTTGCTGAAGACATTTTTCAAAAGGATGGAACCACAGAGACATGATGAGGAGAGCAAACTGTCCTGAAGAATCTATTTAGAAATCAGATTTTGTTCTGAGTTTATAAATGACTCTCAAGATATGCAGAACTACGAGTTTTATGGCTCTGTGGCTCCATGTTAAATGGTTACAAAACTGTTAAAGTTTAAACTATCATAATAAGCTTCCAAAACTTTATGTTATTATTACGGCAACTTACGAGTGAGTCTTATACAATACCTTACAAATGGTATGCTGACATGTGAAGCAGAAGGAAACCATTTGCGACAATGCAGAGGAGGAGAAAGCTTCAGCATTTAAGAAGGAAATGGGAAAATGGAAGCATACATTTACCAGATTTTTTAATAGCAGTCTTCTCCAATTTATTTATTTTCTCAGAGACTATCAGGGAGGAGGGATTTTATTCACTGGTAATACAGCAGATATCACTGCTTTTACAATAAAAAGCTAATTTATTTAAAAAAAAAAAGCGAATTTCTTTAAAGTACCATTTCTACTCTCATTTCTCAAAACTAGAAAAGCTTACCTAACAAGTATGTGACACTCAGCTATATCCAAGTCAGCGTCTCAGGGGTGGTGTGTGTGTGTCAGAGAAACAGAGACAGAGAAAGACTAGGGTGGGGGGGGAGATTACTGTTGTCACACTTTCCTCTTTCTCTTCCCTTTGCCTGCCTCTCAGGCTTATCTGTGCTTTAAAAATGCTGATCATTGATTGAGAAATTTCTGGGTATAATGAAGGTAGCAGAAGTCTTCAAAGATTTTCATCACTGCCACGAACCTGCCAGCCAGGAAGTATGATATGAAGCAATGAATTCTATTTCAACAATAGGTCTGAAAATGGTTTGATGAATAGTGAAAAGTACCTTGAAAGGTGTTTAGCACACTGAAGAAGAAGATATGTTAATGTTTTCCTTCCTTTTTTGTGAATTTAAAAATGAGGTAAGTGACCTCCAAAGATGAGGCGTCTTGCCCAATGTCCTAGGGAAACCAGCGACAGGGCTCTCTCCACTCAGAACCAGGCCTCTTTCCCTAATCCACAGCCCCCCATCTGACAATATGTGATGACATCTTGAAATACGCCCCATATTTTAATATTTTCATTTACATTTACCTGAAGATTTTGCTTAAATGGTGGTTGATGTATAGCCTAAAATCCTTCTGAAAACTGGGCATTTTTTTTTTTTTAAAGATTTTATTTATTTGACAGAGAGAAAGAAACACAGCGAGAAAGGAAACACAAGCAGAGGGAATGGTAGCGGGAGAAGCAGGCTTCCTGCTGAGCAAGGAGCCCGATGCGGGGCTCGATCCCAGGACCCTGGGACCATGACCTGAGCCGAAGGCAGACGCTTAACGACTGAGCCACCACTTTTTTTTTTTTTTAATCTACAAGTTCTGTAATACAACCGCAGCATGAACAGAAAACGAGGTTTAGGAACGACTCCCCCTAGAGCATTAAGGCAGCACTGGCAGGCAAGCAATGGGACGAGCCGAGCCTCACAGGGGTGCACCACCAGCAGGGTCATTAACACCTAGTGACATTCATAGAGAACATGTCACACGGTGCCAGAACTGGAAACGAGCTTGTTCTTAGGGATGAAATGTCAGGTAACAATACTTTTCTCAGAGCACAGAGTGGGCTCTCAATAGCTCACAATCAAGTCTCACTGCTCTCCACCAATGGTAGTTCTGCGATCAGCCCTCTTCAGCAAGGAATTAGTGATTAATGGGAAAAGCAAGAAAATAAGCACCAGTGGCATTTCCTCCCCCATAGTTTTATAAAAACAGTCATATCTAAAGTTTTAAAGTTAAGATTATAAAAGGTACTTTTTATTACAGAGCGTTTTACTCCTCTGTGACAACTTTATCTTACAATGGTTTTTTGAGCCCATGTTTGCTCTCTTGAAATCTTACTCAAGACTCTAAGTGTCTAAGTTCATAAAAAAGGTCTGGAAGGATAAAGACCAAACCTAAATGAAGTGGTATCTGTGAGGGGGAAGCTGATGATCAGGGTCTGCGGGTGGAGGGGATTCATTATCACCTACTACTTCCACACTTCTAACGGCCCTCGGGAAGCATGTTTTAGATGCACCATTGACCTAAGATTTCTAAAGAAACCTAGTATAGGCTCCAATTTTAAGTGTTCTCTGTTGATTTTACACAAAGCCCTAGAAAATAAACAGACATCTTCTTTGGATGGTTATACTGACTAATTAGGCAACTAATTAGGAAGCCCTGAGTCTTTCATCCTGCCTCCCATGTGTCACTTTTTACATGTAGCTATATTACTCTTAAACATATACAAGTCTTCAAATACCAACCAACTCACAGAAATAATGTCTTCAGGAGTTTGTAAGGGAAACTCCTTAGTTTCCCTTAAGGGAAAAGGGAAACAGCCATTCTGAGTTCACTTCCTCTCCTGAACCAGATTCCCCTGGCTCATGGCACTATCACTGGTATGGACCACAATCAAGCCCTGTGTCTAGCTGCTCAAAGAAGGCTTTCTCGAAGCGTGGCAGTCAACTCACTTGCTCCAAGCCAAAAATGGAATAGGAGAAATCCATGTATTTTAAGACACAGGGTGTGTGCCTGGTAGCATGGTCTATTTTTAGAAGTTACATTGAGAAACTTCCTTTTTGAGTGCACGTAGAGAAAAAAAAAAACAGTAATAGAAGGGTAACTGCATGAATTATTTCATTCTTACGGCAGCTCCGTCCAAAAGGAAGTAGGTGTATCTTTGAAAGAGCTTGCAGTTTGACCTCTCACTATCCCCAGAGGTTCACCTCTGCGTTCCCATACATAACTGAAGGGGTTCCTCGAAGACTTCAAGGCTTATTTTCAATAAACAGACCTTAAGTCTCCAAAAATCTCAAAGAAGTACACTAGCAGTAAGTAAAGAATAAAGTGTAAGGAACTGACAGAAGTCCAGGGAATGCGGGCCGAGAACCAGGAACGGGATGACAGCTCCCAGATAACTCACTTGGTGACACCCGGAGGGATATCACACATGAATTCCACCACCCAGCATGTGACGGCCCGTCCATAGTCTTTCCTGTACACTGTTCGTAACTAATTTGCTTAAAAAACAAGCAACGAACCATGTTGTTGCCTTTGAGTCAAGAGGCATACATTTCCACTGCCCAATCCTAGATTTTCTGTTAGTATAACTGCTCTTAACACTTAAGTGTCTTTTTTTTCCCTAAGTATGAATGTCCTTCACCGCAAACTTGTTTGCTAAGGAAGAACAGAAGCTCCTGAGTAAAAGGAGAGCTTACTATTTATCAGGGCTCTTCTCGGCCCTCTCCACTTTGGTCTGTGGAAAGAAAGTTAGAAACAACTCTTCAACTAGCAAGACCAATCACAGGGTCACAGATAATCACTCTTATCTTACAATTATATTTAACCAAATACAGTTAAAATCATATTACAGAAAATTCCTATTATTCCCTGAAAAGTAGAATAAATCAAATAGACCACAGCAGCATTCATCCTCCTAAAACCCCACTCTTGTCTTTAAGGATCCAGATTATTTACACCATGTGCTTAGTACATTTTAAACCAACAAGTTGTCTGCTTAGAAAGTTCTTCATAGGGGCACCTGGGTGGCTCAGTTCTTAAGCATCTGCCTTCGGCTCAGGTCATGATCCCAGGGTCCTGGGATTGAGCCCCCCATTGGGCGGCTCCCTGCTCAGCGGGAAGCCTGCTTCTCCTGCTACCATTCCCTCTGCTTTTGTTCCCTCTCTCACTATGTTTCTCTCTGTCAAATAAATAAAATCTTTAAAAAAAAAAAAAAAAGAAAGTTCTTCATAGCTCCACATTTACACTGGAAAGTCAAAACTGTCCCTGAATCCACACTAAAATTTAGCTCCTGGTGCTGCTCTTGAAATTAAAGGTTCATAAAAATACTGAGTGGCCAGTAAATGCAATATACTGACATTGTGAGTTATCCATAATATTAATACAAGTTAAATTTGTCCACACATCAGCTGAACTTAAATAAATATATTTATTTCCTTTAGAGAACATATGCATGCAAAGTGAGGAATGGGGAGAGAATCCAACTGAAAACAGTATATACTCAACTTAAGTTGATTTCAAACTACAACAAAGTCTTACCTCTTCAGGTCCACAGTTGTGACACTAAATACAACTCCTTTGAGCCAAAGAATCATGAAGAGCCTCTGGGAAAAGGGGCAGTTTCCTATGCTTTCACCATCACTGCCAGCCTGGGAAAGAGAAATCAACATTGGAGAACAAGGTCAAGGTGGTGATACTCAAAATGATAGACCTTTTTCTGACTTATAATCAAGGGTTCGAGAAAACAGGAAAAGTTGCGTTGTAGAAGGGTGGAAACTCAGGTCTCTTATTCTGCTCTTTCATTTGCCACCCCTCTTCTGAAAAGCACTGTCCTAAAGAACTTCCTGCAATGGTAGAAATGATCTGTATTACCACTGTCCAAATACCAGTAGTCACTTGTGACATACAGCTAATGAGTGCTTAAATGTGACTAATTCCACTGAACCTTTTAATTTGCCTTTTTAATTAACTTTATGAAATGTTAAGTCATTTCTTGTTCTGTGAGACAGTATTTTTTAAAGGGGGACACTTGCAGGTTTCCAAAGAGTTAAAATAATCACCAACCCCCACCCACTTAAAAAATATTCATTATAAAATCCCATATCCTATTTTACACATTCCTTCAAGGAGGAAGAAAATAAGAGATCTTTATTTTAAAAAAGCTATCTGTAATCCTACTTAATATGAATGGAGCAGCTGACGACTTCCCCGAGCTCAACAATGAGGTAGAATTTTCCTAAAAATCAAGGTGGGACACATCTTTACTTCTGTCATGTATGCCCCCAGTTTACAAAGGAGGGCGGGGGGGAAGCAGGGCACAGGAGTGGGGGAAAGCAAGCCAGCATGTTGGAAGAGAACATTCGGACACTTGCTAAGAAGCCACACAGCCCTCTTCACCACAAAGTCTGTGGAGAGAGCCAGAAATAACTTTCAGCAGCTCATTCAGAGAGGCATGGCTCAAGTTCCGTTTATTATCCTAAAGTAACTCTCAAAATATTCAGAAGCCATTTCAGTTAAGATGCGACATTAGTAAAGTTACTAATTTTTAAACTAATGGGGAAATTGGGTGGAGCAAAAAAATGAAGAGAGAAAAGCAGTCACCTGATTAAACATAACACAATGAACAAAATACATGGGCATAAAAGGAGGATCCCAGAACCCCACCCTAGCCAGACAGCATGAGAGAGTTACAACTGAATTCATTTTCCTCTTTTTAATCATTCTTTACCAGAAACGAAACATACACAGAACTGTAGCCAGATTGAATCAAATGAATTTCTAGTACTGCAACTTGCAGGAAACTTGACTTCCTAAAGAAGGTCTAGTTCTTAAACTCTAATGTGATTAAGAATAACCTAAATAAACATTTTAAATGAGGATTTCTGGGCCTTATATCCAGAGATTCTGATTCAGAAGAATTCCTGTGTGGGGCCCAGGAATCCTCGTTTTTCTTACAGGCACCCAAGGAGATCACAAAGCAAAGCATCTGCTCAACACAAGGGGAGACACTGGGGTGGGAAGGTCAGGATGACAGTCCTTCAAAGTACAAGCCAGCTCATAGTGCTAAGTCATCCTACAGTACAAAGTAACAAACTGTTACTCAAAGTTGCTTTTTTAAAGATGCTGGCCGTCCCAACACCTATAGAACATTGACAACATATAAGTGAGTTTATCACAGATAATAAAAAGTTACGATATTATCTTTCAATATAGCTTGATGATTAATATTTTTACACAAAGTTGTGACCTTAGATACTCAAATCTTATCATTCTTGTTTCGTTTTCGCCTCCTGGTATTAACAACGCTTAGCAGCAGAAATATAACAACAAGAAAACGTATACCAAATGTCAGACTTAGTGAAAAAGCAGTAAAGGTTGATAGACAAAGACCAAGTCTGACTCACTCTGTCCTATTCCATTTGTTTGATCTAGAAAATTAACCATAATTTCCCAAGATGTCATAGCAGTGTTAAAATAATTATATTGGTAAAGAATTTGTAATAAAGATGTTATAAATAGGCACTTGGAAAGACATTAAACCCAAGGCAAGCTGGAGATAAACAGCGACTGGCTGCAGATCAAAAACACCACCCCACAATTTCCTACATTGGTCTGCAGAGCACACGCTAGAGTTCAGACAGAAGAGTCTTGGGACATGGACGCTGCATGAAGACTCAGTCAGTACGCAAATGCCCCCTTTCCTTTCACACCCCCACCCATAATTTTCTAGCAAATTTTACCAATGTACTCTCTCAGGCATATCTGAAGCTTGTTACACATCTCATACTCCTTGTAAAACTATTCTTTTATGCACACACAAATAAAAGTATGAGTTTTTCAAGACAGATCTGAAAAACTGCCATTTTAATTAACTCCTCCCAAAACTCATGACAACTCAAATAAGAAACATTGCCAGGTACAAGTTTTTCTGAACTTTTAATAGCATGAGAAGATTTAGAGCTAATAACTAGATAATGTTTTCATCAAGTGTAGTGAAACTGCAAAAATTCAGAGCTCTAGAAGTCATAAGTCAAAAACTTCCTTCTTCAATGCATGTTGTGATAATAAAGTTCCATTTCAGCATTTCAATAAACTTCCATTCCAGGTAAAGGATCAAAAGCATGCTCTTAAAAAAAAAAAAAAAAGGCACGCTCTTCAATATGAACTACATTGAACATAACCTGTTGGTACAATCGACGGAGGAGGATGTTCTGGAATAGTGGAAACCACTATACCCTGAAAATCAGGATACCTTTATTCTACACCCAGTTTTTTATCGTAACAAAAAGTAACACATAGGTATACCTAACAATAGAGTCTAAGAAAAGTATACCTTTTAAAAAAAAGAACTTTGCTTTTTACTGCTTCTCATAGTATACACATTATTTTTAAAGTACTTAAAAACTGAAACCTTGCACGTCAGAGTTCCCCTACCTTTGAACCGTTCACTAGTTGCTTAATCTTCTAGATTTTTATTTCCTGTGTACATACTACTTTTCTCTTTTAAAAACTGATCACACTATATAAAACTTTTTTATGATCTACATTGTTTTATTCTCAGTTTCATGCCATCAGCCCTCTGGAGGCTGTAATGTCCGGCAGGGTGTCCGAGAGGGCCAAGGAGGGAGCCAGGGCTTTCAACCCCACCGGCCAGTAAAAGGAGGCCCTGTTCCTCCCCCCTGGGGGGGCGGGGAGGGGTGTGTCAGAGGAGGCCCAGAACACAGCAGTCAGGACATTCACAATCAACCAGAGGTAATATCAGTGGAGACTACGTAGGGAACTGGAACCTCTGCCCCCGATGAGCAGAAATGAGGAGCCGCCCCAGGAGTATCAAGGGAGGCCACTGGAGCTATTCACTCTCTATCTGGCTGTAACAAGGCAGTGTCGTTGCCCATTTCCCCACCCACCCTCCTCCAGAACAGTGTTAGAGAAGTTTAAACAAAGCTTAAGCAAGATCCAGAGTCTCATAACAATATGAAAGTGTCCACGTTTTGATCAAACTTGACAACTCACTTGTCATACTAAGAACCATATGAAACTGAATGAAAAAAAGGCAAGCAAAAATCGCCATCAGGATGACAGAGACGTTAGAATTTACTGACAGATCTTAAAGCAGCCATGATAAAAGTGCTTCAATGAGCAATTATGAACAGCTTGAAACAAGTGAAAACAGAAAAGCCTTAGCGAAGAAACAGAAGATGTAAAGAAGAACCAGTAGGAAATTTTACAACTAAAAAAATAACCAAAAAAAAAAGAGAGAGAGCGAGAGAGAGAGATGAGCTCAACAGCCACCCAGCCAAATGGAAGGACAGAGGAAAGAATCACTGAACTGGAAGATAGAATAGAAACAACCCGCTCTGCACAGAGAAAAAGCAGACTGAAAATATCGTACTTCCTCTATATTTCCATAGTTTGATGTCATCCACCTAACGGTTATTTCTCAAGGCTTCATTTGTGCTATTGATCCAACAATTTCATATGTATAAATTCATTCTATAGAAACATTTATACAGATGCCCAAAGACACAAGAGAGAGGAACACTGAAGCACCATTTTTGATGGCAAACCACTGGAGACCACCCAGTGCCCGTCAATACAGGATCTGTTAATTACAGACCAGGGTCAGAAGGTGGAAGTCTGGGCTAACCATGTGGCCTTTGCTGGCAAGGGTAGGACTACAGTCACAGTTTTTCCCTGTGGTGTTTGAAATAGAGCACCTACTGCCTAAGTCTTCTGTCTAAAGCCTAGGCTGCCCCTTTCCTGGACCGCTAGAGAGAGTGGACTTCTACTTCTTCTGTCTACACCTTTTGATGTTTCCAGCTGCCAGCTCCTCTAGCTCTGAGTCTGGGATAGATCAGAGCCAAAAACAAAAAACAAAAAAAACAGAAAAACGAAGGAACTCATCTACTCTGCCTTCCCAGAAGCAGAAGTCTCTCGGAAGTATTAAATTTAGAAAGCAAAATTAAAAATGTAGACAATGTGGTATGTCCATACAGTGGAATAATATTCAACAATAAAAAGCAATGAAGTATTTTGATATATGCTAAAATTTGGATGAACTTTGAAAAAGTATGCTAAATGAAAGGAACCAGTCAAAAACAAAAACAAAAAAACATAGCATATGATTCCATTTATATGAAATGTCCAAAATAGGCAAATCCATAGAGACAGAAAATAGATTAGTAGTTACCTACCTAGGGCTTTGGTGGGGCAAGAAGGAAAGGATTGGGGAATGACTGCTAACGAGTAAAGGGATTTTTTTCTTTTTTTAAGATTTTATTTATTTATTAATGAGAGAGAGACAGAGAAGCAGAGGCAGAGGGAGAAGCAGGCTCCCTACTGAGCAGGGAGCCTGACTCAGGACTCGATCCTAGGACCCTGGGATCATGACCTGAGCTGAAGGCAGATGCTTAACCGTCTGAGCCACCCAGGCACCCAAGGGATTTTTTTCTGGAGTGCTAAAAATGTTCTAACATTGGACTGTGGTGATGGCTGCACAACTCTGTGAATATACTAAAAGCCACTGAACTGCACACTTTAAACAGATGTATTATGTATGAATCACATCTCAGTAAAGCTGTTTTAAATATATAGGCACAAATTATAAGTATAAATATACACATACTAGACTAGATTTTAACTTGGAAAACATGGTTCTAATATCATGATTTCATATTATACAAAAGACACACGTGCCCATAATGTTTTCCCAAAAATTAGAAAATCCAAATATAGCAAAAACTTGGGAGAATTCCACTGACACAAAAATAATTACCAATTTCCAGATAAAGGATGAATCTTCCCATTCATTTAGGTTTTGTTCTTCTAAAAGAAGTTTTGGGGTACCTGGGTGGCTCTGGGTTAAGCCTCTGCCTTCAGCCCAGGCCATGATCTCAGGGTCGTGGAACTGAGCCCCGCATCGGGCTTTCTGCTCAGCAGGGAGCCTGCTTCCCTCTCTCTGACTGCCTCTCTGTCTACTTGTGATCTCTCTCTGTCAAATAAATAAAATCTTTAAAAACTAAATAACAAATAAATAAATAAAAGGGGTAGTTTTATTTAACTTGCTGTCTGGGGTTTCTCTTACACTATTCCTCACCCTTTTCCCTCCAGGCCTCTGTTGTAATTCCTGAATTGCCTAATACCAGTATTTAATCAGAAACTGCCAGATTAACTCCTATGTTCCTGAATAGGGGTCATGGTAGATGCCATAAATATTTTAATGTTTTACTAATTCAGGGTTAAGAAATGGCTCACTTAGAAAACCTAGTTTAATCAGTTGCTAGAATAGTCATTTTAAAACACCCAAGAAGGTGAGCTTGAACTTCGTTCCTCTTTTCTTTGTGTTTAAGGGACTGGGGCTGGGGGTGATGGTGACTAGGGTAAGAAAGACAAGCCTGGGATCTGAAGGGAAAAATGTGCTCCTGACCATTAAATTATTTTCCTTGACACATTTTCTAGGGAATGCACACGACAACATGCTGCCAAAAGAATAAACTTAAAAACTTTAAGCCTTCATTTACCTTTACTGTGGATTCTATCTCACTTGGCTGTCTGAATACACAAAATGGCTTGCTTCGACTTAGATTAAAAGTCTCAAAACAACATGCTAAATGGGCAAAGTCACCTCCTTCCTATTATTCATTTCTTCAGACTTTTTCCTAACCACGTGCTAGGACCAAGTGGTAGAGTCCTCAGGTTCAATACGCCATCGTCCTTCTACGGGCTCTGCAGAGCGTGCAGGAAACAACAAGGTTTAGAATCAGACACAGGTGGATCTGAATCTTCACCTCACTACTTATCAGATGTGTAATCTTTAGTAAAGTACTTAACATCTATGAAACTTGACTTCCTACGCCACGTTATTCTCAGGTCAAATCAGTTAGGGTACACACAGCTCCTGACATATGGTAAGAGTTTAGTAAATGTTACTTGACTTTAAAGATGCTTCATGCACAGAACTCAAGGCCTAACGACGGGTTCTTCAGTTCAAGCACTTAGTCATTAGAATCCCTAGTTACTTTATTCTTCCAAAAAATAAGAAAGGGGAAAGAATTGTAGAACTAATTCCACAAATAAAGCCAAAGGATACATGGTGGAACAATTACTGTATTCCAAGCCCTGGTGATGTAAATAAAATACAGCCAAGGGCAAGGGCATGGGAAAGACCTCAGAGGCTACCATTTTCTTGTTCGGTATCACTAAGCCCTGAAGTCTACTCTCCAGGTTCGGTTCTATGCAATTTACGGAAGAACAGATTCATGTGAAATTACATGAATAACCAACTACCGGCGTTAGACGAAACTCCAGGCTAGGCTGTTCGAGTTCCTCATAAAACATTTGCCTTACTGAAAAGGAACTTTTTACTCTCCCCAAACAAACTCTTCACATGTATTCATCTAGTTCATCCTTATATTCTTTGATTCAGCAAAGGAAGGTGGTTAACTAAGAGCCACACTCACAGAATGCCACCACTTCCTAGCTGTGTGACTTTGAAAAAGCGGTTCGACCTCTCTGGGCCCAGTTTTCCTCGTCCAGAAAATGGCAACAATAAGATGACCTACCTTGTTGGACCGTGGAGGGAACTGAAGGAGTTAACAAATACAAGGGCTTAGAACAGCACAGTGGTCTAAAACCAAGAAGATGGGAAAGAGTTGTTCATTGTATACTCTTTCACACTTTTTGATATTTGTAGTATGCACATGAATCTTTCATTAAAAAAAAAAAGCAAGCAAACAAAAGCCTTTCCACCCCAAACATATGAAAATGATGTAAAAGAAAAGTCACAGGGGCGCCTGGGTGGCTCAGTCGGTTAAGTGTCTGCCTTCAGTTCAAGTCATGATCCCAGGGTCCTGGAATCTAGCCCATGATCAGGCTACCTTCTCACTCCCGCCCATGTACACACACACACACACACACACACACACTCTCTCTCTCTCTCTCTCTTTCTCTCTCTCCCTCCCTCTAAAATAAATAAATCTTTAAAACATAAAAAATTAAAATAAAATACAGATTACCAGGCCTCACCTCCAGACATCTGGATTCAGTATGTCTTTGGTGGGGTCTAAGAATCTGCAATTTTTAACAAGCACTTCAAGCAATTCTAATTCTGATGCATTTGGTGGGCAGACCACGCTTTGGTAAATACTGACACAGGAAAAACATGCCAAAAATAAAGACTGGAAAGAAGTTTACTCTACAGTTAGACTTTGAACTTGAATTCCTCGTGATGCCTTCCGGACTCTGCTCTTTGTAGACCAGCAGCCCAGTCACCATTCATTAGACACAGTTTTGGTAAATAACAGCCTCCTCTCATACTTTAAAGGAATACTATTCTATCTGTCCTCAATGCAGGATATATCAAGACTTAAACCAAGCGAACCTAAAAGCCCTTAAAACCTAGACACTCAAGGGCGCCTGGGTGGCTCAGTCGGTTAAGCCACTGGCTTAAGGATGGACTCTTAGTTTAGGCTCAGGTCATGATCTGAGTGTCTTCGGATTGAGCCCCATGTTGGGCTCCACGGTTGGTGGGAAGTCTGCTTCTCTCCTTTCTCCCTTTGCTGCCCCCTCCTCCCCTAACTTGTACTCTCTCTCCCTCTCTCAAATAAAAATCTAAAAACAAAACAAGAAAAACATGTAGACACTCAAAATCAAGAACATTCTTATTTATACAAACTAAGAAGCAAAAGCAAAACAATGTAACAATAACAATTCTAAGGTCTTATCCTATGGTCAAATATAATGTTAAGGACATTATGGTGACAAAGAACCCTCTATAGATCAAGTCCTTTATTCTGTGGGATGGTTGTATCTGGTTTAGAAGAACAGTTACAAATTTTAATCACTATATTGTATTACTAAATGATTTGACTTGTCAGGAGGGAAAAAAAGAAAAGGATTCTTCTGTGATGCTAGGGACGTGGACCAATACCTGACTTGAAAAACAGGCTGGGTTTTCCACTTAGAAACTACAGAACTTTAGGGGCACCTGGGTGGCTCAGTGGGTTAAAGTCTCTGCCTTCAGCTCAGGTCATGATCTCAGGGTCCTGGGATTGAGCCCCACATCGGACTCTCTGCTCAGTAGGGAGCCTGCTTCCCCCCCCCTCTGCCTGCCTCTCTGCCTACTTGTGATCTCCCTCTCTGTCAAATAAATAAATAAAATCTTTAAAAAAAAAAAAAAGAAAGAAAGAAACTACATAACTTAACAGTTTTGCCTTTTAGTTTTCTCTTCTGGAAGGGGGGTCTGGAACAGAGGGGGTTTGAAGACTGCTTTACAGAAGCTGGTAACTATAATGATGTGATACAAGATATATACTCCTATTCTTAGGGAATACAGTGTGTGCAACTTCAAGAGAAGGAGCAAGTAATAAAGCGAATGGGGTAACATATTAATAGGTAAACTGAGTAAGGATGGTCTATGTACTGTTCTTATTCCTGCAACTTGAAAGTGTAAAATTATTTCCAAATTTGTAGTTTTTATATTATTCATTTAGTTTCCACTTCTGTTCTAATCGTTTTTAATTATAATTCATTTTTTTAAAAGATTTTATTTGACAGAGAGAGAGAGAGATCACAAGTAGGCAGAGAGGCAGGCAGAGAGAGAAGGGGAAGAAGGTTCCCTGCTGAGCAGAGAGCCGGATGCGATGTGGGCCTCCATCCCAGGACCCTGATCGCCGAAGGCAGAGGCTTAACCCACTGAGCCACCCAGGTACCCCTAATTATAACTAATTTTTACTGTATCAGTTATACATCATCTCCAAGGACAGATAAAAATCAATATTTTTAAATTAAAATTTTTTATTTCTTAATCATCCATCAACCATGTGAGGCCCTACCTACACTAAATACTAGAGATCTAGTGATGACTAAGAAAAGGCATGGTTCCTACTTTTGTGTTACCTGTGTTCTACAAAGTTGAATCTGAGTAATTTAAGAATATAAGAACACACTAAAAATGAAACTCAATATAAGATAGAGTGTAACTCAAAATACATTCCCCATCTGGGGCACCTGGCTGGCTCAGTCAGTGAAGCATGTGGCTCTTGATCTCAGGGTTCTGAGTTTGAGCCCCATGTTGGGTGTAGGGATTACTTGGAAATAAAATCTTAAAAAAAAAAAAAAAAAAGCCACATTTCCCAACAAGTGAAATAACACTTTAATGTTTTCTCGACAAGTGTCATAAACATTCCCCAATAAACGACCATTTTGTGAGTTTCAGTTTTATGAGCTTGCCATGGCTCCTCCTCTGAGTTGGTAATTCAGCTTTTAACAGGAGACTCGATGTTCTCTTGCTTTAGTCTAAATCACCAAATTGAGGAATCATTCAAATCTATTCAAAAATATGTCTTTTTGCTTTATTTTCAAATATAAAAAAAGGAGAAACTAAAAGTATAAGACAAAGATTATTGTGCTTAACCATATAAAATAACCTTCTAAAATTTATAGTTGTTACTAAAGTCATCAAGACTCAAGGTTACTTAAAGACTGTTGGAGGAAATCACTGAAATACACAAGTTAGCCCACGGTCTTAGCAAAATGTCATGGTTTAGTGAAACAGTTCTCTTGTTTAAGCTTCTTCCAACCTACAACTGTGGGTAATTAAACCTGTCGAATGTGAAACAGAATTCATTTTCCTGTAGTTTCTCAAGCTAGTTCTGTTTCCGTTAGTAAATGACCAAATTATGATTCAATAACCTAATACAGCCAATAGTTAACTTACAATAAAAAGAAGCCTGTAAACATGTACAATAGTCTTTAAAAATGAGGTCTTTACAAAAAGTTCTCATTTCTCCTTTGTCAAGATGACCTCCCCACCCATGTTCTTGAAGACCCTATACCATGATTCCATTACCCCTCCCATTTGTCCTGTACAACAAGGCCATATGAACCTGGACACTTCTGTGACTCAAATCACATTATCTCCCATAAAAATACCCACTGCTGCACCGGTCCTTCAGGTGAAGCTCAAGCCTCACCTCTAAGAAACCTTTCTGGATCACTCTGGTCCAAACCTGTCCCCTCAACTTCTACTCTGGCTTCTCAGACTCAGAGATCAAAACGAATCATCAGGGACGCCTGGGTGGCTCAGTGGGTTAAAGCCTCTGCCTTCAGCTCAGGTCATGATCTCAGGGTCCTGGGATCGAGCCCCGCATCGGGCTCTCTGCTCAGCGGGGAGCCTGCTTCCCTCTCTCTCTCTGCCTGCCTCTCTGCCT
>CM053606.1:15265575-15293340 GCA_028646535.1 Procyon lotor | reverse complement strand
GTTCACTGTCTTGTTGACTTTGGCCATTCTAACTGGTGTAAGGTGGTATCTCAGTGTAGTTTTGATTTGAATTTCCCTGATGGCTAAAAATGATGAACATTTTTTCATGTGTCTGTTAGCCATTTGTATGTCTTCTTTGGAGAAGTGTCTGTTCATGTCTTCTGTCCATTTTCTAATGTGATTATGTGTTTTGTGAGTGCTGAGTTTGAGTTCTTTATAGACCTTAGATATCAGACCTTTGTCTGTAGTGTCATTTGCGAATATCTTCTCCCATTCTGTGGGTTGCCTGTTTGTTTTGTTGACTGTTTCCTTCGCTATACAGAAGGTTTTTATCTTGATGAAGTCCCAAAAGTTCATTTTCACTTTTGTTTCCTTTGCCTTTGGAGACATGTCCTGAAAGAAGTTGCTGTGGCTGATGTTGAAGAGGTTACTGCCTATGTTCTTCTCTAGGGTTTTGATAGATTCTTGCCTCACGTTGAGGTCTTTTATCCATTTCGAGTTTATCTTTGTGTATGGTGTAAGAGAATGGTCAAGTTTCATTCTTCTACATATTTCCCATTTATTAAAAAAAATTTATTGAAAAAAATATTTATTGAAAAGCACCATTTATTGAAAAAAATGTTCTTTCATTTAAAGTCAGTTTAAGAACTCTCTGTACTATCTTTCTAATTTTCCTATGAATCAAAAACCATTCTAAAATTATAAAGTTAGGGGCGCCTGGGTGGCTCAGTGGGTTATAAAGCCTCTGCCTTGGGCTCAGGTCATGATCTCAGAGTCCTGAGATTGAGCCCCGCATCCAGCTCTCTGCTCAGCGGGGAAGCCTGCTTCCCCCCTTCTCTGCCTGCTTGTGATCTCTCTTGTCTCTGTCAAATAAATAAATAAAATCCCTTTTAAATAAATAGATAGGTAAATAAATAAATAAAATTATAAAGTTAACTTTAAAAAAACAATTCAAGGGTCAGCTGGCTGGCTCAATTAGTTGAGCACATGACTCTTGATCTGAGGGTTGTGAGTTCAGGCCCTACATTGGGTGTAGAGCTCATTTTTAAATTCTTTTAAAAAGTAAAACAAATGAACAATTTGAGGCTTCTGGTATGGCAAAAAGTTCCCAAAGATCAACCCTCTGCCCCCATTACAAGAATAACTTCTAGACCAAAGCAACCACTTGACGGCACCGGAGAGTAAACAAAAGCAGGCAGATGTTGGAGGGGACCGAACTGACATTTAGAAGAAGGGAAATATGCTGGACAAGTTTCCCCAATGTTTATCTTTGAAACTGGTGCCATGCAAGGCAACTAAAACTCTAATGGAAAATTCACAGTTCTGCTGGTTTGAAGAACTGCATTCAGAGCAACCATTGCCACTGGAAAATAAGGTAGAAGACCATAAAAAAGAGCCAAAGACAGGAGCCCTAAAATCTTAATAAAACTCTGCTCAAGTCTCTAGCTGATCCCTGACATACAAATGCACAGTACAGACTCCAAGTAGGACAGTTAAAAGGACTGAACTGAAATCTGAGCTGCCACCACCACAGTGGAAAGAGTTTTACAGTTTGAGCTCAGCTGACTTAATTACCTGCTTATAAAAAAAAAAAAGCAACAAAATCAATACTCTTCAGAAGAACATAACAAAATCCAAAGTTTCTACAACTTGCCATTCACAATATCCAGAATACAATCCAAAAGTATTCTCCACAGGAAAAAACAGGAAAACACAATCCATTCTCAAGAGAAAAAATAATCAAAGAAACACAACTTACACTGGCCCAAACACTGTAATTTGCAGGTAAGGACTTTCAAGCAGTTATTACAACTATGCTCAAGAACATAAAAGAAATATATACTCAGGGCGCCTGGGTGGCTCAGTTGGTTAAGCGTCTTACTTTTGATTTTTGTCTGAGGTCATGATCTCAGGGTTGTGAGATCAAGCCCCACATCAGTGTGCACTAAGCAGGGAGTCTGTGTCTCTCCCTCTCCCTCTGCTCCTCTCCCCTCCCCCAGCACACTCTTTGGAGCTCTAAAACAAATAAATAATCTTTAAAAATAAATAATTAAATAAACATAAGTAAATAAATCTTAATTATATTACTAAAAAAAGAAATATATGCCCTTTACAATTAGTTATTTGCACTTTGGTCACATACAAAAAAATGTGTCTCCAACTTTTCCATTGTCTAAGACTCATTCTTTTAATGTCTTCTAACCAAAGATAAATTCATTAACTTCCCTTTATCAGCCAAAGACAAATACCCTGGAGGGGCAAGGGGTGAAATTCTTATGCAAGTCAAAACCCAGCAGCCACTTTCCCTAAGGGTAGTTTAAAAATATATATGCTGTAGTATAAACTAGACTCAGAAAAAGACCTGGGATGAAAGAAAACTTCCTTCCCGATCTGTGTTTATGGCAGCTACCTGATTTTAGTGAATAAGAGGTATTTCTCTTTATCAACAAGTTCCCAGACCTAGATATACCACTAAGAGTTCAGCAATAGGATCAAATATCCAATTTCTTTATTAAAAAACTAAATTCTCCAGGAAGTTGTTTTTTAAGAGATTACACCTTAGGTAAACAAAATAGAAATAAAGAATTCAGAGGATAAACAAGATATGTGAGCAACTTTAAAAACAGAATTACATGATATGGTTATGCACAGAAAATCAGCTATAAAGACACACATCACAGTACTCTTTAATAGGTATATTTTGGACCTGTAAATAACTAAGAACAGTGGATTAATAACATTGAACAATGAAAAACTGCAGTCATAAAAATGCTATAGAATTTTAATATAAAATATTAGCAGCCAATAAACATGAAAGAATGAATTTTTCTCTGGTATTTTATTTTGGATCATCTATGTTTAAATTTTTCATTAAGATACATTTACAAAATATTTTTTTTAATAATATACTCGACAATGTACTGCAGCTGTGGAAAGGTAATATTTAGGATTCTTGTCTATCTTCTTAGCTGGTCTAAAATAAATTTCAAATATCTGAACAGTACAAGATGCATGTTTATTAACTGTAATTCTTACTTGCCATTTCAACACACAGGTGCCTTAAGTACGATAAATAGGCAAATTCTAACATTGAAAAAAATAGTTCTGTATCTGTCTTATTTTAGACACAACAAACAAAATCTTCCCTTTATCTTTCAGGTAGTCCACTTAGAAAATAAAACATATTTCTAGTCAAAGAATTCACTCAAAATATTCTTCATTTCACTGAGAATTTTTATTACTTCCATTTATATTTGTTTTCTAATAAACTGCATTTAATTATGATTTTAATTATCTGGATATGACTTTAGAATTACAAGTCTCAATTTTCTGTCTGGACCCAAATACCCAAGACTAAAGCTACTTTGGTACATAAAAGATACCTGGACTAGACTGGGCGTTAGCTCTAAGACACACACCCACTTTACAGATGAGAACAACAATTTGAACCTGGTCTTCCAGTTATGTAATTTGAAGATTCTAGACCTCTAAACCCATCTGTTATTAAGTTCGGATCAATGGCTATCTAGTGAGCACCAGACATAAAACCCAAATTATATGTCTCAAGTTCAATAATTGAATATTTTTATCTCTGGTATCTTACTATGAGGCAATATAGAACCCAACACCAAAAAACAGACTTAAAACTCTCTTACATGCATCTGTCCCCAGACTTCACATACCAGTTTGCCCCCAAACTCCAAAAGACATCTACTGAATTACTGAACTTTCTAGTATGTAATGAGCTTATGTTGGGTAGAAAATATAAAAGATGAAGAAAATAGTCCCTGATCCCTGATCTCCTGGAATTTACACTCTGGCCTGAAACAAAGAAAGGATGAGAAATGATTCCGATGAATGGCAGAATAGGCAAATGCACAAAGCTCCAGACAGAGAGTGGAAAGGATTTGCTCTGCTGAGGGAGCAACAAGGTCAAAGAAGGAGCTAAAACCTTGGCGGGCATTTGTTTTCATGAACTAAAACTCTTGAAATTATGTGTTAAGCTAAACTTCTTACAGAGTTGGGGGGTACTCCAAAATATTTATAATAAAATATACCGTAAAGGTATACAGTTCTTTTCGGAAACATCGCACAGTCCTAAGTGCCTGAATGCTCTGGCATGCTTGCAAAGAGCTCTGAGAAGGAGCTCAAAAGCTGAAAACAGTTATTGTCAGTAAGAGTATTCTGGGGGGCTTTTAAGAGTTCTTACTTGAGAACAACATGTGCTTTTGGCCAGAAACAGATTTATCCCTTCATTCTGTTCTACAGTATCTATGACCAACCCATCAGAAGAATCTTATTACCATCTGACCACACTGAGATCTGACTTAGTGGTGAAAAAGTGAATAAACCAAGAAAATACTAATCTTATAAAAGACAAAAATAATCTAGTCTCATAGTAAAGATACATGTGAAAAAAGACTTAAGGATAAAATCACCTTAAAAGAAGAGAGAGAGAAAGATGATTTGGGGATAGGAAAATGACAACAGGATCAAGAAACTAAAGAAACCAACATATTTACAACCTCCCTCAAAAAGGGGATAAGCAACTATTCTTTATACAGAAAGAATCTGTGTATGTTTGTTTTAAAGAAAAGATTCCTTGTAAACGGTTTGGTTTTTCTTTAACGGACAAAGGAAGATAGACCATAGGACTAAACAGTTTGGTGGCCTTTTTAAGCGACCCAAAAGTTAAAAAAAAAAAAAGGGAAACAAACAAAAAAAACCCCCCAGATCCAAAAGCACTGGCTGATCTCATTAGCTCTGCTTAAGAAACTTTATAGATGTGACTTCACTCCTGGATTACACGTCTATATTTAGTTTATACCTAATATGGATAAAGTCCTGAACTAACAGCCGTTTCCTCTCTCCACAAAAAGAAAACTTCCTTGCTTTTTTTTTTTTAAATCAACAATGCAAAGATTAGTGTAGGCTCCTCTAAAGGGAGAGGTAAAAAAGAAAAAAAAAAAAAAAGGAACACAAAGAAAAATATTAACAATTTGGTATGTTATTTCTGTTAAACTTGGACTGCTTTGACACTTATAAATTGTAAAACAATTCTAAAATCAAATATGTGATGCTTCAGTCAAGTTCCTTAACAAGTTTATAAATAAACCCTTTAAAGAACTTTACAAAATACTAATTAACCTGAACCCAAAAATGCACAAAGGTGAGGTCATGGAAATTTTAGTTTCCTTTCAAATCTAACCAAGAGAACTGAAAGCAACCAAACTCATTTAACGAACCATCTGGACTCGTTAATTGTTAGTATGTTTTACCAATACCCTTAAACAGTCTCAGAATTTCTTATTTTTTATTTTTCAGAGTGACTGAATACAGCAAAGAGTGAAAACAAAACTATTTTAGATAAACATTTGAGTTTCAAATAAAGAAAAAGGATATAAACAAATAAAAAAGCTCTTAGTGGTTAAGAATCAGGCTCTGGATAACAAAGACCTTGGTACAAATCCCAGTTCTGCTACTTACCCGCCCCTCGACCACACACAAGCCATGACCTCTCTAAGCTTCACGTGTAAAACAGTATCGAAACCTATTTCAAAGTTTATAGGAGGATTAAATTAGCTAACATGTAAAGGGTTTGGCACACTGTGCCTGGACCCGAGAGAGTAAGCTCTCAATGTTGTTAATGTCTTATTCTGACTTTAACAGAAAAACAAAAACTTACTCTTCATTTTCATGTATCAGTGTACTCTATACAGGAATAAATTAAGTAGTTTCAAGAAGCTTAAAGCATTATCATAAAATGAAGTGTTGTGTTTTTTTTTTTAAATGAAGTGTTTTAAATCAGTTTACGATCCTTACATCACCTATTATAGCCATGCTAACGTTTTAAAGTTTGATTATCATCCCATTGTGGTATATATAAAGTAAAAATTTAAAACAACAGGGGCGCCCGCGTGGCTCAGTGGGTTAAACCCTCTGCCTTCAGCTCAGGTCATAATCTCAGGGTCCTCGGATCAAGCCCCACATTGGGCTCTCTGCTCAGCAGGGAGCCTGCTTCCCCCACCCCCCCTGCCTGCCTCTCTGCCTACTTGTGATCTCTCTTTCTCTCTGGGTCAAATCAATAAATAAAATCTTTAAAAAAAATTTAAAACAATAACTATCGGGGTCTAGAAATAAATTAATAATTAGGAGACTTCAACTCTCTCTACTCATCCCTCTTAAAAATTACTAAGCATAAAAAAAAAAAATTACTAAGCATAAAACCTGTCAATCTACACTAGCTCAATTTCTTCTGCTACAAATTAAGTAGAAAGAACTTAATCTCTCCTAAACATGTCTGTATTTCCCGTAAAGAAAGCATTACACAAATGTCAGTTAATATATGACCAGCTCAACTTTATAAGTCAATACCACAAAAATCAAGGAATAGTAAAATGTAATAGCACAAGGAACCATTATGCATATCCATAATTCAAAAGTACTTCCACAGAACCACTAGATCCTACAAGCCACCGATCACTCCTCTTTACTTCTTTTATGCTCTCACTAAAAGAGAAAGGAAGAAAAAAGAAAACCACTCTTCCTAATAGTAGATGCTTAAGCTTTAGCTACTAGTCCAGAAAGAGGTGCTGAGGCAGAGTCCAAGACGGCAGAGTCCAATCTGAAATGTCCTTTAATTATCTAGACAGTGTCAACAGAATCATGGTTCGCTTAATTCAGGAACAAATTTCAAGTCTAATCTTGGATTTTTTTTTTACACTAAATATGCTCTTCTGATAAAGAATGGTAAGTTCCCCCACCTATTTTCTTGTAGCGGCAGCCTGGCAGATGCTTCTCTTAGTAACATTCTGGAGATTGAAACCACATATATTGAACATATAAACCAAACTAGAGGTGCCTGGGTGGCTCAGTCAGTTAAGCGTCTGCCTTTGGCTCAGGTCAGAACCCCGGGGTCCTGGAACTGAGCCCTGCGTCAGGCTCTGAGCTGAGTGAGAAGCCTGCTTCTCCCTCTCCTCCCTGCTCATGTGCTCTCTCTCTCTCTCTCTCTCTCTATCTCTGTTGCTATCTCTGTCTCTCTCTCAAATAAATAAACAAACAAACAAATAAATATTTTTAAAATAGCAATAAAATAAAATAAAATACCCATTACCCAATATGGGTATTTTATCCTACCTCTGCATTCCAGAGGCCCATGGAATAATAATAAGCAAACAATGCTTACTATATGTCAGACTTTAAGTTTTTTTCTTGTATTAGCTCTTTTAATCTTTACAAAAGCCCAAGAAGAAGTTACCACTACCCTAGTGGAGACGCAAACGCAGGTGGTGAAAGGCAGTACCAGCACTGAAATAGTCCACACGGCTCCAGAGACGGTGCTCTTAACCACTACCACATGACAGCAACGTGACAAAGATCCAGTCCTCCAAATGACAACTCAGTTGCCCACTGGAAATACTAATTCTAACCACCTTCAACTCTGAAATAGACTATTTAGGGCCTACACAGGGAATACAAATGATTCTTCAAGTCAACCATCGTATCTCCCCCCACCCCCCCCATCCCCCCGTCTGCCTTTGGGATCTGGAATCCCAAACACTACGAAGAATAGAAAGAACCTTTATAAGCCAAACCAAGGCAACACTATGATCTAGCACAGGAGTCCCTGCTGAGTCATCAAGACTGTGGCTCTTCATCCCACTGGCTGTCGAGCCACACACTCAGGGACAGGACACAACTGTGGACTTTCCCTTTGCTCTTTTCTATTGTGCAAGAAAAAAAAGTAAATCCTCATTTCAATCTAAAATAACAGTCTTGGGGCACCAAATCAATATGAATTGAGCCCAGCAATTTGCATCATATCCTATTTCTCTGGCTTCTTGTACGAAGATTTCTGTGAATTTAATAAGCATTTGCTTTTCCCCAAGTACACAACATTTTCTCTCTTCAACCCTGTGCAAGGGAGAAAAAAAGCTTCTGTTTATTCCTTCAGCAAACATTTTATTGAGTTAATATAAGTAATGCAGTTAACACAGTGTCTGGCACATAGAAAGCCCCTCATAAATATTTATATTATTTCCATTAAGTATGAAATACTCTTCTATATATTCATTCTAGCTCATGCATTTGGGAAATGCAACAGAAAAACCAGTCGGTGGTAACAAGCACATCTATTCTAAATATACACAAAACAGACCTTCCTCGCAGTGAAAAAGGCATCCCAGTGAATTATAATGACTCCCATGAGAAATATTTTCCCCTCTAACATGATGGTGTAGTGTTCCTTCCAACATTGTAGCTCTTTCAGCTCATAATTTTTAAAAACGCCTCCCCCTTTAAAGCCTCTGCCTTCGGCTCAGGTCATGATCTCAGGGTCCTGGGATTGAGCCCCACATCGGGCTCTCTGATCAGCACGGAGCCTGCTTCCCCCTCTCTGCCTGCCTCTCTGCCTACTTGTGATCTCTCTGTCAAATAAACAAACAAAATCTTTAAAAAATAAAAATAAAAATGCCTCCCCTTAAAATGTATCCCCTTCTAGCCACCAACCCGTCCCTTCTAAATCGCCAAGTTTCTTATTAGAGCTGGCTTTCCACTTTGCCCCTGCTCTTGCTTCTACTCAGTCTTCCACCTACGCTACTCTGGCTTCCCCACCAGGGGCCCACCACACAGACTAAGGCTACTACAGTGTTAACCAACGACTTCCAGGTGGATAAATCAAATAGACCTTCTTCTTACTTGACAAAAATGGTCACTCCCCGCTTCTTAAAAGCCTCTCCTGGCTTCTTTGGTACTTCATGCTTGTAGTCCTCCTCTTTCCCATACAGCCCTATTGCAGCTCCTCGCTCTCCTTCTCCAGTTTCTGGTCTAACGTTGCACGCCTAAGTGTTGAGAGTTCCTCAGAACTTGGTCCCAGGCATTTCCCCTGCTATTCCTAATTCATCCACTGCATGATCTCACACACTTTAACTGCCACATAAATATCATATATAAATGTATCAAGTCTGAGCATCAGATCTGTTTATCCAACTTTCTACTAGACATCCCCACTTGACATGTCATCTGAAACTCATCAAGTCAAAACTTGAACTGTCTGCTCGTCCTCCATCTCAATGAAAGGCACTGCTACCAATCAGCAAATCTGACTAGAAACTCATACATCTCCTTCAGTATCTTCCTATTGACTCCACCTTCAAAACTTATCTCAAGTCCATTCCCTTCTCCCCAGTCACCAATCCTAATCCAAACCACCACCATCTCTTTCTCAACTACAATGGCCTCCGTATAGTTTGCCTTGTTTCACTCTTGCCTCTCCTCTCCAATTCCTTTTCCAGACTACTCATCTTAAAATGAACATCAAACCATGGCACTCCCTTGCTTAAACCATTTTGAGAACTGCTCTTTTTACTAAGGATAAAATTCGTATGACCTACCAAGACCTCCATGATGTGGTCCATCTATCTATATCTCACTCTCTACCTCAGTTTTGTTCTCTTTATTGCAGTCATACCCTCAAACAAAAATATTTGTTGAATATGTCCAGTCTTCACTTATATCAATTCCTCTAGCTTGGAATCCTCTTCTCCTCATTCTTCTCTTAATCACCATTCTTTATCCAAACATCAATTCTCAGAGAACCCCCACTTAGCTTCTATTTAATTGGATTTCCTGTCATTCTTTCTCAAGATGCCCTATTCTTGTCCTTAATGTAATTATATACTGTATTTGTGTATTTAACATAAGCCTCTCCCACTAGACAAGAGACTACATGAGGTCTTAACATACCCAAATATAACATGTCAAAAACTAAATTCCTGCCCTCCTCCCTGTAGGAACTAGCCCTCCACAGCCTTCCCCATCTCAATTAATGGCAACTCCACCATTCTATAATTTCTTCAGAATGAAAATCTCAGAATCACCTTTGACTCCTCTTTCTCTCATATTCCACATCATGAAATCCTGTTGTCTCTATCTTAGACATATATCCAGAATCAGACTACTTCTCACCGTAGCCCAAGCCATCATCTCTTGCCTGAATTCCTAAATAACACTTAATTGGTCTCTCTGCTTCTGACTATGCCTCCCTATATTCTCTACAAGGCTATCCAAATGTCGTTAAATCAAAAACAGCACCCCCTACCATTCTCCATACTCCCTATCCTACTTCAGTTTTCTTCACAGCCCTTATCACTAGTAGACATACATTTACTGTCTGCCTGCCCTACCTGAATATCAACTCCATGCTGTTCCTTAATGGAGCCAAACCACCACAACACTGCCTCAATATTTGTTCAATGACTGAATGAAAAAAATAATGATTACTATTCTGGCGGGCAGAAACTGGAGGTGGGAGAGGGGCTGGAGAAGTCCAAGATACTTCAAATGAAGGAAATACCACCAAAAATCTTACATGAAGGCTGAGAAGCCCAGGGCATGTTCAGGATGAGTCTGGCTAGAATATGAGGTAACTGTGTAGCTGCTGTGGGAGATAAGACCGCGAACACAGCTGGGTCATGATCTAAAAGACTGACTGCCAGATCAAGTGGTTGTATCAAATTCAATAAACTAGAGAAAGTTGGATCCATTTAACATTTGAGGCAAGAAGTATCAGTTTTATTTTAGACAGATTAAAATTACAGAATATTAACTCATAACTAAATTACTGAGGGAAAAGATACGAGTTTCTGTAAACAACTGATAATACACCATACTTAGTAGATTCCATAATACTTCACCTGTCAGCATACAACAGAGACATTACACTCATCTCTAAGTCAATTAGTTCATTTAGGTTGTCACATAAATCATTTCTTAAGGTCTTAATTCAACTGAATTTTTTTTTAGAGGTGGGGGGCAAAGGAAGAGAGAGAGAGAGAGAGAGAGAGAATCTTAGGTAGGCTCCACGCCTGCACAGAGCCCAACACAGGGCTCGATTTCACCACCCTGAGATCATGACCTGAGCCGAAATCCAGAGATAGATGCTCAACTCGCTGAACAACCCAGGTGCCCCTCATTTTTAAAAGCAAGAACAAAAAGTTACTATACTATATAGAAAAAAGCCATCAACTATGGTGCATTTACTCACCTGCTGATTGTCCATTATGCTATACAGTGAGCTCCTTGAAGACCAGAGACCTGCTTTTTGCTCTCTCTCCAGTACTTATTGAATGGAATGTATTCAATTAACATTTGTTTCTATTAATATACCTATACTGTGCTGGACCATTTCTAGATAAAGACTGTATCTTATCTCCTCTAACTATAAAATGGGCACCTACTACAAGATTGAAGGGAAAAATCAGTACCAAAAAATAATTTGGATTTTCAGAACAGATTTCTCCTTAAGAACATAAAGGAACAGCCTACCTTCAAACCATTTAATCAATATCTATTCAATGAGCAATTCTAGGTTTTGGAAAATTTCACAACAAAAAAAAAAGGTGGCTTTCTTCCAGCCAAGATCAAACAAGGTAAATGCTCTTTCAGTGCCACTCGGAAGATAAATACAGATACAATCTGAGTTACTTTGAAAAAAAATGAAATAAAGTATATCTCTTTTAAACCAACTCACAACTTAATACATTTTACATACTAGGCTGGGCTTCATTTTTCATTCCAAGTATTTTGCTGTCATGAAGAACATTAAAATACTCTCATCAATAATTCATGCAAGTTTATAGAAAAATTTATGTTTATAAAAAAGTTTATAGAAAAAACTATGACATATAACAAAATAGAAATAGTAATCATGTCCAAAGAAGGGGTTATAAGTAATTTTATTTTACATCTACTCTTCTGTGTTTTCTAGGTTGTCTACAGTAAATGAATATGGTCTGTTATAACTGGGGGAAAAAACACGTATTTTTTAAAGAGCCCATGCCATATAAAATGAATATCCTAAGAAGCAGAAAGGAAATGACATTACTTTTCAATTTGGGGGCCAATATTTAAAAGAAAGCAGACCAAAGTCAGATACTACTTAAGGCTAAGCGGTTAAAAACAGTATATTTGTGGGGCGCCTGGGTGGCTCAGTGGGTTGAGCCTCTGCCTTCGGCTCAGGTCATGATCTCAGGGTCCTGGGATAAGCCCTGCCTGGCTCTCTGCTCAGCAGGGAGCCTGCTTCCCCCTCTCCCTCTGCCTGCCTCTCTGCCTACTTATGATTGCTTTCTCTCTATTAAATAAATAAATAAAATCTTAAAAAAAAAAAAAAAAGACTGCTTTAAAGAAACAACAGTATATTTGTAAGCAAGGGTCCTGAGGACAATGACAAAATGCAAATAAAGCTTGTGTGACTGACGGCTAGCAACAGTTTTCACATGGTTTAATGAAGAATTGACAAGCCCTCAACATTTCTAAGCCAATATTCTGAATCTCTGTATTAACTAAAATATGCTGTAAATTAGAACATCAAATAATATAAAACTGCACACTCTTCCTAAGTTTATTTCTTTGAAAATTTTTCAATTCCATCTCAGACATTGTACGCTCAAAATCAAAATTTCATTTCCTAAGTCTTTATTTCTTTGAAAATTTTTCAATTCTGTCTCGGGCATTTGTATGTCCAAGGCCAAAATATCATTTCCTAAGTCTGAACACCTTCTTCTTCTCCCATCAGCCTGTCAGGCCACCAGCTGTCACGGCCACCACGCGCCGGCTCCCTCAGTAGCACAACAGCCCACCTGAATTTGTCTTCAGCTTTTAATGAACTTTCCCTCTAGTCACCTACCACCCAGTCTCCGCCTCCAAAATAAAGGAACTGGTTGTTAGCAGAGGAAAACAAGCGCGGAACTCACACATCCTTAAAAGTTCTTAAGTACTTCAGCTTTCACCTAACTGCTTGCTTTTTTAGTCTCCAAGGTTTGCTCAGATTCTCCCTTCTTCTCTCACACATACAAATAATTAGCTATGCGGTGTGGTGGTAAAATCCAATACTTAAACTATTACAGACAACTGACACTTTTACAACTCTATCATAATGAGAACTGAATCCTTTTCATAAGGATAAGTTATTTATTGCACATATAAAGCTGGAATAATTTTATCGCAAAAAGAAAAAGGGGGAGGGTATGCTCCTTACTTAGAGCCACATTGTATTTCAGTTTCAAGAAAAGAAAGAAAGAGAAAGGAGGGAAGGGAGGGAGTGAAGGAGAGAGGGAGGGAGGGAGGACGACAGAAAGCGGGGAGATGCCTGGGCTTCCTGGCTGGCTCAGTCTGTAGAGCAGGTGACTCCTGATCTCAGGGTCGTGGATTCGAGCCCCATGTTGGATGTAGAGATTATTTTAAAAAGGGAAACCTTTTTAAGGGCGCTTGGGTGGCTCAGTTGACTAGGTGACTTTCTTTTTTTTTTTTTTTTTTTAAGATTTTATGTTTTTAGGGGCGCCTGGGTGGCTCAGTGGGTTAAAGCCTCTGCCTTCGGCTCAGGTTCTCAGGATCTCAGGATCCTGGGATGGAAACCCGCATTGGGCTCTCTGCTCAGCAGGGAGCCTGCTTCCCCCTCTCTCTGCCTGCCTCTCTGCCTACTTGTGGTCTCTCTCCTCTCTGTCAAATAAACAAAATATTTTTTGAAAAAAGATTTTATGTATTTATTTAACAGAGACAGTGAGAGAGGGAATACAGCAGGGGTTGTGGAAGAGAGAGAATCAGGCTTCCTGCTGAGCAGGGACTCCTCAGGGGCGGGGCTCCATCCCAGGACTCCAGGATGATGACTCGAGCCAAAAGCAGACGCTCTGGGCGTCTGACTCTTGATTTCGGCTTGGGTCATAATCCCAGGGTTGTGAGATCAAGCCCAGCCTGTTTAAGATTCTCCCTCTCCTCTCCCTCTGCCCCTACCCACCTCTTTCTCCCTCCCTCTAAAAAAAAGTGAAATGTTTAAAAAAAAGAAAAAGGAAAAGAAAAAGAAACCTATGAAAGAATATGATAAACTCATGTCAATACCTGGCCCCCGTTCTAATACTGTTCCTTCTTCAAAACATTAACCATTAAAATGTAAGATACTCCTAGTCTATCTTTGGTACAACCTTCACATACAGTCTTACTTGTCTACATTAAGTGGTTACTTTCATAAATTTAGACTAATAGTCTCCTGGTTTTATTGTTTTATTTTATTTTTAAGATTTTATTTATTTGACAGAGAGAAACACAGCGAGAGAGGGAACACAAGCAGAGGGAATGGTAGCGGGAGAAGCAGGCTCCCTGCTGAGCAGGGAGCCCGATGTGGGGCTCGATCCCAGGACCCTGGGATCATGACCTGAGCCGAAGGCAGACGCTTAACGACTGAGCCACCCAGGCGCCCCTGTCTCCTGGTTTTAAATAAAGGGGGAAAAAAAAACCAGAAACCAAACAAGGCTAATTGATATTCCTATCAATACTCAGTACTGAGCACTGAGGGATAAAAGCCAACTCTTTTTGATGACGGGATTAAAAGTTCCAAGAGAATTCACAAACTGATGCCCCGAATTAAATTTAGATTCCTGTCAATTCATGCTTAGGTTTGTAATGATGTTATTTTCCTTCAGAAACTCCCTTTCATTCGCTACAAGAGTCTCTAAAATGGGTGAACTCATCTTAACTTACCCTTCTCCTTGATCAAAATCTTAATTAATGCTTTAATCACACTTCCTATCCTGCCTAACATATTTCCCTTTTATGGACTCACTAATTCCCTACCCAGGAGACACCTGACACTGAGGATCCACAGCACTAATGAAACAGGAAGTGGGAAAGTCTTGCTCATCATTCTTTTACTGGCTTCTCAGCATCTCTATAAGCATCCTTTCAAACCATCTCTATAAGGATTCTTTCAAACCAACTGTAATTTTCAGGGACAGCCAGGTTCTCCCCACTGCCTCTTTCCTATCATTATTCATATTGTGTTGGGCTTCTCACTGGTTCAGTCCCCTACCTCAGCAGCCCCTTATCTCTTCTTCATCTGGGGTCCCATTCTCGCAGAATTTTACAGTTCAACAAAATTGTGACCTTGGCCTTTACCAAGAGAAGCACTATTAGGTCTTCAGGAACAGGTGAGACATGTAGAAAGAATAGAATTCCCACTAACTTCACATTTTACATTCAGTTTTATCGCCCGAATTTTCCCCTCTGGAAACCTCAAAGGAATGGCAAGCCAATTAGATCCAAGGAAACATTGCTGTAACGTTAAATTCATTTTTATTCAATTATAAGAACAAAGTTCTCAGCATCACTTCCTATAGAAAATGTATTTCATTTGTGTTTAAAAAAAAAAGGAGGTTGAAGACTGCCCTCGATACAAAATATACAGAACTCACTATGCTGGCAAAATAGTTGAGGGTTTGCCCATCTCTGTGATCCAGCTGCACTCTCCCAAATGCCACTGAGAAGTTGTTGGATAGACAGCAATCCAAAACATGGGGACGTGTTGGGAGGACAAACAAGGCTGGGAAAATTGTACGTATGGGCAAAAACCTATGTTAGGCTTTAAAAGTCTCATTCTCCAGGACACGCCTGGGTGGCTCAGTGGGTTAAAGCCTCTGCCTTGGGCTCAGGCCATGATCTCGGGGTCCTGGGATCGAGCCCCACATCAGGCTCTCTGCTCAGTGGGGAGCCTGCTTCCCCCTCTCTCTCTGCCTGCCTCTCTGCCTACTTGTGATCTCTCTCTCTGTCAAATGAATAAATAAAGTATTTAAAAAAAAGTTTCATCTTCAACTTTTAAATAACTTGTCTCCTTGGCACAACAGATTTGAATCGTTCCTAGCTCCTTCTTTCAAAAGTATCAACTATATCAAAAGTATCTGCTGTTTCCTGAATAATGAGGCTACAAATAATGTTAAAACTAACATTCCCGTCTCTGTCAAATAAATAGATATCAAAACAAACACTCCCACTCTTGGCTACTCCCAACCCGCCTATTCCACCCACTTTTTTAAGGTCACGTCCAAATCTACTTCCATCTTTCCCCCATCTCTTAGCTTACTATGAATTACACTTGACTCCCTAAGCATGGACCATCTTGAGTTGTTGTTTTTCCAATAAAATTTATAAACCTAAAGATGGGAAATGTTTAGTAATTTCTTATAACTTCCATAGTACCTAATTCAGTATCAGGCACTTAATTCATTCCAATAAATGCTTTCAGTCACAGATAATCAGGTAGAAGTGACCTTAATGATGACCTAGGCCAAATTATACCTTGTTTATATGAATTATGCTTGACATTCAGAACTCTGCCATTTACTCTTTTAAGAGCAATGGTTCTTAAGCCTGTGTCAGGAATCCCCAGAAAAAAAGATTCACATAGAATTTTTTATGTAATTTCAAGGATTTACAGAATCCCCTGAATCCTATTAATCAAGTCCACATTTAAGAATAATATACTGTCATTTAAAAAAAGAATATATTGTCATCGACAACAAAAATAAGTCTCTAGTGTGTGCCAAGCCCTCTTCCTAATGCTTTCCATAGGATGGTGTATGGCTAAATCATATTTCCCAGCCTTCCTTGCAATTAGATGAAGCCATGTGATCAGTTCTCCCCAGTGGAACAAGAAAGGAAGTGACAGGCAGAAAGTCTGGGCTAGGGCCCTTAAGAGATACGTGCCTCCTACAAATTCTCCACCTCCCACTGGCTATAAACAGGACTTCCCAGCCACCAGCTTTGACAGCTTAGGGGAGTTCAATGCTTTGGGAGTTGATGGAAAAACAAGTTGCTAACGCTGTGGTCCTTAAATGACTCTAAGATAAAGAACGTCACCCCAGTGACTAAAACCCTCTCCTTAGACTGCTAAGTGAGAAAGGAAATAAACTTCCATATTGTTTGAATCAGTTTGGGGAGAATTATTTATTAAAGCAGCTCAGGGGCGCCTGGGTGGCTCAGTGGGTTGAGGCCTCTGCCCTTTGCTCAGGTCATGGTCTCAGGGTCCTGGGATCGAGCCCCACATGGGGCTCTCTGCTCAGCAGGGAGCTTGCTTTCTCCTCTCTCTGCCTGCCTCTCTACCTACTTGTGATCTCTCTCTCCTCTCCGTCTGTCAAATAAATAAATAAAATCTTAAAAAAAAAAAAAAAAAAACAGCTCAGACTACCCTAATTAATACATACAGGTTGGCAGCTAACCCCCCAGCAACCCTATAAAACTGTTGTTATTATTATTATCCTGGTATTAGAGGTCAGGAAATTGCAGCACTGAGAACTTAAGAAACTTGCCTGATATACCACTGGAAGCCAGAGTCAAGCCAAGCAGTCTGGCTCCAGGGTCCATGCACACTGGAAACCCTGCCAGATATCTCAAAAGGAACGGTTATTATTGTGTGCTATGCCACCCTGCACAGACTAATTTTTTACAACCACCACCCCAGTCCCAGCAGATTGATGACCACTGCCAACAGGGATTGTCCTGGTTCAAAATCGTGTATCAACAACTTTAAATTCCAGCCCATACAGAGCACCTGGGTGGCTCAGTCATTTGAGGATCATGGGATGGAGCCCCAAATAGGGCTCTGGGCTCAGAAGGCAGTCAGCTTCTCTCCTATTCCCTCTCCCCCTGACACTCCCCCTGTTCACAAGCGCATGGGCACAGGCATGGGCTCACTCGCTCTCTCTCAAATAAACAAATCTTTAGATAGATAGATAGATAGATAGATAGATAGATAGATAGATAGATAAATTCCAGCCCATAAAACTAAAACTCTACAAAGGGATTCCTTCTATGCTGAGACCAGAAATACCATTGCATAATACCAAAGCTACTAGTGGGGGCTGAGGAGGCAGCAGTGTCAACAGGAATTGAGCTTATACAAGCCAAAGGAAAAAAACAAAAATCAGTCATTTTTAATTTCTCTCATTGTGTGATTCAATAACTAATATTTTTACTTAATACAGAAATCTTGGTTTCCAAAGTCTGAACATGGCCAAGAAGAAATATTGATGGAAAATATGGCAGGTGCAAGAAAAGACTAGAAGTACTACAAACTGGAGGGAGAGAAAAGTAGGTAGATAAAAACCATACAGGGCTTTAGAAACAAAGGACCAAGATTTGAGACTCAGATTATGAAGATCTAAGTAAGTAGTTCCCCATTCCAAAGCATGTCAACACATACATAAACAGCAGAGGGCTAAGAAAAAAGGAAACAATCTCATTTCAAAAATTTGGTACCCTCTTATTTTCCAGGCACTTAGAATAATATACAGACTTTACCTTCAAGGAATTAAATGTCTATCTAGAAGGGGAGATATGCATATAAATATGTACATACAAAATGACACACTTAGCATCTATTTTCTGTGTATCAGAAACTATTCTAAGCTTATTACATGCTCCATATACCAACTAATTTATTCCGATGAGCTTGGTCTATTAATATCCTAACTGTACAGAGGAGACACGGAGAGGTTTAAGTAGTGTGTTCTGGGACACACAACTAGTAAGTGGACAAAGTGGACTAGAAATTTTAATTACATTTAAATTATAAGGGACCTTATGCCTTTGCTAAAGGCTCTGAACTTCCTATTAGTTAGTGGTTCCCAACTAGAACTGGTATATCAAAATATATACACCTACCAGACCCCTCTTGGCGAAAGAAGGCGGCATTCCACTGTTAAGGATGACTGTCTTTGTAAGCTTCCTTTACTATTGGGAGGGTGCCCTACTCTCTAGGTACTGGGGTAAACAAACACAAATGGAGAACCGCAGTTATCCAGGTGATGGGGAGCCACAGGACTCAGGGGTAGAGAACTCCAAAAACAGCACTCACCAAGAAAGCAACGTAGTTGTGAGTCCAGTCACACTAGTTAGTAAGGTCCTGGCCTATTTCTCTTAAATTTAAAACCACCTAAACAGGGAAGCTCAATATCCTTTTCACTCCTACGCTTTAAGTAGATAATAACTTTTGGCTACAAATTCAGATACCTCTTGGCAGAATAATTAACACTGTTTAACATACCATGCTGAACAACCATGGCCTCTGTCCCCTCACTGCTTTCAAAATAACTGTACTTACCAGGGTATCTTCCCCCATTTGCATTTCCCACATATAGGTTTGGAGAAAAAGCAAGAATACTCTTTAACAAAAAACAAAACAAACAAACAAACAAACACCACACACCTCTACCACAATTTACCTGGCCCTTTTTTCCTCCTTTGAAACAACTATCCTGGTTTATATCAGCACAATGTTTTACCTAAGCAGAATCACAGGGCAGCAGAAAATATTTCACCTCTTATTTCACAAATGAAGAAAAGAAGTCTCAAAAAGGGAAAACAACTTGCTCAGTGAGTACAAAACTGTGACTTGAACCCTAGGTTTCTGCCACCAAGCCCTGTGAGAAAGGCTTACAGTCAGTGGTAAGCAGGATGCTGTTAGATGGATCACAACATTTTTTACTTTAACAGTTATGCACAGGAGAAATATAATCACCACATCTAATCAGTTTCAGATTTTACTGCAAGATGTACTTAGTAAATAATAAAACACATCCAACACAAATATGGAAAACTGGGAAGCAGCATACTCAAGTTTGAGAAACAATGCACCACGGCCCTCTCATTCTAATTGAAGGGTTAAATTAATGGTAGGCAGAGCATTAAGCATAGATCTCTTCCTCTCTAATTCATACACTTGATCTCTTTTTCTTGTCTTATTGTATTGGCTAGGACCTCCAGGACAAGGCTGAAAAGAAACCATGACTGATAGTATCCTTATCTGATTCTAAATTTAATGCTACCTCTGAAGTTTTACCATTAAGTATCATGTTTTGTTGGGTTTTTTAGAACTTTAGTAGATACATTGTTTTTGAGTTTATGGAAATTCCTTCCTATTCCTAGTTCAGTAAAATTTTTGAACACTGATCTGGGGGCACCTGGGTGGTACATTGAGTTAGTGGCTGCCTTCGTCTCAGGTCATGATCCCACGGTCCTGGGATTGTGCCCCACATTGGGCATCAGGCTCCCTGCTCGGCAGAGAGCCTGCTTCTTTCTCTCCCTCTCCCTTCCTCTCTGCCTACTTGCATGCGCTCTCTCTCTCTCTCTCTCTCTCTCTCTGTCAAATAAATAAAATCTTAAAAAAAAAAAAATGAACACTGATCTGTGACCTACCCTTCTGCCTTCCACCCATCTTACTTTCTCTTATTTCAGGTTCCTTCCTACATCCTCTGCACTTCCCAGTACTGTATCTGCCACGGAAACAAACAATCTTTAAAGATATTCTGGGTTCTGCACCTGTCTGCTGCTCCAGTTCCCCCAGCCAAAATGTTTCTAACACCAAAACGTTTCTAACACCAGTAACCGAAAGAAAATCCTAAAACCATCGTTCTGATCATGTCTTCTCTCCTATCTCAAACACAGTCTTCAGTATCTTCCCTTCTATAAAATAAAAACTCAGGGAAAAAAAGAACAAAATTGTTCTAGATTCATGTTAACTTCCTAATTCACTCCCTAGCTCTGTGAATAAGCCTGTGTAACTAAGTGACTACGAGAATCTCAAGGATTTTGAAGTTTTGAGGGAGGCAGCTGGAGCCAGATGTTCATAACTTCTCTCCTTTGCTAAAAAGAAATATACTAAGGAAAACTGGAAAGAGATAGGGATAATCTCTGTAAGCAAATAAGGTAGTTCCAAGAAAGAGACCAGAGGGGAAGATCAACTGTTTTAAGGCCCAAGCAAGTTATGAATTCTTCCCCTCATCAGCTTTTCTTTCAAAACAAAAGGGCACACACAATCTTTCCCGAGGCAGCAACACCGAAGGGAGCAGCCAAAATGTTGCATCATACAAACCACTCCGAGTTTGAGAAACAAGAAACCCAGATGGTGGTAAAACACCTAAGACAGGAAAACCCAAGTTGGGAATCTCGGTCTTTCCCGGAAGCCCTGGAATGTCTGCTGTTCTGAAAAAAAATTTTTTTTAAGATCGCATCGAAAATTAAACTTAGAGTTTCATGCTAGCGGGAAGCGAAACGCTCTTTGACAAAGCATTCCAAGAAGTTGGGTTCATCATCTCCCGCCTGAGAGGTTTCGCTCGGGCCGGGGGAGACTCGGGGTGAGGGTGGGGTGGAGTCGGGCCTGGGTGGGAGCGGGGCTGGGGGTGACGGGGCCACCCCCGCCCCGGACCTGCGGGCAGCCGCGCGTCCCACCCAGACGCGGGACGACAGTGTGGCGGCCGCCGGAGCCCGCGCAGCTGGAGGCGGCGACCAACGCTCCGCGTGCCGGCGGCCCGGGGGTCCCGGTCCCACCCCGGCTCCCTCGACCCGCCTGGGCGGCGGGAAGGCGCGGGTGGGCGGGAGACAATGGGCCGGGGGCGCGAGAGCAGCTTCTCCCAGCCGGGGGCGCCCGGGCGGAGGAGCGTCCGGGGCGCAGGGACGCCGCCCCCCCCACGGCCGGCCGGGCGGACGCCCGGGGCTCAGCGCGGCGGGACCGCGGGCGAGCGCTCACCTTGACGAAGAGCTCGATGACGGGCTCTTTGTCCTCCTCCTTCAGCCCATTCAGCGGCATCGACAACGCCATGGCCGGTTCGGCTGCGCTCCGTGGACGGCGGCGGCGACGGCTGCTCCTGCTCCGGGGCTGCTCGGGCTGAGGGCTCCCGCCGCGCTGCGCTGCGCCTCGCTGGACAGTCCCGGCGTCGAGCTCGCCTCAGCCTCCGCTGCCCAGCACCGCCCCACGCCCCGCGCGCGACTCGGAGGCGGCCCCAGCCCGAGCCGCTTCAAGCCGTTGGGCGGGGCACGAGGGCGGGGCCTCATGGGGGGGCGGGGCCAAGACCTGCATCTCGGGACCCTGGAGGAAACGGAGAGGCCGAAGCTCGGGGGGTGTGGCCTCGGGCGGGGGCGGTAAAGAAGCTCAGGCTGCGGCGGTAGGTGGGCGGGACCCCCGAGCCACGCCTCCCGAGGGGGCGGGAGGGAAATTCCCGCCGGGGGCCGGAGCCTGACACCGCCTCCCGCCGCGGCGCGGGCGTGTCCTCGCAGCTGCTGCTGGCGCCCTGCCCGGTGACCTCATGCCTTCGGCTGGCCTGGGGCGGCGAGGCGGCGCCTCTCGCTCCGTCCTCCCCGCTGCAGCCCACTGGACCCAGCCCTTTCCCGCGGCGGCCACCTCCCCAACTCCCTCTGTTAGGCGGAGCTGCCTTCCGGAGGGACAACTTTTTGGAAAGTTTTCATCCCCTTAGAAACATCTTTTTTTTCCTCCTCTTATTTTTCCCTCGACCCTCTGGTCACTTCTACCTTGAGAGCCAGCATATTAACAGATATTTATAAAGCCCTCGTGTCTTCCAGGCCCTGGGTGGTAAACAGCAGGGACAGGATCTCTCTCTAAGAGCCTACAGTCTTAAGCTGAAACCCCAGTCAAGTGCCTACAGGCCAAGAAGGATTCCCAAGCCATTTCCATGCTGTTCCTCCTGCCTGGACTGATTTCTTACCCCCACTCACCTGGCCAGCTCCGGTGTGCATCAGAATCACCTGAGTGCTACACCCAGACCTGCTTCATCCATCCAATTGCCCTTCTCTGGGGAAATTCACATTTTAACAAGCATCAGGACAATTTTGATATAGGTGGTCCTCAAACGGAGAAACTGCCCTGGGTTTTTAACCCCTGAAGGCAGGGACTGTGATCCTTGGAGCCAGGCAGGAAGTAGGCACCTAGTCCAGGTTTGCCACTCCCTAATGCCTAGAACAAATGTCACCCACCTCGGGAAAGAGTTACTTGTTCCCTCTTCTAACTTTCATAATATTTGACTGGCAACTTTTCCCCACTTCCCAGGTTAAGTTGAATGATGAAGGCCAGTCATGGGTTTGTCTCTCGATATATGCTTAGTGTATTAACACATCCCAGTGTTTGAACAAATTGAATGTATGCGTGAAAATACTGTGAAACCTGCAGCTTCTTCCTCTCCCAGACCAGAGCGAGTTGCTCAGATATTCTGGTAAGGTCTCTGTGAACAAGACAGGGTCTGCAGAGGTCAGGAGCACTGCTCTAGAGTAAAAGTGCTGAAACCCCTAAGCCTCAGTTTCATTACGGTGGAAGGGGCGCTCTTAGCTAGTCTTTGCCTTACCGCAATGGCTCCTCAGTGAGTGGTGGCTGTTAGCTCTGCCCTGAGCCTTCTACCATCCCCATTCACCCCTGCAGGCTAGGATGACATCATATTCAACTCCTTCCTTGACCAGCTTGTTTGTTGAAAAGTAATACAGGGGAGGGTGCTGCCCACCTCCCCACCCCACCCCCCCACCCCAGATAGGGACAAAGCTGCAGTGCCTTTCTGGACTTGGAACGGAACTCAGTGTTAGTTTATTCACTAAATTATGAACTGAACCCAAGGTCCCTCCCAGCCATCCCCTCTCCACCCTGCCTGAAAAGCAACCAAAGTGGTCAACAACAGTTCAAAGCAAATCCAAGTCTAAAATGGTCAAATGAAACCTCAGAGAAGGCCCCAAACTGGCCCTGAAGCCAAAGAACTTTTCCAGGCATCCTATTCTCCTAGGTGTGCCTGAGGGTTTATCCAATTCAGTTTGAATCAGAGAACATTCCCTGCGGATCTGTTGCCGGTCACGTACTGGCCTCCCAGCACCAGGATAAGGAGATGGGGAAAGCCTGAAACAGGGCTCTTTAGACCTTCTTGACTACGCTCAGATCTTAGCTGAAAGGAAACCAGACATTCTCCTCCTCAGAATACCATGGCGGTGGTAGTTTCCAAGGCTCAGACTCCAAGCCTGTGCTTAGAAACCTGGTCACAGTCACTCTTAACCTGGTTTTCCAAGTTTCAACCCCATGGGCTCACAGGGATGGGCAGAGAGGGGGTGAGTCGGGATGTTTATGCAGGGGAGGCCATGAGCACTTTGCATTCAAGTCTCATTTTCCAACTGTGGAACGTATGCATAGTTTCCATTCTAAACTCATGTTTGTTTCTATAGCACACATACCAACTTTAAAGATGGGTGGAGATGTGTTCTCCTCCCCACCTCCCCCCACACCCATCTGACCTCATCTTACCTGCTCTCCCCTTGCTCTCTACCCCAGCCACACCCATCTCTTTGCTATTCCTTCCACAGGCCAAACACACTCCTGCCTCAGGGCCTTTGCACATGTTCTTCTGCCTCCCCCAGAATTCCAGCAACTCCCACTCCTTTGCCTCCTTCAGGTCTTTGCTCTCATGTCACCCACTCTGAGAGATCTTCCAAATACCATCCTATCCGACAGCGTAAGCTATTCTATCTCATTCTACCCTCCTCTTTATCTCCCTCCAAACCACCATCCTTGATCATATATCTACTTATTTGTTTGCATCTTGTCTGTCTCCCCGACTAGAACATCAACACCATGAGAGCAGGGATTTTTGTTTTAATCTGTTTATGGCTATATTTCCAGCTCATGGAACTGCTCATAGACACAATAAAAACTTATGGAATGAGTGAACGAGCCATGTTCATGCTATGGTTTTCTGTACCCTGGGCATACTCCGGAGGGTCCTGCTTGCCGGGTCTGAGAAGCCAGGTGCTTTGTGTATGTTATGATTGCCACCTGCCAAGGAGTCAGGTTTTCCAAAGGACAAGATGGCGCCTCCAGAAAGCTTCCCTTAATGACACACCTCCCTCCTTCCATCCCACTCTTGATTATGTGGTGTGGCTGGCCGACGGTCTCAACCCCACCTTCTATAATCGAGGCAATAGAGAGGTGGTATGTACACACAGCCGGGGCCAGACTACCCCATTTGCGCTCTGTCATTTCCTAGCTCAGCATAACTCATTCAATCTCTCTGTGCTACAGTCTCTGATCTATAAAATGGACCTAAAAATCATACCTATTTGCTAAGATCATTGGTGAATGAATCTACATTAAGTGCTTGGAATGGTGCCTGGCGTGTGGTAAGTGCTCTGTAGGGACTGTGGATCTTGTACCTGTGTGTGCATTGGCTTTGACCTCTGACCTCCCACACTGCATGCCAGACACCTAGCTGGTTATTTCCAGGACCAATCACATTCTATTCCTCAGGGGGTGTCAGAGGAATAGTTTTCACAGTCCCCATTTTACAATTAAGAAAACAGGGTCGGAGGAGATAAACAGAAGCCGTTCAGCTGGGAAGAGGGTGGGCCTGAGATTCGAACCCATGACTATCTCTCTGTTACACTGTCCACTAAGTGGATATGGGAAAAGGTGGGCTCCTACTCATCCTTCAAGGCCCACTCATATATCCCCCTGCTGCATGGAGCATCTTTCCACTGTTGCATTGGTCTGGATGCTACACCACCCACCAAGGTCAAGGTCAGAATGGTATGGCAGTTATCAGCGTGTGCTTCCCTAGCAGACTGCCTGATTTCCAACCCCAGCTTGGGTGAGTTACTCATCATCCCTCATCACTACAGCAGGCCATATAAGAGAACCTAACTCATAAAGTCATTGTGAGGATTAAATGAGATAGTATCTGCATAAAGCATTTCATAAGAAGCATTTAATAAATGTTAGCTATGATGAGTATTCATATCAATGTGTTCTGGCCCCGGTATTCTGTGAGCTTCCTGGAGCAGAGGGAAACTTGTCATATACATCCTTACTTGAGCTAAATATTTCATTTCCCGGCCATGTGATTTGGAGCAAGTTACTTTCTCTGCACCTTTGGTTTCCTCATGCAAAATAATGATAATTACAATCCCTACCTCAAAGGCTTGTGATGGAGATTATACAGGTTAATAAATGTAAAGCACTTAACACAGTGCCTGGCATATACTACGTGCTCAATACACATTAGTTATTATTTAGGCTATACTATGCTTAACTCAGTGCCCGGCGCATTATATAGGATAACAATAATCAGACTAAGTGAAAGAGTAAATAAAATAAATTTCAAACATTGCCTTTTAACTTCCCATTTCCTAAGTACATAGTATTGTTTCTCTCACTACACATATTACAGGTGTTCAATTATTCTTTGGTGATGCCAGTCAACTCACCTATGGACAATCCCAGTGCAGCTCTGATTTTCAACTCTGTTCCTATTGATGTGAATTAGGTCCTATAAAATCTTGCTAATCGTGACTTAGCCGTAATTCGGGCTAAAGTTTAACCTGAATGCTGTATCTACAGGAGCACCAACCTTTCCAGCCTCCCTATAGATCTGGACTCCCCAGGAAAATTCAGAAGAGCTGGAGATACATTTCAGTTCAGCTTTTCTAGGCCCTCGGGAGAGAGTTTTAGTGTGTGGGTCCAAGGACTGCCATGTTCCTCCTGGCCACAGGCCCCAGTAGACGGACCTTCATTAGGAAAAGCACCATCCAGGTACCATTTGAAACAAGGGTACAGTGGAGAAAAGAGATTCAGAGAAGTTAAGCAGTTTGCCCAGGGTCACACAGCCGGTAAGTGGCAGAGCAAATAATCAAACCCAGATCCCTTTATCCTTGTTGCTCATACCCTGGCCAACCATCTGCTCATAAAGCTGGTCTTACAGAGTTCTTATGAGTGTTTAAAAAGATGGCGCATAGGGGCACCTGGGTGGGTTGATCAGTAGAGCATGTGACTCTTGATCTCAGGGTTGTGAGTTTGAGCCCTACGTTAGGTGCAGAGATTACTTATATCAAATCAAAAATCAAATCAAATTTTTTAAATGGAACATAAGGTTTTTAACATAGTGTAGACGTTCAAAAACTGTCATCTTCTGCTTCTTCGGCACAAACCCCTCCTGAACGCAATTTCTCCTTGGCCTCGTGATCCTGAGGTCAAAAGATGTTGCATCATAGGCCTTGGTTCAGATCCACCTCTGCCACTCTCTAGTTTGGGCAAATTGTTCCACCTTATTAAGCCTCAGTTTCTTCTCCTGCCAAGTGTCAGAGGCTTACGTTGAATCAGGGAAGGAAGGGAAAGTTTACACAGATGTGAGAGGCCAATATTCATATCAAAAAGAACTTATTAATGTACTCACAGGATCTACTGGGTTGGCTGTCTTCAACATTATTTCCAGAGAAAACCAGCTGGAAATCTATTGCCAACAACAGGAGACCTCACAAAAGCAAGGAGATATAAAGTTAATATTCTTTTAGAAATCAGTGTCTTTCTATCTACAAGACCTATATACCATCTTTTAAATCGTACTGGAACAAAACATCTGATTTATTAAAAGTGACCAAAAAGACAAAAATATGTAAAAAAAAAAAAATAGGAGAGCATCTTAATGACATGTACAAGTTCCCTTTGGGAAAAAAAAATGGTTATGCTTTTAGAAACATATATGTGTGAGAGAATACATATATTCCTGAAAAACTTTGAAAATGCTTGGACAAATTAAGAGGCATGGTCTATTCTTGGATAAGGAGGGTCAAAATGATTATGATATTAGATCTTTCTATGTAATCCAAAATTTAATGCGATGCCCATGCATCATCTTTGCATGCCTGTATTTCACATGCACACACCTGTGAAACATCTTTTCATAACCTGTAATTTATCTTTTCATCACATATGCATTTTGCTCTGGAAGGAGACACAAGAAATTGCTAATGGTATTTACCCCCCAAGACGGGAACCGGCTCACGGGGGACAGCGGTGCACCTTCATTAACTATACACTGTTTTGTTTTGTAACTGAAAACATCTGCCCTTGGGTATGTACTACTTATCTAAAAATTGGTTATAAAAAGAAATAAACAGGGGCGCCTGGGTGGCTCAGTCGGTGGAGTCAGTCTGCCTTCAGCTCAGGTCATGATCCTGGAGCCCAGGATCCAGGGGTTGAGCCCAGCCTGGGGTTCCCTGCTCAGTGGGGAGTCTGCTTCTCCCTCTGCCCCTCACCCCATTTGTGCTCTCTCTCTCAAATAAATAAAATCTTTGAAAGGAAGAAGGAAAGGAAGGAAGGGGAAAGAAAAAGAAGAGAAAGAAAGAAAG
>CM053606.1:15235257-15265075 GCA_028646535.1 Procyon lotor | reverse complement strand
CCCCCCCCCCCCCCCCCCCCCCCCCCCCCCCCCCCCCCCCCCCCCCCCCCCCCCCCCCCCCCCACCCCCCGCTGCCTCTCTGCCTACTTGTGATCTCTCTCTGTGTCAAATAAATAAATAAAATCTTTAAAGAAAGAAAAAGAAACAGCCACTTGGCTGGGAGACTCCCAGTTGGCCCAGGATCTCTCCAAAGGAGTCTCTCTTAAAAAGCCAGAATAGAGAATGAAGGGGGAGCCCATAGCCAAGTCCCCAGGACAGCAACTGTGGGACCCAGTGGAAATTTGGGGCTTGGGTCTGGTTGATATTCTCGACTAAAAGCAAAACGAAACAAAACAAAACTTTTTGAGGGGCCCCTCACTGGCTCAGTCAGTACTGCATGATCTTGAGGTCAGGATTATTGAGCCCCCTGTTGGGTGTGGGGATTACTTAAAAAAAAAGAAAGAAAGAAAAGGGAAAAAAGCATAACTAAAACAAAACAAAACAATAAAAACAACAAAAGCCCACACTTTTTTGAAGAGTTATGCACGCATATGGTAAGATAAATGAATAATAATTCAAGTAGCCTCATGGGCACTACAGCCCCGAGCCACCCCCCACCCCAATTTCCCCTCCCGCCAGCCCTGTGCTTGACCATTTTACTAGGTTGCCTTCCAAAGACATTCTATGCATATATGCATAGGTTTATGTAGACACATCCCACAGAGGCATTTTAATAATGAATTTTAATGTTCTTCTTTGGTGGGGGCGGGGAGTCCATTATAAAGTAAAATATGTTCGTTGTAGAGAACATTGCGGGGCGGGGAACAACATAAAAGGTAGAAAAGCAGAACAAAGGCCGAGCAGCAAAGGCAATTGCTGCTCACATTTTCAACCCAGGATTTCTGCTTTAGTAAGAAAAACAAATAACATCTGAATGGCATGGTAAAAAGCCGCTCGGCTTTCTTCACCGTGTTCCATCTGCCCCCTCGCAATGGCATGATATTTGAAATAATGTGGGTTGTTATTCCTTCAAGTGAGCAAACGGGGATTTGGGGAGCTAGTCCCAGAAAGCAAAATCTCCGGGCCCTAGAGCTCCTTTCCACATCCGCTCCCCCTTCCCTACCCCCCCAGACCTCAGAAGGGGGGCCACCTCCCTGCTCAGCAGAGACAAAACCTGGCTTCCCGCCTTTGTCTGCCGGAGGCAGGTTCCCCTGACAGCGGCCACCACCAGCCTCTGTGACTCATGCTTTGATGCCCTGGCCCAATGGGGCTCCTCTCTCTCCTCCTGCTGGGATGGGGACCTGGTGAGGAAGGTACCGGGCACGTTGAGAGCCCTGGCCTTGGGGCCAGAGGGCCCTTGGGCAGCTGCAGGACTTCGGCTTTCTGTATCTCATTGTCTTGCATGCCCGAGAAGTGCGTGCACGTGGCAAGTGCTCGGGAATGCCAGCTGTTTTCGTTCTGGTGCTCCCGGCTGGGGAGGTGGCGGAGAGGACCCAGCTCTGGCTTCCGAGAGGGCCGTGTGGAGACTCTCCACTCCCCACTCGCGGGCTGCTCTGCCCGTAAGCCCCAGCTTCCCAGAAGCACACAGATCTTTGCTCATGCTGTACCCTCTGACCCTCTCCTCAGACTTTCCCGGCCGAGGAAATCTTTCTCATAGTCCAGAATTCAGAGGTGAAGCCTCTAGGGATCTTCCTACAAATACACCTCCACCCTCAGTCCAAATAAACCTCTTCCTCCTCTAGATCCGGCACCACCGGACACACTGGGTGAACACACTGTATTCAAATGATTTGTGTAACCCAGGGGTCCTCTCCGGATCCTCCACCTGACAAGGGTCACTAGTTCTTTAAAGTGGCATCCACAACCCCCCTTTCTCCCTTCCCAACAGAGCCCTCTGGCCAGCCCCCTTATTCTGGGAAAGTCCGCCCCTGTATCAGTTCCAAGTGTGTAGACAGAGAAGGCAAAGCCAACCAGCTCCTGGCATTGATTTGGTGCTGTTATTGGTCCAGGGATGACCCTAGGACACAGCTTGCTCAGTCAGACTGAAGGGCAAGACTTAGATGTCTGGTTTAGGGGCACAGCCTCTTCCTTTCACTGGGGACGAGTAAGGATGCTTGACAGTCTATATGTTGCCGGCAGCCATCTTGCCACCAAGAGGGTAGCGGACCTTAGACTGGATCCAAACTGCAGAGCAGAACACAGAAACCTCCTGGGTCCTTTTTTAAATTTTATTTATTTTATTTTTTTAAAGATTTTATTTATTTATTTGACAGAGAGAGATCACAAGCAGGCAGACAGGCAGGCGGAGAGAGAGAGGAGGAAGCAGGCTCTCTGCTGAGCAGAGAGCCCGATGCGGGGCTCGATCTCAGGACCCTGAGATCATGACCTGAGCTGAAGGCAGAGGCTTTAACCCACTGAGCCACCCAGGCGCCCCAGCTCCTGGGTCCTTATGCCATCATTAAACCATTGAATCTATTAATCCTGAGGCCAGGAATGTGTCAAGACTTCCTGTCGGTGAAATAATAAATTGTCAGGTGTCCACATCACTGACCACGGCACAAGAGCTCACATTTAACCTTTTGAGCACTTTCTATGCTCCACGCACTGTTCAGAGAACTTTCCGTGCCTAAATTCACTTAACACTTACCACTACCTTCATGGGTAGATGTGATCCATGTCATAACTCATAGCACATTCACTGGAGTGAGAACTCCTGGGTTTCCACAGCTCTGCTACCTACTGTGGAAACCGTAGCCAGCTGCTTCCCCTTCCTCTGCCTTGGCGTCCTCCCCTGAAAATAGCACCTGCTTCATATGGTTGTAGCAAGGATTAAAACAGGTTAATCCACATAAAGTCCTTGCACCTTAGCCTTTACGTTATTATTCTCATTTTACAGATGAAACCAAGGCTCAGAAAGTCTAGGAGGGTCTAAGTTTGCACGTGCCGTAAGTGAGTCAAACCTGCAAGATTGAGCTCTTCAGTCTGCAGTCTTGACCACCAGATTCTGAGCCCTAGTGGCCACGTGGGGAGAAGCCCAGGAGATGGGCAGGTTATGGGCCTCATTGGCCTCCCAGGACCACATCCACTGAACTGGCATCTCCAGACCCGTCTAGGGTCCCGCTGGTGTCCACAGCCCCACGTCCAGTCCTGGAACATCACCGTCCATAAGTGGTGGGAAGGCCTGGGTGTGGCCGGCGGTTGGTCTGGAAGGTTAGGGGCGACAGGGTGGGGAGCCACCGCTAAACAAATGAAATTTGATTATTAAATGTCCTTCATCTTAAAAGTCCTGCAAACATTTCCACCCGGGGAACGCAGGACTCTGGACAGGCCACCTCTTTCTTCAGGCCCCATTTCTCAGCTCCTGCCCTCTTTTCCTATTTGCGGTCGCAAGTCTTCCCTTGTTTCCTTGCCCGAGGCCTTCCTGTAAGCTATGGCCAGGGAGAGGGCAGTGGCTTTCACACCCGACGGGGCCACCCATGTATTTGGCCGCGCAAAGACCCTCCTCTTCTCGGAGAATGCTGTGACCAGGTTTCAGTGTATCATCCCTCCCCCTGCCAAGTCCATCAGCATCTTGAAGCTCTGGGTTGGGCGGATTCAGGCCTCTGGCTCCGGGCCCCTGCCTTATTCCAGTGAGTGTCCAAGGAAGGAAGACGAAGTCAACGCACACTGAGCCCTTCCCGACTCTGCGGCTCCCCCCACCTCCCGCCGTGAGTCAGTACCGAAGCCAGACCTCGGAGCCTTTCCTGTTCGCTTCCCAGGCTCCGGAAGAATAGCAGGATGGGAGCTGCGCCCAAGCCATTTTTGGACTTGGCCGAGAGGCAGGTGTTGGCAGGCCGTCCCCAGGGGCCAGGCGCATTGCTCAGCTCCCCACATCCCATCCCAGATGAGTAAGGGATGCCCACGGATGGGTGGGAACGCTGTGCACCCCGACTCCTGAACAGAGGGGACAGGGTCAGAGAAGTTCAGAAGATGAATCTGGAGCCAGAGGACGTGGGTTCAAATCCCCTAGCACATTCACTCTCTGCCTCAGCTGCCCTATCTGTTTAAAAAAAAAGGGGGGGAGAGGATACTAATGGTCCCTCCCTCCCAGATGCCAAGGAATAAATAAATTCGTATCTGTAAAGCACTCAGAAGAGTGCCTGGCACCTAAAAAGGACTAAGTTGGCAGCTTGCTGGCTCAGTGGGGAGAGTGTGCGACTCCCGATCTCGGGGTCATGAGTTCAAGCCCCATGTTGGGTGTGGAGCCTACTTAAAAATAAATAAATAAGTAAATGCAAAAAAAAAAAAAAAAAAAAAGAACTAAGTCAGCAATTGTTTAATGGAAAACATAGATTTGGTAACTATTTAGTGAGGACCCCCTCATGTGCCTGATCCAGGCCATGTTCTGAGGAAACGCTGATGAGCGAGAGAACAAGAAGGACAGACCGAGTAGGGTGGGTTGGAGCCCGGGAATCTGTTAGCACATAGCCCCCACAGTCGAGTCTAAACTTCACTGAAATAGTGATGAAACTGAGGCAGGGGAAGAGACAGGCCATGGTCAAGGTCCCGTAGCTGGGGGATAACAACGGAAGCACTAAAGCTTACAGAACACTTCTAATGGGCCAGACACAGCGTTGTCTTATTGGTGTCTTGTCCTCGTCCCCAGGGCATAAGCGAGGAACTGAGCACAGAGAGGTTAAGTAACTTGCTCAAGGTCACACTGCTAGGAAACAGTAGAGCCAGGACTGAACCTTAGGCAGCCTGGCTGAGCAAACGGCCAAATAAAACTAATAATTAACTGTTGTCTATTGTGGGCCCACAAAGGTACAGCAAAATATATCATCTTTCATCCTTACCCCGCTCGATAAAGTGGGTACCATTACTGTCCCCATTTCGCAGATGAAGGGCCTGAGGCCCAGGGAGAGGATGTGAGTTACCCGTTCTCACAACGAAGCTGTGGCGCAGCTGGGGTTTCTAGAAACTAGGCTAATCCTGCCTCCCCAGACCTCTTAATTCCCAGCCACTTTCCCCGGCCTGGCTGGAGCCTGTCCCGTCGCCCTCCATCCCTTCTGGGCCCAGGGCAGTGCGTGCAGAGAATGCAGACGCCATTGAGCCATAGTCTGGACAAACGAGCATTATGAGCAGAGTCCTTCTGCCAAGCAGAGAGAGCCCTAGAATGCAGCCAGAGCCAAGCGGATGCTGCTCTGGCCCAGCCACACAGCCCCACTGCCTGCAGCCCGACCCCAAGTTTCCGGATTCTCTGAGAAGCCTGGACCCCTCTGGGGTCAGAACACACCAGGGCTAACACGGGGCTCAGCTCTGCTGGATCGTCCACAATTATGTGAGGGTTGGACTTTGTAACTACCTTATGAAGAAAGTTCTAGTATTATGTCTGTTTTGCACAGGGCAGGACAGCTGAGTGTGAAGAGCGTTGACTCTGGAGCCGGAAAGCCCGAGTTCCAACCCCAGCTCGGCCACTTCCGGGTTATGAACTTAACCTCTCTGGGCCTCAGCTCTCTTGTCACTAGAATGAGGACAATCATAGTACTCTGCCTCACAGGGCGGGTAAGAAAACTCCAAGTGCTAGGACATGGAAAGCACTTAGAACAATGCCCAGCACATAAATAAGCACCAAGTGTTTGCTATTTTAAGGAAACCAAGGCTCAAGGAAGTTTTGTGACTCGGCCCACATCACTCAAGTGCCGTGGAGAATCGGGGCTTGGACTCAAGTCTGTTTGTCCAAAACAGCCCTCTTGTCACATGTGAGGGACAGAATCCCCTGAAGGATGAGCAGGGTATTTAGGCTGAGGGGAGACAGACATTTTAGGTTGAGGAAAGAGCATTTGCACAGAGGTGGAAATGGGCCTCAGAGCTGCCTGGTACTAAGACCAACCCCATCCCCACAGCGCCGACAGCCAGCCACGAAGGTGAGTCCGAAGGCAAGTCAGATCAGTCCAGAAGCATTTCTTGAGCACTTACTCTGTGCCAGGCCAGGCACCGGGTACTAGGAAAAGAACCAATACCAAAGGTCTTGCTCTCGAGAAGCTCACTAATCTAGTGGACGAGATGGATATAGAAGCAAGCAAATCATTGGGAAGTAATCAAATAATGCTTCCAGAGGGGACAGGAGCGAAGAGCAAACTCTCCCCAGGGAGGTGTTGGGGAAGGAGGGAATTGGCATTTGAACTGGATGTTTAAGACATGAGCAAGGACAGGGACACCTGGGTGGCTCATTCGGTCGAGCGTCTGTCTTCACTTCCGGTCCTGATCCTTGGGTCCCAGGATCGAGCCCCTTATCGGGCTCTCTGCTCAGGGGGGAAGTCTGCTTTTCTCTCTGCTTCCCCCTAATTGTGCTCATTCTCTCTCTCTCTCTCTCTCTGTCAAATAAGTCAATAAAATCTTAAGAAAAAAAAAGCTGAGCAAGTTCAAAAGGGGAAGGTGAGTCCACCCCAAGTAGAGTGCCCAGCGGAAGTCACCAAGCACATGGGGTGTTTGGGGGAATGGTGAGTCCAGAGCAAGGCAGATGGGACTGCAGAAATGGTTTGAGGACACAGGAGGGAGGGCCACTGTATTGGTCATAAGTCCTGGGTTGCAAGGAAGAGAGAACACAATTCCAAGAGGCTTAAATGAAAAGATAATGTACAGACTTAAGAAACAAACAATAGTTCCACTTATCTGCTTCAGGTACAGCTGGATCTAGGCATTCAAACGATGCCACCAGGACTTGGTCTCCCATCTTTCTGCTTCCTTTGTTGGTTTCACTGTGGAGCAGATGCTTTCCAAATGAAGGCAGCTCCAGGCTGACACCCTCCCAGTTCCAAACCCTGTGGAAGGAGAGATTCATTTGTCCAAATGTTTAAACACAGATTCTGAAATTGAATCACCCTGGAGTGGGTCACATGCCTATGCCTCAACCAGTCACTGTGTGGGGGTGGGAGAGAACACCCTCATTGGCCAAACTGGGGTCACATGCCTATCCCTAGGTGTGAGCCCCACCCAAACCACAGGGACTGAGAGTGGGGGAAAGATGGCTTCCTAGGAATAAAAGGATTTGGAGATCAGAGGAAGGGATAGATGCTGAGTGGGCAAAGATGGCGGTCTGGACCCCGAGGCCATGATCCTTTGGGCAGTGGGCAGCTGGTGAGGGCTTTAATTTACTGAACAGCTTAGATTAGATTTGTGCCTTGGGAGTGGAGAAGGGGGAGCAGACAGGGACAGATATATTTGTAGCAAGTCCCTTTAAGAGATCCTGGAAGCCTGAGCAGAAGGCATGGAGAAGAGGGGGAATGCGAAAGACACCTGGCTGGGATGCCCCAGTTGTTACTGGAAGGGCTTTTCAAGGACCAGGACCACGTCACCCTCTTGCTATGGGCCTGCAGATGCCAGCAAGAGCGTGGGCTGAGGGCCCAGCCTCCCTCCCCCCTCAGAACCCCATGACTAACTCTTTCCCTCCATCTGCTCCCACACTTACCCCCCTACCCCTACTCTAGCCCTGGGCCCCAGAGACCCTGATCTCCTGTGGCTCCAGTTGTGGGGAGGTCAGCTTGACATCAGGTGATGGTGAGGGAGTGGCTCGGCCCCTTTACCTCTCCCAGCCTTGGCAGCCCCTTCCTTAGTTTCTGATCTCCCACTCCACGCCCCCGGGGCCTGGGACATCACCTCTGGGCAAGCCAGCTCCTCTCTCTGGTGAAAGGAGGCATTGTGAGATCAGCCTGAGAGCTGGCAGGCGCTGGGCTGGCCCACGTGGCTCTCCCAGAGGCCCTTGTCTGGCCATTCCTGTTTCTGGCCGCTTGGGCCTTTCCAGAGAGCAGGGAGGAGGCCGAAGGGGGCTTGAGCTGCTATGGGAGACTTCTGGGTTTGCAGTAGCTAGGCTCCCAGTAGAGGCTACATCCTGGTTTCCATCTGCCTGGGGTCTGAGGGAGGAGCCTGGAGGGCAGGGCTGGCTGCTGGAACCTTCAGAAACTTGGAACAGGAGGGTCTTGCCAGCTGGACCCCAGCGGATCTGGGGCCTTCGCCAAACTGAAAGCTATGGTGTGCCAGACAAGGCCAGAACCCTGTTGCCCAGCAGCCCAGCCAAACTTGGAGAGCCGTGGAGGGAGAGGCAGGGAACTGAGGCCGTCCAGGAAAGGTTATGAGGTTTGGGGGTGGGTGGTGAGAAAGAAAGGGAAGAGCTTAGGATTTACAGTGTCAGCACAGATTGCTGGAGACCTTCCAGACTGAGCTTGTGGTGCTGTGTCACAATACCTAGCTACTATTTATTGAGTACTTACCAAGTATTGGGCACCGTGCCAGAAACTTTATATACATTATCTCATTTATCCTGATACCAACCACATAAAGCCAATATTATCTATCCATGGGGCTGTCTCGTACGATTGTCCAGGTTGTTCACTGCACAAGGGTCCCCGTCCAGGAAGACGTGTGAAGGCCCAAATACCCCCCAGCACTCCACTCACCAACAATACCCTGCAGACCTGTGTCTATACCAAGTCCTGTTCACCTTATGTTCCAGTCGAGGGAAGCAGGCTCAGAGTAGATGAAATGACTGGTCCAAGGCCCCAAAACTAACGCATAGCAGATAGAGGCTTCAAACTCGGGTCTGTCTGACTCCAAAACCTCTCACTTACCCAGGACATTCTGTGTTCAGGCCTGTTTACTCAGACTCCTCTCTACCTTCCTCTTTCCTTCGCACCCAACTGCTCAGAGTCCTCAGGACAGTGTGAGCAAGAGCCCGGGCTGGAAGCAGGCCACTAGCTCGCGGTCCTGGCTCTGCCTGCCCTTCACATTTCCTCTCCACATCTCATTCTCCTCATCTGTGAAGTGGACACGCCAAGTAGAGCTCTTCAGGAGAAAGCAACAGAGACCAACTTGGGCTTACTGAAACAATATCAACGACAACAAAAATGCCCTGGAAGGATTTGGGGCTGCCCATAGAATGGAAGGAGGAGATAAACCAGGCCTGGGAAATATGGGGCTATTATATGGGGCTATTCTATGGGGCTGCCCATAGAATGGAAGGAGGAGAAAAACCAGGCCAGAAACCATGGCCACTCAAGGATTCACCAGCAGGGACCAGGGAATGACACCTTTAGGTTAGTTCCCGAAATAAAAAACCAGGCCCTGTGGTCAGAAGGGGGAATGGTTGCCGCAGCCCCCACAGTTCAAGCCCACCGCAAAGCAGAGGACGGCCTCCTGGTAGGGATGACTCGAATCATGTGGACTCTGGGAGGGAAGCCCCTGGAAGGCCACAAAGTAGCATAAGATGTGAGGAGCATCTCTCTGTCCCTCCCAGCCGGTGTGGGGAAGGAGGGTGAGCAGAGCTGCCTTCTCATCCCCGCTCTGCCTCCGACTGGTCATATGCCCTTGGGCAAGTCACTTTTCCTTCGGGAGCAGACTTTCTTCATCCATAGAAGGAGAGTGATCATCTTCAGAACCTTTAGTAACCCATCATCCCAGAGGAATCTGGGATGTTAAAAGATATTCCTGGGAGCGATTGCTCAACCTGAAAGAATGTATCACGAATGGTGGAATTTCAGGCATCCCTGAAGATGGTATTGGGTGGGGTTTTGTGTGTGACACCCAGTGGAAAAACACCCACCTCACCTGGGAGGCTGAGCAGGGAGAGGGGCAGCTCAGGCCCAGGGCCCCCACCTCATGCCTCTGGAACCTTTGGCATGAGAGGGCTGTGGGGCCCCTCGCTCGGGGGCAAGAGGTGGGTCACTCCGGAGATTTCATTCCCCGGAGGTGTTCCAGGCAGAAGAAATACGGCCAGCCACCCAGAGACATGTGGCCTCTGGACCCCTTGTGTCCCAGAGCCTTTGTTGAAGGGACACACAGATGTGGGATGGCACACGGAGGACATCAGTTGTGCAAGGAGGACAGCAAGTCTCCTCTCTGGGCCTCAGTTTCCACCTCTGTCAAGCGGGGATAAGGTCACCGTTACAGCAACCTCCTGGGGCCCTTCTGAGGACCAAATGGAAGCATGCACAGGAGAGAAAACCTAAGGAACCGTAGGGCCCTGGTGCTGAGCAAGGACTGGCTTGAAAGCTTCCTGGGGCAGGACCTGTGTCTGCCCCCTTCCCTGCTGTGCCCTCCGTGCGGCTCGGGGTCCGGCCTGCCGCAGGGGCCCCAAGATGGTTGGTTGAACATTAGGAGCTCACAGGTCATATGGACTTACCTTCCCAACACCGCTCTAAGAATTTTCCACGTACGTACTCTTTTAATCTTTACAATCATAGGGATGCCGTTCTCCTCTCTATTTAGAGATAAAGAATGGGAAGCAGAGCCCGCATCGCCTGCCCACGGCCCCGCCACTAGGAAGATGTCGAGCTGGGCTTTGAACCCAGGCGGTCTGGCTGCGGGGTCTGCGCTCTCAGACATAACTCGACCTGCTGAACGGCTGGGCAAGCGAGGGACTACATGAATGGATGCTCACAGGCATTTACGGATGAGTTCTGGGTTCAGACTTCTCCAGTCTCTCCGCTGGGGACACAAGCCGAAACTTCTCTTTTTATTAATCTATCGGCAGGTGCTGGTATTTCCAGAAGGTGCATCGCAAATACAGCAGTGCGACCCAAACTGGTCTTCTCCCCTTCCTCCCAACCCACTCATCCGTCCTCTTCCTCCTCTCCCCCGACTCCCCAATTTCAGCTCATGCTGTCCCTGAGGATAGTTGCCCAAGACAGAAACTTTCAAGTCACCGTGGACACCTTCCCATCTCTCACCTGGACAGTCCCCGGGCCCCCTCCTCAAGGTCACAGCAGACACTTTATCTCATACCAAGTTCATCCAGATGTCACCCCATCAGCCTCCACAGTCACTTAAGTCATAGTCACTTAAGAGGAGGGCTTATAAAAAGAGTGTCAGAGCATTTGGGGGACACGTTTTACTTTTTTATTTATTGTTTTAAGAGTGAGAGAGAGCGAGCACGAGCAGGGAAGAGGAAGAAGGAGAGAGAGAGACAAACTCCCCGCTGAGCAGGGAGCCTGATGCGGGACTCAATCCCAGGACCCTGGGATCATGACCTGAGCCGAAGGCAGACGCTTAACGACTGAGCCCCCCAGGCGCCCCATGGTGGAGGGGGCACGTCTTAGAGCCACCACACCTTCCCATCTCTCTGGGACTCTTGTGGTGGGGATCCGTTTCCCCTAGCTTGCCTCTGCAATTCTTCTTTTCCACGCGACCTTCTTCTGCTGGATTCGCTACCCTTCGCTCTTGACTTGCGAAGTCAAGAGGGAAGGCCCTCTCCTGGCAGCCTGAAGATCAAAGCCCCCCTTTCTTGATTTTCCCCAGTGTCACATGTCCAGATGTGGGAGATAAGCACTGACTCGTGGGGGCTGCCGTGAGGCCGTGAACAGATGCCTTCCCCCCACACATCAGACCTCTCTGCTCCCCACGGTCCTTCAGCCATCCTGGCCCCCCACCCTCCCGCCTGGGCCCCATCTTCCCACCAGACTGCCAGACCCTCCCCGACGCTCAACCCACTCACCTCTCCTCTTTCCTCTCCCTCTCCCAGTTCCACACCCTTTCATACCACAAACAACTACGTTCTCTCCCCCCTCCTTCCCAGTGCCTCCCAGCTGCGTCCACAATTACAATGTCTTTTTAGCCAAGAGAGCTGCTGCACACAGGCGGTTCCTTCCCCTAGGAGGCAATTCCCTCCCCTAGGAGGAATTCAGTTACCAGAATGTTCCCCTTTCTCCACTCTCGGGAGTTGGAAGGGCCCCAAGAGATTCCTCTCGCTCAACATCTGACCACGCTCCTGGGAGCCATATCACTTCTCACGGTTGGTCGTGGATGTGCCCTAGGGGTAGTGTGGTCAGATGTGTGTGGGAGATCCTGGTTAAGTTGGAACAGGCCTCCTCTGACTGCAGCACCACCAACTAGCACTTTCTGTGAGCAAGGAAATTCTCCGGTTGCTTCTGTACTGCATGGTAACTACCAGTCGTACACGTCTATCAAGCCCTTGGATTTATGGCTGGTGAGAAGGAGGTAATGAATTTTAAATTTTAATTGATTTTAATTAATTTTAACTTAAGTCATCACATGTGACTAGTGGCTACCATATTGGACAGCCCAGCCTCAGTCAGTCTTTAATATTCGAATAGGTGTTAAATGGTTTTTCCCAACATGTTTGGCCAAAGATTCAGTCTCTCTTTCTGTGGTATGCCCTTAATCCTTTTCTTTTTGCAGTTTGGGAAATGCTCCTCTGGTCCAATCTTTATTTGACAGCTGAAGGAACTGATCCCTGGAAGGAGAAGGGACTTTCCTAAGGTCACACAGCAAGTCAGAAGCCCAGCTGGGACTTGAACTCAGACCTCTTCTCTCTCCTTGTCCAGCTTTGCCCCTCTGATCCTTGGACAGCTTTCAGGCCTGAAGCCAAGAAGAAGGACAGACACTGAGTTTGCTTAACGTTCAACTCTGTGGCAGGACCTCACACATGCATGAACTCCTTTCATCCTCTCAATAATCCTGTGAGGTGGGAATCAGTTACCCCAATATACACATGGGGAAACCGAGGCTTAAAGGGAGGAAGCGACTTACCCAAAGCCATGTATGTGGCCATACTTGAAATGAGCAGAACTGCGTCCAAAACGTGCAATCAGCAGGAAAAAGGTGGGGAAGCGCCAGGAAGGAGAAGAATAAGTCTCCGTAAACAATGAACAAAGAATTAGGGTGGGGGGTAGGAGCACAGGGAACTGGCCTAGACCCAGAGGAAAATCAGGATAAGCAGAGAAAACGTTTGTGTAAACCAAAGCTAAAAATGACCCCAACCAACGCAGTCCAGGGATGGGCGGGCCTCTGGTCTCGGGCGGCCATTCTATAGGTTGGCTAGCGTCCAATGGGGAGGGTGGGGCGGGCAGCTGGTGTGAATGCTCTGACCAACCGGGGCAACCATGACAAGCCGGCGAGTGGAAGACCCAATCAGATCCTCTCTTACACGGGGTTTGGATTACAAAATGTAAAAATTGTTTCTAGCAGGGGAGTGAGGGAACGGTTGGGTTACCTTGACCTGAGCTTGCGTAAACACTGCAGTTGCAGACTTGAGCAAGTGAGCAATGGCTGGTTCGAAAGAAAGGATGACTTAAGAGCCTTCCACCAGTAATGAGTAATTAGGGACAATGGAAGATATTGTGCCATGTGGGTTGGTTAGTAGGAGCTCCATCATGGAGATTTGCAAGACTTGTGTGGGAAGATGGGGGCTGGGAGGCATCACTTACCCGCCCCCCCCACATTGGCTTAGAGAAGCCGCCCACACCCCTATTCTCAGCCTGCTCCCACAGCCCCTGGTCGTGGGCAGTGGGCGGTGGCCCCTGGCCCCCGGGATGGCTGCCAAGCCCAGCTGCTCACTCAGATTCACTCTTCTAGAATTTGCGATAGAGACCTAGGTACCGGGCCCTGTTGACTGTTTGAACTGAGAGGACCCGAAAAGCTGGGCCGGAGGCGACCAGGAGCCCTTCCAAAGCTAGCGCACAGGGGTGGGGGTGGGTTTTTCTGGTTTTGTTCCTGGCCCCTTGGGAGCTCTTGACCTTGCGTTGCACAAGGATCCTGCCAGTATCCCCACCCCCGACCCCCACTGATGCCTCAGCGGGCTGGGCTGAGTGGGTTCTGTCCTTGCAATTGAAGTGAAGCCAGTGTGTACTCGTGTGTCTGGGCCGTGGGGGAGTCCCGTATTAGAGGCTGTGCCCAGGAAAGCCCGTGTGCTTTGGGAGGGACAAGCCACTTTCCTCTGACCCTCAGTCTTCCCACTTGTGTGGGGAGGGAGGCGCTGGAGGAAAAGAGGTGCTTCTGATGGCCAGCTTTCTGTCGCAATCCTAAGTGCCTCAGAAAAACCACGTTCACTCGAGTCATTCGTTCTGCAAGCGTTCCTTGAAACCCTCTTATACGCCAAGCATTGTTCTAGGCAACAGGAATGAAGCAGTGAATGACACAAACACAAACAGAACCCTTTATACGATTGGCCTCAGTTTCCCTACCTGGAAAATGGGGCATTGAACCAAAAACTCCTTGAAGTTCCCCCAGACTAAAGTGTCTGTGGTTCACTGACCCGCCCCTAAAACTTGCTTGCCCTTAGCTCGGACAACCTGAATCTGTACTTGAGGCTCCTGGAGGGGGCCGCGCAGGGGAGCTGAAACCCGAGAGCGAGGTGGGTGGGCAGGGAGGGCTCCCAGGCTCATGTTGCAGACTCGGCTGGGCCTGCCAGCTGGCCTGGCCGCAACTCCATTCGCGGCCACCCTTCGTCTGCTCAGCGCTCCCGATTTAGCCTGGGGGCTGCCCCAGCCGCCCTGTGACTCAGCCGCCCAGGCTTCCCTCACCGTCCACCCTTCACCTGTTGGCGTGATGGATCCCCGGACACCAGGCAGAGGTCAAACACCAGGGCCACCACTTTTGGGCTGTGTTACCTCAGGCCAGCTTCTTATTCTCTGTGTGCCTTTGTGTTTCCCTCTGTGCAATGGGGATAATGATAGTATCCTACCTCACAGGTGATGGAATAATATATGGCTGGCACGTCAAGTGTTGCTATCTTATTACACACAGGTTCCTCATGGAGCAATGGGGCCGGACTGGGTTCCACAACGGGAGCCTCAGTTTTCTCCTCTATGGAGTGAGGATAATAAAGATGTTGGAAGGAGGGTGCCTGGGTGGCTCAGTGGGTTAAAGCCTCTGCCTTTGGCTCAGGTCATGATCTCAGGGTCCTGGGATCGAGCCCCGCATTGTGCTCTCTGCTCAGCAGGTAGCCTGCTCCCCCCACCCTACCCCCATCTGCCTCTCTGCCTACTTGTGGTCTCTCTCTCTCTTTCTCTCTCAAATAAATAAATTTTTTTTTAAAAATGATGTTGGAAGGATCACAGGCAAGGCAAAATGTCTCCGCATATGTTAGAATTCGTCCATCAGCAGTTGGACGACCTTGAGCAAATCTCTTCTCTGAGGCAGACCTCTCCTTCCTCTCATGCAAACCCTGGATATTGTTTGCCCTTCTCTTGGCACTTGGGGCTGCCAGGAAGCCCCCCCATCTACCCCTGCCCCAGAAGGGGTGTCGTTCCCTCACCTGCTGATCGGTTTAGGCAATCTTGGCCAATGGGAAGTGAGGGGAAGTCGGCAGGGATGCTGGGAGGGTCTCAGGCCTCTTAAAATGGGTGACAGGGAGGAGAGAGTTCCCTGCTTGCCTCTGGGTGACACTGTGGGCCATGTGGGGACTGTGAGGAAGGGATGGGCCAAGGCGCTGAGGAAGGAGCCCACAAAGAGGGAAAGAGCCCATATTCTGATGGTCTGTGGCGTCCCTGGATTACCGAGCTGGAACTGGCCAAATCTAGAACTTTGGGCGTTTTGTCAGATGAATGTCTTTATCATTTAAGCCACTCTGGGGTGGCTTTTCCATTACTGGAGCCGACAGAACCCTAAGAGGTAGACAGACTCCCCTGAGCCTCCGTTTTCTTATCTATAAAATGGAGATGATCATTCCCACCTTCCGGTTACTGTGGACAGTGAAAAGTCCAGTGGCCTCCGCCTAACAGGGGCTCCCTCTTGTTTCCTTCTGCCAGGCCCAGGACCAGGCACCCTTGGGCCGCATGGCTGAGTCGCTTCCTCCTGCTGGTGTGGCCCCAGGTCTCCAGTGTGCCTCCCAGGCTGACTTCATGTTCCCAGCGGGTCGACTCGGGGACCACCAGCGCCAATATCAACACCCCCCCCAAAACATACACAGAGAATCAAAGCAAGCCAGGGAACAGCACTGGGCCTTGTGCAGACAGGCGGTGGCTAGAAGCCTGGACGCCACGGCAGCCAGACCTCAGGTCTGAGTCACAGCGGGGCTACCACCTAGAAATGTGTCATCAGTTACACTCACTGCCTTACGTCTCAGCTGTTTGGTCCGTAAACTGGGAATCACAGCAGCACCTGCCTCACGGGCTATGATTAAATGGGCAAAGTGGTCAGGAGCTTGGCCCCTGTACATGGCCTGAAAGGGGCAGGTCTCTTCCATCCTTGAGTCCCCAGCTTGGTCCACCGCAGCTTCTGGGTCCTTCAGAGCCTGTCACTTCAGGGATCATCTTGTCCAGCTTGTTTTTGTTTTTGTTTTTTAGTAGTCCAACTTCCTGAGATAAAATCTTGTGTGAACGAACATTGAAGGAACATTCACAGTAGTTTCACTTCTCATAGCTAAAAACCGAAACGATCCAAACTGTCCCCAGCAGGTCAGTGGGTGAACAAATTATGGGGTTTCCATACTGCCCAGCATTACAAAGGAATGGCCCACCGAACCATGAGCCGACGCAGAGGAATCTCACAATAATCACTCTGAGTAAGAGAAGCCGGTGGAAAGAGAGGACCTACTGTGGGCTCCCACTTACATAGGATTCTCGGAAAGGCAATGAGAGAAGGAGATCAATGGTTTCTGGATTGTGGGGTAGGATTAAAAAAGGGCAGGGGGAACCTCTTGAGTGGATGGATATGTTCACTCTCTTATGTTGATGGACAAAACTTACCCAATGGTACTCTTTAAACATGTCAGTTTATTGTATATCCGTTTCCCTCAGTAAAGCTGTCAAAACAAAACCCAAAAATCTCATGTGAAAGCTGCATGTGTAAAAGTTTAAGAAGGGAACAGCTCTGGGTGGTGGGGGTGAGGCCTGGAATCCCAGCGCACGCCCTTGGCCTCTCCTCCGCCCCCCTCTCCCCCGCCCCCCAGACTCAGGAATATCCACGGCCCGCCTGGCCTTGACTGAGCGCAGTTGGAAAAACCACAGATGCTTCTGAGCAAGGCCAAGGGCCTTGCCTAGAGTCACACAGCCTGAGTGGAGTGCAGCCAGGACCAGAAGTCGGGTTTCCTTCCTGTGTAGCCAGAACTCTTTCTGGTAGGCGCCAGGGATCGGGGATCTGGTGGGTGTTCATCAAAGACCTCGAGGGGGGAGCCCACAGCACGAGGGGGACCCGGTCTGAGGTTCGAGTGTGTGCACAGCCCTAGACTGGGCTCTGAGGGGAGCCCAGAAGCAAGCAGGCCCCAGGTTCTTGTTCTTCATTTATTTATTTAATTATTTGACAGAGAGCTAGAGACCACAAGTAGGTAGAGCAGCAGGCTGAGGGAGAGAGAGAAGCTGGCTCCCCGCTGAGCAGAGAGCCCAGTACGAGGCTCGATCCCAGGACCCTGAGGCAAAGGCAGAGGCTTTAACCCACTGAGCCACTCAAGCGCCCGGCAGGCTCTTGTTCTTAAGGCTGCTGGGTCTCACTGGGAGCAAGACAGACCTGGGGTTCAGGAGGAATCAGGGACACAAAATCAAAAAGGTGGCTTGGTGTGACATCCCCGGGCTGGAGTACTATCGACGGCCTCGGTAGGGCTGGGAAATGTCTTCCCTGATGGAGGCTGGTGTCCTCTTGGTAGGACAGGCTGTGGGGGCTGGTCAATGAGACCAGGGGACTGCATAGACAGGGACTGAGAGGGAGGAATAGGGCCAACCCATCCAGGCCTTTCTATGGCAGATGCTGGGTCAGGCGATGACAGACTTCCTCACCAGTGAGCCCTCTGGAATGCTTGGAACTCAATGGTGACAGTCCAGAAGTTTCCCTTCCCCTACAGGGCCCTGGAATGGAGGGAGAGTTCTAAATAAGCACCCAGGGCTTTGGCCCTTCATCCTGCTCTGCCTTCTCTCTCGGGGACCTCTTGTGGGCAGGGGTGGAAACAGCCACTCCGGGACACTCAGCCGCCCTCGTGAGCCTGCCCACTTCCTGCCCCAGCTCCAGAGCAGCTGGGATTAAGGAAAACAACGATCTATTAGATTTAGACAGCTCTCTGCAGCCTGCAAGAAACGCTCACATAGGTCTTCACAAAAAATGTCTCTCCCCAGTCCTCACAATTCAGGCGAGAATCCTTATCCCCATTTTACAGATACGGAAACAGAGGCCCAGAGAGACGTGTAGTTTACCGGGGCCGTGAAGTAAGTGCTCAGAGTTTTGTTCAGGAACCCAAGGCTCTGGCCTCCTGGCTTTGTGCCAGCCTATTCCCACCTACCCTTGCGCTCCCGTAAATACTGAGAGGCACCGTCGTGTGATAGGCTCGGAGACATTCGAGCTGTGTTTGAGCTTCCTTTTGCTGCATTTTCTGTACTTACTTTACCCCCACCTCCCAGGTTTTGGTTTCCTTATCTGTAAAAGCGGGTAATAATAGTAACCACCCATCAGGGTTGGCGCGCGGAGGACCACGACGGTCACACATGAGGGGCTTGGCACACGGTGGGCGGAGAGCCCAGTAAATGACAGTGGCTGTTTTATGACAGGCCCTGGAGGGGAAGCCGTGCGGGCCCTGCAGCTCCGGCTCGTCCTGACTCCACCCTGCCCAGAGACTCAAACGAGATGGCAGATGGCAAAAGGCGTGCCGTGGGTGCCTTTCTCTCCACTGTGATGTGGATGGCCACACAAGACCCAGCTGTCTGAAGGCAGGCTTCTCCTGAAACTTCCTGTCTCCTTTGGACCGCAGGGAACTAAACATCCTAAAGCATCTCAGACACGCTGGTCCCAACTTCTGCTTTCCTCAGGGAAAACACCAAGGCCCAGAGAGGAGCGGGGACTCACTCAAGGTCACACAGCAAGGCAGGGTGGATACCGACCTAGAATTCTTCCCACTCGGCCTTGTGATTCCTTGGTCTCACCCCCCCCCCTCCCGCCCTCCCCGCAACAAAGCAGACTGACGAGGAGAATCCTGGAAATTGTTGCGGATTGTTTAAGGGTAAGTTTAGGACATCAGAATTACAACTTAGCAGGAGCAGCAAGTGGAAAGACGAATAGGATAGATCAGGAGTCATGAGAACAGGGTGGCTCTCCCACCATGCACCGGTGATGGAACCATGGCATCTACTTTGTTGTAGGAGGAAGGACCAGAGGCACAGAGGGCCTGTCCTCCTCTCCCGGAGCCAGGCGCAGGAACCAGGGACCAACGGTGCCTTCTGGCATTTCTGAGGGACATTTCCCAGGGACACAGACAAGGTGGATCTGGAGAATGAGATGAGGAAGAGAAAGGCACTTCCCTCGAGGCACGGGGGTGGGGGGTGGTATGAATTAGGGCGTTAGCATTTGCATGAATCATAACACCCAGCTCAAACTAACTTGAACAATAAGGGGAACTGACGAACACTAGTAAGTAATTAAATAACTAATAAGTATCCAAGGGTTCAGAGATGGATCCTCAGGCACGAGCTCATGCAGCAGCTCAAGTGATCTCCCCGCAATGACCCAAAGTCCAGTCTTTTTTTTTTTTTTAAAGATTTTATTTATTTATTTACTTCACAGAGAGATCACAAGTAGGCAGAGAGGCAGGCGGGGGGTGGGGGGTGGTGGTGGTGGAAGCAGGCTCCCTGCTGAGCAGAGAGTCTGATGTGGGGCTCGATCCCAGGACCCTGAGATCATGGCCTGAGCTGAAGGCAGAGGCTTTAACCCACTGAGCCATCCAGGTGCCCCTCAGTCCAGAATCTTTGACACCTTCCTTCAAAGGGACCCTAATTAGGGGCTCCTGGTTGGTGCAGTTAGCTGAGCGTCTGACTCTTGGCTTTGGCTCAGGTCATGAGCTCAGGGTGGTAAGATCGAGTCCCAAGTTGGGCTCCACGCTCAGCAGTGAGTCTATTTGAGATTCTCTCTCCCTCTGCCCTCCTTCCCCATAAATAAATAAATCCTAAAAAAAAAAAAAAAAAAGGAAGCCAAATCATCCTCCCCTTGAATGGTGGGTTGGACTGTCACTTGAACTTAGAAAAGAGGAAATGACAGTACACAACTTGAGAGACCAGACCATAGAAGGCACCGTTGGTTCCTTCCCTGTCTTCATCACTCACTCTGGTGGAAGCCATCGGCCACGGAGAGGCCCCCTTGGTGAGGAATGGAGGCCTCCTGCCTCTAGCCATTCGAGCGCGCCATTTTGGATGGGGATCCTCTGGCCCCAGTAAAGCCTTCAGATGAGTGCAGCCCTCACCAACATCTCTACAAACCCGAGACCCTGGGCCAGAACCACCCACCTGGGCCTCCTCCGAGTCCCGACCCTCAACCATGGGAAATATCGTTCATTGTTTTAAGCCCTTAGGCTCAGAGTGATTTGTTGCCCAACAATGGTGACTAATAAAAGCAGGGACAAACTTCTATTTCTCTATGAAGTCTCTGGGCTGCCTTCCTCTGTATGTTGGCCTTCTCAGACGGAATCCTCTCTGGGCACGAAGAGCTGCTGCGCTCTGGGCGCTTCCATCCCCTCCCCAAACTGTGTGGGGGAGCCCTCTCCTGGCCCTCCTGCAGAAGCCGGCAGCAGCTCCTCTCGGCACCACTGGCTCTGATGAAGATGTGTCCGTTGTCACAGTGGGGGAGTGGGATGACGTGTGGCTCGGCCTAAGCCCCCTGAACCCACCCCCACCCAAGCCCAGGGGATTGCAATAGCGCCAACTCGGGCTCTGACGGTGGGACAGATGGGGAACCCATGCTGGGAGGCTGCGCAATAGCTGTGATGTCAGGCCAATGGAGGTGGAATGCTCAGGGACAGGAAAGTCCCCCCCAGGCCCCAGAGAATCCCCCAGGGTACGGTGATAACGGCTTAGAAGTTGTGGGCTCTGCGGTCAGCCAGGAGCCAAATCCTGCTTCTACTGCTCACCAGCTGATGTGACCTTTCTGTGCCTCAGTTCCTTCACCTAGAAAATGGGGTTAGGATGCCCAGGAACACAGGTGGAAGAGCGAAATGAGGTGCAGTAAAAGGCTCGAGAACCAAGTCCTACTATTCATCCCAAGTATGCACTGGGCGCTCACTGCTGCTCAGTCGTCTCCTGCTCCAGCTGGGCCAAAAGGGCACCCAAAGGAACGAACTATGGTCAGGTCTTTGTCTTGGGGACCCTGGCGCTTGGCACACGGGGTGTACATGCTGAGCTGAGCGGAGTCCTTTGGAAAAGGCTGTAAATGTTCTTTGCGGCTCCAAGGGACAGAGCTAAGCCCAGGGCTTAATTTAGGAAGTTGTGGGAGTTTTAGGCATCAGGATGCAATTTGCTCTAAAGGAGAACTTTCAAGTAATAAGAATAGAACCACCCATAGGTATCAGTGGGAAAAAAATGTAAGAAATATTTGTTGTTGAAGACTTACTCTGGGCCAGGCGTGGTGCTAAGCCTGTCTGCAAGTCCCGCGTCATTTCATCCTCATGACGAGGTAAATACTATCATTAGCCCCATTTCCCAGGCGAGGAAACTGACGCACAGAACTGAGCTCGTTCACTAACTCGTTCACCAAATGAACGCCTCGCCTGTGCCAGGCCCCGGGGATTCAGCCAGAAATGAAGTAGACACACCTGCTGGATGGATAAGGAGCAAAGCAGGGATGTGAGAACCCAGCTGGGGAGTCGCCAGAGCCCCAGCGCCTGAGCACTACCTGGATTCCTTCCAGAAGAGGAGCCTCAGAAAGCAGGGAATCTCCAGTCACCAAAAGGTGTGCAAGCTGGGGGCTGGCTGCGAAGGAATTCTGGTTTGGGAGGTACTGGAGCCAGGGGGCTGCAAGAGCCCTGCACCTGTCAAGCTCCGGAACCCTGCGGAGAGCCTCTGAGCACGAGGGACCTCTTGTGGCCAGGGAGAAAGGGATGGAGGGAAAGGGACAAAGGAGAAGTCATAGCAGGATTCACTTTTGTCAGCTCCTGCGGCCGGCACCCAGGGCCGGGGCGCCACCTAGTGGAAGAGTGTGGGAACACCGCTAAAGCCCAAGCCACAAGGAGGAGCTAGCAGCAGGTGGAGAAAGTGACAGAGGAGTGTTGCTGGGCTGCAGTCAGGAGCCCTTCCTCAGTGTTGCAGGGCCTTCTGGGCATAATACTGTATAGGATGTGAGGCGTATACATTGGAAGATGGACCCTAAGACACTTCTTTCCTCTCCACATTGTAAATTCCCTAAAAGGGGATGCAGTTTAAATAGACCACAATGCATCTTCCAATCGCCACCATCGCAGATGTGATGACACAGGGTCCTGACTCCCACTGGTGGAGCCCTGCTGATGGGCCGCGCACAGGCCAGGCCCTTCACATGATGGTCTTCCTCAACTTACAGAAAAGGTAAGAAACAGAGGCCGAGGCAGGTGAAGTTACCTGCCCGGCCTCCCAGGCGGTCTATGGTGAGAAGCTGGCTGCAGAACATTATTCTAGTCCACCGATGCACTGCCCTGCTGTCTTGATCTCCTGCCCCCAGTCACATGGTTTCATCGCCACGGATGCCCCTCTGTCCCATCCCACTTCCCCGACAAATGCCATGAACTCCTGGGGCAGCGCCTGGGTTTGGCTCATCCATTAATCCTCCCTCAAGCCCTGGGAGAGGCATACTGTTGTTACCAATTTACTTGTAGAGCTGAGAGTTTAGAAAGGCATCTAAAAATCTTGTAAAATGGCTAGGTAAGAAGTAGCAGGGGGAACTAGAGCTGTGTTTTGCTGTGGGCATGGAGTGAGTCATCTAATTTCCAAATGTCCTGGTTAAACATTTAAAATATATTCTGCAATTTTAGTTCACGATCTGCCCAATGGAAAGAAAAAACAGATTACGTGTACATGGTAGGACCCTGATATATACTTATAAACAGGTAGGAAAAAAACCTGGTTTGTTCTGTATGTAAGAGGGGAGCTCGGTGTGACCTGGGCACAGTCAGGTGGAGAACCTGGCCTGAGACAGGTGGCCTTGGTTGTATTTGGATAGTGGGATGGTCAACTTTTTTTTTTCCCCCAATTCTCTAAAAGTCAGCATGCATTTTCTTTTTAATTGGAAAACATAATCTTAAATACATTTTAAGTCCAAAAGGATTCGGACATTAGGAGACAAGAAAGAACATTCCAGGCAGAGACTAGCAAGAGAATAAGAAGAAAATGGAAGTGGAGGATCACAGGCCATGAGCCCTGACCCGGCCTTGGGCACCCGACACCGGGCAGGTGCTCAGCACATTGTGGCTGCTTGGGGAGGTCCCGCTGGTCTGGTGGGATTCCCCCTCCAGGTGGGGCTGAGACCAGTCAGACTCGTTTCCCCTAAGTCCTGTTGCTTATGTAGGCCCAAGCCTCCAGACTTAAAATGCCAGAAGGGTCCCTGCCTGGTTGTGTACAAAGAACAGATGTTGGACTCTTGGATTCACAAAGGCCATTCTTGCGTATGTGCCTAGATGGGGGTTTTTCCTTCCCGTTACCAAGACCCGCTGAAAGCAGGTCTTCCTGCTTCCTTCCGAGGCACCTGGCTAACCGCACTGGGTCCACTTTCTCTCAGCACAGCACAATTAGAAGGTGGGAGACATTAACAGCCCCCGGCCAAGACAGTGAGATGAAGCGGGAAAGTACACGGAGGATTTACTATGGTGGGGCAGTCTGTTCTCCTTTGGACTTTTTCTGTAGACAAGGGCTAGGCTAGATAGATCACTGGTTTTCACATAGTCTGGGGTTGTGGATCCCTTTATTCAAACAGAACACAAGGGAAAAGTCCAAAGTTAAAAGAAAAAAAGATGCATCTGTATGTATCTCTAGATCTACGTATCAAAGCAGAGTCAAGCACTTGCTTGCAAAGGCTTACGTTTCGAGGCACCTAGGTGGCTCAGTGGGTTAAAAGCCTCTGCCTTTGGTTCAGGGTCATGATCTCAGGGTCCTGGGATCCAGCCCCGCATCGCATCGGGCTGCCTGCTCAGCAGGAGGCCTGCTTCTCCTGCTACCATTCCCTCCACTTGTATTCCCTCTCTCGCTGTGTTTCTGTCAAATAAATAAAATCTTTAAAAAAAAAAAAGCCTCTGCCTTTGGTTCAGGGTCACGATCTCGGGGTCTTGGGATCGAGCCCTGAATCGTGCTCTCTGGTTGGCGGGGAGTCTGCTCCCCTCCCCCCTCTGCCTAGTTGTGATCTCTGTCAAATAAGTAAATAAAATCTTAAAAAAAAGGCTTACGTTTCTCATCCCTGTCCTTCCACAAAGGTGGGTACACACACTGTGCCTTTCCGAGAAAATCTGATCTGTAACTCGCCCCACTTAGGGCACTGCAGGACAGTTTAGAAACTGGTGGACCTGGGGCGCCTGGGTGGCTCAGTCGTTAAGCGTCTGCCTTCGGCCCAGGTCAGATCCCAGGGGTCTGGGATCGAGCCCCGCATCGGGCTCCCTGCTCCGTGGGAAGCCTGCTTCTCCCGCTACCATTCCCTCTGCTTGTGCTCCCTCTCTCGCTGTGTTTCTCTCTGTCAAATAAATAAAATCTTTAAAAAAAAAAAAAAAGAAACTGGTGGACCAGATGATCTGTGAGGTAGTGGCTTTCCGTTTCGCTATGAATGAGACTACATTTTACACTGCAGCCCAGGACACAAACAGACATATGCACACGTGGGCAGACACACATGGCAGCAAACAATACTTAACCTACTACAATTCACCCTCAAATTATTATTTCATTTTTTTCTTTTAATGCTAGTTGTGATTCAGTACATTTTACAATCCCTACTGCCTTTCAACCTGCGGTCTCACAAAGCACTTCTTCAAGCTAGTTTCCACCTTTAAGAGTATGACTGCTCCCTCTGGTTAGAGGAATCCATAGCCCTCTGCACCTAGGCTGCCACTCTTGGGAATCCTGGGAGCATATCAGCTCTTCCTCCCCTCTGAGACATCTGAAATAAAAGGACATCCCGCCAAAACCCCTTATGATATACCAGACAGATATATTCAGAAAAAACACAGTTTGGGGCGTCTACGTGGCCCAGTCAGTTAAGCGTCTGATTTCAGCTCAGTTCATGATCCCGGGGTCCTGGGATCAGACCCTGCGTTGGACTCTGCTCGGCAGGGAGAATCTGCTTGAGGATTCTTTCTCCCTCTGCTCCTCCCCCAACTCACACACTCACTCTAATAAATACATCTATTTTAAAAGAGGGGCCGTGGGGCGCCTGGGTGGCTCAGTGGGTTAAAGCCTCTGCCTTCGGCCCAGATCATGATCTCAGGGTCCTGGGATTGAGCCCCGTGTTAGGCTCTCTGCTCAGCGGGGAGCCTGCTTCCCCCCCCTCTCTCTGCCTACTTGTGATCTCTGTCAAATAAATAAATAAAATCTTTAAAATAAATAAATAGAAGAGGGGCCGCCTGGGGGGCTCAGTTGGTTAAGCAACTGCTTTCAGCTCAGATCATGATCCTGGAGTCCCAGGATTGAGTTTCCTCTGACCCTCCCCCTTGTCATGCTCTCTCTCATTCTCTCTCAAATAAATAGTAAAATCTTAAAAGTAAGTACATAAATAAGATGTAAAAAAAGAAAAAGAATGGGGTGCCTGGGTGGCTCATCGTTTTAAGCATTTACCTTCAGCTCAGGTCATGATCCCAGGGTCCTAGAATCGAGCTCCGCATAGGGGTTCCCTGCTCTGCAGGGAGCCTGCTTCTTCCTCTGCCTATGCTATCAAATAAATAAAATCTTAAAAAAAAAAAAAAAAAAAAATACTGAGTTCTTTGTCAGATGGTAGGAGGGATAATATTAACTAGACCTGCATCTACCCCTTACCTTAAGTAAGGCACTCTCCCTACTCTCCTCATATCCTTTATAGAAGGGGACAAATTGGGTCACAGCCCTCCAAATCATCTGACAAGTGAATTATTAGCTCTACTCTACAGATCCTGAGAGTTCTGGATCCAAACTTATGGAAATTCTGAAAAATTTCCATGCAGATACAAATCAGCTTCAAAGGATACTGTGGTTTACTGAAAGATTAAGAGGTGCTCAACATCATTAGCCATTGGGGAAACACAGATCAAGCCCCAATGAGATACCACTTCACACCCACGAGGATAGTCATAATCAAATGACAGATAAGCAGTGCTGGTAAGGATGTGCAAACATAGGAACCGTCACACACAGCTGGTGGGAAAGCAAGAGGGTGCACCTGCTTTGGAATGGTCTACCTGTTTCTAAAAAAGTCAAGTCACCACATGACCCAGCAATTCCACTCCTAGATGTATATACCCAAGAGAAAACATGTCCAGAAAACCTTATGTGCAAATGTTCTCAGCAGCTTTATTCCTAAGAACCTCAAAGTGGAAACAGCCCAAACAGTCAACTGTTGAATGGATAAACAAGATGTGATAGATCCATACAAGGGAGTACCATCTGGCAGCTTAAAAAATGAGGTACTACTGGGGTGCCTCAGTCGTTAAGCGTCTGCCTTTGGCTCAGGTCATGATCCCAGTAGCCTAGGATTGAGCCCTGCATTGGGCTCCTTGCTTGGCTGGAAGCCCTCTCCTATCCCTCTGCTTGTGTTCCTTCTCTGGCTGTGTCTCTGCCAAATAGATAAAATCTTAAAAAAAAAAAAAAAAAGAGGTATTATGGTTGAACCTTGAAACATTATGCTAAATGAAAGAAACCAGATACAAAAGGCCACATCTTGTATGATGCCAATGACATGTCCGGAATAGAACTATAGACAGGAAGTAGTCACCAGGGGGCTGGTGCTGAGGGGACTGTCAGGAGAACGGGAAGGTACTGCTAATGGGCACAGAGTTTCTTTCTAGGGCAATGAAAATGTTCTGGAATAGACAGTGGTGGCGGTCACGAACGTATGAAATACCACTGAGTCGCACACTTTAAAATAGGAAATTTTATGCTGAGTTATATCTAAAAAGCAAAAGGAAAGAAAATTGCACTGAAGAGGGCTGTGATCAGTTAACATCTTTCATAGGCACATAAACCAAAATTTTTCATTACTAGAATGGATACACGTAATAGAGCTGAAAAAATAGGAATCTCTTTGTGCTATCATTGAATGATAAGTACCAATTAATATATTAAAAAAAACTCTTTTGAGGGGCGCCTGGGTGGCTCAGCCGTTAAACGTCTGCCTTCGGCCCAGGTCAGATCCCAGGGTCCTGGGATCGAGCCCGCATCAGGCTCTCTGCACGGCAGGGAGCTTGCTTCTCCTGCTACCATTCCCTCTGCTTGTGTTCCCTCTCTTGCTGTGTTTCCATCAAATAAATAAAATCTTTAAAAAAAAAAAAAACAAAAAACTCTTTTGAAACCACTTTGAGGTGGTATCCACCATTATTCCCCTTATTTCAGAAAGAGGAGATGGTAGCACTTAGCTCAAGTGTAACTTGACCAAGGTTATACAGAAATCTAGGGTAGAAACCCGTCCACACAATGTTCTGTCCACTCCAAATTGTTGTTTGCCATGTTTATATCCCCAGTAAGCAAATACTCCTTGTGGGCAGTAATCACTGTCTTGTCTTTTTTTTTTTTTTTTAAGAGAGAATGAGCAGAGGGAGGGACAGGGATAAAGAGCAGAGGGAGAGGGAGGGAGAGAATCCCAACCACACTCCATGCCCAACACCTGATGCAGGACTCGATCCCATGACCCTGAGATCACCACCTGGGCCAAAACCAAGAGTCAGACGCTCAACTGAATGAGCCACCCAGGTGCCCGTTTTTTCATTTTCTCTACCTCAAACCCTATCTAGTAGCATTTGGCAAGTATAGTGACAAGTCAATTAAATTCATTCATTCATTCATCAAGTATCTGTGTTTCTACTACATATCAGGCACTGGTAAGACTCACGGAACAAGGGGCGCCTGGGTGGCTCAGTTGTTAACCGTCTGCCTTCGGCCCAGGTCATGGTCCCGGGGTCCTGGGATCAAGCCCCACATCGGGCTCCTATGCTCGGCAGGAAGCCTGCTTCTCCTGCTTACATTCCCTCTGCTTGTGTTCCCTCTCCCCTCTCTCTGTCCAATGAATAAAATCTTTAAAAAAAAAAAAAAAGACTCACGGAACAAGACCAAGTTCCTAGAGACCAAAAATGTATACCATTCCAGGTACTAATAATTGCTCTATGTGAGAACAAGAGAAGAGGGAGGTCAGGAAGATTGCCTGAGGAAATCAAGTAAGGAAATAAGCCACAAGATCAGAAGGCAGTGTCTTCTGGGATGAGGAAACAGTGGGAAGGAAGGTCCTAAGAGAGAAATCAACTTTGATGAGTCAGAGGAGGAGCAAGGTAGCAGGTATGGTATGAGCAGACTGAAGGGTGGCAATGAGGTTGTCAAAGCAGATTGAACCCAGTGCTGTCAGGCCTTAGTAAAAAATCTGGATTTTATGAGGCAGAAAGCTATCAGAGGGCTTTGAGCAGTACCAGGACCTGGCTCAAGCCACTGGGAATGGAATGGCCTTTGTGTGCTCAAGTGTTGGAGGGCAGATGATACTGCTGACAGTATTAACTCAATTTTGAGTAAATGAGGATGACAAGGACTGAAATAAGATGCGGGTAAGAACAGAGGACGGCATTTAAAAATTCTATTTTGGACATATTCAATTTGGCATCTCTTGTTTGAGTTATCACGTTAAGTAGCTGGATAGGGTCTAGGTCAGGGGTTAAAAGTTTAGACCGCAGAGAAACTTGACAAACCAACAAAATGATGACTTTTAAAGTCAAGGGAGTAGGGATTAAATGTAGAGAAAGCCACCAAGGACAAAGACAAACTCCACCACTTTGTGTTTGAAAGGAGCCAGTAGATATAAATGGACCAGCCAGTGAAATGGGAAGAAAACCAGTTCTGGAAGGTTCCACAGTGTTGTTTCCTAGAATCCAAGTGAAAAAAATGCTTCAACAAAGGAGTCAACAACTGAGCCAAATCCAGTCAAGGACCAGGAAAGGATCAAGAATTGATCATTCAGATTGACAAAACGGGGGCTACTGCTGACCTTAACAGGTAGTTCGTCAAGTGGAGGGAAAAAAAAGCATATTGAAAGAATGGGATGAGGGAACACATGGAGTGAATGAATGAATGGCAGGCTAGATAGGTATAATGACCCCAGTGATGTTCACTGGTTTGCTCACATTGGGAGGGATAAGAGGGATAAGTCAATCAACAACCATTTAAAAAATATTCTGTTCTTTTCCTAAATCACAAAATTAAAAAAAATAAAAAATAAAAAACCCCAAAGAAGTCACATGGAAGATCTCGACGCTTCCATTGCAGCATGCAGGTTAGTGATCGACCAGACTACTTCAGTTCACTTACAGACGCAGCTTCATTTAAGTTTTGCTTCCTTACAAATCACTCTAAAAACTCACCTGTAAAAAAAGGTCCCTTTAGGTCCATATCCCTCAGATAAAAACCATTCCACTGAGTCTTAAAATGTGTAGACATTTTCTATTGGTTTCAAATACCAAAAATTATCATCACGTTAACTGCCCACGTATCACCCCGCTCAGCTTCATGATGTCAAAGATTCCCTTTTAACTTTTTTTTTAAATCACAGAGGGAGAGAGAACACGAAGCAGGAGGAGTGTCAGGCAGAGGGAGAAGCAGGCTCCCCGCTGAGCAAGCAAGGAGCCCCATACAGGACTCGATCCCAGAATCTTAGAATTATGACTTGAGTCGAAGGCAGCCAGCCGCTTAACCAGCTGAGCCACCTAGGTGTCCCTGCATTTAAACTTCTTTCTTATGTTGCTATTTTACCTTCTACAAACCAATTCCAAGTTTCCTCAAGTCACTTTGCTCTGCTAAATATTAAGTGCAAAAATGACTTGCTTATCATTAAACATGCACAACGTAAGAGGGAGGTTGCTCCAGTCATTAGCCTTCCCTCCTTCACTTCCTGGAATGTACCAGGCTCCTTCTGCCTCTCAGGCTGTACACAGATACCTCTCTGCTTGAACTGCTTGGTTGACTTTGCCCTATCATGTATGTTCCAATCATACCATACATTCTCCCTTCATAGCACTTATTACATTATTAAAATAAAGACGGTAGAATAATTTCATCACCTTTTATTTCCCTTGCCCAACCCTTACTGTGCCAAAGGTGCCATGGGGGTAAAAACAAAGGCTTAACTGTAAGATTTAAAAAAAAAAAAAAGGGGGGTTCCTGCAGTATTGAGACGGTTAAGTAAAAGTGAGTGGCCAATATTTTTA
>CM053606.1:15210870-15234757 GCA_028646535.1 Procyon lotor | reverse complement strand
AAAAACAAAAAACAAAAACAAACAAACAAAAAAAAACCAAAAACAGTGAAAACGAGACACTATTTCAAAGTCTGGGCCCTTCCAGCCTTCCAAATACGAGAGCTCTGAAAGTTGTATATATACCAATTGGAAGAACAAGACAAAATTATGAATGGAGCCATGACATTTCATAAAACAAACTTTTATATAACTGAAGGATCCTTCCTGGGACTAGTTAATTGCCTTTACAAAAAAAACAACAGAATAGAATGAAATTCCAGTGTTCCAAATCAACTTGTTACACATCAATATAAACCCACAGTGTCCTGGCAAACAACATGCTTTCATTTTCTGTCTCATCCTAGAGCTCGAATCCTGATTCATTTCAGCAGAGACTCCACAGGCAACAGGAAAGATTGTGGCATTAAAATATTCATTTATACTTTTGTGGTAGTTCAACAGTGGTCTTATTTCTGGGCAAGCTTGCAAACCATACAAGGTTGGAAGCATCATAACTTAAATGGGTGCTAAGTAAGACTCAAATGAGAAAAAATAAAGGAAAAAATGAAAAGAAAGGAAAATCTCTGGGAATAGCCAAGGCCTTTAAAGAAACCATAAAAATGCCAACAATATTGAAACCCCCTTTTTTAAAAAGGGGATTTTTTTTTGGCTTAAAATATTTCACTCTAAATGAATTTATGTCAGCTGTCAATGAAAGAATGTCACTAATACACTGTGGACACCTTTTGCAATGTAAATCCATGCCCTTTTTTTTTTTTTACATGGTGAACTTCAACCTAGCAATTATTACAACAAATGTTATAGTCTAAAGCTCAAACACATTTTAGCAATTTTGAAATTGAATTGCGTACAAACCAAATAAAATGTACATCGTGACACACATTCCCGCCTAAGACTGTGGGGACACTTGAGCCTTCCGCATCGACCTCAGCGCCTTTTCGCGCAGGTGCTTTTCTAAGTCGTCGAGGTTGTCTTCAGGTTCGCTTTCGGTCTCCTAAAACCAGAGGGGTCACACTGGTGAGTTCTGAGACACTGGCGAAGAGGTGTAGGGCGCAGGGCAGAACCACATCATGGCGGCGGCTGCACAGCTCTATGAATACACTAAAAACCCCTCAATCACATACTTTCTTTTCTTTTTTTTTTAATTTAAGTAATCTCTACACCCAATGTGGGGCTCAAACTCACAACCTTGAGATCAAGAGCTGCGTGCTCTACTGAGCCAGCCAGGAACCCCTGAATCACATACTTTCAATAGGTGAATGGCACGTTAATTGTATCTCAAAGAAGTTATTTTTAAAATTTACATTAAGCTTTTGGCAGCCATTCATGTTCTTCTCCTTAGTCTTGGCAAATTCCTGTTCTTGGCAGATGATCAAGAATGATGATAGATCAGGAGAGAGCTAACTAACAGCCGAATAGCCATTATTGTAAAAAAAAAAAAAAATCTCTAGCTCCTCCCCAACATCAAATGATTTAGCGAACGGTAGGAAGTGCAAGGCACACGTACCTTCTTAGGCTCGGGCTCTGCCTCTGGTTCCTCCTGTGCTGATGTGGTCGTGGGGGCAGCGGGGGCCGCAGGGGTGACGGCTGCTGCTGCTGCTGCAGCGGCTGCAGCCACAGCCTTTTCCTTCTTATGTTTTTTGTGCTTCTTGTGCTTCTTATCCTTTTTGTGTTTCTTGTCCTTCTTTTTCTTCTTCTTCTTTCCACCTCCTTCTGGGTCTGAGTTCTAGAAATCCAGAAAAATTGCAACAATAAAATCAATCAGATTAAAGTGCTGTCCAACTACACATTTTATTTTCTCAATGAATAACTAAATGGACAAATCTCAGGACTTCCTAAGGCTTCAAGGGGAGAAAAAGGCCCCAAAGCAATCCCTGCCAAGAAAAGTACATTGAAATGAAAATCACACTGCAAGCAAAGATGCTCTTCACAGATATGAAGAGTCAGAATGGACCCTGAAGGAATGGATTCTTTACCATTTTCCCCAGCTAAGTGCACACGAAGCCACATTTCCCAACCACAAGCTGCCAGCCAGGTGGCCAGGATCCAGAGCCACCTCCAAACATTAAGGAAAGCAGCACGTGCAAAAGAAAGAAAAGTCTAAACTCAGCTAGGCCTGAGGTGAATTCTGACTCCTGAACCCGTTTCACCAAGTGAGCCCAGACAAGACTTCTTTTGAGTCCCTTCTGTAAACCTAAACAAAATGGGCACAGCAACCCCCGATAAAGCTGTTATGAGAATTAAATGGGTCTATCTGTAAACTGCTCGCAATACTAGTCCAATGGGAAGCAGGCTTTCAGGAAGTACCGCTGTTGTTCTAAACACACGCAGGTGGTGCGTGCTGCATCTCCAGCCACTGTGGGACTTCTCCCAGCTCTAGAACAGTCTCCTCATTAATGCACACATCTGACCCTTGAAAAACATGGAGCTTAGCGGCACCAACTCCCTATGTAGTTGAAAATTGGGATATAACTTTACCCCAAAATTAACAGTCTATGTAGACCAGCAGCCTTACGGGTAACACAAACAATCAACAAACACACATACTGGGTGTTACATATATTCTACATTATATTCTTATAATAAAATGAGCTAAAGATAATGTTACTAAGAAAAGTATGGAAGAAGAAAACACATTTACAGTGCTGTCCTGTATTCATCAAAAAACTTCACCTACGTGACCCTGCTCCATGCTGTTCAAGGGTCCAACTATTTATACCAAAATTATGCAAAGGGAAAGTTCTGTAGCAAATGAATCCCATCAGTGATTCTCAAATTTCACATTTCTAAGCAGTTACTTAAAATTCCTCAATCCATTCGCTTTGTTTGTAAAATAACTCAGGCACACCTACTGATAAGATGGACCTCTACCCACTGACTTGATACAATAAACCTGTTCAAGATCAGATTAATGACTCAAAGAGAGGAAAATAGTTTAAACCCAATACTTTAATATCCTAATCACATTTACACTTGACAAGGTATAAAACAAGTGTTATTCTTATTTATGCAGCTTGCCAGAGACACAATACTGTACTTTCCACTTCAGCTAGTATTTCACAGATTGCAAGGTTCATTTACTATGGGAATAATGTATTTCTACTATGGCGAAAAAAAGAATACTAAACATAAAGAAAAATTAAGATTATTCATCTTTTCCCATTCTAACATAAACCACTCTTAACATTTGGTACCTGCTTTGTCGTTTCCTTTATAAAAATGGAATTGTACTAACACACATGATCTAATTTTGAAAGTTTTGTGATGTTAAAGTATCCCCAAATGTGCCAAACACTATAGAAAACAGCAGAAAATACTAAGCTATTTTTCCCCCAGATAAAAGAATCATGAGTAACTTTATCTTTTCTGTTACTCTAGATTTTCTATATACACCAATTTTACCTACCAAGATTACAGAATCTCACAGTATTAGACATGGTGTCAAGTACCAGCTGGCTAGGATATGAAGCATGGACTGTGGTGCAACCACCACCCTTTAATTTCATATTTCACTGAAGGTCAGCTGACTATAGAAATTAACGCTGCTCTGAGCCACAAAAAAACCAAAAGCTTGTCTTTGCTTCCAAGTGACCACACAAAATTATAAAGGGTGTCCCAAACAGAGCAAACACATACCCTCGCTGGAGATGGGCTTGGTGTTGGGCTTTTAGCCTTTTTGACCGGTACCGCTGGTGACCAGTTAGTAGAGGGGGACTGGGACTGGACAGGAGACTGAGGGGCTGGGGGTTTTTTAGCTGCTGGCTCAGGAGATCCTGAGACAGATCGAGAGGACGAGACCCTCCTTACAGACTGAGGGCTTGGTGAGGCAGCCCTAGAAAGAGGGAAAGAACAAAACATTTAGTATCCAAGAGCAAAGGTCTTTCTTAAGAGAAAATAACCAACCACCATTTTATAACCAGGTCACAAACTAAATATTTTACCACTCAGCTGATTCTACAAACACACATACATCAAATTTGTATCAACTAAATCTCCTGGAAAACAACTGAAGCCCCATAATCCTCTATCCATTCTGTTAATGCTTCTTCCTATATGAAATCAATAATGCCAGTTCCTTGTACTTAAGACTGTTTTTATCAATCTTACAAAGACAAGCAAGAAATGTTCTATACATTACTTCAGAGTTCAATTTTGGAAGCACATCCCCCAATAAACCTGATACCCCTAAGAATCAGGTATAAAGTCCTATGGCATTTAGTTTGTGCCATAAGGAACTACTCCGAAAACAGAAAATGGATCTGTGAATAGTACCTTTAAGCTGCCTTAAAAGCCTGTATTCCCAGCTTATTCTTTTCTGTAATTTCTAAGTAAAAGGGGGAAAAAGCTTCCAAACATAAATAACTATGGAAGTTAGTGTTCCTAACCAAGAAAGCATAAAATATTTTTACTTTTTTGTCTTTTTGGGTTCCGGAGTCCTGGAGACTCTCCTAATGGGCCTAGTACTTGGAGAAGGGGACTGCCTTCTTTGGGGTGATGATGATGCTCCTCTTCGAACAGGTGGAGGACTTGAGGAGGTTTGAGGAGCTCGAGGCCGTGGTGAGGGCGAATGCCTTTTGTTTGGTTGTGGTGACCTGGGCTCACGCGTAGACCGGCTCGGGGAAGACCCTTTCCTATGCTTTGATGACAATGAAGGCGAACGTCTCTTGGTGACTGGGGAGCTTCTTTGTTTGGGAGGTGGAGAATGGGAGACCCGACGCTTTGGTGGTGGTGATGGTGATGCCCTTCTTTTAGGGGGGGGAGGGGGAGAAGCTGTTCTTCTCTTCGGAGGCGGAGAAGGAGAGTATCTCCTCTGTATCGGAGGAGAATATCTTCTTGGGGAAGGTGAGCGCCGGCGGGGGGGAGGAGAAGGAGTCCTAGGAAAAATATATCATTAAACTGAAAGGTCCAAAAGAGTAAGGCAACAGAATGCACAGAAAACTAACCAAAAGTTATGGCAAAACTGTAGTTAGGCACAGGTAAAGATAGTACATTTTTAACTGGAAATGCTATGCCATTATTCTCATTTAAGAAAAAGAAATGACTTTGTGCATTTGTTTATCCTAGATGACTAGAAAACAGGACATTCTGGGGGCGCCTGAGTGGCTCAGTGGGTTAAGCCTCTGCCTTCGGCTCAGGTACTGGGATCAAGCCCCACAAAGGGCTCTCTGCTCGCAGGGAGCCTGCTTCCTCCTCTCTTCCTACTTGTGATCTCTGTCAAGTAAATAAAATCTAAAAAAAAAAAAAAAAGGAAGAAAACAGGATATTCTGCTTAAGAGAGAAAATCTGAAGTTTCCAGAATGAATTCAAGTTTGTCAAAAGTCATTTTGACAGCATTCTGCCTCTGCTTCAAGTCATGAACTCAGTGTCCTGGGATCAACCCTCAAGTGGGGCTCCCTGCTCAGTGGGGAGTCTGCTTCTCGCCCCCACCTCGCCCCTGCTTATGCTCGCTCTCTCAAACAGATAAATGAAATCTTCAAAAAAAAAAAACCAAACAAAAAACAACAACAAAAAAAATCTATGTGGTGCTCTCCTGAACTGGCATTTGGACTTGGGAAGAGTTCACTTGCACACATTTTAGAAGATATCTCTACACCCATCCCACCCTGGCCAAGGAGAGACTTGGATTTTGTCTCAAAAAAACCACTTTTCAGTGGAAGTCTACACTAGGTAGGCAGAATGCATCCCTGTGGAAGTCCAAGCTGGCCTTCCGCTTAATTCCCACATAATCTTAATGTGCCTCTTAGAAATTCTAACTGAATATGACATTCCAACTGCCTAATTTGCTCCTGAAATGTTCAGACCTTAAGCTCAAAATATTTTCCTGCCTAGAATCAGATTAAATAAGCTTTTTGGACAACATGGTAGTGTGCACCTCCATTTCCTCACCTGAAAAATGGGAATACCGCCTACTGAGCAAGATCACTTCAAGGACTACAGGTTAAGTACATAAAGCACCTACAGCACTTTACTTCGCATATAATAGGCACTCAGTGCTGCTCGGTAATGTATTTGAGCAATGTCCTTACAAGTCTTTTCTATCTTTTATTTTAAAATCACTTTTGATTTATAGAAGAGCTATAAAAATAGATTTGCCACTTAACAGCTTCAAGGGCCTAACAAAAATGATCAAAACTATGAAATTAGCCATAGCATTTAATACTAACTAAAAAAATACAATCCCGGTTCCCCGCTGTCTCTTCTATGTTCCAAAAATCAGAATTCTGCATTATAGCTATGTGTCCTCAGTTCCTGCCAATATGTGACTATTCCTTTGCCTTTTATGACTGCCATTTTTAATCTATCTGTTAAGATTTCAGAGAGAAAGTGTGCGTAAACACAAGGGGGGGGGGTGGGGACACACACAGGACAGCAGAGGGATCAGCAGACCGGGACTCAATCCCAGGAGAATGGGATCATGACCTGAGCCGAAGACAGATGCCCAATTGACTGAGCCCCCAGGATTGCCATTTTTAAAAAGTACTAGTTAGTTACCTTGTAGAATAACCTTCAATTTAGGTTTGTCTGTTATTTCCTAACAAATCAGACTGAGGTTCTGTATAACTGATATGGATACCAGATAAGGCATCTGGGAATTCTACAATGCCAATATGTACTACTCACTGTTAACTGATTCCTTAGTTAAGGAGGTATTTGCTGGAATTCTCCACTGTAAAACTAGTATTTTTCCTTTATAATCACTAAATAGAGTGACTTCCCTTTTAATTTATATCCTTGCTGACATGTGATTCACATACCATAAATTTTAAAGGGTACATTTTCAGTGGTTTTAAGTATATCCAGTCGTGTAACCATTAGCACACTCCCCACTCCCACCCTACCCTAGGCACCACAGATCTATTTTTATCTCTACAGATGTGGGTGTTCTGGACTTTTCATATTAACGGAATCATATAATATGTGGTGTTCTATAAATGGCTGAGCAATGCTGCTCTAGTAAGATATTCTGATCATAAAGAATGTTGCTTCAATTAGCTCCAACTAACATATCTAATAAAATACCTTCGTCGTGGCGGCGGCGTGGGAGACCTGCGCCTACGAGGAGGAGGGGCAGGAGAAGGAGAACGTCGCCTTCTGGTAGGTGGTGGGGAAGGACTCCTCCTCCGTCTACCACTAAATCACAAAAAAAAAAACAAAAAAAAACCCAACCAGGTGATTTGGAGTTCTCACTGGCATAATTAAATGATCCAGATGAGATAGTTTCAATCTTCATTAATCCAAAGTGCAACCAATTGTTCTTCTACCTCTCAGTGCAATGTTTTTCAAACCATTCCCATTAGTCAAGACTGGCTGAGAACCAGCATTTTAGAAAATCAGAGCATTTTACTTATGGGAATGGTAAATTTTGTTTTCTAAAATCTTTGTTTCAATATATAAATATGCCGAGTCTGGGTCATGGTACAGAAATTCCTAACATGACACAGGATGAAAAAAGTTTGAAAACACTGCCTTACGACACTGTTTTTTAATTGGAATGCACCTCACAATTACCTAGGAAGCTTATCTGAGTTTGTCCACCAGGCCCAGACTATGGTCTATATGCTGAAAAGGCTCTCCAGGTGATTCGGATTCCTTATTAAGAACAACTGTTTTAAAACCCAGAAAAATTTCCATGTTCCAATTCAGAAATCTAAAATTTTAATGGTCAGTCACCAGTGGCTTAAGGCCCCAAATGTGGTTGTCACTGTTTCAAGTTCTCAATTTTTAAAAATGTATTTCCCCTGTTCAAAAGTTGCTTAATTACTACGAACTACAAACACTATTCCAAAAACAAAGGATTAAAAGTTGAGCACTAAAGCTATCATTGGGAGCAACATAGTTGAAATACAGATAATCATATAAAACCCTAATCCTGAGCTGTTACACTCTTAACCAACACAAATACACACATGAAAAATTCAATTATATCAACTGGACTAACTCATAGCAGTCTCCCAAGAGATCTACTAAAATATACACCAAGCCAGTTTGCCACCTTTTGGTTAAGTTTGCATATACAAAGTAATCACATACTATACAGTTTTTAATTTCTTGACCAGCATATGATTGAGACTTCCTATGAACTTGAAAATATTTTCTCAAGTTTAATAGTCTTGATTCCCCCTTTAAATAAGAACTCTGTTACAGAACAGAAAAAATTCTGAAATTCATTATTATATTTAATAATTACTTTATTTTCATTACTTAATTTTCAATTCCAATTTGTTTATGCATTGTGAGGAGTCAGATTTCACTTGGAACAGATTTAAAATAATAAACTATAAGAGGCGATCTATGAAGACAGATAAGCTTTGGGCGAAATGAAATGTAGACAGAACTACTAACTATAAGAAAATAAAGTAAAGGAGAAGCCATTTTACTAGCAGGATTAATCTGAGAATTACAGGACCCAGAGAGATAGGATAACCACAGTATTGACTGAAGATTTCAAATAGGGAAAGACATTTGCATTTAACATAAAAAGAAAAAAAAAAGGAAGTTTATAGGTGCAAACTAAGAGGATGAAGGATAAAAGCAGAACTCCCAATGTTATCAGTAAATACAATCACATAAGAGGCTATTACTATTGATTATGTGGCTTCTTTTTGAAAGGCTTTCTCCCCATTTCAGTTTGTAAAATCTCATCAGAAATTCTCACTAAAAAACCTGGACTCGTGGGCACCTGGGTGGCTGAGGTTAAAGCCTCTGCCTTCAGCTCAGGTCATGAGCTCAGGGTCCTGGGATCAAGTCCTGCACCAGGACTCTGTTCACCAGGGAGCCTGCTTCCCCCTCTCTCTGCCTATTTGTGATCTGTCAAATAAATAAATAAAAATTAAAAAAAAAAAAAACAAAAAAAACAAAAAAACACTGGACTTAGATTGGAACCTATTACATGATAAACTAATGAGTTGAAGTATTTATTTTGTGCCTCATCTTCATTGGTAAAAATGAAAGGCTGAGAGTAGCCAGGAGGTCCCTTGCAGTGATGACCTTCAATGTCTGTTTCTATGTGAGAAAGTAACCAAAAAGATTTAAGTAAAATCATAACCAAACTTGCATTAACTTAAGGAACTGGGAGAAAAATCTGAAAATCACTTAAAACGGCAATCTTGACACCACATGGCTCCATGATCTAAAAGCTATGGAATTTCTTTCTACCTGAGCTGAGAGGGCACACATTTCAAGGGCTAAAACAAAAACTAGTTTTTTTGGAGATCTACTTCAATTTTTCCATATGTGCTAAAAAAAAGTGACATACAGCTCAGGTTCAATATATTTCTAAGAAGTCAAGTTTGTTCACTGTATTATTCAAAATTATGAATGCTTAACGTATTTCATCTGCTTAATCTAACAACTAAGCATTTTCTAGTTACTCTGAATAATGCCATGCTGAACTTTCAACTGCGTATAAATTGTTGGGTAATGAAGTTCCCCCTCAAGTTGTATGAGAACCAGTTTCAGTAAACCTCAACATGTGATGTAGCCCTCAAGTATATAGAAAAGTAAGTTTTATCAGAAGGACCAGCTTGCTATCTCTGCAGCGACCTCTCAGAACTACCACTTCACTAGCCCTGCTGGGAAATGAAGACAAGAAGCTACAGATGTGACAACTGCCTTTTTAATTTTTCTGAGATAACTTCCTTTTTACACTATGATCAATATATCCTTTAATCCTTTAAGTTAAGAAGTGTTCAATACCCAAAGACAAGTGTTTCAAAGCATGGAAAATACCACTTTTTCCAAGTTTAAAGTTTACATATGAAGTAATCTAAACTAGGCTGTATGTCCCCTTTTAAAAACACAGTAAATACTGAAGCATGGTTCCAAATAATTCTTTCTCCATCAAATCCTAGACACCTGGCAACAATTTCTAACATCTATTAAAACTGGAGGCCATCTTAAAGAATATAACAAAAAAATCTACGGCAGGGTAGTGAACATCAGTGTTGATAAATCACTTTACAATGACAAAGTAGTTCCATAAGGGGAGAGTGAGGGAGGGGGAAGGAATCTTACCACTAACCTGATTTTGTAAAGCAACTTTTTAGCTGCTGTACTAGCAATTTTACAGAAGTCAGGGATAATTATAGTTGGAAACAGTATACCTTGGCATCTAAATTTATCTTTTTAAAGGTTTTTACTTTTTATTATCAAATATTCCACAACACAAATACACAATTTTGCTCCATCACAAACACTGCTGACTAGTTCCAAAGATTCTAAGAGAACTCTTACAAATTCATTAGTGAGACTACCTAAAACACAGCTTCAGAAGTGAGCTATAAGAGGACAATGTGATAGTTTCATGAAAGATACTTAAAAATTTAGCAAACACACCCTCCCCCCCCAAAAGCAGAAGACTAACGTAGACAGTATAACGGCATAATGTCAACAGCACCGGTCTCAGTCTAAGATCAGGCTTTGTCACTTTATACCCTAAGAAACTCATTTTACTACTTCTGAGCCTGTTTTTCTCACTTATGAGATAGGCCTGAATTTGAGATTTCTATTTATGATAAAGCTCTCAAATGTCAGTTTTATAGTTACAGACACCTGATCAAAAAGGCCCAATGAAGATATGCAATCTACCTTCCTAACTACCACAGGGGACACTCAACAGGGCCACAGCCTCATGTTCATCTTTAATCTTTTTAAAGTCTTTCCCAAGTTTTTTTGCTTTTCTGAAAGCCACCACAAAGGCCCTCCCCACTAAGTCTAAAAAGCTATTATTATCCTATCTCTTGGAAAATATCCAGGTACTATAACTACACAAAAATCTAAGCTCAAATGGTACTCTAAAATGAACAGCGTGTGCAGGTTCTATCATTAATTTGATGTGCAAAGAAATAAAGTCAACCAAAACAAATGGGGAACTTCTCCACAGCCATCCCCACCGTATGCATAGGGATGGGAACAGGTTACCTAAATAGCAAATCACATCACTAAACTTGACCTCATGTACAAAGTAGTGGCTAACCAACCTTTTAGTCACTGGCGATTGCCATCGCTTTCCCATTTGCATCCTGAGAGCAGTGGAGAAAAACAAAGGTCAAGAATTCCATTCACCAAATTATTTACTTCAACGGAGTTAAGTATCACTAATGGCGATGTATTTTTTTAAAAAAATGTTCAATGATGGTTCAGAAGTTAATGCTATGATTTCACTTATCTAGTCATGCAGACATAGGACATGGTGGTACAAAACTTACCAAGATCTCATGAATAGTGATAACTACCAAATAAAGCAAAGAAAATGTCCCCAAACCCCCCAAATCTGACCATCTCTTTCTGTGAGTCCTTGAAATGAAGGAATTAACCAATTTTTAAAAATAAGCCTGTAGCCCATCCCTTAAGTTAGAGAAGTTTCATCACAACCACAGACCACCAGTGAAGACTACTGAAAGAAAAGACATTACCGAGGGGAAGTCTCTTTCTGGCGCTTTCGAGGTGATGGAGAGGCACTCCGGGAAGGGGAATGTCTCCGCCGCCTGCCTACCTCACCATTCTTCACATGGGACCTCTTGGGTCGCTCATCTTCTGAGGAAGAAGAGGAGCCAGAATCTATAATTATACAATAAACAAAAATTACATTACATCTGTGCTTAAAAGAGTCTGCCCACAAATTCTGACTCTAAGCAGATGGGAGTGTCCAAATCATCAAGTTAAGCTCACTTATGCAAGCAAGCATGTATACAGGCCATCAGTTCTGAACAAAGGTTATCATCAATATATGGTCAACGACTTAAAAGCCAAGCATAAATATAAATCATTATATAACTAAGTTATATAAATCATTCCTAAGGCACACTCCAATAGGATACAACTGTCCCTTAAGAATATAATGATTTTGGGGCGCCTGGGTGGCTCAGGGGGCTGAGGCCTCTGCCTTCAGCTCAGGTCGTGATCTCAGGGTCCTGGGATCGAGCCCCATATCGGACTCTCTCTCTGCTCAGCAGGGAGCCTGCTTCCTCCTCTCTCTCTCTGCCTGCCTCTGCCTATTTGTGATCTCTGTCAAATAAATAAATAAAATCTTTTAAGCGTCCAACTCTTGATTTTGGCTCAGGTCATCACCTCAGGGTCTTAAGATTGAGCCCTGTGTCGGGTTCTGCCCTGGGAATGGAGCCTACTTAGGATTCTCTCTCCCTGTCCCCTCTCCCATGCTTTCTCTATCTCCCCACCTCTCTTAAAAAAAAGAACATAAAACAAACTCCCAAGTACCAAAAACATCCAAAACCTATACGCATTTTTAAGACTTCCTATGATTAATTTCATGTTTAAAAAGCTTTTAACGGACTTAATGCCACGGTCTCTATTTGGTCTCTATTTTGCAAATGAAAAGCAAAGGCAGCACACCTAGACTCGGGCACAAATCCCCACAGGTAGTAATATTATTATTAATTAAATAATATAAAGTACAGGAAACCTAGAAACAACCTAAATGTCCAAGTAGGTGACTAGCTCAATAAATTATAGTATATTAATTATTACAATAAAAAGTTTTGGCTATTAAAAAAATTAGATCTAAGAACAGGCAAGATATCTAGATATAGTAAGTTAAAAAGGGAGGCAACAAAGTTCGAGCTTATGCAGGTTTTTTGGTTTTGTTGTTTTTCCCCCCTTTAAACCATAGATCCTTATACATGGTATAGAAAAATTTTGAACTAAAGCTTTCATGAGTAAGACTAGGGATTGGGAAAAGAATATACTTTTCCAAATTTTATACCCCTGTATATCTACTATTATACTGTAAAGATCTACTGTTTATAACAACTTAAAAGAAACTTAAAAGAAGTTAAAAAAACTTAAAAGAAAATTAAGTTTTAAAAAAGGACTTAAAACCAAAATACTTCCTCCCCTTCAACAGATTTCTATGTAAGCACATTATTTCTCCTACTTGAGCTCTCTACAAGGATAGAGATTAGTTATCTGCAGAATTTTTCATGAGGATACAGATAGAAAACAGTTGAATCCATATCCTTACCAGATGAAGACTGCTGGTTCTGTCGTCTGTATTGACGTCTCTGCTGCACGGAATCTGCCGCAGCCATTTTGCCACCTTTATCTTCTTCTGAAAGATGGATGCATTTAGAAAGTGTTTCTTTAGTTACACATACAGAAAATATAACATACTTGAATCGGAAAATGATCTCTTAAACCTCTATCTCACTGCGTCAAGCAATACAACTACGTATCTATCTATATCTCTATATATTTTTCTTACAAAAGAACTTTAGAATGCCAATTTAAATGCTGATTTTAGATTATGTTCACCAAATGTACTCAAAATTTATTTACTATAGGTCAAGCTAAGTGCTAAAGACTTTATGTATTATTTCAGTTAATCATCAAAAAGCTACAGGATGGTACTGTTATCTGCATTTCAGATGAAAGAAGTTGAGGGTCAGATAAATTAAGTAATTAAACAAAAAGCAGTTAATTAGTGAAGGTGGGGATTCAAATCAGGTTGGTCTCACTTCAAAGCCATAGCTCTTAACCATTAAGTCATATCCTATAATTAATCTTTAACCAGAGAGGATGAAGAAATGTTCAAAAAATCTAATTCAGTTTAATTTAAAAAACCCAAGAAAACTTACCCGATTCCGATAACTCTACTTTTCTAGGCTTAGGTGCTGGTGAAGGGGACTCTCTTTTCTCAGTACCTTTATGTTTTGTCACTAAAAATAATAAGGAAAAAAATATTTACACACGGAAAAGCAAAACAAAACAACAAAGCCACAGAAAACACTGTCTTAATGGTACAACAGGTGTGACTATGCTTGTAAGTTAAATATGTAGTAAAAGCCTTGAAAAGCTCTATGATGATTTTTGAATCACACAGATAAATAATTTCTCCCGAGAGAAATCCCAGTTAAGAGAAACTGGGAGTTGCTGTTTCATAGCAGAAGCTCTGTGTAGAAGACATGTATAACATTCAACTCAGTAAACCTCTGGGTGCCACCCTACAATACAAATACAAAACAACCAGAGGCCTTATTAACACAAGAGCTCCCAAGCACCCAACTATACCTGGGCTCAGAAAAGTTATAAACTGATAAATGGTTAAGAAATAAGATCTAGGAGCGCCTGGGTGGCTCAGTGGGTTAAAGCCTCTGCCTTCAGCTCAGGTCATGATCTCAGGGTCCTGGGATCGAGCCCCAAATCAGGCTCTCTGCTCAGCAGGGAGCCCGCTTCCTCCTCTCTCTCTGACTGCCTCTCTGCCTACTTGTGATCTCTCTCTCTGTGTCAAATAAATAAATAAAATCTTAAAAAAAAAAAAAAAAAAAAAAAAAAAGATCTAACAAAATCTTCAGAAAGAGAGATTTGTTCTGGAGAAGAGGAGTTAGCCACCAAGATACTATAGATGCTTTATGTACCAATACAACCATCATCATAACATGAGAGATTTAAACTACCCAAAAAAGCAAACCCTCACAAAAGGAAAAATAGTACTAAGGCTGAAGGATTCTTCCAAAGCTTAAAAGGTGGGGAGAGGCAGGGGCAGCAGCTCAGAAATATACCAAAGGTAGTAGGAGAGCTGTGAGCAGCTTAAGAATTACCCAGTTTTTTTTTTTAAGTTGAATGGAAAAATTAAGACAATTGTCTTTTGTATGTTTGCTGTATTTACTAAGCAGCACTAAGCACTGTTGGTAGTATTACCCCCCCCCCCCCATTTTACAGGAGAAATCTGAGGCTTAAAAATAAGTAGCTTCAACTAAAGTCACATAGATCATTAAACTGAACTAGGATCTGAACCCAAGACTCTTATTTCTAGAGCACAGGCTTTAATTTCCATGAATTAATCAGACTGATTGATTAAAGAATTTATTTATTTGTCGGGGAGAGAGAGAGAGAGAGAGAGAGAGAGAGAGAGAGAGCGCGCGCGAGCGAGCACAAGCAGGCAGAGGCAGGGGGAGAAGCAGGCTCCCTGCTGAGCAAGGAGCTCGATGTGGGGACTCAATCCCAGGACCCTGGGATCTTGACCTGAGGTGAAGGCAGTGGCTTAACCAACTGAGCCACCCAGGCACCCCAATCAGCTCTATTTATAATATTCATCCACTGCTTCAACTAAAATCAAAGTATGTATATACAGATATAGCCATCGATATTACCACAGGTTAATTTGAAACATCAGAGATCATGCTGCTAAAACTAAATTTGAAGCCAATATGATCCCAAGGATCCTTATTTATCTGTTTTGATTAAAGCAATTACCCTGGGATGTTGACCCAGAATGTAGACACATTTCTTTTAACACGCTCATACTAAGAATTCTGTAAAGGCTTATTCTAAGGGGCATTAACTTTAGAGAGCTAATGATCTAAACCAGAAAAATCTCATCTTTGCTAAAGTAGTCAAACTGAAGAATTTAAAATACGTTCTGAGATTTATTTGAGAGTACATGAGAGCAAACAAGGAGTGGGGCAGAAGGAGAGAGAATCACAAGCAGATCCCCTGCTGGGCAGAGCTAACAACCCTGAAATCACGACCTGAGCCAAAGTCAAGAGTTGGATGCTTAACTGACTGAGCTACCCAGGAGCCTTGTTTTTAAATGATATTTTTTTTAATGACCTGCATGTTATTAATAATTTTACCTAATAACCATTTTTGACACAGCACTGGATTCAGTAATAAATGGTTAAAACCCAATTAGTTATCATTAAATATGGCAGCAAAACTGACTTAAAACTTCTATTTTAACAAATTCAAAAGAAATAAAATACAAATGCTTTTAAACTTCTGAGGCTATTTTTCTGGTAAGTACTCTGCACTTTAAAGTGACAGTTAATCTCTAATTCTTAAATTTGTATTAGAGGCATCCAGTTATCTATAAACCCCACGTGTCCAAGTTACCATCTAAGAGAACTGGGTTCCAAAATGTGTTTGGAAGCCACCTGAAATGTCAGAATGCACTTAACTCTAACAGACATTAAAAATGTGGCTATGTTTGCAAGATAGTTGACAAATGCCAACTGAATAAGCACAAGTGAATTAGAACATACACATTTCCCCCTACAGAAATATGTATTTGCAATTTTATCTTAATCCAATCTCTTACAAATGGCTTAGCTAGTCTGTCAAAATACTCATACCATTAGAACAAATATATATTATCTACCCCTACGCTAGTCTAATAGGATTGACTGAATCATAGTATTAACAGAGTTAATGTTTTATCCGAATGTGTTTATCTAGATGAGATTTTATAGATGTTAATGTTTTATTTTTAGTATTCAAGAGGAAAAACCATTCTAGCATAAAGTCAGAAATCTTCTAAATCAGGGGCGCCTGGGTGGCTCAGTCGTTAAGCGTCTGCCTTCAGCTCAGGTCATGGTCCCAGCGTCCTGGGATTGAGCCCCCCCCATCAGGCTCCCTGCTAGGTGAGAAGCCTGCTTCTCCCACTACCATTCCCTCTGCTTGTGTTCCCTCTCTCGCTGTGTTTCTGTCAAATAAATAAAATCTTAAAAAAAAAAAAAAATCTTCTAAATCAAATGAAAAACCAGAATTTTATATTTACTCCAGTAGTGCTATTAATAATTTCCCAGACTTGTCGAAACAATCACTTAATAAAGATAAGTCACTGTTATGAGAATTGGTGAAATAATCATTATCTACAGAATACAATTTATAGTTAAACTGATCTCATCCTAAAATTGCAATAGGCACAGATCCTCTGTAAACATACTTCATTAAATATCCCACTGATTTCAAAGCACTACTTTAGGTACTAAGATAATACCAATTTAACTAACATGCCACTGATTACAAAATGCTTTCTGAAGTTCCTTTTAGATGAATATGTACAGAGTACTCCAAATTATTTACCTCTAAATATCCCCAAACACTTTCCCTGTATCCTTCCTACTCCGTTTGCCCAATATTAAAAGTCCTGACAACTACTACATGAAATATACAGTAAAATCTATTATGCTTCAATGGTGTCACTGATCTTATTGACCATGGAGTATTGTAAAAAGGAATTTCTGAAATCACATCACCAGGTACAGAAACTAAAGAACTTCACCCTGCCCTCCATCTCCCACCTCTAGCCCTCAAAAGAACATTCTCGGGGTAGGAAAGTTGGGCCAAGTATACATTTTTCTACTGGGAAATGAGAACCCAAATTTTAGTCTTGGCTGGTTGACCCTGACCAAATCACTTAACCTGAGAACCGGTTTCTTGATGACAATCTCTAAAGTCTGTTCTACCTCTGAAATTTCATCACACAGGACTGGGATCATTTTACTATAAAATGTTATTTCTAAGTAGTTAGAGCCAAATTTAACTTCAGTAGACACAAGGCAGTCTCTGACTATATTGCCCACAGTGCGTCTCTGGCTGTGTTTTGTTTGGACATGGAAGAGCTGTCCCAGAATCCATAGGTATATAACTAATTGTCTTCCACCATGACTTATTTCTGCCCTATGTGCATATCCACTGTGACTTTTTTTCTTTGAAAGCAGTAGCCCACTCCCCTTGACAATATACCAGAACCCAAGAGGTAGGTGCCTGGGTAGACTCTGAAAAAACTTAATTCTCAGCAATCTATTTTAACAAAGATTCAGTCCTCCTGTTCAGATATTTTTATTACTCTTTGGCTATAATGTAAATAGAAAAATCCTAACTTGATGCGTTTTTGCAAATTAAAAGGTGGGAATTTTTATAATATTTTTTCACTAGAGCGCTTTCTGGCTCCAGATAAAGGAAAAAAAAATTCAGAAATACAACTACTCATGGAAAAAGAAAAAACTGGTTAGGACAGTGGACATCAGATTTGGGACACGGTGGCTGGAAACTATTGAAACTGTCCTAATTTTCAACAAAAGGTAATATGGGACATGAGGCTATGAAGATAAGTGACCCTAAGGCCCCCTCCCATACTTAAATTAAGTCTGAACCTGGAAGACCCAAATGTGTCTAGTGTCATCCAGCTGTCTGGCTAGGTAAAAGAGCCAACACAACAAAAGTGACCACATACTTAATGATCTAGTCATCAAATTAAATTGTTAAAATTCAGAAAATAATCTACATGTATTGCTCTTTACAGATAATTATCTGCCAGTCCCCCAACACTCTGATGGCTTGTCTATATCTCAATAAACAGTCAAATCTTGGCCCATACCGTTTTTTTTAACCTGAAAATTTAGATGTGATCAGAGCAAGCCCAGTATAAATTAACCTATAGACTGCTTCTCAAAAACCAATTACTTCAGCTTTCAGGATTTCCACTCCACCACTACTCACCCTTCAGGCTATCATCTCAGCCCAATGCAAACAGATCCTACTGCTCTTCTTGTGTATTATGCTAAAGGAACAGACCCCAATACACCACAACCTCCACTCAGACTAATACAGCATATTCCACTTGCCTGACAGGATCACAGATCATAAATTCCTCAGAAATCCATCCGCAGAATAAACCAAGGACAGACAACACTCAAAAGAACCCTGCCTAGAGCCTAAATTAAAAAACAAATCAGCTTTTAAGAGGACACCATGTTCTTCTGTAAGGAGCACAATGTGGCCAAGAAAGAATTAAAACAGAATATGAAGTCCTCAAATAAGATATCAAACAAAAAAATCTCGAGGGGGAAAAAGTTAACTGGTCTTATAGTAATAAAATGATCCCTTATCAAGACAACACAAACTTTGATAAGTTACCCCAACTTGGCCCACGGCTGGTCATGTATCTCCACCTACTTGATGCCAGAGGGCAACTGCTAAAAACAAAACACATTTACATGTAAACTCATTTCAACAAACCCCAAGAACTCAAAGCAGGAAAGAAAAGGTGATAAGCAAACTCACAAAAGAGTATCACAGACACAAATATTACCCAGCTACTTCCCACTCTGATGGGGGAAGGGGCAGCAACAACTGACTGGGCATTTCGTAGCCAAATGAAGAATGAACAAACATACTGTTTTTATGCTTCTGATTTTTACCTTTACCTGAAGTTCTCCCTGGAGAGACAGAAACACGACTTTTTCTTGTACGGTTTGACTGCTGGGGTGTTGGGGAATGCCGAGTTTTTGGCGGTGGAGTTGCTGGAGGTGATGGCCTATGCCTTCGCCTGGGAGGACTTGCTGAAGGAGATAACCTACGAGTTTTTCGAGGGGGGCTGGATGTTCTCTTAGGAGGCTTCTTTGGCGGTGACCGGGAACGAGACGAAGAGGATGATGAGCTACTTCCAGACAGGGATGCGGATGAACGCCTTCTTCTGTGGAATAAAGTACTCATGTTCATTAATTGCACACTTGTCAAAAATGACTTCACAGGTATGTATAGTTTACAAAAAAATACAGCTATTTTTATCCAACTTTTGAGTTTATGTAGCTAAGCATACAAGTAAGTTTAAAAAAAAAAAAATGGGAAACAAAACCACAACCTAGGACAGGAAAACAGCTAGTTCTGAGACTAAATGTGGATAACTTATTCTGGTAAGTGCTTCTGTTCGTCTTTCCAGTTATGAAATAGGTCACAGTGAGTGCTATAATATGGTAACTAACCAGTCTCTTTCTTCCTTAGGAAAATCATCACTGTTTGTGGAGTTTGCATTCAAAATTTGGGTGGCAAACTATTTTCCACTTAATAGCACAATGTCAAACAACCTTTAGGCTGCATTAAAAAAAAAAAATGTGCAGCAGGGTTAGGAATTCATTTAGCTACATAAACTTAGAAGCGGGGGGCCTCTCGAATTCTGCGGCAAAATTTGTGTTAAGTTCTGTGGCAATTATGTGTACCTGCAGAATTCACCTTTGGCGGAAGAATTCCTGAGAACCTGAAAAAAAGAAACCCTACCTTAAGTGTGAGATAAAAACTGGCTGAAAGGGAATCTTACACAATCTGCAAAATATTTTGACTGCTAAATGGCTCAGAAAGCACAATTAAAACATGCTGTTTGCAAAACTCCAATATAAGAAATAGCTGTTTCCACTAATCTCATATTAGAAAACACTAGCATTAGTTTTCTCCTAAAAAAATAACCAATTTTAGAAAATTGGTGATGCCTAAATCAACTGACCATTTATGCCATAAGTCTCATCTGTCAATAGTTAACAACCAAGTCTATCATTTTTAGTAGTAGTCATAAAATGTTTCATTATATCACAACAACCCCCTCCCCAAATGTTATCTTTTGAAAAAATACGGGACTCTGAAAAACATGACTGCAGAAACAAAAAATCATGGAGCTTATTATTTCCTCTCTATATCTATGTAGATTCATATCCCTGCAAAAATCTCAAAGACTCAAACACATAAACTTCTGTGCTAAGTACAATCTGAAGCACAATCATCATCAGCTCCTTCTAAGGAGGTAAAGGCGGCACGAAACTACCACCAGAGCATCAGGCCTCTACTTTGGGCAGATTCATCAACAATCTTTTTGTTAAAAGGGATAAATATAAGTATTTTACCTCACGCCAATTTTAAAATGATTTTTAAGAACAGAACATTTGTACTAATAGGGTTACTTTTATGTCTAATCTCTTTGATAATAACCTAGACCTCAAACTGCTAGAAATGGCTATATCCATGGGATGGGATTATGGGTAATATTCCCTTTTGTTATTTGTTTGAAATTTTATAAACACTCGTTTTTATGAGAAAAAGACATTTAAAGCAAAAATATAATTGCATATGGGTTATTTTAATATTGATAAAAGTAGCTTACTGACTATGGTCATCTGTTTTTCAGAGGCCAGTGATAAAAAAGCAAAGGAAGAGGGAGGGTGGCAAATTCCCTTAACCCTAGGAGATCTTGGGGTCTTAGAGGGTAAGTTAACATGAAGTAAAATGGTCATTTGTTTTCCCTCCAACTCTGCACTAGCATTACTTTTTGTTGCAATTAAACCTCAAATGAGAGGCTCTTTAGAAGGCATTGCCTAGTATCACTCATGAGCTCTTTATTCCCGGGGGACACTAATTCAAACGGCAGCCTAAAGAAAATGTGGTGTCTTTTCATTTACTGACACTTCCAAATTAAAAAAGAAAAAAAGAAAAGGAAAAAAGGAGGAAAGGAAAGGAAAGGAGAACAAGAAAAAAGAAAGCCCTCACCGTCTCACTGGAGATCTACTCCTTCTATGCCTGGGTGGAGGCGGCATTCGTCTTGGTGGGGTTCTTCTTCGAGGAGATGGCCGCCTTCTCGGACTTGGCCTCCTTCTAGGTGAGTATGATCTGCCATAACAAACAGAATTAGAGCCTGAATAAACAAGAGCAAGGAAAGAATTCCTTGACAGCTTTCTCCATGGCTATATTTTAAAAATGGACTTCAAGGCATCTAATTTTCCAGTTATGTAGAGATTTTTATAGTGCACAGAAAATGTCCTCAGATTCTTTCTGTAGGTCCAAAGAATAACATTTGTACAAAATGCTTTCTATTGCTCTGAAATTACTTACCTAATTCTACCCAGAGAGTAGTATGTAAAACTCAAGATCTAATCAATCTTGAAGCCACAGCTCACCTTGATCGGGATCTATGACGCCGCCTAGGTCGAGTATGAGAAGGAGAGCGAGACCTTGTCCGGGATCTAGATTTGGAACGTGACCGAGATCTTGGTCGGGTCTTCTCCTTCTCCTTTTCTTTTTTGGAATTTTTCTCTGGAGAAGGTTCTTTAGGCTCTGGTACAGGTTCAGGTTTGGGAACTTTCAGGATGTCACTGTAGAAACAAAAAGCTGATTTTTTCCCTTCTGCAGCTCAGACTCCTAAGTCATAATACAATGATGTAATAAGGTTATTTTTCTCTTTAAGATGTTTTCAAAATCCATGAAGGCTTCTCCTTAGCTCCAAAAGGATATATACACATCAGTGAAAGTTAAAGAGCAACTAACAGTTCTAACCGCATACATTTTTAAGAGTACAAAGTGGTCCACAGTATTGGAGAAAAAAAGCAATTTATAATATGTAAAATACCAGAAATAATACAACCAGCCGAAAGCAGTGGTCACCTATAGGGCCTTTTACTTAAACTCTCCTATAGAACTGGAATCTTTTCAACGAGATTTTATCATTTAAAAAATATAAAAAGGAAATAATCGAGTTAATTTTTTATTTATAACTCAGAGTTATTCTATTGGCAGTCAGTGAATAACAGCCTAAAACTGATAATTTATAAATGAATCTCTATGTACTTGCCTAGTAGAAGTGGCCTCTTGTACTGAAGGTTCTTTTACTTTCACTGATGGTTCTGGGAGCTCTGGAGTTTTTTCCTTCTTTTCTGGAGCAGGGGAAGGACTCCGGCTCTTGGTTCTGTGACGGGGAGATCGAGAATGACTGCGCTTTCTCTCTCTCCTGACAGGGGAAGATCGTCTTCTAGGGGAAGGAGATCTGGATTTGCGTCTAGGATGAAAGTAATTTTTTTAAGGTTTTTGCATCATGTGGATTGAGAAAGAGGATCAAAGGGGAAAGTGAGAATTAATCTTTTTAAATACAACACTGCTCTTTATAACCTGAGAAATTCCTTGTGAAAATAAAGTATCCTATCTTCTTTACTTAACAGGGGAAGGGCCAAAAGAAAACCAGAAAGGCAAGCAAAGGGTAACGACATTCTCTGGTATTCCAGTTATAAGAGGAAAGCATTGACCTAGGTCTCTAGACTTAGATTCCTAATCATTCCCAGAGATCAGGAGACCAAAGACCAACTTTTCAGAGGAAGAGGATGCTTGAAGGTAAAGAGATATCCCATAATAACAACTCAAACCCAACCAAACAGTTTAGATACAGACTGATCCCACCAGAGTCTATGTATTCCAGAAAAACGACTAGTACAATTAAAGTAATGAGTTCTTTGGAAAAGAGAAATATGTCAAACCTATGTAGCCTTTTTGAAAAAGGAGAGACCCCCTTTCTTTTACAATAACAGTTTCCCTAACTTAAAATAAACAGATCTGGTTCATCAATAGCCAAGTAGTTATCATAGTGATGCGCTCAACTCTAGAAATAGTACTGCTTCCCTGAAAAGGAGGTTTTAATATCAAATATACAAATTAAAATGAAGAAATTTCCTCCACCCTTTAATAATTCCAAAAGATTTATGAAAAAATTAGAACTCTAACAATGAAAAGCCTAGTAGAATTCTCACCTTTTACCACAAATACAGTAGAAGCTGAGTCGTGGGTTTAAAAATGGGAACCTAACCATAGTCTCATAGAAGAAGAAGAAAACAAATAAATGATCTGTTTTGGGTTCAATACAACCATCTAAGAAAAGCAGAACAGGGAATTAGGCAAGTGTAATATGAATGGCTAATGGGCACAGATTTCTAATAAAAAGTAAAGATAAGTAGATTAAAATAATTAAATGCCATATTTAAACAAATGCAATACGGAAGGCCAAGTCTAGATTTTGATTTAGGAATTAAGAGTTGTATAACTCACCGAGACGTTTAGAGACCATTATTATCATCAAATGATCTGTCTCAAACAAAACTACCATTTTAGGCCACAGACAAGCCTTAGTCCACACGAAAATTGTATAATGGAAAAAATTCTCTGAATACTGCCATTAGCTTCCTCTTCAACTGTGGAAATTTCTACACACAGAATACTTTACTAACTTTAGTAACACACCTAATGTTCACAAAACACTAGGTATGCATGTGTTGTATTATACCTTCTTGGGCTTCGAGACCTCTCCCTTTTTTCTCTGCTGCTTTCTTTTTCTTCCTTATCCCTCTTATCCTTGTCTTCATCTTGCTTTTTCATAGATGCCAACTTTTCTTGTTCAATCTGCAAAGATCAAGTTTTCAAAGTAAACACAGCTGAACATTTGAGATTAACGAACAAACCGAAGACTTTGCACCTGATAAATACCAATGCTAGAAATCATTTCATTGGCCTCTGCTCTTCAACAAGACTAATCTCAAGTTTACTTAAAAAAAAAAAAAAATAT
>CM053606.1:15195870-15205870 GCA_028646535.1 Procyon lotor | reverse complement strand
AAAACCCGCACCCCTTTCTTCCAGATTTTTACTAACACCATAAGCAAACGTTATGAAATTTTATCAACCACCTTTTTTTCTATTGGAACTCCTATTGGAAATAACAACCAACAAAAATCATAAGAACAGGCTTTTGTGTCAAAATATTACATTTGGATCATTGAGTACTGACTACAAAATACTTTGATGGAAATTAGAAAACAAATTCATCAACAGAATGGAAATCTGATAAACTCTCTCAATTGAAACTATCATTACAGAAATAACGTACAGAATAATGTACAGTATCATTTGCACAGCATAGAAACAAACAACTGCCTATTTTAAGTAGGTGCTTGGAATAATCCTGCAACTTTCGATGAAAAACTAGGTGGCACAATTAAAGCCAATTAAAGAATTTCAATGTCGGCTTTAGAATGGCAAGAGTTATGTTCTTTAAAGTCTTGGTCTTCCCCCTCTTCCAACTCTCCCTTGAAAAACACGCAAACTGAGAATTATACGCTCCAGGGAGTGGAAAGAGCCAACCTACGTTACATAAAGTATGAATTTTTACCCAAACCACCGGTCTTTATATGGTCCGTCTGCATCAAAAACATTTGCAAACTCCAGTCCTTAGTGTCACTTCCCACCCATCTAGATCTCTACTAGGTAATCGTTTCCTACAGGAGTGGAATATGGGACAAACAAGTTCCAGCAGTACCAGCCTGAAAAAAAGTCTGGGCCCTGAGCACCAACTTCGACGAGATAGCTTCCCCGCCTGCAGGTGTTGGGCGCGCGGCCCGGGGAGAACCTAGGTAAGAGGCCCTTTTTCTCCAGCGGACTTCAAAAGGAGTAAAACAAGCGCGGGGGGGGGGGGGGGGGATTGTGTGCGAGGAGAGTTGATCCACCCCCTGCCCCTGCCCCCATACACGTGCACTTTTTGTTGCATCCGTTGCCCTTAGAGAGTCTCAGATTCAAACGTTCCAACTACCTATTATCCGAGTTCCCCTCCCTACAGGAATATTAAATTAAATTGGGCGGGAGTTCCCGCGAACTCTGACCCCGCGCCTTCGCAGAGACTTAGGACCAGGAGGGAGAACGGGGGAGGAGGGGAGTCGGCGCTGCTCTCTAAAGAAAGGCCGCTGAACGCCGTTTCCTGTCCTCCCTCATACGCTCTCCTGGGGCGATACCCCCAAAACCGTACTCTCCAGGATCCTCCCGCCGCCAGTCACCTCAGGGCTTCCCTCCAGCCTCCCCCCAGGGACTTCCTCCTCGCGGCCCAACTAGGCCCCAGGACCGGGCGGCGCGCGCAGCTCGGCCTGCAGGCCCCACCAGGCAGGCGAGCGGCGGGGTACCGCTCCGGCCCATTCCCGCCGCCATTTTCCGGCGACCGTCGCTGCCGCGTAGGGGGGACGATCCCGGAGGAGGAGACTGCGCAGGGGCGCACCGGTCTCCGCCGCAGGGCCGGGGGGAGCGTCCGCTGGCACGAAGATCATCAGGATATTCGAAGCCTCCCCTCGCTGGCCACACCGTCCCAAGTTTAGGCCCCCTGCCGGGCCTGACCGATGAGCCCCTCACCTCACCCCAGATCCCCGCGCTTCTACTTACGCGGAAGAATCCCGCGTCCATCTTGCTGCCTCGCTCGGAGATCGCTCCCTATCCCAAGATACACCGCGCCGCCGCGACGGAGGGCGGGACCGGCAGGGAAAGCCGAGCGCCGGGACGCAGCGCGCGCCGCTCCACCCGCCCCTTCAGCCGACACGAGGCCGCGCCTGCTCAGTGAGGTGAGCACCCACCACGCGTGCGCACGCGCGCCCACGGGGGCGGGCCGCTGCCGTCTCCGAGGCTCCCAAGTAGCCAGTCCGGGAGGAGAGTATCGCGATCGCAGCCAATGAAAACAAGAGGGAGTGTCGTCGGGTCGCCCCGCCCTGCGAATCCTTTTGTGGCGCTGGATCAGCCTTGTTCGCGCAGCGTGTCTTGACCCATCCTTCGACCCGTAGTGGAGGAGGCCTCCCGCCCTGGGGGTTCCATGGAGCGCTTGAAGAGAAAGGCTGTTACCTCAGAGTGACGCGGGCGAGGCGGCTCGCGCGCGGAAGAGAGGCCTACTGGCCTCCCGTGTCATCGTAAAAGTTGTGGTTGTGTTGCTTTTACGAGTTATTAAGATCGACTCTAAAGCAGTCGAGCTGTATAGTATGAATGGAGTCTGCACTGTAGCCGTTTCCTGAGCAGGCCCCCATCTTCACACAGCTCACTTGTTTGGGGAGGAAGCTGAAAATGCCGGGGAGAGGAGTTTCGGCGTCGCCCGAGGGGCAGGAAGCGGGCGAGAGAGTGATGGCCCGGAGCCTGGGCGTGGGCCTGATGGGCCGTCCCGCCGCCCCGGCGCCCTCCCCGCCCTGGCCCAGACGCCTCCGGCAGCGCGAGCGTGGCGCCACATTGCCGCCCAGCGCCCGAAGGCTGGTGTCCCTGTGGCCATATTTCATAAAGTTACCCCCCCGCCCATCCTCACACACACAGACGCGCGCGCGCGCAGGAACTCCCGCTCCCTCCTCCCTTTCCTGCTCTTTCTGGGCCGCACGCATCCCACTCCATACTGTGTATTTGTTCATCCCTGCGGCTTTAAATACCAGTTCTGTGCTCACAACTTCATGAACCTCTAGCTCAGACTTCTCTACCCATCTTTGAGCTCGTACAGGCAGCGTCCTGCTGGACATTTCCACTTGGATTGACATCACGAATTTAACCAGTCCAGGGACTGAACTCCTCATTCCTACCCTTCTCTCCCTCACTCCCCACACACCCTGGATTACCCATCTGCTCCTGGCCTCTCCTAAGTTAATGGCTGCTGCTTTTCCTTTGTTTAGGACACAAGCCTTGGTGTCATTCTAGTCTTTTCTTTCCCTCTTCATCCCACTTCCAGACTATCAGGAAACCCACCCAGCTATAATCCTGGCTCGAGGCGCCCTCATCTTTTGTCTCAATGTCTGCACTGGCTTCCTAGCTGGTCTCCCTGCTTCTGCCCTTGCCACTCAGTATCTATTCTAAACGCAGCAGTCTGACCCTATTAGAAAACTCAAGACATGTCAATCTTAAGCTCAAAACCCAAATCCCTCTTTTTTCTCAAAACTTGATGCTCCTCGATTTCCTCTTTTATCTCCTCCCAAGCATCCTAACACTCCTCACTACTTGGCCTTCCTAAGCTTGCTGTTACCTCAAGACCTTTGTACTGGTTGTAATTTCTGCCTAGATATGTACTTGGCAAATTTCAAGGTTTTGCTTAGGTATCAACGAGTCAATGGGGTCTACTCTGACTGTCCCACTGGAAATCACTTAGACACTGTCTCTATACTCCTGATGCCTCAATCTACTTTGTTTTTTTTCCATAGCATTTACCACCCTGTAATATTTACCCATTTTTAATGTTTGTTTCTTATATGTTTCCCACACTACAATATAAACTCCTTAAAGTCAGGGCATTTGCCTTTTTTTGCTCACTGGTGAGTCTCTTGCACCACAGTGTCTGGCCATAGTAGAGGCTCAATGAAATTTGTTGAATGAACAACAGTTTTGTCAGGGGATCAAAGATGGGGAAGTGACTGGCTTCCACAGAACAAGCCAGTTGACCAGATGGAACTACGAAATCACAATGCCCCACATCTCACTGATGTTTCTCACTGGTTCTGCTCATTGTGTCTTTTGTCTTTTCTTTGTTGTCTCTGCCCTTTTGCTGCCAATCCCATAAATATTGGCTTTCCTTGCAATTCTGTCACTGACCCCCTTTTACTTTTCACTCAAAAAAGATGACCTATCTGTCCTCTCTTGGTTTCAATGACCAGTTCATCTCCCAAACCTATTTATCTCAGACACAGCTCTGCCCCAGACCTTTATGTCCAACTTATTACAGTCACTTGGGATGTCCTGTAGACACCTCACACTCAACACGTCCCAAACTGAATTCATCTTCTTTCAATCACCTCAACCCTATTTTCCCATTCTCAATAAATGAACCTACACCTTTTTCCCTGTCATCATTCTTCTGTCTTCTTCATACTCTAGCCATTAATTTAGGAGAGTTTCTTGTCTGTATGTTGTAAACCTAAAGTTACTAAGTGACTCAAATATCACTTCCTGAAACAAGGCTTTTCTGAACAGCCTTCTGAAAACAGCAGAACACTCTCCCCACTCACTCTATCATACCTTGCTTTATTTTTTCTTCATAGCACTCAATAGTAGTTGACATTGTTATCTATTTTGTTTACATGCTTTTCTGTTTTTGCTCCCATTAAAAATAAAAATGAAACTTTATGAATTTCTTATTTACCATTGAAGCCTTAGTGTCTAAAATGGTATCTAGCACATTTTTGGAGCTCAATAAATATTTTTTGAATGAATGTATGAGTAAGAGGATCAGTCGCCAAAGGCATTTCTACTAACGAGTGAGTCTGTTCTTTGAAATAGTATAACCATTTATTCTATCAGGAAGTGTCCACATTGAAAAATCTGCTGAGCAGATAAGCCTTCTCCCTAGAGGTGCAGTGGAGAATCCTTGGCAATGAAGGTATTTGTATCTCCTGCTCATTTTGACACTGTGGGGATCAAAATGGGTCTTAAAGCCAAGGAGCCATCCCCATGAGCCACTGCTGGCTCTTTGCTAGGTCTATGTAAGTTGAAAATGTAAGGGCACCTGGCTGGCTCAGTCAGAAATGCATGTAACTCTTGATCTTGGGGTTGTGAGTTCTGGCCCATATTGAGTGTAGAGATTACTTAAATAAATAAAATTAGAAAGAAAAGAAAAGCTGTAAGTACAAGAGTTTCTATACTTCCAGATTTAGAAGAGACTGTGTTCTTTCTCTCTCCTCAAAACCTCTGTGCATATTCTGCCCACTTGATCTAGAACCTCTGTTTCCTCCCCTCCAGACTTTGCTTTGCCCTCCCCACCTAGTCTCACTACTTTTAATCCTTTTAACTAACCTGCTCTGATTTTTCCTTGAGGGTTTAGCTTAGATGCTACCTTTTCCAGGAAGCATTTCTGGTTAGTGGGACTTAGTACTTACCATCTGAGTATCTTTTAGGGGACTGCTGAGCCCCCGAAACCCCTAGACCCAAATCTTAGCAAACAGGTTCCTCATATTCTACCTATTGCCATATTTCCATTATATTCTAATTATCTACATGCTCATCTCCCCTCCTGTGCCCCTTGCCCCATCCCAACACACACAAAACTCTCTGAAGGCAGGAGCTATGTCTCCTCTCTTTATCATCAGCACCCAAACCAGAGTTTGGCAGATAATAAGTTCCAACTATATGTGCAACAAACACACACTTCGGCCAAGGGCACGACAGTTGAGTGTTAAGAACAATATTCTGCCAAAGCTGAAGATTTCCATTATAGAATAAACTTTTGGATACAAGAATAAACTTTTATCGTGCTCTCTCTCTCTCAAATAAATAAAGTCTTAAAAAAAATTTAATAGTCAAATTTTTAGTAAATTAAGTCTGGCTTTATAGTATAGGTATAATAGCTCTTGGCACTACCATGTTCCCACATTCACATTTTTAATACTAAATGGACACTTTATGATTCCTGAATTTCTCATGGCCTTCTCCATATTTATTTTACAGTCACTAATAGTTGCATGACACTTTAATTTACTGCTTTTCCATTCTATCGACAATCAGATTCCCTATGAGGTCAACAACAGGAAGACCAGAAATCTTTTGGCAATAAAGGAAAATAAAAGCTTAGTTGAATTGGTCACTAATATAAAGAGCTGTCAAAGTATAAGAAGATTTCTAGTTGCTTTTGCATATACAAATATCAAATATGTAAGACAGGGAGCTGCAGTCTGGGATTTTCTGAATCTCCCCTTCTCGGTCTTATAGCAAAATTCACTAGATGGCGATCTATCCTCTCAGAAGGAAGTAAACAATGCCAAAGACACGGTACTGTGTTTTGATTGGTTGGTTTTTACTGAGCCCTGACTCTGTGCTCACTATGGGGGTTCCCAGATAGAGTAGGGGATACAGGGATGTTTAAGGCAATCCTCAGGGAGCTTATAATATTGTCAGAAAGATAATAGCATTAGGCAAATGTAACAAGAGAAAAATGTAGCTGCCTGCTTTGCTTTTCATCCTGTAGAATAAAGTTCCCCCACAGATGTTACAGGCACTGTGTTGACATATTTTTAGAAAAGCTGGAAGAACAGAGATATCTATCAGATGGGGAACAAGGAACCTAATTGGCAGAATTAGCTTTTCCTATTCTATCTATATTCCCTTGTATTTAAGTGACAGTATCTTCCTTTTTATGTAGGACCTCATAATAATAGTATTTACCATATCAGAGAATGTATTATGCCAACCTTTACATTAGTGCTTTAAACATATTAGACAATTCCGTCTTCACAATAACACCTAGTGTTACAGAATTTTTTTGTCCTTTGGTACCTGCGGTTCTTGATCACACCACTTGGAAGAAAGAGTGAAGAGGTAGACCAGATAGCCTGGTGGGCAGCAAAGCAAGGTTCACTGAACATTAGCAAAGTGATAGTACAAAGCTGCAGAGGAGAGAGGGGACACGAAGGGGTTGGCACTGGAGTTTCTAAGTGTAGGGGTTTTTATGGGCTTGTTGACAGGATGTTTTAATTTGATTAACCCTCTCTGTCATCCAATCAGTTTTTCATCACCTATCAATCAAATGGGAAAGGGTGGAGGGCTCCTTCAAGGGTGGTGTAAAATTCTTTTAAGGGTTGTTTCCTCTTAGGGTGGGGAGCCGCTTGTCCCTGCTTGCCTGCCTTCCAACTATCCTTCAGCACTAGTAGGTTCTTATGGCCTGAATTGTGTCCCCCAGGTTGAAGTCCTAACCCCCAGTACATTATAATGGGACTGTATCTGGAGATGGAGTCTTTAGAGAGGTAATTAAGTTAAAGTGAGGTCATTAGGTGGACCTTAATCCAATGACTGTGTCCTCATAGGAGGACATGAGAACCCACACAAAAGGAAGGGCACGTCAAGATGCAGGGAGAAGATGGCCATCTACAAACCAAGGAGAGAAGCTCCAGAATAAACCCACCCTGCAAACACCTTGGGCTTGTACTTCCAGCCTCCAGAATTGTGGGGAAATAAATTTCTATAGTTTAAATCACCCAGTCTGTGGTAGTCTGTTAAAGCAGTTCTTGAAAATTAATACATAATTATCCCAATTTTTAAAATGAGCAAAATGAGGCCCAGGAAGGAGAAGTTAGTTTCCTACAATCATACAGCCAGCTACAACAGCACTCACTTTTAGGGTTTGGTCGGTCTGCTGGGGGTTGAGACCACAACATTATAAATGGCCTGACATTTATGCAGGTGTTAAGCAAATAGCCAGAGGGGGGAGTGTAGACAAATCTTATCCTATTGGTGAAAGAGCAAATAAGCCTTCCTTAATCTGGTCAGCAAATGCCTTCCAGTTTGTGCCCAAACCCAGGTGAAAGGAAAGGAAAGCCAGAGGGGCTTGGGTGAGTTTTCTTTAACTCGAGCCCAGGACCATTCTGGCCATAGCAGCCATAAGTGATTAGTGATTCAAATCATTCTTGACTTCATTTAAAATAAGCAACAACTTTTGTTGCTCTAAATGATATTTTTGGCTTTATCTTCCACACCCAAATTCCCTAGTTGGGCAGGGTCCTTATGACCTTGTCTTGTAAAGCTAGAGACATTGCCTTGCTGGCTAGAGACCAGATGGGAACCAATCAGTGAATACAAATTTGGATCACACACACTTTCCTTTCTTGGCCCCATGGAATTACTGAGGGGCTGTCGCTCAGTAGCCTGTGAGCAGGAGACAAATATCCTTAGGCCAGTTGTACAGTCAGGAGTATATGAATTGTGCTTTGTCACCATAAGACCCTCGCCCCCAAGGAATTCTGAACGGAGTTCTTTGTGTAGGCTGAAAGGAAATGATAGCATTTAGAAATTTGGATCTATAGGACAAAAGGAAGAATGCTGGAATGGTAAATAAGTGATAAATATTTAAAAAGCCAACTTTTGGTTCTTTTCTTAAATTCTTTAAATGTCAATTGACCGATTTTTTTTTTTTTTAAGATTTTTTATTTATTCTGGGGGGAGGAGGAGAGAGAGATCAGGGGGAGGGCACAGAGGGAGAGGGAAAGAGAGAATCTCAAGCAGACTCCCCACTGAGCACGGAGCCCCACATGGGGCTCATCTCATGACCCCTAGGTCATGACCTGAGCTGAAGTCAATCAAGAGTAGGACGCTCAATGGAGTGAGCCACGCAGGTGCCCCAATGCCAATTGACTTTAAAGCAAAAATAATAACAATGTAATTTGGGGTCTTTTTAACATAGATGTAATATATGTGCTAACTATGGCACAGAGGACAGTAAAAGTGTACATGAAATTGTGCCCTTGTGGACAAGTCAATCTTCTCCAAACGAAAGTTCTTTTAAATTCCAGTAGAGTTAACATACCGTGTTATATTAGCTCCAGGCATACAGTATAGTCATTCGACAATTCTGTACATTTCTCAGTGCTCCTCATGGTAAGTGTACTGGATCCCCTTCAGCTCTACCAACCCCCCCACCTGCCTCCCCTCTGGTAACCACCAGTGTGCTCTCTATAGTTGAGAGTCTGTCTTTCAGGGGCACCTCGATGGCTCAGTTGGTTAAACGTCTGACTCTTAATTTTGGCTTGGGTCATGATCTTGGGGTCCTGGAATTGAGCCCTGCTTTGGCTCCATGCTCAGCAGGGAGACTGCCTGAGATTCTCTCTCCCTCTGCCCCTTTCCCACTTGTGCGTGCACAGGCGCACTCTTGCTCTCTCTCTCTCAAATAAATAAATAAATAAAATCTTTTAAAAAAGAGTCTGTTTTTCAGATTGTTTCTCTTTTTCTTTGTTCATTTATTATGTTTCTTATATCCCACATATAAGTGAAATCATATGGTGTTTATCTTTCTGGCTTTTCACTTAATATACCCTCTAGGGCCCAGTGATGGCATTGTGCTACACTCTACCCTTTGCTCCAATTTAAGTTTAGAAATTACCAGCTTCAGTAATAACTGAATCGCTGGTTTCCTCAACAGCTGTTCAAAATGTTTTGTTGCATGGTAAAAACAACCACCAAAACGGGAAGGTTGCAGGTTGTTCCAAATGGCAAGATTTATTTTTATGATGTATTTTTACCTACTTAAGATTTATTTTTATCTTCCATTAAATTCCAATAAAAATTCAAGTGGAAATTTTGAGGAACATGCAGAGTGATGCCATAATTTTTATAAAGACAAATGTCCAAGACTAGCCAAGATACTGCTGAGGAGAAAGTTAGGATAGGAAGCCTTGCCCCACTATATTAAGGAAATGTAGTATCTGCGCAGGGATTGACAAACTCACCAAAGAAGTACAATACCATAGAAAAAGACCCACATGTGGGGTGCCTGAGTGGCTCAGTGGGTTAAAGCCTCTGCCTTCAGCTCAGGTCATGATCTCAGGGTCCTGGGATCAAGCCCTGCATCAGGCTCTCTGCTCAACAGGGAGCCTGCTTCCCCCTCTCTCTCTGCCTGCCTCTCTGCCTACTTGTGATCTCTCTCTCTGTCAAATAAATAAATAAAGTCTTTTAAAAAAAGAAAAGAAAAGAAAAAGACCCACATGTGTATGAAAACTTGGTATAAGACAGAGGTGGCTTCGCAGATCCTGGGGAGTGGCACTGAGACAATTGGTTATACATGTGGGAAAAAGAGAAATTAGAGCCATATCTCACTCTACACACAAAAGTCAATTTTATCAGTTGCAAATGATGAAACACTTGCAAGTGAAAGGCGAAACAGAAAGAAGGAAGGAAGGAAGGAAGGAAGGAAGGAAGGAAGGAAGGAAGGAAGGAAGGAAGGAAGGAAGGGAGGAAGGGGAAAAGGAAAGAAAGAAAAGCAAGAGAGAATGAAATTAAGAAGAAAAGAAAAAAAGAAAGAAAGAAAGAAAGAAAGAAAGAAAGAAAGAAAGAAAGAAAGAAAGAGAGAAAAGGGGCGCCTGGG
>CM053606.1:15123272-15195370 GCA_028646535.1 Procyon lotor | reverse complement strand
ATATATATAAGATATATATGTATATTTTGCAAAACAAGGTATTTTTTAAAGTGCTAACCATAAAAGAAAGAAGTTGATAAATTTGACTACAGTTTATTCATCAAAAGATACACAAAGAGAGGAAGAAGACAAGTTGCAAAGTGGGAAAAGATACACAATTTAAAAATAGAAAAGACTGCAGTGCCTGGGTGGCTCGGTCGGTTAAGCGTCTGCCTTCAGCTCAGGTCATGATCCCAGGGTCCTGGGATGGAGCCCCTTGTCAGGCTCCCTGCTCGGAGGGGAGTCTGCTTCTCCCTCTCCCCTTGCCTACCACTCCCCCTGTTTGCGCTCTCTCTCTCTAACAGTAAATAAAATATTTTTAAAAAAAATAGAGCAGACAATTTACTAAGGGGTGGGTGTGAGGGAAATTGAAGAATCAAGGATGGCTGAGGGTTTGGGCTCGAACAACCGGAGAACGGGGCAGCTTGCACTGGGTAGGAAAGACTAGGGAGGAGTAGCTTTAGGTGGAAAAAGCAAGAGTGTGCTTCGAGCTGTTGGGGATGCGCGTCAGATACCCAAGTGGAGCTATCAAGTGGTCTGTTGGCCATGGCCATCATCGGACCTTGGGGAGAGGTCCGATGATACTCATTTGGGGGTTGTAGCATATGGATAGTACTGGAATCGTGGAATTAGATGAAGTCACCGAGACAGTGAGCATTGATGGCCAAAAAGTCTGAGACCAAACCCCGATATTTAGAAGTAGGGAAGGCGATGAGGAGTCAGCAAAGGGGGCCAACGGGAGGGAGTGATAGGCCATGCCTGGTCCTTCGGCACGTGGATGAGATGTGCAAGGACAGAGCCGATCCGAAAAGGATAATTTCGTGCAGTGATGGGGTCGAAGACCTCCCTGGAAAAGGTTCTAGAGAGACCAGGAAGAGAAGTTGGAGAACAAGTAGAGATAGCACTTTTTTGTTTTGTTTAAATATTTTGTGGGCAGAAGATCTGTGAATTTGACTTCCACTCACCACTCCCTTGATTCAACTAGACATCCGAAACACGGAAACAACAACAAAATCAGGCTGTGAGATTAGCAGCAAACTTCTCTCCTCCCAATCGCTCCCCAATCAGGACACATGGTTGAAGTTTAACTGACGTTTATCCTCCCTCTTCCTCCCCCCCCCCAAGGCCCTGGTCTTCCTGGACGCTGCCACCAACCAGTGGGACAGGGGAAGTCTGTGAGTGGCATCTTGGTCCTCTGAGAACAGGGGGGTGGGGACACGGGGTGTACCTCCATCACCCACGGCCACCCAGGTCAGCAGTCCCACTGGGGGGCCCCCAGGCCTCTGGCCATCCAGCGGACCAGAGGGACGGAGACAGTGACTTCACCCGACACTGCTTCTCTCCACTCATGCCCTCTGTCCACATCTATGGGCTGCTCCTCCATTCCATCCTGTCCCAGGCCACACTGTTCCCAAGGCTGTTCCTGAGACAACACTTTGGAATGGTTTTGCTATCCAGGAAAACAGAGGTGGCACAGTGCCTGAAGGGGCCTATGTGGTCAACGGAAGGCTTACCTTTGTTCGACTTTAATATGAGACAAATTAAATAAATTAGAAGAAGTGTCTGTGGCGGAGAAGAAAAGCGGCAGTGGGGATTCAGGGTGAAGTGGAAAGGACAAAATAAGAGCGGGCTCTATGTGGTCGAAGATGATAGCGTGCTAGGAATTGAAGAGAATGGCAGGACGGTTTCTGCAAGGGGCCAGCCAGAGGGGAGAAGCCAACGGAACATCATCCTCTTCTCCCCTCTGATCTTTACTATGCAGAGCAAACTGCTCCATTCAAAGTCAAGAATACTTGGGGCTCCCGGCTGGCTCAGAGCCTGAGGCTCTTGGTCTCGGTTGTGAGTTCAAGCCCCACGTTGGGTGTAGAGATTCCTTACAAATAAAACCTTTAAAAAACAAAAGAAACCCACACAAAGTTGGGAATGCTCCTACATGAACATTTTTTTCATCTCTTTTACTCCTATGTGCCTCCCAAGGCAAGAACTGGAAAGGGGGAAAGAATGAATAAATTGGCTGTTACATGTCTTTTGAGATCAATTAAGGCATCACGGCATTTTTAAGAGCTTGAGGGGCCCCGGTAAAATTCATTCAAGGGTTTTGAGCAGGGAAGGGACCCTCTCTGCTGTCATCAGACAGAGGGTTTCACTTCGCTAGAGACCTGAAGGTCAGTCTCATTTCTACCTGCTTCTCGCCGACGGGGGCTGACGGTCAGAGTCTGGGACAGTAGTATCTGTTGAACTGCAGCGGTTTGCTTCTTTGCCAGGAAATTTTCTGTGCAGGGAATGGGTGTTGCAGGACAAAAGGCTACAGAGCGGATACAATGCCCCTGCTGTGTGCTCCCATCCAGTGGGCTCGAGGCAATTCCTGGAGACATTTTTGTTGGGTTACTGCACACCCACAAATAGCTACTTAAAAAAGGGGAAAGAACAAAACTTTACAATTAGAGGGCTATTTAGAAAAGGCATTTAAAAACTAACAGATAACAGATGCGCCTGTTACTTCTTGCAACGGACTCTGAATTGTTCTCCCAGCCTCCGGTCACTCCCACGCCAATCCATCCTGCACACTGGAGCAGGATTAATCTGAAAGCACAGATCTGATCTTGTCACTTCACCGCTCAAGCACCTTCAATGGCTCCCCACTGCCTTTAAAATAACCAAGCATTGACGATCCTTTATACCGGAGTCTCTCTTTTCTTCCCTCCCCTCCCTGCCCTTCATCTCCCACTGCTCCCTTGGACATGTGCTAAGCTAAAACTCTCTCCAGCAGGATTCTCTTCTTGATTTTTTTTCCTCTCCTGTTTCCCCTGATTCACTCCAATTCAAATCTTTCACTCTTAGTTTACTTGTTATGTCTTCTGGGGAGCTTTTTTACCTACCTACCAACCTCTGGGTTGAATTAGGGACTCCAGCAAGAGGCTTATATAAAACCCTGACGCTCCTTCTATCACAAACATAATTGCTGTGAATTGTAGTTGTTGGCTTAACTGTTTGTCTTCCCTGCTACACAATAAGTTCCCTAAAGTCAGGGATCATAGCCATCTCGCTCAGTACTGTCTCTCCAGGGCCTGGAACCCACTCTTGAATGTAAGCAAGCAAGAAAGAGCAAGTGAACTGAGTAGTCGGCTTTGATTCCCAAGTTTTATTCTTGATTTTCTTTTCCCCCACCTGACCTGTCTTTGCCACCATTCTCGGTCTATAAAATTTCTACCCAAACCACACATACTCAGTCGCTGGATTCATAAGAAAGTTGACACTGCAGGAGAGAACGGTCTTTTCAAAATGGTTCTGGGTCTATAGGATGTCTATATGGAAGAAAGGAATCTTGACCCTACCTTACAGACACATCAAAATTAATTTCAGATGGATTGCATATTTAAATATGAAAAGTAAAATAAGACTTTTGGAAAAAAACTTATAAGAAAAATCTTCAAATCCTTGAGGTAGGCAAAGATTTCTTAAACAGGATACAAAAACCAGTAATTATAAAGGAAAACATTGGTAAATTACCATTCAGGTTAAAAAGTTATTTTCATTAAAGCACACCGTTAACAGACTTAGAAAGGCAGACACAATGGAGAAATAGTAGAGAAAAATCAATGAAATCAAAAGTTGGTTCTTTATAACAATTAATAAAATTAACAAACCTTTAACTGAAGAAAAAAAGAGATACTCAAATTACTAAATCAGAAATGAAGGTGGAAACGTCATCATGATTGATGATTATTGATCTTTTTTTAAAATCTTTAATTAATTATTTATTTATATATTTTTAAAGATTTTTATTTATTTATTTGACAGAGAGAGAAAGAGAGATCAGTAGGCAGAACCCTAAAGATCTTACACGAAAAGCAAGTAGGCAGAGAGAGAGGGGGAAGCAGGCTCCTTGCCAAGCAGACCAGGACCCTGAGATCATGACCTGAGCCAAAGGCAGAGGCTTTAACCCACTGAACCCCTCAGGTGCCCCTCACTATTGATCTTTCAGAAATAAAAAGAATTATAATACTACAAAAAATTGTATGCCAACCAACTAGCTCAGAATGGACCAATTCCTAAAAAGCCACAAATTACTAAAACTGACTGAAGAAGAAATATAAAAGCTGATGAGACCTACAACAAGTAAAGTGATTGAATTAGTAATAGAAATTAAAAAAAATATTTCAACAAAGAAAAGCCCAGACCCAAATAACCAGATGGTTTTACTGGTGAATTCTACCAAATATTTAAAGAATTAACACCAACCCTTTCAAAAAATAAAAGAGGACACGCTTGCCAACTCATTCTATGAGGTTAGTATTACTCTGATATCAAAACAAAGACATCACAAGAAAATTATGTCTTTTGAGAGTATAGATGCAAAAATTCTCAATAAAATACTGCAAAAAAATTTAGCGATATATAAAAAAGATCTTATACTAGGACTGAAATTTATTCTAGCAATGGGAAGGGAGGTTGGTTCAACACATGAAAATCTATCAATGTAGTATATATACCATATTAATAAAGTATAAAAACAATATGATCATTTCATAGATGCAAAAAATCTTTTGACAAAATTCAATGCCCTTTCTTTTCTTTTCTTTATTTATTTGACAGAGAGAGACACAGCAAGAGAGGGAACACAAGCAGGGGGAGTGGCAGAGGGAGAAGCAGGCTTCCCATCAAGCAGGGAGCCCGATGCAGGGCTCAATCCCAGGACCCTGGGATCATGAACTGAGCCAAAAGCAGACACTTAACGACCGAGCCACCCAGGCGCCCCTCAATTCCCTTTCTTAATAAAAACACTTAAACTAGGAATTCAGCTAAATTTCCTCAATCTTACAAAGGCCATCTATCAACACAGCTAACATCATACTTAATGGGGAAAGGTGGGCTATTTTCCCCTTGAGATCAGGAAGAAGACAAAAATGTCTGCTCCTAACACTAAATATTCAAAATAGTACTGAAAGTTCTAACCAGAGCAGTTAGGCAAGAATAAGAGATAAAAAGCATCCAAATTGTAAAGAAAATGTGAAATGGTCTCTAGTCACATGACATGATTTTATATGTAGAAACCCTAAAGATCTTACACGAAAAACTATCCGAGCCAATAAAAAAATTAGGCAAAGTTGAAAGATATGAAATCAACACACAAAATCACATTAGGAATTTATAACCTAAAAAGGAAATTAAGAAAACAATTTCATCTATAATAGCATCAAAAAGAATAAAATACTTGGGAATAAATTTTTTTTAAAAGTGCAAGATTTAAACAATAAAAACTACAAAATTTCACTGAAAAATTTAAGGAAGACCAAAATAAATGGAAAGACATTCCATGTTCTTGGATCAGAAGACTTAATATTATTATAATAATATTATAATATATAATATATAATATATATTAATAATTATATAATATTATATATATAATATAATATATATAATATAATATATAATAATAATTAATATTATTAAGATGGCAATACTCCCCAAAATGATCTATAAGTACAATGCAGTCTCTATCAAAATCTCAGCTTCCATTTTTTAAAAAGTGACAAGCTTGTATTAAAATTCATGTAGAGATGTAAGGGACCCAGAATAGCCAAAATATTTTGAGCAAGGGAAAAAAAAAGAAAAAGAAAAAAAGTAGAAGAAGAAGAAAGAAGACTACTTTGGAGGACTCACATGTCCAGATTCCAAAACTTGCTACATATCAAGACAGTGTGAAATAAGAATAGAAATGTAGATCAATGAAACAGAATTCAGAGTCTGGAAATAAACCCTTGTATTTATGGTCAATTAATTTTTGATAAAGATACTAAGACATTTCAGTGGGGTTAAAATAGTCTTTCAACAAATGATGCTGGGACAATAGGATATCCAAATGCAAAAGATGAAATTGGATCCCCATCTCACACCATATATAAAAATTAATTCAAACTGGCTCATATATGTAAATGTAAGAGCTAAAACTATAAAACTCTTACAAGAAAACATGAGTAAATATTCATGATCTTGGATTAGGCAATGGTTTCTTAAATATGATACCAAAAGCACAAGTGAAAAAGGAAAAAAAATAAACTGTATTTCATCAAAATGAAAAACTTTTGTGCTGCAAAGGTGAAAGTGAATGAAAATAAAAAGGCAACCCACAGAATGGGAGAAAACGTTTGCAGATCACATATCCGATAAGGGACTTGTAACCAGAATACATAAAGAATTTTTACAAGTCAACAACAATAATAATGGAAAAGAACCCAAACAACCCAATTTAAAAATGGGCAAAAGACTTGAATTGGCATTCCTTCAAAAGTGATATAAAATGGCCAATATGCATATGCAAGGATACTCAACATCATTGGTCACTAGGCAAATTCAGATTAAAATCATAATGAGATACCATTCTATAACCACAAGCACGGCTGTGATAAAAACGATGGACAATGAAAAGTTAGCAAGGATGTGGGGCCGTTGGAACCCTCATAGATCGCTAGTGGAAAATGTACAATGGTGTAGCCACTTCTGAAAACAGTTTGGCATTTTCTCAAAAGATTACACAGAGTTATCATATAATGCAGAGATTCCACTGCTAAGGTACATGCCCAAGAGATTGAAATGTATGTCTACACCAAACCTGTACATAAATATTCACTGCAGCATTATCCATAATAGCAAAAAAAATGGAAACAATCCAAATGTCCATCAGCCAGAGACTAGATAGATAAACTGTGGTATAGCCGTATAATGGCACAATATTCATCTACACAAAGGGAGGGAGTACTATTTCATGCTACAACATAGGTGAACCTTGAAAACATTACACTAAGTGAAAGGTGCCAGTCATAAAAGGCCACATATTGTCAACTCCATGGATAAGAAAGGTCCAGAATAGGAAAATCCGTAGATAAAACATAAATTACTGGTTGTCAAGATCTGGGGAGGGGGTGCTGTGGGAAGCATCTGCTAATGGGTATGGAGTTTCTTTTAGGGGTGATGAAAATGTTCTGGAATTTGATCAGTAGTGATGGATCCACTATATGAATACAGTGATGGATGCATATACTAACCACTGGCTTGTATATTTCTAAAGGGTAAGACTGATGGCATGTAAATTATATCTCAATAAAGCTGCTATTAAAATAAAGATAAGCGACAGGCTAACAAAGATGAAAGACCTATCCATGGGGCGCCTGGGTGGCTCAGTGGGTTAAAGCCTCTGCCATCGGCTCAGGTCATGATCTCAAGGTCTTGGATCGAGCCCCGCATCGGGCTCTCTGCTCAGCAGGGAGCCTGCTACCCCTCCTCTCTCTGCCTGTCTCTCTGCCTACTTGTGATCTCTCTCCTCTCTGTCAAATAAATAAATAAATAAAATCTTAAAAAAAAAGAAAGAAAGAAAGACCTATCCAGAATGTACATAAAACTCCTACAAGTCAATAATGAAAAAGGAAGACAACCAAAACCAAAAAAAGGGACAAAAGGAAAAGTAACTTCACAAAAAATGAAGTCTAAAGGGCCAATAAACACACAAAAAAGGGAGGGGAGGGCCTGGGTGGCTCAGTCGGTTAAGTGTCTGCTTTTGGCTCAGGTCATGATCTCAGGGTCCTGGGATCGAGCCCCGCATCGGGCTCTTTGCTCAGCAGGGAGCTTGCTTCTCCCTCTCTCTGCCTGCCTCTCTGCCTACTTGTAATCTCTCTCTCTGTGTCAAATAAATAAATAAAGTCTTAAAAAAAAAAAAGAACCAGTTTGGTAAAGACACCATGGCTGTTGCCATCAAACTAAGCTCGCATAGCTGCCTCTTGAAAGGCAGCAAGCCAACCTACCTGCCACCATAGTGTATTTTGCATGCAAAATCCCTATCCCTTGATGTTACCGACTTCTGGCTTCGAAGTCCACTTCGGGGGTGCCTGATCAGCAGGGCCCCCGGTCCCGGGTCCTCAGCCCTCACCCTAGCAGCAAGGGACTCCTGGAAGATGAGAGTCTGTCCTTTTCAGCATTGATAGCAGGAGGTGGTCTTGCTTCTTAAAGTAGCAGACTCCCCAAATGCAAGATATGGTCACCATAAGCACGCCACCAGTCCACTGCATCACGCAAGGACATGTGACCTTCCTGTGCCTGTGTCCTCACCCCCAAAGGAGAAATAGTGACGGCTCCTACACATGGAGCTTGTAATGGTTAGAGGAGCTGGTGTGTATTCGAGACCCATCACGCACCTGGAACACGCCAGGAGCTCCATTAACGGTGAACTCCATTATTGGTGACTTGAGTTGCATTCTAAGGTCTATTTCACTCCCAGGGGTCCCCAAACCTGGACGTATCAGCGAGTCTGGTGTTTAACAGCAGGCTCAGAAAGGGGATGCCTTTTGTAACAGTTAATCAAGCTAACAAGTTTTCTTACTCATGGAAAGGCCCGTTGCTGGCAGCCCAGCTTCCCCATCACCCGTTAGCCAGCCGTGAGCGCACAGTTTGCAACCGCTCAGGCTTTCCCGTAGGGCCCTATTTACACTTCAAGGGAAAGGAAATTCTTAGAAAAGGTATTCATTAACTCTAACTTAAATTGAAGTCCACTCGACAAATGTTTGATTTAAGTCTCTTTATTTTTAGACGATTTCCTTTAGATGTTTAATATCTTTTATTGATTCAGCGGCCGAATAAGGAGGCATCAGTTAGGAAAGGCACCTGTCAGAAATGAAATACTCCACTGTGCTGCAAGCTCCCTGTCCCAGGAGACCGGCCGCAGGCTCCTTGAGAGTGGCGACTGTGACAATGTGCTTAGGAGCACCTCAACTGGCACATAGGGGCCCTTAAAGGGTGCTTACTGAGTTATATTCATTGGCTAAAAACAAAATACTGAAACCCCTTTCTTGGCCTCCCCTTACCTCTCGGCCTCTCCCCCCTCCCCCACTTGCAAGCTTTCATTTAGCAAAAGAACATATAACAAGGGATAATTCCTCTAGTAATTCCAGGAAGATTCCAGAATGGGCAGAAGAATTTGTTTTTAAGGCTGAAACATTGAAACAAACATATATATATTAAAGCAGAACACTTTTGGGAAACATATCTATTTGAGATTTGAGTCCTTTAGGAAATGGCTTTCCCTGGTTGGATGGCATTCCATCCCTTGCTCCTTGGGCGTAAGGGTTACAGGAAATGACACAGGAATCCTTAGAGCTTTGATGGGATCAGAAAGGGGTCCTTTGGCTCCAATCCTGGGAGCCCAAAGGAGGCTACCAAAGTGGCTTTGCTTCTAGTGTCAGTTTGGAAGCCAGACTCCTGACCTCTGCTCAGACGCACGGACGAGCCTGTCTTCCTCCTGGTCCGCCCATACAAGAATTCATGTTCTTTGAGCCAGGATGTTAGGGAAGAATGTGGAATGACAGAGAGAGGAGGGACTTTGGAGTCAAAGACGCGGGTTTGCGTCTTATCTTTGCAACTTAACTAGCTGTCTGACTGTGGACGAGTACCTTTCTCTTGGAGTCTGCAAATCTCACCTGCAAACAGAACAAATAATTCCTCCCAGCGTTAATGGGAAAAATAAATTCAATGGGATAATTTATGTGAAAGCCTCTTGCCAAGTACCTCGTATTTGGTGGATATTTAAACACAGTAGGGAGAAAAAAATGTTTGGGGAGGAAGAATTTGCCAGTATTTTTCCAGACATATCCAAGCGAGCATTTTTATAATGGGATGACATGACTCCGTGACCCTGGGTCAGCCTTCTTTCCTTCCTGACCCTCGATTTCCCCTCAGAAGAGTTTTCTGACTCCAAGAGGAAGAGACTCCTAGAATTTGAGGTTAAAGGTCAGAGTGTGTCACTTTCTGCAACAAAGTAAAGATTTATTACCTTGCTTCCAAGATGCCTTCAATTGTAACGTGCACAACTGATTAAACAACAGCTTTTGGAGAGAGAAAAAAAATACTACATTAATGGACCCATCAATTTTAAGACATATTCTGACTTCAGAATCATTAGCAAATGAACAAATATGTCTTGCAATTGGAGAAACACTGTAACAATAATGCTGGCTTGCATTTAAGAGTCTGTTGAGTCCCAGGGGCCACTTCAGGGGCTCTGCCAAGTCCTTGACTAATTAAAGTAAGTCTGTGAGTCCTATGGTTAGCTAACCCAATATGGAGTGCTCGTGTGACTCTTCCAAGGCCACACAACCAGAAGGTAGGGCTTGGAAGGCAAGTCTTAATTTCAAAATGCTTTTCCCTCTCAATAGATTGTTCTCTGGGCTAAGGAGTCAAAGAGATCAGCTCTGTACCCACAAATGGTTTGCGAATGCGGGGCTTTGAAGGTGCCCTCAATCTCCGCAAGGTGACGGGACAGACGGACACGGGTAACCTAAACAGGGTTGTAATCTTCTCAGTCTCTAATACTGGTCCTTGGAGGGAAGGTGTGACCTGGAGAGAGAGGATTGCTCAGAATCCAAACAGAAGGAAGCCAAGAAATGAGACCAAGTCAGGCTTAATCCAGCCCCAAAGGGAGAGGAGGGGCTTTGACCTACTCCAAGCTCATTCAAGGCCCACAGACAATATACTAAGCTTTTGCCCTAGAGGCCATCATTCCCCAAGGTCACCCTATTCCTTCTCTGACTCTTTACTGATGAAGTAGAAACCTTTCCAGAATTGTCTTTCCCATAACCTTTCTTAAGGACGGAGAAATCGGCTAACTGGTTGTCATGAGCTAGCTGGCGGTCATCTAGTCCTGGAGCAAGTTATAAATTAACAAGTTAGTTTTGTGGTTAATTAGCCCCAGTTAGCTCCCCTGTGCCTGTTGAACGGCATGGAACATTTCGCTCTGCAAAGTTGTGGCTATAGCACTTATTCCTAGAGGACCCCAGTGGCAGACCCTTCGTTGATACACTCAGGAGCATGCTTGGACCCCTGACTCCCGACCAGAAGACCCCTGGGCTGTCTGTCTGTCTAGCAACTGCACCCACTTCACTGGGTTCCCAACACAGTTGTACCTCATCGGAGCACAATAGAATGTTCCACAGCTTTTTGAGAGGGTGGCAGCAGGGATGTGGACACAGCAGGGAAGGGCAGGGCGAGGTTGGGGGCTGCTTGAGCATCTGGATTTGCACGAGGAGCCCCTTGTGGACCCAACCAGAACTGGAAGAAACTCATAGTGAAGCTGCCGGAGGAGGAGAAGTGTGCTTCTGGGTCTTGAATGGAGAAGGCTCTTTGGACGGTGGCCAAGATAGCACCAAGGTGGGGGGCGGGTCATCAAGTCTCCATGTGGACGTCAACGGGGCTGAAGGTCACAGTAGGAGGGTGTTGGCTGCTGTTGTTGGTGGAGCCCAAGGCAGAAGGGGAGGCTGGCTTGGGCCCCTTGGGCTCCAGCTCCCTCCTGGTCCTCATTTTCCTGGAATGAGATATACATGCGTGCTTGAGTCCTCCACCTCGTATACCCTGTGACTTTGGTTCTGGCAAGGACATTAACGTAGATCATCATTAAATCAGGTTGCTTGATTGCCAACCACAGAATTTTATAGCTCACTGGAAGGTAACTTAGACATCAGCTAGCCTCACCCTTCCATTTCTTTGTATTTAATTTAATTTTTTTAGATTAGATATTTACTTTTATTTTTTTCCTGTTAAAGAATGAGTAAAGTGTCATATATTTAAGACTATATTAAGGACAAAATGAAAATACTATGATTTTTTTTCTGTTCCAAGTTGTAGTGTGAGTTAAATTTTGCAGTTTCATTATGCTTGCCAAGTTGATTGCTAGAAACATTTAAGAAAATGGACTTAAAATGTATATCCAATCTTTCATTTCATATGTCAGAAAATCTAGTGACTACAACAAGCATTAATTCTAATGTCTACATGAAATTTCATCTTGTTGACATAACATAATACCTTTTTTTAAAAAAGTTCAAATGCTCAGAAAAGTGGCACAAATAGTACCCTTCACGGAACAATTCACTGATTACCAGCAGTTTTCCATATTTGTCTCTTTCTCTCTCTTGGTTCATTTACACACATGGACACATATATCTACACAGAGTGTTTTTTAAAATCCTTAACTATTTGAGTCCGTTGCAGACGTCATGCCACTTCACCCCTAAATACTTCTCAAAACAAGGGCATTCTCCACATAACCAGTACTCAGTTATCTCACTTGGAGAGACTTCCACTTTAAAGATGACAAAATCAAGGCACAAGGAGGTTAAATGACTTGCCTGCCTTTGAGAGACCAAAGACTAAGCTCCAGTCTCTCTGAGTTGCAGCCCGGGCACCATTGTAAACAGGGTGCAGTGGGTAGATCTCTATCCAAATTACAACCTAGGAAAGGGGCTCAGAGCTCCAGCAATGATGGCCAGGAATGAGGGGCAGACACTGTGGTTGGATGCCACTGCCTGGTCTGGGACAGATCCAAACTGTAATGCCCTCAAGATTTTAAAAACAACTAAGTGTTGTTATTATTATTATTACATATAGCGGTGGGAGTATTTTCTTTGAAGCCACATTTCCTAGGTTTAAAATCCCAACTCTGCCAGCGAGGCTGAGTAACCTTGGGCTTGTTGGCTTATTTCCCAGTGCGTGTTTCACACCTACAAAATTGGGGGACATAGAATTACCCACCTGGTGGGGTTGTAGTGAGGATTAAATGAGTTAATTCATACAAGGAGCTTAGAATCATGCCTGGCAAATAGATCAATATATATATATATATATATATATATATGTATACACACACACACACAATATATGTGTACATTATATATACATTTTATACACATATAATATATAATATAAAACATGTATGTTTTATAAATGACATTATTATAAAAACAATGCATGTTTGAGCCTCCTCAAAATAAAGACGTATACTCCCTCCGCCCACAAAAACCAACCAACCAGCAATGCCACCATGCAGACACACTGGTTGTTAACACCTTGTCCTTTAGCATTTGAATCTTCCTTGGTTGTGTGTGGGTAACTCACGTGTATAATTTTAATGTACACATTATCTTGGTGAACTTCGCCAATACATTGTAAACAGCTTTCCTCATCAATAAACACACTTCTATATCTTTTTTTTTTTTAATGGCTTCCAAGTCTCCTATGATGTGGTTGTGTTTATAGCCTATTTTGATTTCTTGCCTGGGAAGAATAACCTTCTAGCCAAGTTGTGACTTTGAGGTGATTACACAACATTTATTCCTTATGCAATCACATGATGTTATTTCCTCCCATTTGGTCCCAGAAAGTGGAGCTGGGGGTACAGGCATTCTAGTATTTGTCACCTCAGATACTCACGTGGTCTGCTCAACACAACCTAGCAGAGGACTCTCTGAGAGAAAAAGACTGGAACATATTCCTCTATTACCGTAAGTTACCCTACCGCAGTGCTCGAGCCCATTAGCATTGTCATGATGATGATTATATTTAACAAATATTTCTGCAGGTACAAAAATATTTGGTTACTACGAAGTTCCTACAGGAGAACAGATGTCAAAAAAGGACCCACAAAGGGATAGAGCATTTGACGAAGGACTCGTGGGTACCGCGGGGCACACAGCTGGCACCCACAAGCGTTAGTTCCCATTCACTCTGACATCAGAGAAGGGACAAGACCGTCAGAGCCCAGGGCATCCCGTACCTGTTGTACATCTTCAGCAGGATCAGAACCACAGTGAAGATGATGATGACAACTACCACAATGGCAGCAACAATGGCTCCAGAACCTACGAGGAGAGGAGATGGAAATGGCAAACGTGAAAACTGAAATAAAGGGAAGCAACCAGAGACTGGGGGGGAGACTTCTACCTGGCACCTTGCATCCTCACCGGATCAGGTAGGGAGAGAATGTGCTGTCCTGGCACCCTGACTGCGGTGCGGCCCCCAGGACAGAGACATACCCAGCGTAGCGGTGCACCTTCCTCCACCCCCTAGCTTCACCTGCCAAAACCCTATCTCAGGCCATCCAGTTATCAGTCCTAACACAGCCTCCAACTTCCTTTGTGAAACAGGCAAGCAAAACACCCTTCCCTCTTTTTGATGATACAGAAGTAATACATAATTTTGTAGTTCATTTTGAAGCTATAAATACAAGCCCAAAAAGGGAACTCATTGCCCCAGGAGCCATTGATTATCTGCACATGTACACATTCACCAATGCCATCGTGAATATGCATGTAGGCATATTAAATACCTACCTACTCAACATTTTTTGAGTAATTGATTAATCTGATGTCTGAAAACCCGCCTTGAGGAAATAGTCATAAAAGTGGAAAAATATGTACTTGATAAAAATGGAACCATGTTCCTCACTCAGTTTTACCACCATATCCTAATCATCTTTCCATGTATTTACATTGTTTTTCACGACTTTGATGGCTACGTAGTCCTCCATTGTTTGGATATGCCATAATTTGTTTACCAGTTCTGTACTGAGGATATTTATGTTGTTTTCAATTTTATACTATGGAAAACAAGGCTATAATGAATGTCCTCGTGGCTTAATATCTCAGGTTCTAATTTTAATATCAGCACCCAGTCCCCATGGCCACCTCTAATTTCACGTTCAAAATCAACATCCTTGTGAGAACTGGAATTGAAAATAAAAAAAAAAAAAAAAAAGAAACAAACAAACATAAAGTGGGGGGTCATACTTTAAGCCAATCTATTTGATTCTGTGGAGTTTATCTTAGGGAATAATCCTATATACAGAAAAAGCTGTATGAATGAAGATGTCAATTACAACGTTATTTATATTCTAAATATGGAAATGGTTCAACAAGGTATGGCATGCCTAGCTCATGAAATATTATACTATAATTTGAATGATGTGTGGAGAAGAGAATATGATATTTTGTACACACTCACTTATACATATTATGTTGCAACCATTAAAATATGTGCATACAAACATAATGTTGAGTAAAAGAAGCCAGATATAAAAGGATATGTATGTATGCTTCCATTTCCAGAAAGTCAAACCCAGGCAGAACTAATGGCTGGTGGGCGAAGTCAAAATAGTGGGTTCCCTTGACCAGGTGGGGACAGTGTGGCAAGGGGCTCTGGGACTCCTGGGACCCTGGTGATGGTCCTCTTCTTGCTCTGTGGGCTGGTTATCCAAGTGTGTTCATTTTGTGAAAATTCACAGCGGTGCACTTAGGATTGGTGCTTTTTTGGGAATGTGCGCAATGTTCTTACGAAAAGGTTTACTAAATAAAAACAAGAACAAAACTATGTCCAAATATTCACAGGAAGAAAGACCGGAAGGAAAGAAAAAGGGGATGGGGTGGGGTGGGGAATCCGTTATGGAATAATTTGCTTTTTGTTTCTTTTCTGGGGAGTCTTGTGATGATAGTTTAATCCGTGGTTTTTCAAACTTGCCTCTGCTGTGATGACCCTCTTGTGCCTGTACAATATTCCACAGCATCTTGGGCCTCCCCTCACTAGGTATCATTAACGCTGCTTCTTCCTCTCCGCCAGCTGTCACAAGCAAAGTGCCCCAACGTTGTCAAACGCTCCCTGATAGTAACGTGGCCAGATAAAGTACAGGATACCTATTTAAATTAGAATTTCTGACAAATAATGAATCACTCTGGGGACGTCTCAACTATCACAAGGCACGTCCTTATGCAGCACAAATACTGCTTCTCTTCAACTCAAATTTAACCGGGTGTTCTGTATCTTATTCGTGAAATCTGACCGTCTTAGCTCGAGGGCAGAATCGTCTAGTTGAGAACCACTTGCTTTCAGTTAAATAAAAGCAGAATCATTCCCATCTTGCTGACGGAGATTCAATCTACCCTGCATTTCCCTTCAGAACTGTTTTGAGCTATGTCAGCAGGACTCTGTAGGTCTCCCCACCTGGCAAGGAGCAGGCTGACACGCGGGACCCTGTCCCAAGAGTGACCCTTTCTGGGTCTCCGTGGAAGACACATGTCTTTTTTTTTTTTTTTTTTTTAAGATTTTATTTATTTATTTGACAAAGAGAGAGAAATCACAAGTAGGCAGAGAGAGAGGGGAAAGCAGACTCCTTGCTGAGCAGAGAGCCCGATGCGGGGCTCGATCCCAGGACCCTGAAATGATGACCTGAGCCTAAGGCAGAGGCTTTAACCCACGGAGCCACCCAGGCGGCCCGAAGACACGCGTCTTGCCAGTAATTGGTTTCCTGCCAGGACCACAGTCTGGAGCTGTCATCACTAGGGAAACACTCCGCGTGTGTTGGGAGGCCTGGTCCACGCGTGCGGGGGGTACGTGCCAGACCAACAGAAATGATGGAAACAGGCCCAACTTCCCCTAATACAATTAACTGGTTTTCTGAAGAGTGCTTGTTAAGTTTTTCCTTCTGGGAAAAAGGAAGGAAAAATTTTGTTCCTGCCAAATGTCTCCCTAGGACTACTCTGACCTACACTCATTTACTCCTTTGTGAATCGATGGGATGTTTTTGCCTTGTAAAAATAGTATGAATAGTATGAAAGTGCTTACATTTTAAGGTGACTCATTTAGGGACATCTTACAGGAGATTCAACTGTCTGTTGCCCTCTAGACCCCAAAACTCCCTGATGATGGTAGCAGTCATAGCAGTAATGATCACAATACTACTCATTGGGTAGTTTGTGCGCATCGAGGCTATTCCAAGCTCCTGACATGGATCATCTGGTTTAGTCCTCGCACCATTAATATGTGTGATGCTAAGAGTAGGTTCCTTAATATTCCCATCTTACAGATGAGGAAACAGACACAAAGCAGTGAGGTCCCATTGGGCATATGGCAGATGTTCGGTCACGGTGGGCATATGGCAGAAGTTCGACTGGGACCCAGGCAGTCTATCTCTGGAACCCACGCCCTTGACCTTGACACCGGGAGCTGACCACTGTCCCTGTCCCGCCATCCCTCCCCCCTGGCTGCCAAGCCAAGTTGGCCTTACTCTTGTACAGAAAGTCTTCTTCTCTGGTGGTCACGTTCAAGGAGAAGAAGGTAGTACCCCCCAAAGGGGTGGCTGTGGTCATCTCGATCCTGGGAAGAACAAAGACGAAATTTTGTTTAACACCAGAGTGAGCTTTAAAATACCTGTGTGATGCCTCCTCTGGTCTTCACCTGGATGACCCAAGAAGAGTCAAGCAGGCGGTTTCTCTTAGCGGCAAGTAAATACAAGGCCTTTTACTGTCCACTGTGGAGAATTAAAAATAATGCCTGACATTTGCAAAGAACTTCATTGTTCACGGCCGTTTAAATTAATTCAGCAATATTTATTAAATGTTTCCTAATTAGGTTTCACCCAGAATGTCTAAACTGATCTTCTAGAAACCGTGTGACGGAGGCTATGATTGTCATTGTACGGATGAAATTGAAGTCCCCAAAGCTTCCTGGAGCCCCGGGTTTGAATTTAACCCAGGACACGGGGTGGGGCGGTCAGCCTCTCACAGCGATGCCCGAAACGATGCTTCTGCTCTCAGAAGCTTTGGAATTGAAGGAGTCGAATATAAATAAATAAATAAGCAAGCAGAGGGAAAAGTTAACTATGCTGTCAAGCAGTCAGTGACATGAGCCATCCCTGGGCTGTGAAGAATGGCTTCAAGGAACAGCTAAATTTGCACGGGCCTTGGGGGACAGACATGGTTTGGGATGGCGGGACAGAGAACAACCAAAGCTGCATAAAGCCCTCCGCGGGAGGACACGCCATGCATGCTGAGTGCCCGCCAGGCACCAGGCCCTGTCATAGGCGCCTTCACATCTGTACCAGCTCACTCGTTCATCTCCTCAACCATCGCCTTTTGCTGCTGATCAAACTTAGGCTCAGAGTGGTTGAGTGAAGGGACGAAAGTCACACAGCAAGGAAGACGCAGAGCTTGGACCCAAACAGACTCTCTTGAGGGCATAGTACACCTTCTTTCCCTGATGGCGGTAGAAATCCAAATTCACAAGCCTGCGATCTTACACTTGAGGAGTGAGTCAGGAGGGACACCGTTCATACAATGTCACGCCGCCAGGAACGAGGGTCGAGATCTCCCCCAAGAAGTGTATTCTGAGCATATGGTGGTATCCATCGAGAAGAGGAGGGACACGAACGAGGTTTCCCTACTTCGGAGCAGCACTTTTACTGTAGCTGCTGATAGTTTATAGGCCTGTGAAGGATCACCACCAAGAAAAGAATTATCCAGGCCTATTTGTAATGCTAAGAAGCCCTGGGCTTCACGGTGGTCACTCCATCTTCTGGAGAAGAGATATTCTTTACACCTAATACAATGTTTATACACCAATTTGCTTTTTTTTTTTCTTTTTTGAAAAAGATTTTATATATTTATTTGAGAGAGAGAGATAGCATGCACAAGCAGGGGGAGGAGCAGAGAGAGAGGGGAAGCAGACTCCCCCCGAGCAGGGAGCCCAACACGGGGTCGATCCCAGGACCCTGGGATCATGACCTGAGCCGAAGGCAGTTGCTCAACCGACTGAGCCACCCAGGCACCCAATCTGTTTTCTTTTTAAAATAAATATTTTAAAATTATAAATACTAATGTAATGGGAGCCCATGTACCCAGCACTCGGACTGAACAAATGTTCAAGATCATATTCTCTTCAGTTCTTTACTAAGGAAGAAAAATGAGACTCCGTTGAAATCCTTTTTCTACTCTACTTCTACCTCATTTCCTCCCTCCCTCGAAGTAACCATGACCTTGGCCATTAGTGGGTATTTTTTCACCCAAGTTTTAAAATGTTCACCACATCTGTAAATATAGAATGTGGTTCTACATATTTACTAAACAAGTACTAACCGAGCACCTACTAAGTGACGGATGCTGTGTGAGGAGCTGGGAACACACTAGTGAAAGGCCAGGCACACTCCTTGCCTCCAGACGCTCACATTCTAGTGAGAGAGAGACAGAGCATTCTCAGGCTCAAAAACACAGTCGCTTCCCAGTGCCCACACTTGAACATCGGGCAGCAAAAACCCTCCACTGGCTGTTTCCAGTCTCTCTTTCCAGTCCCTCTGCTCCTCACACCAACCTCTGCCCAACTGCCCTGACAATGGAGCACTCCATCCTCCCCTGGCATTCCTGGACCTTGCTGCCCAGGCTCCGGCCCCCCTCAGGTCCCCACAGTGGACGTCTCCGGAGAGTTCCCACCTCTGGGCAGCAGCTCCTCACGGAAATGGGTCAGGGCACCTCCCCTGAGGGCAGGTCATCAGGCTGGGGGCTCTGGTGGCTGTGGCCTGTCCCACCCCACGGGGGCCTCAGCCTCAAAATGGCCCTCTCTGCCTTCACATTCTCTGCTCTCCTTTAAGCCACGGGGCCCTACTTACAAACCCACAGTTCTTGTCTGTCCCTTCCTCCCGAAGATCAGATCCTCAGGACTCCCATGACTCGGGCTCTCCCAAGGAGCCCTGCGTGGCTCTGCCGGACCTCCTTATATGGGTCAACCTTTCTTCCTGGCTGGGCTTCCTGGCTCCTGACCTTCGATAAGGCCTACTGGCCATGTTCCCCTGGCGGCTGCCTCTCCAAAATGAACACATCCTTCAGGACTGAGCCAGGCCACCCCTGGGAGGGCTCCCCCGTTCCCTAGCCAGAATTAGCCCTCGGTCCTCCGCTCCCACAGCGGTGCTCCGCAAAGAAGCATGACCACAGGACGTGCCTCAGTTGCTCTGTCTGGCAGTTAAACTCTCGTGTTCATGGTCGGGTCTCGAGGGTAAAGGCTGTTTGGGATCTTTTTTGTATCCTCCTTCTACTTCTCCCAGATAGACTGTCTGGTTCTTCTCACCTTTGCCAGTAGAAGCACTGAAGCCAGTGACTGAACTTCTCCCTGCGTGGTGTGCTCATTTGTAAAATGAGGTAGCTTTTCCCAAGGGAGCTGAGGGTTCAAGGTTAAGTACGGAAAGTGCTTTCAGTGCTCGCTAAATGGCAACTCGGAGTATTTTGGGGGATATTAGCAAGTATTTGCTGAACTCAGCTACAGCCAGGTGGCTCTGGAGCTCAAAACCAGAAAAAGCTACTTCTATAAAAATAAATTGGGAGGCATATGAGAACATGGAATGAAAGTCTCCTCCCATCCCCTGCCCCCCACCGCTACTCCCAAGGAGAGGCACCTGCCCACCCCCGCACTGACCACCATTTCCCCATCTGATCGTAAAGAGTTTTGTGACGCATTTGCCTAAACCGCCTGCTTCTACCCCCACCAATATCAACCTGAAAAGACCCACCAATACTGTTTTCTTACAATTCCTTTTCAAAACAGAAAGAGAGAGACAAATAGCCCCTGATCCAGGGTCACTTAGTGAGCAAGACGTGGCATCATCACTGGATAAGGTTAAACCCTGCCTAGGGACACATCTCCTTTGGACCAACACGCACAAAAATGACAGACGCCATTACCCAAGCATGCACTGCGTGCCAAGACCTTGGGCCAGGCCTTCTCTTTTTTAATGCATGCTTTGATTTAATTAGCACATGCCACGTAACAGGGTTTCCTCTCCCCCAGATCAGAGGAGGACCCCAAGGTTTGGGGCTCTAAAGCGCTCTTTCCTGGCTTACACGGTCTGGAAGATGTGGAGCCGGCCTATGTACCTGGGCCTGCAAACTTCAAAGCCTGTAGCACCCCCACCTCACCAACCTGCTGCTCGCACCCGTGCTTCTAGAAGGGCTCCTGACAGGTTACTATGGAAATGCGCATGTGTGTGCACACACATGCACGAGCGCACACACATACACACACACACACACACACACTGACCAGTAACGCAGCTGCCCAAGGCCACTGGGACACAGATTCCTCCTTGGATCCTTCAAGGTGACCTCAAGGGTGCCAGGTTCTGGGTGCAGACCTCCTTTCAGATGGGCGGGCTATTCCTCTTTCTGAGGGAGCAGTGAATCATTTGAGTATATCTTGCCTTATGTCAGGCCCCAAGGCTCTCAATTACATCTCTGTTCCTGCCACATCAGAGAAGGTGGGAGGGAGGGCGGTGGGACATTGATGGCCAAGGCTGTGGGTGTTTTCATGTGTGGGATCCAGCCATTCTTGTTAACCAAGTGAGGCCCAGCAGGGGCATTTCAGTATCCAATGTGTCTGTGACCAGATCCACAGCCATAGAAAAGCAAGGAGGGTGCAGGGAAGGTGAGAATGGTTTTCACTAACAGAGGTTAATTTAATAATAATAATAATAATAGTAATAATAATAATAATAAAAATATGTGTCAGCATGGGGCTCAGTGCCTTATGAAGGAAGTCTCATTCAATCCTCATACCTCTTGAGTAAGGAAGGTGGATTCACTGCCCCTTCTATAGATAAAGAAATCGAGGCTCACAGTACAGAAGCAATCAATCTAAATTCACAAGGCTAACAGGGATCCAAGCTAGGATTTGAGCTAGGATCTGTCCATCCTGTGGCCCCTTCTCCACGTACCCTCACCGGACCGCCTCCCAGGGAATGTGCGAGACACAAATGGCCCGGCACCCGGGGCCTTGAATCAACAAAGAGCTTTGATGAGAAAACCAACCCAGGCTGGGGCTCACCCTTGCCCCAGACCCCCGACCGATCCTGGTCCCTGCTCTCGGCCACACTCTGAACCTCTGTCTTCAGCGCAGCCTTAATCGCGTTTACGGAATCTACAAGGAACTGTTGTTCCCCTGGGTTGTTTACAAGTGGTCCTGTGTGGGAGGTCGGTCTGGGAAGTGATGGAAGGTCAGGACCATTTGCCCTCTGAGTCACTCCTCCCTGCCTATCCCCTGGTCAAGTATTCGAGCCATATCTGGAAGATAAACATTGCCAGATCCCACCTGTCCCAAATATCTCCCCCACTGCTCTGCTCCCATGGTACCCTTCTTTCTGGCCCAGCCTAAAAGATGCTAACAACACTGTCAGACCACCACTCAACTGGCCACCTGTAACTCAGAGTAGGTAACCCGTGAATGCCCTAGACCTACCAAAACACTGGGATTGATTTTTCCCCATCGCCCAAAACATGGAAGATTAAGCATGAATTGGTTTCTTCCACAGACATGAACTTCACTACTCCCGATCAGCCCCTCAAGTTTCAGGGATATATTTTCCAGAAAACTAAACTTCACGTTAAAACAAAAATATCCTTCCTTATAATTTCCACCCATTGTTCCTAATTCTCTTGGCACAAAGGTACATGTGCTGCCTCTTATACATGACAACCCGCCAGATTTAAAAGCCCTTCTGCATTAAGAAAGGTGAAACCAAACTTCGGGGATGGAACAGTGACAGCAGCAGCGATCAGCACATCAATTTTACTTCCCATCAGTAGGTGGCACTAGCAGCTGGCTACAGTTTATCCCGTTTAACCTAACCAACAAACCAACAAATGGTCAATGTCCTGTGAACCCAACCTGTTTCTAAGGAAAGGAGTTTTATGTCCTTGAAAAAGCAATGATATGTTATCTGATTATTTTTCTCTCCAGGACAAATATTCTAAGCTCCTTCATTTCTTTCTTTTTTTTTTTTTTAATATTTTATTTATCTATTTGACAGAGAGAGAGAGAGAGAGAGAGAGAGAGAGAGATCACAAGTAGGCAGAGAGGCAGGCAGAGAGAGAGGGAGAAGCAGGATCCCTGATGAGCAGAGAGCCCGATGTAGGGCTCGATCCTAGGACCCTGAGATCATGACCTGAGCCGAAGGCAGAGGCTTTAACCCATTGAGCCACCAGGCGCCCCTAAGCTCCTTCAAACCATCTTTACAATGATCATGTCTTTCGTGGGATCATTTCTCTGTGTGTCAATATCCCCCTTAAATACAGCACCCCAAACCAGATGCCTAACTCCAGCGGGGCCTGAAATGTCCAGAATGACATTTGTCTTGACACTTCTTAGACCTAAGCCTGAATTCTAGCTCTGTGACCTTGGTCGACTTTCTTCACCTCTTGGTTTCCAATCTGTGAAACAGGGGTTACAAGCTCCAGAGGGTTGTTGGGAGAATTAACAGAGATAAAACATGTAATATATTTAGCACAGTGGCTGCGCATAAAGTCTACTGATATTATACTGGATTAATGCAAACAAATAGCTCTTTACCCTTATAGGCGGTCGTGGCACATGCACCCTGTTGATATACTCTCGAAACTTTTCCAGACTTATTCTTATGCTTGTTTATGGTCCATCAAAGCTCTGAGGTCAGTAAGTGGAAGGGCTTTCTAAACTGCCAAGTGCTTTGGAAATACAGGTCACAGCAGCCGCGTTATGATGGGACAATACTATGATTAGCTGCTGCCCAGAAACTGAGTCTCCACTATGCTTTTGTGCAAATGTAATTTTGAACTTAAGTGCAAGACTTTGCACTGGCCCCTGGTAGCCTTGACCTCGTTGGCGTGGGCCCTCAGGAGAGAAAGTCCAGCTCCTCCTGATGGCTCTCAAGACCTCTGGGCAGTGTTGTGACAGAGCACATGGTCTATGTGCTCATGACCCATGAGGTCATGGTCTAGCTCATGACCCAGCAAGGGCTCTGGGGTCAGGGAGACCTGGGTTTTGATCTTGGCCTCATCTCTGACCAGCTAGCTCTATAAGCCAAGGCACTTTTCAGGCTTCAGTGTTTTCCTTTGTAAGGATAACACCTGCTATCTTCTAAGGTTGTGACAATCACGGAGCTGAATTACCCAGCATGGTGCCTAGTGGATGGTGGGTGAGTGGTAAAGGTCAGTTCCTGGCCCCTCTTCTCTTTTCTGTCCTCCATCTGTGCTCTCCCTGCTCTCCTTGGACCTTGAGCTTCCGGTTCTCTACCCAGTCAAGTGTTTGCTGCATATGGTCAAACTCCATATGAACAAGGAGGTCAGAGAATCAGACCATGAAGCTATGTCCCATGGAGGGGATTTGAAGAGGGATTCACTAGAACTTCTGGAGGGTTCGACCTTCTCTTCCATTTCTACTGAGGAATAGTAAAACCTCTGCCAAGAAGACAAAAGTCCTTATGGGACTGGTAGAGCACAGGGGTTGCTGGATGGAGAGGGGAAGAGCACGCCACAGATTCCTAACTGGGGGTGAGATGCAGGAGACCAGGGTTCCCCCAGCCACTGACTGGCCATGTGACTTTGGAAAGTCCTCTCCCTTCACTGGACCTTGGTTTTCGTGTCTATAAAATGGTCCAGTTTGGGGGTGATCACTAAGGGGCTTTCAAATCTGTGGTTCTATTGCATTGCAGCCATTCATGGCTTAAGAACCAGTGTTTTCCGAAAGCTCATCCTTCCTTGCAGATACCGACTCTGGGGATGTTAGAAGGGAAGACAGCATGTGCCGTTTAGACTGGAAGGCAGGGATCCCTCCTCAACGGCAGCTGAGGCTGGAACAAATCGGGGAGAACTCCACAGAGGGGATAATGACTAGGCAGCAGTATATGGGACCCTTCGGAGCAAACCCTCAAACATTCTGTCAGCTACGCAGTGACCCGAGTCTGCCTGGATCCTAAATGGCCATCACCTATACTCTCCATTCCTGTTGAGTTTCACATCATCTCCCCCACCCCGTCTGCCTGCCTGCATGACTTTGTCTCACTGTGTGTCACAGCTCCTAAAGATGGCGTCTACGTTGGCTTAATGCTCCCCTGAACTTGGGGCCATACACAATTACATACTGAATACATATTCCTTATGGCTGGTTTCCCAGAAATCAGGAAGTACATTTCTTGTTTCATGTATTTATCCTTTCTCTTATCCACCCACCCATCTACTGTACGCATATCCATCCTTCTATCTGTTCTATCTGTCCATTTCCCCTGTCATTCACTTAACCAGAGCTCGCCACGTCCATAGCACTAAAATGATTCAAAGACCACGGGGATCATGTCCCGAAAGCTCAGATACTGAGGATAGGAATGGAATTGTTTCCTTTTCTTAAAGAAGATTTTATTTATTTATTTGAGAGAGAGAGAGAGAGAGAGAGAGAGAGAGAGTGAATGAGCATGGGAGGGCAGAGGCAGAGGGAGAAGCAGGCTCCCCGCTGAGCAGGGAGCTCGACGTGGGACTTGATCCCAGGACCCTGGGATCATGAAGTGAACCGAAGGCAGACACTTAATTGACTGAGCCACCCAGGTGCTCCTACAATTGTATCCTTTAAGAATCTTTCCTCCAGTCGGGGTACCTGGGTGGCTCAGTCGTTAAGCATCTGCCTTCGGCTCAGGTCATGATCCCAGGGTTCTGGGATCGAGCCCCGCATTGGGCTCCCTGCTCGGCGGGAAGCCTGCTTCTCCCACTACCATTCCCTCTGCTTGTGTTCCTCGCTGTCAAATAAATAAAATTAAAAAAAAAAAAAAAAAAAGAATCTTTCCTCCAGTCAATGATGAGAGGGGATCACTGCCCCCACCACCATGCCTGATCAATAGCATAGGGAAGTCCTCTGGAAAAAGCCGTGGCCTTTGGATCTGGAAGCCCAGGTTTCAGACCCGCATCTGTCAAGTCTTATTGACCCGACCCATCAAATTCTGGCTTGACCATCCTTTATTTCTGATTCTTGTGGCCCACACTCTTAAGAAGGGTGCCCCTAAAGAGCTTCCAACCAAGACGCCTGATAAGTGCCATGTACGAAGAGTTATAAATAGAAATCCCAGATGAAAGTGATCACAAGGCAGATTTGTGCCTGGTGCCAAAAGGGCAGCACAGGCCGTGCCAGGAGTCAGCAGGAGGGAGACCTGTGGGCGTTGTGGCAGAGACTGGCCGAGAGCTGGAATGTGACCCGTGGCTTCCATTCTGCGGGTCTTGGGGTGCAAGCCGATGGCCAGATCCCAAGAGTCCTCAAACTCCACCTGAGGCCTCACGTAAGCCTCCACGTGTCCCACTGGTCCCGAGGTGGAGAAAGGTTAAAGGGTTAAAAAGTTGATGCCCCTAAGGGAATAGGTCGGAGGGAAAGAATTCCCCCTCGACGTGCTAGTCGGGACGGGGATCGAACGGGGATCGAACGACGGTTTAAGGAGATGGTGACACAGCGCAAGGCACTGGGCTTCTACACGTTTTCTCTTAACACAAGGCAGGTCGTTTTACGGCCACTTTGCCAACAGGCAGCAGGCTCAGAGAGGTTAAGTGACCTGCCCGAGGTCTCACAGCAAGCGAGTGCAGGAGCTGGGGCTCAAACTCAGACCTTCTACCTTGAAACTGCTCACGGCAGCCCAGCCTCCCAGGAGGTAAGGAATATTCCTGGGGACGCTCTGAGGGTCCGTGGCCCTGCTGGGCCAGGACTGTGCTCACCCTTCTTTCTCCTTGTCGCTGTTGTAAGCCCAAGAGGTACGACAGAGGGTGGCAGGCAGGGCCCCTTGGCCACGGCCCTGTTCGGATCTGGTAATTCTGTGCTGTGGGGGCCACCCCGGGCACAGCAGGATCCCTGGCCTCTGCCCATGAGCTGCCGGCGCACCCCCATATTGTGATAACCAGAAATGTCTCTAGACTTGGTGGGTGTCCTCTGGGAGGCAAATCGCCCCAGGTTGGAGTAGAGCTAGAGGCCTTCAACAGTTCCCTATCCTGTCTACCCAAGAAAGTCTAGCCAACAAAGAAAATAGCAAGTCTGTACTTACACCTGTGGACAGAAGGTCAGTGGGGACGGTGACGGTGATGGTGACCATAAATAGGACAGCGGTCTGTCCATCAGGGCTTGCTGAGTACCTGCTAGCATGCTGAGCACTTCACGTGTATTTCCTCACCCACGTTCCCTCTATTTTCCCCGAGGAGGGAAGTGAGGCTCAGAGAGGTTAGGTAACTGGCCCGTGGTCTCAGGGCTAACATATGGCAGAGCGAGGAGGTGCTCATTTCCTAGGGCTGCTGTAACAAGTTACCACACACACAGTGACTAAAAACAACAAAAAATTGATTTTCTTATAGTTCCAGAGGTCAGAAGTCTAAAATAAGTCTCACTGGGCTAAGATCAAGGCGTTGGCAGGTGTTCCTTTTGGAGCCTCTAGAAGAGAATCTGTTTCCTTGTCCGTTCTAGCTCGGGTAGGTCCCTGGCATTCCTCGGCCCACACCCCGTCTTCCACCCTGACCTTCAAGTTCACGGTGTAGCATCTTCCTGTGTCTGCCTCTGACCTCTGCTTCCATCACGACGCCTCCTTCTCTCTGGCTCTCTGGCCTCCCTCTTCTAAGGATTTTCGCGATTATGTTGGCCGTGCTGGGTAACCCAGGATCATCTCCCCACCTCATTACCCTTAATGTAACCACACCTGGAAACTCCTCTTTGCCATTAAGGGAGCGAGGTCCCAGGTTTGGGGGTCTAGGATGTGGATACTACTGGGGGCCTCACTCAGCCTCACACATGGTAGATTTAGACTCTCATCTCTCTGACCCCAAGGTTTGTACTCAATCCACTCCCACCTCCTCCGCCGCGCCTGAAGAGACACGGCCCACCGCTGTGGGGGATTCGAAGGTAGATCACATACTCAGGGAGCTGTGGGCACCAGCACGCATTGGGAGGGAGTATGGGACAAGTGCTGTGAGAGGAGCAGAGAAAGGGTCCCAGAGACCCTAGGCCAGCTATCAGGGGCACAGGTGTGGGTGTGAGCTCGGGAGGTGGGGGGACAACTGGGCGGGTCTGACTCTCCCGTTTCCAGTGCCACACAAGCTGATTTCCCATAAGCCTTAGCACCAACCTCCAACCTAAGCTTCGAATACATCCGTCTGTAGTTCCTCTGTCCCGAAGGGCCACCCCAGCCCAGCCCCCCGTCCAGCTGTGTGATATATTAGTTAACTGATAACCATTCTCAATTTCCCCTTTCCAAATCCCCTCCCTGCCAAAGGCTTAGAAACTCTTTGGTCTTATAAATGCTCTCCCTGCCCTGCTCTGCTGGGCGAGGAGGCCTGCAGGGGTCTGGCCCCTCCTGAGCCCCCCAGTCCTTTCACAGAACAGAGAAACCATATTGAGTGGGTTAGCTAGGCCCTCTCTCCCCAGACGGGCAGAGCCTTCCACTTTCAGCAGCCCTCAGGCCCGGCACTGACCTAGGGATGGTTTCTCCAGGCTCCCGGGCACGACAAATCTCCTGGCTCATAGGAAAACGACAGGTAAAAGGACTAATTCAGTACTGCATCATCATCCCGGGAGAAACAAAGTTTGGGAACTATTTTTTAAATTAAGTTATTTATTTGAGAGAGAGAGAGAGAGAGAGATTGTGGCCATGAGCAGGGGGAGGGGCAGAGGAAGAGGGAGAGAATCTCAAGCTGATTCCATGCTGAGCAGATGTGGGGCTCGATCTCCTGACCCTTAGATCGTGACTTGAGCTGAAATCAAGACTTAGACGCTCAACCAACTGAGCCACCCAGGCGCCCCAGAACCATCTTTATCTTTTTAAAAACTGCAAGTGGGGAGGCACCTGGCTGGCTCTATCAGTGGACCCTGCGGCTCTTGATCTTGGGGTTGTGAGTTCGAGCCCCACGTTGGGTGTAAGGATTACTTAAAAGAATAAAATCTTTAAAAACAAAATTGCAGAGGGTTTCGCCTGGTAGATGGAGGGGCAACGAGCATTCATTTCTGCATCCTCCCCAAACCCCCGTGGATGACAGTAAAGGAATCCAGGTGTGTAAATCCTCACCGCCAAAGGGAAAGGAGAGAAGAAACCACACTGGAGAGAGGCAGTTCCGGGTTTGAAAGCTGGACACGCGGAGGCTTTCGTGTTGACTTTGCAGCCTGGAAAAGGCCCAGACCTGCAGGCTGGGGGGGAACCCGTAAAAGTGGATCGTGCTGAAGCAGCTCAGGAAAGCTCACCAATGGGTGCCAACAGATGCCCCCAAGTCAGGTGCCACGTGCGGCTGAAAAGAGGAAGACACAATCTGTAAGAGGAGCAGCTCGGCTCCAGCCCCGCCAGCCCCCCTGACCTCATCCTCCCGGCCATAGGCCTCTTCTGTCCTGCACGATCGGGAAGGTCCGCCCCTCCAGAGAGTGATCAGGAGGCAGACCTGCACGGCCCGGCCGGCCACATTTCAAGGGCTGACTATTCCCCGTGCCTCGTGGCCCCGTGTTGGTCAGCGCAGTTCTAGAATGTGTCCAGCACCGCTCTAGACCCTGGCCGTCCAAAATGTGGCCCTTGGGCAGCAGCTTCAGCAGCTCCGAGGGTCTTGTTAGGTCCGCAGAATCTCGGGACCTGAATCGGCCCCGTACAAGATCCCCAGGTGATTCGGGGCACAGCTGCCTTCGGGACTCAGAGCTCTGAGAGAAACTTAGCGCTGGTGGGGGTTCATTCCTGGTGGGGAATGGGGCTGAGGGAAAGTCTAAATTACGCAGTGGGGGGCTCACCCCGTCCCCTGAGCTCCTTGGGCCAGAACTCAAGCAGCCAGATTTAATTTCCAAGCAGGAAATAAGAGAGGGGCTGGGGAGATGGACCAGCCAAAGAGAGCAGACTACAAATACTGACAGGACTTACAGGATCCTCCATGATAGGACCGAGTTCCTGCCAATCAGCCAATCAGGTCACTAGTTGACAAGCCCACCAACCCCCACTCCCGGCTCCTCAGGAGGGACTTTTTTAAAATAAGCTTTTTAGGGGCACCTGAGTGGCTCAGCTGATGAAGCGGCTGCCTTCAGCTCAGGTCATGATCCCAGAGTCCTGGGATCGAGTCCCGCATCCGGCTCCCTGCTCAGCGGGGTGCCTGCTTCTCCCTCTGCCTGCTGCTCTCTCTGTCAAATAAATAAATTAATTAAATCTTAAAAAAAAAAGTCCTTGTTCTCTGAGAGATAAGACACCACATCTATAAAGCAAGAACAGGGTGCTATAAGAAAATATTCTGAGAACAAAAAAGGGTGCCAAGAAATAAATTTAAAAACCTGACAACACAAAACTTTAATAGTACGGTTGAAAGATGAGAAAATCTCTCAGGAAGTGAAACGAAAAAGATAAAGTAGGTCAGAACAGACCACTCCAGGAGGCCCAACATCCTATTAAGAATTCCAGAAATGATTAAAAAGAGAAAATTGAGGAGAGGAAATTATCAAAGAATCCCTGAAAATTTCCTAGTAATGTAGGCCAGGAGTTTCCAGAATGAGAGGACCCTCTGAGTCCCCAGAATAATGAGTAAGGACGATGCACAATAGGACTTGTCATTATGCCTTTTCAGAACATAGAGCATACAGAAAATATCTCATACACATCTATAGATTTTTTTTTTAAAATAAGGTCAAATACAAATAAAAGGACCCACAATCAGATGAAATGGGAATTTGACAGCGGCAGCACTAGGAGCTGTGAGACAACTCTCCAAAGTTCTGAGGGAAAATAATTTCCAGCCAGAAGTGTACAGCAAGCCAAACTAAATATTGAGTGGAAAGGTAGAAGAACAACTTTTTCTGGCATGTGAAGCTTCAAAAAAAATCCCCCCCCCCCTCGCCCAGGCACCTTTCCCCCGGAAACTCCCGGAGGACAGGCCCCACCAAAGTGGAGGAACAAACTAGGCGTGGAAGGACAGGGGATCGGGGAGCTCCGGGGAGCCCGGCTGGGGGGCACCCTGCAGCAGCCTGGGGGTCGCAGTCTGACTCAGGAGAGGACAGAGGTGCGGGGAGATTCTGCCAGCCAGAAAAAGGGAAACAGGCCGATTTTCTGACGTATTGGTCCAAACCCAAAGGAGATCTACTCTTCTCTGGAAGAGTCTGGAGAATGAATTTAGGATCGAAAAGTAAGCTTCCCCCAAAGCCTTAAGGAACCAAATGTCTCCCTTCTACCCCCCCCCCAATTTCTCATTCACCCCTCCACACCCCCTGTGGTGGTGCTGGGAGGCATCTCCCTGTGGTCACAGGACTCCCCAGTCTGAAAACTACTGAGTCCACAGCCCTCTCCTTACACATGGGGAAACTGAGGGCCTGTGAGGAAGGAGAGAGGCAGTTCCATTGTTAGTTAATCTGGTACGTTTTCGAGAACTCCTTGTTGATTCATTTGAAACAAGATCAATGATGACAATGGTAAGAACCAAACCAAACCTAGAGGAAGACCCTCCCCACCCCCCGCCCCCACACTGCCCTCAGCTCTGCTCCCAGCCACCTGCTGGACGGCCGTGATGTTTCTAAAAGGCACAGACCGGGGTTTCTGAGCTGCTTCTAACTGCCATCCATCAGAACACGAACACGTAGATGAAACTGAGTTTTGCACCCCATGGACCAGGCAACTGTAAACTTCGGGGGGGGGGGAGATGCGGTAGGAGTGCAGGGCAAAAACCAAACCCGAACTGGCACCAGCAACCTGCTTGGGACCAGGTACCCTGACGCCCAGTGCTTTTGGGTGGCTCATCATTGTCTTTAAGAGCCAAGACCGGGGTCCCCTTAGAGACTCCCGTGATCTGCATTCGCCCCTAATACCAACCTTCCAATGGTCTTGCTTTTGATTCTCTGCCTCTCCCTCTGCCTTTTCCAAGCGCTTGGCTGACCTCAAAGTGTTTGTAATGAATGCGTTTAGGATGTAGATGCTGTCTGGGGTATCTGCATGGGATTCTAAGAAGCCTAGTCCTAACTCTGCAATTTTAACTTGTGACTTTCTTGCTGGTCTGTGGCGCTCGCCATCTTAGCTATTCAACAGAGACAAAGAGGCCTGTGTAGGGGGTAAGAACCCTGGGCTGGAAGTTAGGAGTACCTCTGCTACTTGTTTGCTGTGTGACCTTGGTCAAGTCCTTTGTTCTGTCTGGACTTTGGTTTGTCAGACCGAAAGACGCACAGCGGAGACCCAGTGACCTCGGTCTCACGCGTCTTCCATCTTGTGACTCGCCTGGCCTCCCCGTTTGGTTCAGGACATGGCCCCTTGCCCTCCCCAACTCTTCTTGCTGGCCTCCCACACCCTCCATTCCAGAGGGAACACCCCTGCCCTTTCCTGCCCAAGCCCGGGCCTGGCAGGCAGTGGCCTGCAGAGAGGACAGGGGGTGGGGAAACCACCCCAGACGTTCGAGCTGCTTCGGTGAGAGCTGGCCCCTGGCCAGTCACAACAGGCCTAGCGCTACAGAGGGGCATTTGTCTGGGGGGCCCGTGGTTTCTTTTAAACCTTCCTTCTGGCCTTTGGTCCACTGCCTCTCTTTGCTCCCCACCCTCTGAGGTGGCAGGGCCAGCCCCCAGCTTTGTTAGAAGGTGGACCTGAGCGTCCCCTCTGTGGGCTGGGAACACGGGCAGAAGAAAGGAGGTAGGAAGACGGGCAGGGGAGCCATGCATGTCTGTGTGGGGGGGCAGGTGAGGGTGGTTGAAGGGGGGTGTGGGGGGCGTTTAGGAGGAGAGGGCTAGTCCCCGACTCCGTCACCGACTAGACAAGCCACGGAGAGCAAGGTTCTTCCTTCTCTGTTCCAGGCCTCAGTTCCCTCATCTTTAAAATGGGAATGATCGTCCCACTCGCACTGCCGTGAGGACCAGACTAAACAAAATGAGGAATTTGCAAATAGTGTGTTGTAATAAAGGAAAGCATTTGGACTCAGATGGACCCCAGTTCAGATCCGTCTCAGTCACCTCTAAACTCACTGTCATGGGCAACTGATTCACCTTCTGTGAGTCTCGTTTTCCCCGTCTGAGGAAGCCAAGGTGTGTGGCAGTGGGTCAGAGTGTGAGGCTTGAACAAGACCTGACAGAAAGTGCCCCGCCCAACAAAAGCATCCAAGTGAATGATGCAGTCAGTCAGGGCTGCATCGTGACTTTCGGGCCCACCCCCATAATAAATTTTCATGGGCTTTCAATATTTTACTTTTTTCCTGATGTGAAAAAAATTGTGAGGAAAAAATGGAAAACATTTTCTTCCTCTCTAAAAACTGGCTTTCTTCTCCCCTCATTTCCAAAGAAGTTAAAATATTCGGGGGGGCCCTTAAGAGTTTTGGGAACCTCGTGTCCGCTGTGACTCGTGGGGAAGCTGGCCCCGGTCCTGCTTCCGGGCTCTCTCAGGGCTGACCTGTCCTGGGTGCCACCTCAAAGGCCTGGGAACCCCCAGTGTCATCTCTGAAGAATTGCCCATGGAACTCAGAGTCCTAGAACACCGACGCCTCACACCCACAGAGCTGAGCCCAGGGGCCCTGTCCCTGTCGGACCCCCTGGCTTCAGTGCCGGGTGAGCCCTGTCCTGAGGCTGACAGCCTGGGAGAATCCAGGGCCCTGTGTGTGTGGGCTGGGCCTGGCTCCCAGGGAGCTGGGGTGCAGGACCATGGACACTCAGCAGGCAGCCATCATGCCCTGTCAGGCTCCTCCTATGTGCCCAGCACTGTGCTTCGGCTTCCTGTTCGCAACCTCTTCTAATCCTCGTTGCACACTTTCTGCTTTACACCCAAGGAAACTGAGGTTCAGAGAGGCCCAGTAACCCACCCAAAGTCACAGAGCTACCAAAGCAGAGGCGGGACCTCCCAGCACCCAAGAGCCTCCCAGCATCCAGCACTCCCGCCCCAGAGTCAGAGGGAATGTGGAAGAGACATCTAGGGTGTGCAAAATGTGCACAGCAGTGTGAGTCTGAAGTCCGAGGAAATAGAGAAACAAGTAGGAAGGGTAGAAGGGGTGGGCAGGGGGCCCCCCGCATACTCCTGGGGGTGCTGAGTGGCACGGGGCAGGGAGCGAGCGTGTGAGCGAGGGCCTCCATGGGCTGGTGTGTCCCCAGGCGGCCCCAAGGGAGCTGGGCCAGGTGGGGCTGTTGCTAAACACACTGAGACCTTGCCCAGCTGCCCAGAGCCTCGTCTGTTTACCCACGAATTACAGCAGATGCCGCGCCCAGCCAAAGCCCGCCCTGCTCAGGGAGCACGGACAGCCTCAGGAAAGGGGCGCAGGGTCATAGAAGAAGTGGCTATTTGCGGGGCGGGGGCCTCAGGCTCTGGAGTTCACCAAGGGGGTGACGCCTAGCTGGGGAGTGCACCCCATCTCCACCCCAGTCACCCCATGGCCGGGTGGAGTGAGACCTCCCCGGAGTGTGACTCTCCACCCACAGTAGAGGGGATGGAAGGGGGGCCTCGCCACTCTCAAATGCCATCAGGGGCACAGTCACCCGAGAGACCTCGGCAGCGACAAACTTGTCCCTGCTCTCCTCTGCCTGGCCCCTTGGTGGCCTCTCCTCAGCCCGGAGGAATCAAGTCCAAACTCCCTAGCAGGTTTCTCACCGCCTGGCGTCATTTAAACGTGCGCTTTCCAATGTGGGAGCCGCGGGTCCTGCGCCTGCAGAGTCCAGGAACGTGGCGGCCGTGCCCCTGAGATGTGTTGTGCCCGTAAAACACCCATGGGATCTCGAAGACCGAGCCACAAAGTAACAGAATTGAAAATACCTTGTTAGTAATGTTGTAACACTGATGACCTGGTTGAGAATATTTGGGATATATTGGGTTCAATAAAATATATTCTCAAAGTTTATTTAACCTGTTTCTTTTTACTTTATTTCTTTTTAAAAATTTTCTTTTAGAGAGGGCAAGACAGAATCTTAAGAAGGCTTCATGCCCAGTGCAGAGCCCGATGTGGGGCTCGATCCCGCGACCCTGAGATCATGACCTGAGCGGAAACCGAGAGTCTGATGCTGAACCGACTGAGCCACCCACGCACCATTCTTTTTATTTTTTAAATGTGGCTCCTAGAACATTTAAAACAACATGAGTGGCGCACCTAACATTATATTGGCCAACACTGATTTCCACTCTGCCCTTCTTTGCTGCCTCTCCTACCACCACTAACTCATTCATGTGTTCACGCATTCATTCATTTGGTAACTATTCAGTCATCGTGTGCCGTGCGCTGGAGATGGTGCTGGACAGGAAGACAAAAAGGAAACAATATAGGCCCAGCATCTGAGTCCAATGGGGCTTATGGACCACACTCCGTGATGACAATAGTTAACTGAGTCACTTGACAACGATGGTATTAGCTAATTGAGCACAGAATTTGAACCCTGGTCATTCCACATGGAGCTTATGGACTTCCGAAATGCCAAGCCCTGGGTGCTGCACACACACACACACACACACACCCCATAAAATTACTTGCCTCTGCTCCTGCCTGTGCTTCTCTCTGGGGCGACTTCCTGACCCTCTCTGCCTGGTGAACTCCTACTTCAAAGCCAAACCTTCTAATACATCAGAAACTTAGGTCCAATGTTTCCCCAAGAAACCCCCCAAACTGCTACTTCCCGAAGCTTGTCACTCCTGCTCCTACGCCCCACCGGAGTTCTGAACTACGATGTGATTAGGCGGTTTTGTTCTTGTGTTGGTTTAAATGTCACCAATCTGCCCAAGGTTCTCCCTTTCCCCACGCCCGGGAACTATTTCACTTACCCTCTTGAATAGCTCTGGGCTGGCTCAGAGGGCCTTGTTTGTGACCCGCCCACTTCCCCAGACCCGAAGCCCTGTGAGAACAGGGGGCCTGACAGCCCAGGGCCTGGCAGGCACCGTTCTTGGCACCTGGGAGGCACTTAGAGCAAAGACGACGGCATGCGGGCAGTGGTGCGGGACGGTACCACAGAGGCTCTGGCACTGGACGACCAGGGTTCAAATCCTGAGCTCAATTAGCTACTACAATCACCGTCAAATGACTCAATTAGCTATTGTCATCATCATCGTGACGACACGGCAGCTCTCCCCAGCGAGGCTACTGGCTTCGTGAGGGCCCAGCTAGTCTCTTGGTCGAGGCTGGTCTCTTCTGGGGTTTCTATTGCAGGGAATGAGACCAGCACCCCTGAAGCTTCCAAAGCCAGAAACTTAAAAGTTGCTGCTTGTCACCCATTCAACACCTTCATCACTCAGGCCTTTTCAGATTTATCTTCATTTCTTACAAATTTTCTTTCTCGTCTCCCTCCTCATCCCTATCCACACTCACACCCAGGCTTGTGTTTTCTTCTGTGGATGCTGCCATAACTTCCCAACAGGCCCAGCCTGCCTCTGCCGTGGGCCCCTCGATCCTTCATGATGCAGCCACAGTGATACTAAAAATTTCAAGTCGACTCCAAACTAGAACTTACAATGGTCAAAAAGTCTTCCGTGCAGTATCTGGATCCTGTAGGCCAGTCCAGTCTCCTCTCTGTCTGAGCTCAGCTCTGTTAGTCCCTCCCATCCCTGCCACAGGGCCTTTGCATGGGCTAAGCATTCTCTCCTCACCTACTGACATGTCTGATACTTAACCCCCAAAAATTGCTTCAAAAAAAGGAAAGAAAGAAAGAATCACTTCAAATCCCTGTGCTGTGCACTCTCACAGCTCTGTGTCCCTGCCTCCCCATGGGTCAGTAAGCATCTTCCCTTCTATGGATGGTCGTGTCCCACACCAGACTGAGGTCCACAAGTTCAGGGGCTGTGTCCATTTTTATTTACCTTTTGAATCCCAGAGCCTTGAAAACTGCTTGGCACACTGTAGGTATGAATGCCCAGTTGCTGAATCAAATAAACTGGCTAAGTGAATGAGCCCTGGGGGTTCAGTAATTGCGGCTGAAAGGCTGCATCGAGCCAGGGTCATACGCAGATCACGTGGCTTGTGCTTTCCTGCCACATGTGGCTGCCATGGTGATGCAGGTGAGACACAAAGATACAAGACACGGCACTCACTGCTGTGAAGCTCAAAGAGAGGGTGCGAGGAAGGTGCTGGGGGTGGGGAGGGCAGGCCATGGGGGGGATGGGGAGAGCAGGCTATTGGGGAGTGGAGTCTGAGTGGCATCATGGGGTCATTAAATTCTTGGGCTGGGGGCAGAGTGACCTGGGTCTGAATCCCAGGAATATAGTAATAGCTAATATTGGTTCTAAGTGCTAGGATCTCTGCTAAGTGCTTTATGTTTATTGGAATGTCTCATCCACCTGAAGTGGAAAGCATATTAGCATATAATTTTTTTTATATATAGAAACCGAGGCCCATGGAGGGGAAATGAATTTGCCAGGATCACCAATTGAGATGGGATGTGAAGCCAGGCAATCTGACTGAGAGTCTGCCCCATATTTTGAGGGTTATTAAGAATAAGCATATGAGTACTTCCTATGGGCCAAGCATTTTTCTAAGAACTTTACAAGTTTTTATTTGTATAGTTTTTAGTTTTTATTTTTTTAAAAGATTTTATTCACAAGCAGGGAGAGTGGGAGAAGGAGAAGCAGGCTCCCCACTGAGCAGGGAGCCCAATGTGGGGCTCGATCCCAGGACCCTGGGATCAGGGCCTGAGCTGAAGGTAGACACTTAACTGACTGAGCCACACAGGTACCCCTATAGTTTTTATTTTCATAACTCCTTTCATCTTATAACAACCCTATTAAGGTGGATATCATCATCTCTATCTCCCGATGAAGAAACTGAGGTCCAGAGGGGTTAAGTAACACTCCTGAGATCACACAGCCAACAAAAGTGGTGGGACTGGGTGCAGCCCAGGAAAATAGCCCAGAGTTCATGTTGTCGACCACCACACTTCGCTGCTCCTGCTCAATGAATGAGCATCATTGTTATTGCTATTGCTGTATTTTACTGGGACTTTGTAAGGTGAAGAAGGGAGGAATGGCATTCTAGCTGGGGGGAAGATGGGGTGGGCGGGGCTGGGGATAAGCCCACTCAGGAAGGGAAGTGTACGATTTGGTGAGGGGTTGGGATGGTGAGGGGCCCCGCGCAGTGGAGATGAGATGTGAGGGAAGGCTGGGATTCAGCGGTGGAGGAACCTACTCCACAGGGCGAAGCCAGCACCCCTGCTCTCTCAAGAATCCTCATTACAGATCTGAGTGAGGGGTCCGAAAACTAGGAGCACCAAAGCCAGGCTGACCTGGCTCTGCTGGGTGCCCTTGGGAAAGTTACTTAACCTCTCTGTACCTCCATTCCTTTCTGTAAAATCAGGATAATGGGACTTCCCTCATAGTGTTGCTGTTTGGGTAGAGAGCCCAAATGTCCATCGACTGATGAATGGATAAAGAAGATGTGGTGTATATATACATGCACGTGTGTGTGCATGTGTGCATAACAGAGTATTACTCGGCCATCAAAAAGAATAAAACCTTGATCTTGCCATTTGCAATGATGTGGATGAGGCTAGAGTGTATTTAAGGCAGTCTGAGAGAGACAAATACCACATGATCTCACTCATGGGGAATTAAGAGAGAAAACAAATGAACATATGGGGAAGGGAGAAAAGAAAAAAAGGAGACAGGGAAACAAGCCATAAGGGACTCTTAATAGAGAATAAACTGAGAGTTGATGGAGGGAGGTAGGCGGGGAAAGGGCTTGATGGGGGGTGGGTGTTAAGGAAGGCACTTGTGATGAGCACTGGGTATTGTATGTAAGTGCTGAACCCCTGAATTCTACTCCAGAAACCAATATTGCACTGTATGTTAACTAAAATTTAAATTAAAAAGAGAGAGAGCGCAATCATGACTATAAAGCCTCTGGTGTACTGTGTGGTAGGAAGCAGTCCGTGAATATATTCCCTTCCCTCCCCCACCCCTACCTCCCAGAAGATCCCTCCAAACCCCCAGTCTCACCAGAACCAAGGCCAAAACCAATGAACGATCTAGAGCCACCAAGATCCCTGGAGATCCCAGGTCAATAAGATGAGGGAGGAAGAAGCAGAGAGGACGTCAAGCTATCCAGCTTCAGAATGTGTCCAGTGCTGAGAAAATCAAGAGTAGTTATAATGTGGTTCTTTCTCCTTCCTGCTGTGTCAACTCGGGATTATATAACTGAAGCTCTCTGTGAGCTACCCGTTAGGGGCCTCCGGGAGGCAGGGTTGGCCATGACATAAATAAATATTTCTGTGCTCTCTGCCCCCGGGCTCGGGTTCCGAGCAAACACCACAGCCTGCTCCACAGCTACGGAGGCCGTGACAGGGAGGAAGCCGGGCGAGGAGCGAGCTCTGGGCTGGGAGTTGGGAGACCCTTGTTCTGGGCCCAGCTCTGCCTCAGAGGACGTGGATGTTAGGGGATGAGAATTGTTACTAGTAAATGTCAATCACTTAGCCTCGCTGTAGAAACCGGGCCTGTGGAAGGGTTCTGCATACAAAAGGCACTTAGCAATGCACAAACTCTAGCAGAGGGCCTGCATGGTGGGCACCAGAGATGCTGGCTTCCTTGTCCTCCGAGACCTGCCCAAAGCCTCCCCAGCGATCTCAGGTAGGTCTGTCTCTTCTGAGAATCCTGACAGCATCTCACAGGGCCCTGGGGTAGAGCACTCAGCACACGAAGTGTAACTGGTAGACAGGTCTGCCTTCCCTTCTACTCTAGGAGTTCCCTGGGGCACAGAGCCTGCCTTCGAGCCATATCGCCAGCACTCAGCACCTGGGGAGGGGGGCCCTCATGTACGAAGACACCTGAGTGAATCATTGAATGGGTGCACGCACACAGAGGGGCTGCATGGAAGGGAGGCGCTTGAGCAAATGCCAAGGAAGGGTCAGCTCTGAATGTGCACTGAACTCTCCAGCCCCTGGCTCCCTGAGCTCTAGAGACGGCAATCGGAGCCCCTCACTCAGCTCCATGCTGACTTCCTCCACTGCTTTCACTTGGACCCAATTTTGCTAGTAAAAAAAAAAAAAAATCAGGATACTTAGCCTCACAAAGGATTTGGGGGCCATGAAGCGGGTTCTGGAAGCAATGGCATGGAGACGGGGAAACGGAAGGACTCCCTAAAAATCTGCTTTCGCTCCTTTTCCTGCTTCTTTTCTTGCCAGGACCTACACCCACACCCCCTTTACACATTTTGTAATGCAAATAGCATACATCCTCCTTGTGAGGGACAAAGAGTTAAGGATTACTCTAGAAGAGATAACACCTAAGGAAGGACCAGGTGAGAATGACTGGACAAAGCTATCATCGGTATTCCAGACCACCAGAGCTGGAAGACATCTGGACACCAAGACCCCTGGCTTCAAAGAGTTAACCCCTGGGCCCCTGTCTTTGTTCTAACAGGTTCCCTGATGCCAGAGGACACATACACCAGACCGCCAGCCTCAATAAAAACCCCAGACTCCGAACAAAGACGAGACCCCTCCTTTCTTCTCTGAGTGTCCCAGACAGTCCATCTGTAACTGCTTTCTCTGTATCATCCAGAAACTCTGTTTTCACTTCCTACTGGCTTGTGTTTAATGTCTATCCTTTGAGAAGCCAAGGACCCTCCCTCTTGGCTGGTCCTGTGGGACCTCCTGTGGGTCCCCAGACCTGGCCTGTCGGCATCAGAATGAAATGAGAAATACTGGAATTTCTAGGGTATTCCAAGGAATACCCTAGGAATCGTAGGGTATTCCTAAGAGTAGGAATCGCTTAGGAATCGTAGACTCACTTGCATAGTACTTGGCCTGGCCACGCACCAGCATACAGTAACTGTCCAAGTGCGCAGTGGATTGGGGGCAGTGGGGTTGGGATATGCTACGGTGAAGGGACAGAAGCCGCCAGCCTCTTCCCTGGGGACTCACTTGTTGCAAAAGGAATTCAAAGTATGGAGCTGCCAAGACCTAGTTTTCTGCTCAGTGTCGTTCCCTGACTCGGGCTTGGCAACCAGCATCTTCTGTCCACCTTTCTCAGTCTTCTCCACCAACGCTTGTCTCCTCCCTTCCTCCCATCTCAGCCAAACTCACTAGTGCTTCCCTTCCTGGGAAGCTGGCTGCACAGAATCTTCCATCCCACGTGATTCTCAGCAGTGTGTCCTGGCCACTCCGACCACCATGAAGCAGCATCTACTTTACTCGTTTGAACCTGGGCAGGTCCTGCACCGCTCGGCCCACTAGAATACGGGGGACACCTCTTAAGTGACAGCTTCTGCTTCCTGAGTGCTTGCTCCTGGAAACTTCCCTCTTGGAACCCAGATGCCATGCCCTGAGAAGCCCCAGGCCCATGGGAGGCCACAGGTAGATGCTCTAGTCAATGAGTGGCCATGGGAGTAGGCCACCTTGGACACCCAGGCCAGCTGCATCCTCAGATGCCTGACTATCTCACCGAAACCAGGTGAGACGTCCCAAGTGAGAACCTCCCGCTGAACCTGGTCCACCTACAGAGCCGTGAGACAAAAAATAATAAATGGCTGTTTGAAGCACTTAAGTATCGGAGCGGTTGGCTCCCCAGCAACACAGAACCAGCTCATGACTCTGGGACTCTGTTCCCAACTTTATACCAAGCTAAACCTCCCTCGATCCTGAGACCTAACTGTCCCCTCCTCCCCAGGTCACCTTGGCTACCTCTGACCACTTTCTATAATTGTTTGCACCAATCATGATGACTTTGTATTGAGATTCCTGGACCCATGTTTCCTTTAAGATATTTATCTGTTTAGGGGTGCCTTGGTTGCGCAATCAGTTAGGCCTTGACTCTTGGTTTCGGCTCAGGTCATGGTCTCAGAGTCATGAGAATAGCGTCTCTGAGCACATCAGCACAGAGTCTGCTCAAGACTATCTCTCGTCCTCCCCCTTACTCTCTCTCTCTCAAACAAGTAAATAAATCTTTTAAAAAATGAAATATTGGGGTGGCTGGGTAGTTCAGTCAGTTAAGCATCTGCCTTCAGATCAGGTCATGATCCCAGGATCCTGGGATGGAGTCCTGCATTCGGCTCCCTGTTCAGCGGGGAGTCTGCTTCTCCCTCTCTCTCTTCCCCTCCCCCGTTCCTTCTCTCTCATTCACTCTTCCTCTCAAATAAATAAATAAATAAAATCTTTAAAAAAAGAAGAAATGTAGCTACTATTAAAGAAAGACAATGGACCAAGCTACATATTCCATCTGAAGTGGAATTATCGAAGCAGGGGACCAAGATTTTAAAGTAAAACATGATGATTATACTAAGGAGATAAGAGCAGACACGTGCAAAACAATGCAAGAACAAGAAGTCATAGGTGAGAACCAAGTCAAAACGTGAGCTATGAAAAACGGAACATTTAAAATAAAGTGCACAATAGATGGTGTAACATACACTTGAAGAATTCACGAGTCAAGAGCAAAATCAGATTGAGAACTGCCCCCCAAAAGCAGGAAAAGATAAAGAGGTAACCCAGGAAAAAGAAAAGCTAAGAGAGGTGGAAAATAGGGATCCCAAAAGGAAAAGAAAATAAAACTGGAGAGAGGAAATAAGGAATGAAACGATGGAGATTAAATATTCCAAAATTAAATAAACATGCATGGGCTTAGATTGAAAGGGCTCCTAGATTAGCCAACAGTAGAAATATGGAAAAAAATCCACACCGATATAGGGTGACATTGAGATGATGAAAGATAGAGAGAGGGGAAGAGCAGGGGGAGAGAGAAGTAACATAGTAACAACCCTTACAAAGGAACAAGAAGCGGATTGCCATTCTGTGCCTCAGTAACAAAAGAACTCACAATGTAATTAAGAATTGAAAAGAAAACCCTTTCAATTCAGCATCTTAAAGCCAGCCAAAGTGTCATTCAAATATGAGGTCGCCATAAAACTATTCCCAGGCAAATAAAACTGCAGAAGATCGAAGACACAGGCCCACACTGAAAATTCCCTTGGAGGAGATACTGAGATAATAAAAGAAAGAAATCCAGGAGACTCTGCAAGAACTAAGGGAAGTGGGCATTTCAGGCAAGGCTCGATGCAAGCCACGGAAACATAGTTTGGCATTTGAGGTAGGAAGGGGTTATACACCTGATTCTTCTTCTTCTTTTTCTTTTATGATTTTATTTATGTATTTGACAGAGAGAGAGTCACAAGTAGGCAGAGGGGTGGGGGAAGCAGGCTCCCCGCTGAGCAGAGAGCCCGATGCAGGGCTCGATCCCAGGACCCTGAGATCATGACCTGAGCCGAAGGCAGTGGCTTAACTGACTGAGTCACCCAGGTGCCCCTACACCTGATTCTTTAAATGCACTGGAAAGAATGGAGAATTCCACAACACTGCAGAACTAGCCACACTGGGGAGCTATGGATGGCACCTGCCATAATCAGGAAAGCGGGATAATCCCAAAGCTGCCTCAAACTGTCAAATTTCAGGACACACCGGACAGGACTGTGAGATCAGGATCTGGAAGCCGACTGGCTGTCCCCGAGCGCGGACCTTGGAACTCAGAGTCTGGCACCAATTTAGCGACGCCCTTGCTCGTCTCTTCAACCAAGAGAGGGCCAGCCTTGGGCTCAGACGCGGGGAGGTGACTATCTAGCTCGAATGTAATGACACCGATCTGCTTCATCTAGTTGTTTTGGTTATCTTCTGTCCACACCCGTTGACATTGTTTTTTTCTATTTTCAGAAGTGATAGAAAATTTCCACTTCAAATACACCGATAAATATTCTGTTAAAGATTTTATTCACTCATTTGAGTGAGAGAGAGAGAGAGAGAACATGAGCTTGGAGGAGGGGCAGAAGGGGAAGGAGAAGTAGACTCTCAGCTGAGCAGGGAGCTGGACTAGGGGCTCGATCCCAGGACCCTGGGATCATGACCTGAGCCAAAGGGAGACGCTCAACAGACTGAGCCACCCAGGCACCCCAGTAGCCGTTTTACTTAGGTGTCTAATTACTGTGTCAGGTGAGTTCAAGTTCCCCTGGGGATACTAGCTATCTCTCTGGGAATGTTCCGTGGGGAGGGGCCAAAGGCATAACAGGAGAGGAAAAAGATGGAGGGCCCCAGAGACACCCTTGGCCACCCCCTTCTGGCTGGCACTCTGCCTGTGTGACTGTTGGGCTGCACCTTCAAGTTCCTGGGGGGGCAGCAGGCTGGGTGGGGGGTGGGCTCTCCAAGTGGGATTCCACAGGCTGGGGGTGGGGGTGGTGGGCGGGGTGCAGATGGGACAGTGAATGCCTGGGCCTTCACCTGTCCAATTCTTCTCCCCAGCTTTGGCTGTCCCAGACCACCTTTGGGGTGCCGCTGCCAAGTTTTGCCATAGGGGCGGGACTGGAAGCCAGTAAGCTTCCTTAAAGAGCAGGACAGAGGAGATTTTAAGAGGTCAGGCTCTGGGGTCAATCAAACATTCATTCATTCCACACTGAAGGCTCGTACATACCAAAGCATTGTGCCAGCTGATGGGGGGGGGGCGGGCAGTGGCAAGCAGTCCCTGCCTTCATGGAGGTTACCCTCTGACAAGCAGCTAGCAGACCCCAGTCCCAATCCTGGCACTGCCACTTGGGTAACAACTCATGCAGTCTTCCTAAGCCTCAGTTTCTTCATCTGCAAAATGGAGATGGTCACAGTATCTATTCATAGGGTTATCGACAGTGCATGCCGAGGGATTAGCACAGTGCCCCGCCCACACTGAGAGGATGCAAACGTGTTAATAATAATAATAAATTTTATAATTATAATATTTATAATTATTTACAATAAAATTAAATATATAAATTATTATTATTATTATTACCAGAGATACTGATCCTGGGGACCAGGTAGGAACCCAGAGCTATTTCTAAAATATAAATGGATCCTCTGTCTTCTGGGCAAACCAGTTCTCCTTAGGGTCTGTGATTGGACAGAAGGCCCACGTGGGGTATCTGGCGCTTTGGAGAAAGAGGATCCAGTGGGCTTGACCCTTACTTAAAGTGTTTAGGTCAAAAAAACAGCAAGGCAGGGAGTGGGAGGATAAACAAGTTCCCTTTTCCCCAGAGAACTATTAACGCTGCCCAGGCGCTAAGATTTCAAATAACCAGTCCCCCTCACCCATGCCCGCGCCTTTTTTTTTTTTTTTTTTAAGATTTTTATTTATTTATTTGACAGACAGAGATCACAAGTAGGCAGAGAGGCAGGCAGAGAGAGGGGGAGAAGCAGGCTCCTTGCTGAGCAGAAAGCCCCATGCGGGGCTCCATCCCAGGACCCTGATATCATGACCTGAGCTGAAGGCAGAGGCTTTAACCCACTGAGCCACCCAGGAGCCCCCCCTTTAAATCTTTTTTTTTAAAAAGGTGTCTTTTCTTACTTGAGAGACAGAGCAAACCTAAGCTGGGGAGGGGCGGAGGGAGCGGGAGAATTTGAAGCTGACTCCCGCGCTAAGTGTGGCTCCCAACCAAGGGCTCGGTCTCGTGACCCTGAGATCATGACCAGAGCTGAAACCCAGAGTCAGATGCTCAACCGACTGAGCCAGCCACGCGCCCTGAAGAAAATGTTTTAATATACCCATGCAGCCAGAAATGTAACTTTTTAATATTTTTTATGGAGGAAGAGGCCCTTGAAGGCAAAGTTGCCTCGGGCCCAGGGAAGTTCGAATGCATCCCTGGTTGCGTCTGTGACAACCAGCCAGTGGCTTCTGTCTCTGAGCCTTGGCATAGAACTAGGGTGCACCACCGCTGGCTTCCTGGGACGCTGTGGGTGCTCCAGGCCGCGAGGCGGGTGGAGCGTTTAGCACCGGTGCACTGGGCAAACAGGACTGAACCTTTGTCTCCCTCCGTGCCAATTCCAGGAGCCACCAGAGATGGACTCTTCGAAGCCAGCCCACTGGGCCACGCTGGGGGGCTGCACCCAGCCGCCAAGAGAGCAAAGTCTGAATCCCCAGTGCAGGCCAGGGGGGCGGAATGAGTGAATGAAGTGTGAATTGTGGAGGAATTTAAAAATTCTGAGGCTGTTTGCCGAAAGATTGGCTCGGCAGTTCCCAAGACACAAGTTTCTCTAGAAGGGAAGGGGCACTAATATCTATTAAATGATTGCTGTGGCTGATGTAGCTCGTATCCTCTCTAATCAATCAGGAAACAGAGGCCCAGAGAGGCGTTGTGGGTTGAACAGGAGCCCACAAGTGCAAAGCAGAGGCCCAGGTCCCTGCCCCTCGCCCAGGCTTGCTGCTGACTTCTGCCTGAGGTTGCCCCGGAGCAGGGTACGCCGGGCCTCTGGGATCGGCACCGACCTCGAGATGCCAGGCCTCTACCACCACCTGCGCCACCTCCCCGAGGCCCCCAGCGGCAAACACAGGACACGGCAGCCCCACCGAGGGCCCCCCCAGCTCAGGAGCGGCTGGCCCAGGCAGGAGGCCCCTTAGCCAGGCCTTCAAGCAGGCTGAAGAACAGGCCGCTCTGTCTTAGAGACCGGCACACCCTCTTTTCCTTCCTTAGGCCAAACTGCAGCCACCAACCTGGGGAGGCTCAAACCACAGAAGTTCCAGCCCAGAGGCCACACCCCCTAGCTTTACCTACACCCTACCCTGCTCAGGAACCCACAGCCAATCACCCTTCCTTTCTTCCTGCCTCCTCCTGCCTGCCTAGGATCTAGAATTCCGAAAAGGCATTTGTTTGAGAGAAAACCGAGGGATCCGTCCTGCCAGATCTGGAAGCCAAGAGGGGGATGCCACAAGCCAAGATGCCCACGACCTCGGACCGCATCAGCAGGCTGGATGCAGGTGGGGAAGGCCATGGGCGCAGGCTATGCAGGGCCTGGCAGCTGTCCAGGACAAACAAACACACCGCTGCCTCCAGGCAGCCTTCGGGGGCCTTTCTGGGGCGGCCTGCAGAGTGTGCAGCTGGACACAGGCGCTCCTGACAGCAAGAGTCCAGCCTAGGTTACAGAGGTCCCTATTTTGATGATTTCTCTTCGAGATCAAACACACATCTTTAAAAACACAAAGTGAACATATGTGACTTTCCATCTTTTTTAACTAAAAGGTTTTGCTGGGCCACTTAAGATCTACTTTACCTTTCTTTTTCTAACTTTTCATCCCATTTTACTGGAAGATCAGAAACAGAAGGCAAGGGGCGCCTAGGTGGCTCAGTGGGTTAAAGCCTCTGCCTTCGGCTCAGGTCATGATCTCAGGGTCCTGGGATTGAACCCCGCATTGGGCTCTCTGCTCAGCAGGGAGCCTGCTTCCCCCTCTCTCTCTGCCTGCCTCTCTGACTACTTGCGATCTCTCTCTGTGTGTCAAATAAAATAAAAATCTTAAAAAAAGAAAAGAAAAGAAAATGAAGGCAAGTGTGGCAGTATTTCATCCCAGAGAGTTTCGGGGCCTGCTGTAGCGAGAGCACGTGCAATCAGGAGACGCAGGGGGCTCCCCCAACGCTCCACGGCTGAGCACGTCTCTCCCCTGCTTCCACACCTTTCAACAGAGGGTGCCCTCTCTTACTGTCCAGGGTCCCTGTAGCCCTTACACACTATGACCCTGCACGCCAGGAGCAGTGGGACGGGGATCAGTGTGGACGCCTTCGGAGCCCCGCAGGTCTCTGGGCACTGACAGATCCAGGGCAAATGGCAAATTAACAAAGGATTATGAGCAACTATGGAAAGGGCTATGAGGAGACACTTCGAGCCTGACTTCTTTGAGGGATAGGCCTCCCATCTCCTGTGGATGTGTCCCCCCAACCCCTCACCTCCACCTTAGACCTTTGTTTCTCACATCTTCCCAGTCACTCTGGGGACAGGGAAACCCGACACGCTGCCTCTCTGGGACTTCAGGAAAGAGAAAGGTCCCTCACTTTGCTTAGAGGATGGTTCTACCCTCAAAGACACGGCTCGCTCGTGGCCCGAGGCTGGAGTGGCCACAGTCCATAGTGTGACAGGGAGCGCAGGAGCTGGCCACAAGGATTTGCTGTTGATATAAAACTATTACAGTAGATTCCTCGAAAGATGGAGTGCATTCCTCTAACCTGGTTCGTCGTGGGCCTGGCTCAACACACACACCCAGTGGCAGGCTCCCTTGGTGGCACCACACTGTCCCTTCCGGCCACCTCACCATGAACCTGCACGGAGAGTAGCAGGGACAAGGTGAGGAATGCCCCACCCCCACAAAGGGGGCCCGGGGCTCCTTTCTCTTGTCATCTTCCACTCCCATCAGGTACCCAGCACCCCTTCCTCCCCTTAGCCATGTAACTTTGAGATAGACACTTACAGGACATGAGAAGGCTATCTGACCTACCTACACTTCCAGCTCCTTCCCCTACCCCCGTGTGGTTGCTGGGATTCAGGATCCCGGGAGTCTGAGTGCCCTTCCCTACCTCTATGCCCTGGATATGCTCCTGTTAGCCTTCTGTCCCACACGACGAAGGTACTCCTGATCTGTTACTCTGGGCTTACGTTTACACTGTTCCATCCACCTGGACCACTGTCCGCTACATCCATACCCATCTGTTAGCATCTAGCCATCTCTAAATCCACTATTTGTTGACTACATACTCATTCATTGTTCATTCATTCAACACATATGTCGTGAGACCTACTAACATGCCAAGCACCATACTGGCGCTGGGACCATACCAGCAAACCAAACAGACATTGTCCCCGCCCCCAAGGAGAAACAGTCTAGTGGAAATTAATAGTTTATGTTTGTTGGGTGCCTTCTACATACAGGCTCTGTACTACGTACTTTATATGGATGATCTGACTTAAACTTTCAGAGAAACTACTTCTTTTAAGGAGCCCATCAAATGGGACCAAAGAGGAATGAAGGTTTTTGCCCCAGGCTAAGTTAGCCACCAGCTAAGGGGCTAAGGATTCCTTGGCGAGGATTCCTTGACTAATGCCAAACCACTGTCCCTTAAGCATGGAGTTTCCTTTCCCAGCTCCACTCAATCCCAGCTCCTCCAAGAAGCTTTCCAGGTCCTCCTCCCAGAGAGGACTTCCTTGGTCCCTCTCAAGACCCATAGTATTTGACGCACCCATCTCCTCGTCCCACCAGGGGACCCAGACCACAGAATAGCAGCTGTCCCTGAGTCTCTCCTCTGGAGCAGCTTGCCCAGGGAGGCATCCAGCAGCTGCTACAACCCGTCTACTCAATTAGCTGATCTGACCCAGAACCTTGGGGTCCTCCCCCTGGTGTGAGGTTTTTTTGGTTTTTTTTTTTTTAAATCTCATAGAATCACAGATCTTCCTCCCGGAGAGGTCTCCGCCTAGGGCCCACCCATCAAGATGCCCATTTCACAGATGAAGCAAACACAGGTCCCGCCCGAATGGCTGCAAGTCCCTTCTACCTCCTGGCTGGCCAGGTCAGCTCCCCTTTCTGCCAGGGAGTCTCAGGCTCTCAGACAGAGGCTTGGTGGGGGACGGGCCAAGGGAATGACCTGCCTACTGGACACCCGGAATATCAACCCCCCCAAAGGCAGGTTGGTTCTCGGGGTGCTTCTCCGCGCTCTGCCGAGCGTGTCTGGCACTCTGGGCACCTTTACACGTGCCCCATCCCCGTCTCCAAAACCCACGCGTGATGATCAACTTTCCTCCCACCCGCGCCGATCGCTGCCCTCGCGCGCACACCGCAGGCCCTTCCTCCCACGAAAGTGGGGCGACGCGGGGAGCCCTCATCCCCTACGCCCCGGCTTTCCCCCGCCGAGCGCGGCCGGCAGGTGGACCGCAAGCCGCCGCGCCCGAGCCGGGCCGCCCGCTCCCCCCGCAGCGCCGGGCGTCCCACGGCCTCTTACCTGCGGGGCGAGCCGCCCGCCCTGCGCCGCCGCCCGCTCGCCCTCCCGCCGGCGCCGCCGCGGCCGCCCCGGCTCGCCCCGCCGGGGAACCCGCCCCCGGCCCCGCCCCGCCCGGCGCAGGTGATCCTGGGGAGGGGCCGAGCTCGCCCCTCGTCCCGGGGCTGCTGCGGGGACCGCCCTGGGGGCGCCGGGGTCGGGACGCTGGAGTGGCGGCGCCTCCTCGTGGTGTCCTCGCGCCTCTCCCGGGCCTGGGTCCTTCTCGGGATTCCAGGTCTGGCGCCTCGGGGACGCTCGGTCCCGCGGGCCCCTATGCCAGGTCGGACTTCTCCAAGGGCCACAAGGGAGAGAGGACCTTCGAGATACCCCGGGGCAGATGGAGGTAGGTGTCTTTAAAGCGGGACTGCGTTACTCTGATGGAAAGGTTTGGGGGCAGGTTGGGGTTTGGATCTGTCACAAGGGGTTACACCAGGTTTGACAGCTGGCAAGGGTCACAAACTCTGCCCTGCGGAATCAAGGCCCTTCTCCTCTGTCGGTCGGGCTGTGTGGTTCATTGCTGTGTATCTCCGCCGACACCCCAACCCCCATCCCGCCCTCGTCCCCACCCCCACTCTGAGCCGGCAGGCCACAGGCCTTCAACCAATACTGGTTGTACAGAAAGAGAGAAGGGGTCTTAGAGAGGAGAATCCCAAGCCCTCTCCTTATATAAACAGGGAAACTGAGGCCTGGGAAGCGGAGGCGAGTTGCCCAAAGTCACACAGAAGATCAATGACAGAACCAGGAGTACAGTCAGATTTCCTCCTTCTGTTTTCAGATGATTTCCTCAAAGTGTAGGCTTCTGGGCCACTGTGTTGCCACGGGCTCCCTGTGAGATGCTGTCCAGGCCTGGACAGTGTCCTCCCAAGTTGCCTGAGAACGAAGAGTCTACTGTGTTTTCACAGGAAACTCCGAGGTCGTATTTATTAACAGAGATTAAGAAGTGTAATTCTCACATTCTACTTCCTCACCAAAGACATGAGACAGTCCTTGGCTTCAAGTAGCTTTCCATGTGGTGGGAGAGGCAGACCTGTCCACAAAGCAGGGACCGTGAAGAAGCGAGGGGAGCCCAGGGAGGGGCTGTTCGAGCCCTGAGATCTGAGATCTAGTGGATCTTCCAGAGGCTACTAGAAGCTCTTGCTGGAATGTGCTTGGGGTCAAGGGCTGAGCAGTCAGTGGTCTCAGGTTCCAATCCCAACTCCATTGCAAGACAGGATCGGTTTTTTAAACCTCTCTGAGACTCTGTTTCTTTCAGTTGGATGAAAATAATATACTCACCTCAGTACAGTTGTGATGGGGCTTAAAAAAGATGTTTGTAAAATACTGGATAAATGGAAGACTTATGCTAAGTGATAGGGGGCTAGGGATGGGGTTGCGCTGACACAAAGGGGACCTTGGCATCTCTGGGTTGGTCCACCTGTATGGGATTTGATGGTCTTCACCTTCTCCCATCCATGGCTCCAGCCTACCTTCTGCTTTCTCTGGTAACCCAGGCTAAACAGGCCACGGGACACCCGCCACATCAGAATGCCTTGCACACACCTACAGTGAGGGATTTAGGGACAGGACCGCCCATCCCCAGCCTCCCCCATGAAGAGTTGACTAGGGTCAGACACCTGAGCCAAGCCCAGTGAGCCAGAAGCATGAAAGGGAAGGTTCATCTTTCCGGGTATGCATTCATCATGTCCTACTGAATGTTCAGTATGGGCCAGGCACTCTGCAAGGCGGGCCAGGGTCCGTGGAGGTCCTGCCCCACCCTGTAGACCTCACCTTCCAGCGGAGGTGGGGGAAACAGCCGACACTCTAGCACAAAAGATGGCAAATCAAGAGAAAGACCATCTGGGAAAAGTCCTTTAAAGCAAACAAGCAAACAATAATAGGGGCACCTGGGTGGCTAGTGGGTTAAAGCCTCTGCTTTCGGCTCAATGATCTCAGGGTCCTGGGATCGAGCCCCACATCGGGCTCTCTGCTCAGCGGGGAGCCTGCTTCCCTCTCTCTCTCTCTCTGCCTACCTCTTTGCCTACTTGTGATTCTCTCTCTCTAATAAATAAATAAATAAAATATTTTTTTAAAAAAGCAAACAATAATATGCTGTCTTTGATCACTGTAAGTGGGAGACAGGGGTTCCTTCAGAAAGGAACAGAGGGTAAGGACCATCTGCCAGGAGAAGACAGGTGAGCTGGGGCTGAAGATGAGAGGTTAAGAAGAAAACCACAGGCCCAAGATGGAGTCACTTACACTAGGTTATGTCACCGGACTCAGGCTTAAAGCTAACCTAACTGCAGTGTTAACCTCCCCCCAGAAATGAAGTCTTCACTGGTCAGTTAGGAATTTTCTGGTCAGCACCAGAAAAAGTGAGGAAATCTGTCACATGGGCCTTCTCCCAAAGGAAGATGAGGTAATATGCACGATAAAACCCCCTGTTCTTCCCCAACCCCCACAAGGAAAATGACCTTGCCTGAAATAATACTTTTTTTCTTTTGCTAATAACTTCCTTTCCCTACCCTCCTTCCTATAGAAACCTTCTGTTTTGTATGACTCCTCAGAGCTCTACTTGCTAGATGGGATGCTGCCTGACTCACGAATCATTTAATAAAGCCAATTAGATCTTTAAATTTACTCTGCTAAGTTTTTATTTTTAATTTTTTTTTAAAAAGCAAGACAAGCCAGGAGGTGCAGGGAGCACTGGAGCTGGAGCACTCCTGAAGGAGGGAAAGTTCATAAGGCCGATGTGGTTGACCAGAATGGGGGCTGAAGGCAGAGTGGACAGGATGTCAGAGGCTGACAGAGGTCAGATGTGGTGAGGTCTCATAGGTCACTGTGAGGAGTACAGATTTCATTTCATGGACCATGGAAGGCCAGGCAATGACCTGATCTGACCTATGTTTTTAATAGACCTCTCTGGCTGGGTGAGAACAGATCAAGGGAGCCCAGGTGGGAGGGTGGTGTGGAAGAATGGAGTGGCAGTGGGAGTGGAGAGAAGTGGTCAGATTTGGGATGTGGTCAGATTCTGGAAGACGGGCACACAGGAATTGCTGAGGGGGAGGAAGAGTCAAAGAAGGCCATGGGGTGAGAAGATTCAAAGAAGGCCATGGGGTGACTGCTGATGGGTCAGTTCATGCCCCAAGCAACGGAGGCTTCCATGACCAGGACTGTGGACCCCCCTTTAGGCTGAGCAGGACACAACTTGGAGACCTTCTTGTGTCTCTGGGATGTCACACCCATAGAGACCCAGCCCAGAGGGGTGAGGAAACATGCCCACATCCTGGGCAAAAACAGAGATCTCCTAGTTCCCAGTCCAGAACTGGCCTGACCACCGGCTTTCATTTATCTCTTGAAGGAAACCAGTGTAAACCTCAATAAAGGAAACCTCATTTGAAATGGAGTCAGGAGGCCAGAAGGGGAAACTCCCACCCTCTACCATTTCCCATCAATTGCAGAATAGCAAGACACAATACCTTGCATTCCCCACAGGAAGAAGCCTGTACTTTACTCCCCCCCAAACTCCCCTCTCCAAGAAGAAGGAAGATTTTCTCCTTGCCTGGCAACAGCCTAGCCAATGAGAGATGAGAGACTGCCACAACTCAGCCAGTGAAAAGCCACTACACTTAGAACTCCCAGTTTCCTCCAATGGAATTTTTGTTTATAACAGCCCTTCCCAGCTCCCTGCCCTTTCCTCTATAAAAGAAGGTGCTTCTTTATTCACTGGACTGGCCTGTGGTTTTGACATACCTCACGTGTCCTAAGTTGCAATTCTCTGCTATTCCTGAACAAGCCTATTTTGCTGGTAAAATAACTGACAGTTTTATTTGTGAGGTTAAGGCTAGGAACAGGGCATCTGAGGTGCCACATCAGGCAACAGAGAACAAGATTATCGAGTGATATTCCACACGTAAAAACTAGGAATGACCACAGTTCCAAGTGATGGAGAATGGCCAAGTCAACTGTTCTTCATCACAGAGGCATCAGGCATAGAAATACTCAGGCTTTTGCAATTTATGGAGCTGTGTGGATGTGATATTGTTTTGTTTTGTTTTAGATTTTATTTATTTATTTGTCAGAGAGAGAGAGAGAGAGAGCTCAAGCAGGGACAGCAGCAGGCAGAGCAGGCAGAGGGAGAAGCAGGCTCCCCGCCAAGCAGGGAGCCCGATTGGGACTTGATCCCAGGACCCTGGGATCATGACCCGAGTTAAGGCAGTGGCCTTAACTGACGTCCTGGCGTCCCTGGATGTGATATTGTGATTTATAATAAGAAATATATATTTTGGTTTTCACCCTTGGTTCCTGGATTGCAGCTCCCCAACCCCTTGTAATTTCCTGATTAGAGCCACAGTGTTATGTTTGGTTATAATAGTTGGCTTTGTCCTCAGTTCTAGAAATAGCGTCAGAGTGATAAGGGTGGGATGGGTGTCATCTCTTATTCATGACAAGCCCCTTTCAACCACACCCGAGTGTATGCTAATGAAATGATTTTTGGAAAGTCTCTAGTTCACCTGAGGATGGAAACTGGTTGCCAGAACCAGCCAAGTTAGAGAGCTGGAACTTTCTTGTCCCTCCCTCCCCAACCGGGGAGGGAAGAGGGGTTGGAGGTTGAATCAATCACCAACGGCCAATGATTTAATCAACCATGCCTGTGCAATGAAGCTTCCATTAAAATCCAAAAGAATAGAGTTCGGAGAACTGCCAGGTTGGTAAACAAAAATGTGTCCCTGTGCCAGGAAGGTGTCACACCCCCAAACTCCATGGAGACAGAAGCTTCTGTGCTCAGGACTCTTCCAGACTTCACCCTATATTTTTCTTCACCTGGCTGTTCATCTGTATCCTTTAACATCCTTTGTAACAAATAGGTAATCTAGTAAGTGAACTGCCTGAAATCTGTGAGCTGCTTTAGCAAATTAATTGAACCTGGGGAGGGACCATGGGAACCTCTGGTTTATACCAGTTGGTCGGAAGCAGAGATAACGATCTGAGCTTCTGATCGGTAGCTGAAGGTGGGGAGAGGGAGATAGTTTTGGGGAACTGAGTCCTTAACCTGTGGGATCTGATGCTGGGTAATCAGATCAGAACCTGGGTAACTCCTGGTAGATAATGTCAGAATTGAGTTAAATTATAGAGCACAGGTTCCTTGCCAAATTAAGCGCACCTAGCGGCTGTTGCAGAATTGCTTGGTGTGGGGACCCCCCCAACACACACACATTTGGTAACCCGAAGTGTCGGAAGTAAAGCAGTTTATTGGGAGTAGAGGAGACACAAGAGTGTGTTTATCCATGAGAGAATCTGTTAAGTAGAGAATGAAAATGGCACGTGCCAACTCTGACAACTATATAAGATGTATGTCCATAGACTGAGTTACAATTTGAAGGGAGGGGCACCTGACTGGCTCAGTTGGTATCTTAGGTGCTTGGAGATTGAAAAATAACAAACATCTGCTCTTTCCATGTGGAAAATACTCAAATGCACCAAGTCATTCTTGCTTTGTTAGCAGAGTCATCCTTTTGTTATTGCTCCAAACTAAGCTCCTGAGCACCTGAGATTGTACCCCCTTGGCCAGCACTGTGCAGCTCTCACTTCCCCCTTCAAAGCCTTAATCTGCCGTTTATGGCTTTTGGAATGGTTGCTGGGGAAACCAGACAAATGTCATGTAGGATTAGAATGCAATTTCAGGGGGAGACAAAGCAGAGAATTGTGAATCCAGAGAAGTCCAAACCCACACTAATTAATCCAGTACCAAAAAAAAAAAAAAAGGAAACAAACATATGTAGGCCAATTGATTTTGAAATCAATTCCTTGTCTCTCAGTCAAGAGGTGGAGAGAGCAGCAAAGTCCAAAAGACTCAGAAATTATAGTTCTAATTATCTACAGGGCACACAATGTGATTTTTCATGTAGCTGCTCCAGATAAATGTGGATTGTGTAGTACCCAGGGGTGCCATTGTGAAACTGAGTCAAGGAAAGCTGGGATGAAATGGAGAGGGGAGGCCAGCAGGGGTCGCTCTCACCTCCTATCGGAGTCCTCAGTTGCCCAGCCAACAGGAAGAAGCCTGTACTTTACTACCCCAGCCTGAGAAGGGAAGATTTTTCTCTTGGCCTGGCAACAGCCCAGCCAATGAGACTGTCACAACTCAGCCAATGAAAAGCCAGTACACTTGGAACGCCCAGTTTCCTCCAGTGGGCTTGTTTATAGCAGTCCCTCTGGACCACCCTCTCTTCCTCTATAAAAGAGGGTTCCTCTGTTCCCCTGACTTGCTTATGGTTATGTCATAGTTTGTGTGTCCTGAGTTGCAGCTCATCTGCTCTTCCTGAGTAAGCCTATTTTGCTGGTAAAATAACTGACAGTATTATTTTTAAGGTTAATAGGATCCAGTAGAGGGAGGCATCCCTCCCCGTGAGCTGTCGTTTTGCATTCAGGTTAATTCCCGTGTCAGCTCTGGGAGCATCTGGGTGATGGTGAGTAAGAGAAGAAGAGAGTTACAGGCGTCTGTAACCCCCGCAAGCCACCTGATCTCCCTGGGCCTCTTTTTCATCTGTAAAACGTCGGGTTGGCCCTTTCGGCCTCTGGGGCCTCTTCCATGGTAAGTTTGATTATCTTGACTGCCTCTTTAGACAGCCAGCCTGGGTGATTACCAGGTAGCTTCCTCCTTCTGATGCTACGTTTATAGGAAGCGCCATGATTCAGTGCATTAGCACAAACCATTTGCAGGTAATTACAAGGGAAAACTTCTGTTCCCAGAATGAAAATGAGAAGCTATAAATTAAGTTAGGCCTTGGGCCGTCAGCAGAAGCTACTCTCCCTCCCCTTGGCAAGAAACCTGTGCTTTATCTGGAGGGTCCTAGGGGCTCCTCCGGGTGGCAGCGAGCTCATCTACAGCTATCTCGGCTTCTGAATTCCCCGTCCCCTCCCACCTCCTGGGTCCATCCTAACGCCGGACTCACCCTAGGAGGCCCCCGAACAAGGGCAGACAGAGCAGAAAGAACACGAGAGAAGAGGCAGTTCAATAGCTGTACCCCATTTACTTGCTGTGTGACCTCAGGCAGATCTTCTAGTGCCCCTGGGCTTTAGTTTATTCTTCTATGATTCATTAATTCATTCAACCAATATTTACCGAGCGCCTGCGATGTGCCAGCAGCGAATGAAAGGGACAGTAATCCCTGCCCGGATGAAGTTGACATTCTTATATGGAGAAGACAAAAATAAACGAGCCAGTGATATGGCACCTGGAGGGTGGTGAGTGCTCTGGAGAGAAATAAAGGGGCGGGGGGGATAGTGATATCTGCCCACCAGCCGTCCGGGGGTTGTGATGAGGATTGAATGAGTTGATGCCCATACAACTAACTACTTCAGCAAACAGTAATGGACTATGCAAATTTAAAGAGTGATTATGGTATTGCAAACGGACATTTTATTACATGAAAGCACTTACAGAGATTCCAAGGGCCAGAGAATATGGTGATCCAGGCGTCCAGATCCCAAGTCTAGGGTTGAATGGCGGACTGGGGCTGGAAGGGAATGTGAACATCCTCTTGCCCGGGGGTCTCAGGCCTGGCCGCCCCTTAGAATCACCTGGGTGCTTTGAAAAACTTCTGCTGATGTCAGAGTCACCCCCCTGAACCAGCGTTCTGGGGGCAGGGCTAGATATCCACTCCCCCCCCACCCCCGGCCACCTAGGTGGTACCAATGTGTGACGGGGGTTAAGAGCCTCCTACTGTAGAGGAGGGGGCCTGAGGCCACAGAAAGAGAGCACAACTTGCCCACAAGCTGTCATCTAGGTGCGAACTCCTTCCTCTTCTATGCACAGTGTCCCTGCCGCTACGCAGCGCCTCAGTCCCCTCAGCGCTGGGAGCCCCCTCGGGGATGTCATGGCATCCAGCCCCTCCCCCCACCTCCGGGGAACGGGTCTCTTTCTTACCTGAGGGCTGTGAAACACGTGTGACTCTTCTTCTCCGTGTCCAGGCTGTTGATCATTCCAAATTCAGCCTTTGTTATGGGCTGAATTGTGTCCTCTCCCCAATTCGTATGTCGAAGTCCTGACCTCCAGTACCCCATGTAACTGTTTTTGGAGATAGGGTCTTTTAAGAGGTAATTAAAGTAGAATGAGGTCACGTGGGTGGGCCCTAATCTAATCTGATTGGTGTCCTTACAAGAAGGGGAGATTAGGACAGACAGACAGGGAAAAAAGGCCGTATGAAGATGGCCACGCTCAAGCCCAGGAGGGAGGCTCTCAGAAGAAACCAACCCGGATTTGGGACTTCTGAAGTCCAGAAGGGTGAGGAAACAAATCTCTGTTGTTTAAGCCGTCCAGTGTAGTACTTCGTTTTGACAGTCCTGGCAGACTAAGCCTTGTCATTGTCACATCACAGGACCTCCAGTCCCGTTTGGCTCTGGGAGGAGAAGACAACTTGATTTGATTCCCTTGTAGTAGGTGAACCTTATGCACCCTTCCCGTTCATTTCAAGATTAAGTTCAAATATCAGTCCCCAGGGTACTCTTACCTGCCAAAGGACGTACCTTACCCTTCCTTATAGATACAGCGGATGTCATTTTTTCTCTCCTGACAGATCGTGAGCTTCTCATGACCTGTTCTTCTCTGCGTCCTCCATCGCAGCACGCATAATTCCCTAAATCTCGCATGTCCAGGGAACAGTCATGAGTGAATTGATGAAACACAGCCTTTGGCCATGGTTTCTTGGATCACCAGATAAGGGCGAATAATAAAAATTGAAATTTTAGGTTATGCTTAGGGGGCGTGCATTACATGCATAAGTTACTTAATTGTCTAGATAATTCTATAAGGTGATACTAGTATTTACTGCATTTTACAAATAAAGAAACTGAGGCTTGGACAGGACATATCATTGGCCCAAGGTCACCCAGATAGTCTGCACCCAGGGGTTTTAGGCATAGGCACTATGGGTTAGCACTATGGTAGGGTCTGAACCAGAAAAAAAGGCTTTCTAGTCTGCAGATCCAGATGGCACTAGACTTTAGGGGACATGTGCCCTTCACGTTCTCAATTTCATCAATACTCGTCACCTGATCATTTGATTCTTTCCCACACCACCACAGACATCAGGACATCACTCTCTGGCTCTGTCATCCTTCCCAATCTTACCTGGATTCCTCCCTTCCCACACCCACCACCACAGCCCTGGGGACAACTTCTGCTCCTCAGACCTGCTCTGCGCTCTCCCACGTCTGGGTCAGAGTTGGGCCGTTCCTCCCAGAGCACTGCACCCAGGGCTCTCCTGCCCCTTCTCTCCATGAATGGCCTTCCTTCAAGATCCCACATCCTTCTCTGAAGCTCCATTTGATACCCCCCAGGCAAAGTCATGTTCCCCTTCTTGGGGCGCCCTAGTCCCGGGTCCGCCCCTGACCCGTAGCTGGTGGTTCCACCTGGTGCTACAGTGGGCTCTTCGCAGATCCATCTCCGGTTCTGCTGGAGGCTCTGGAAGGGCACAGAAATTTATATTTCCCAGAGCACTTCATGTCAAATAGATCTTTAGAATATGTTTAATTTGCCAAATTAACTCATTTGCCTCATGGTGCCCTCTGCCTTGAATGGACTCCATCCTTCTTTCCAGCTGTGGGTGGGGGAAGGAGAAGCAGCCAGAGGGATGTAGGATTAGAACTCTCCATCTCTCAGTTCTCCTCATCTCTATGTCTCTTTGAGCGTCTGCAAAAAGCCTTTGAGTTACTGCAAAAAGGCCTTCTCCTCAGAGCAGAGAACATGGTAGCCAACAGCTCAGGTGGAAGGACAGCTTCTTTCCAGGGTTCTGTTCTAGGAGAAGATTCTGATTGGTCAGGTGGGGTCACGTGCCCACCCCCGTGGTCAGGCGGGCAAGTTTGTTACCTCAGACAAGAGAATGGGGAGAGGGGCAGACAAAAACACAGTGCACTTGAATGTATTGATGAACTTTATAAAGCTCAAAAGGTGAGAGGATTTTACTAATTGGTGAATTGGTTAGATTTGTAGCAAACTAGTATATAAGCATTTCTTAAAAATTTGGTCTTCATTTTCCACCATCCAACTTTGACTTACGATGAGATATGGGGAGTAAATTTTAAGTGTGTCTTACAAATATACCCAAATCACTGGGGGTATAGACACCGATCTCCCACATTTACCACAGAACTTCGTAATCTTGATGCTGAGTGGCAGACAAGAGAGTCTTCTCTGTCACACTCAGAGACACATGCCGTGCAATCAGCATCCATAAAGAACATTATTTTATCTTTCCCGTAAATTTTTGATAAGGTAAGCCACTTTCCATTGTGGTATTGCATTTATTTAAACACTTAAAGATCCAGAGAAGGAAATAACACCACAACTTATTTTTCTTTAGATTTTCTGACTTTAGAAAATTTTACTCTCATACTTTATCCTTCCATTCCTTTTCCTCAGTGCAAATTTTTCTTCATAAGATTGCAAGACCACCGTCAGTATCAAATTCCAGAACTTTTTCATCACTTCTAAAAAATCCCCTGTACCCGTAAGAGGTCACTCCCCACCCTTACCCCTGCCCCCCAGCCTTTGACAACCACTAATCTACTTTCTGTCTTACAGACTTGCCTATTCTGGATATTTCTTAGAAATGGAATCATACAACATGTGGCCTTTTGTGTCTGGCTTCTCACCTAGCACGTCCTCAAGGTTCATCCATGAATTCTTCACTCCCGTTTGTGGCTGAAAATACTCCATTGTATGGATATACCACATTTTGTTTATTCATTCACCGCCTGAGGGATGTGGGATGTTCCCACTCTTTGGTTATTATCTATAATGCTGCCATGAACATAATGTACAAGTGTTTGTGTGGGCATATGTTTTCAGTTCTCTTGGATACATACACCCAAGAGCACAATCGTTAGGGCATGTGATAACTCTATGTGTAACTTTTCTTGGAACTGCCATACCACTAGTTCATCAATGCTCATTATCTTTTTTATTTTAGCCATTTGAGTGGGTATGGAATGGTAGTTCGTTGTGGTTGTGATTTACCTTTCCTTGATGACTGATGATGGTGAGCGTCTTTTCATGCACTCATAGGCTATTTATCTTTTTTGGAGAAATGTCTATTCAGCTCTTTGGTTGGTTGGATCATGTCCCCCAAAATTCATGTCCACTTGGAAGCTGTGTATATGGCCTATATGGGAAATAGGGTCTTTGCAGACGTAATGAAATTAATGAGGGGTCATACTGGGTTAGGAGAGACCCTGGATCCAATCTGACTGTGTCTTTCTAAAAAGAGGGAAATTTGGACACAGACACACAGAGAAAATGCTACACAGAGAGAGAGTGCAACGATGTTCTACAAGCCAAGGAGTGCCAAGGATGGCCAGTGACCCCCAGAAGCTGGAGAGGGGCGTGGCACGGGTTCTCCCTGGGAGCCCTGAGGAGGAACCAGCCCGGCTGCCACCTTGAGTCCAGACTTCTGGCCTCTAGAAGTGTGGAAGAACACATTTCTATTGTTGTAAGCCACCTAGTTTGCCGTAGTTTGTTCTGTCCACCCTAGGAAACTCTCAGCAGCCCCTTTGCCCATTTTCAACTGGATTATTTGTCTTTTTATTCACCACTTCAGCTTGGAGTCAGAGCATAATGCATGTGACTTAATTCCTTCCTTACAGTTATGTTTTTTAACAAGAGTCTGCTTTATATCACTAACTTCAAAAGCAAATTTTTGTATTTTGGTTTTAAAAGGACTGCGTCGGAGTGGCTCAGTGAGTTAAGGCCTCTGCCTTTGGCTCAGGTCATGATCTCAGGGTCCTGGGATCGAGCCCCGCATCGGGCTCTCTGCTCAACGGGGAGCCTGCTTCCCCTTTTCTCTCTGCCTGCCTCTCTGCCTACTTGTCATCTCTCTCTCTCTCTCTCTGTCTCTCTCTCTCTATAAATAAATAATATCTTTAGAATAAAAAAAAAATATTTCAATGTGGGGCACCTGGGTGGTGCAGTTAAGCACCTGACTCTTGGTTTTGGCTTGGGTGATGATCTCAGGGTCATGAGATCGAGTCCTGTGTGGGGCTCCAGGCTCAGGGCGGAATCTGCTTGAGATTCTCTTTCCCTCTGGCCCTCCCCTTCACAGGCCTGCTCGCTCTCCCTCTAAAAATAAGTAAATAAACTTATTTATTGACCAGTTGAGGACAGGACCTGCCTCACGGGTTAACTTAAGAAAAAAATGACCCACGTCAATTATTTCTCAATAAAACGGGAAGAAAAAAATTACAAATAAAAAATAAATAAATAAATGACACAAAAAGTAAGGAAGCGCGTGGCAAGCGTGGCTGGTCAGCATCAAGATGCCCAGACTTGGCTCGAACCCCCCAGTCCCATCCTTGCACCGTAACGGAGTCAGTGAGCCCCGTGAGCTACAGAAGCGGAGAGTGTGACTTGAACCACGCAGGCTGCCACAGACAGGGCTCCCTCTGCTCAGTGACGAATTTGGTTCACCCTGTAGAGCGGGATAGAAGGTAGGATAAGAGGCTTACCCACACAACCCACTAACCCGTCCATCCTGGGAGCAGTCTCCAACTACAGTTCTGTGACCTTCCACACCCTCGGGTGACCAGGTCATTTCCACCTAATCTTCTGGGTGCCTGATAAGTAAATCCCAGAACAAAAAGCAGCTAGTATCTTTAACACTGGGAGAAGGTGGCACGGTTAAGCCAACGCCCAGGGGCTGCTTCTCCTTTGCAGAGAAGAAACCTCCGTTCCAGACTTTCCAACGGTTGCCAGAAATTTCTAACAAAGGGCTGCTTCTCCTTTGCAAAGGAGAAGAAACCTCCATTCCAGACTTTCCAACGGTTGCCAGAAATTTCTAACAAATAGTCTGGGAAGTGACCAAAGGTATCAAGGAAATAAGTAATAGAAAACAAGCAAATTTGTCCCTGAAAGGCCTTTTATTCACAGGATTCACTCAGGCAACTTCCAAGAAACCATTTTTGGCCTGATTACCTCCTTTGGGGCCAAGAGACCTGGTCCAATCTCCTAGGACAGAAGATTATATAATTTTCCATTAAAGATCTCAATTATTTGAAAAACACATTGAAGGAAGATAGTACCAGGCCAAGGATGAACTTGATTACTTCTTTGAAGCAAAAGGAAACGATGACTCCAGAGTAGAACCACATGTAATGCTTATTCGTTTGTAGCTCAGAGAAGAGCGAATGACAGGTATATGTTTCCCCTCCACATGGGAGTACATTTAATAAAGACTCTACATAACTTAGCTGGAGAAAGCACTTATATATACGCATCTATCAACACAACCGGTCGTACCTGGTATTTTTCGGAAATATTTATCCAAAAAGGCATAAACATCTCCAATAAAGTCTGGATTTCATCTAAATAAATCACAGCAAAATATTTTCTTCTAGAGCAATAAGAAAGAAAAATAACACACAATTTTAAACTATCCTTAATGTAGACTCCAGGGAGGAAAGAGAAGGAGGTATTAATAGTTGTTTTTTTTTTTTAAGATTTTATTTATTTATTTGACAGAGAGAGAGAGAGAGATCACAAGTAGGCAGAGAGGCGGGCAGAGAGAGGGGGAAGCAGGCTCCCCCATGGGCAGAGAGCCCGATGCGGGGCTTGATCCCAGGACCCTGAGATCCTGACCTGAGCAGAAGGCAGAGGCTTTAACCCACTGAGCCAAAAGTTTTTTAATGACTATAGAAAGGTTATAGAAAGTCTAATAGTAAATCAGACTTTTGAGTTCGGAGCACATCATCATCATTGATGCACATAATGTATGTGTATGTGTGTTTCTATTTGTATATTCTTGCACCATGCACCACTGTCTATGTATGTTACGTAACACAAGTGTTACATGCATCTCACACACATCTCACTGATGACTTTTGTCCCTCGGGTCTATTTTTTTTTTTTTTTCCTCGGGTCTATTTTTAAGATGCATCCAGGTAGTTGGGTATATGGCTACTCTGTTATATTGTTCTCCATAGTGTCAGTTTCCCAGGAGGGGACAGCAGCTTGCTTCCGTAAATAGTGATACAATAGACATTCTCATCATGTCTCCTCATGGACCTGTCTGAGAATGCCTTTGGGATATTCTTGGGATATATATATATATCCCGATATATTAATCATATCATATATATCATATATCATATCATATCATATATGTGCACATTACACACACACACACACACAAATACACTCTGGGACCAGAGCTGTTGAGTCCAGAGATTTCTTCTTACTGATATGGTTAAGTACTACCCAATAGTAGCTAAGCCAGTCTACACTCTCACCTGTGTTACATCAGGTATCCTATACCCTCACCCTTTGTCTATACTGGGCATTATTCGCTTTTTACATTTCTGAGACTCTGATAGGTATGAAGTGGCATCTTGTTGCATTAATCACACTCATCGGATTACTGGGTTTGAATGTCTCTCGAAGGCTCACTTTACTTTTCTGTCAATTGCAGTTCATATCTTTAAGCCCATTTTCCTGTTGGGCTGCTTTTCCTTTGGATTTGCCAAACTCCTTCATATATCATAGTTATTTATTCCATATTAAGATTGCAAATATCTTCTCCCTGTTGTCTGTCAACATGTGTCCGTGGCATTCTTCATTGACTCTAAACTGTTCATTTTGATGTAATAAAATTATTACCATGTAGCTTATGCTTTTTAAAGTTTTATCAAGTCTCTCCCTTCCTCTAGGTCACAAAGGTATTCTCCTACAAACCATTTTGTTAACTCTATAGTTTTATATTTCATATTCCAGTCTCTTTTTTTTAAGATTTTATTTACTTATTTGACAGAGAGAGAGAGATCACAAGGAGGCAGAGAGGCAGGCAGAGAGAGGGGGAAGCAGGCTCCCCGCTGAGCAGAGAGCCCGATGTGGGGCTCAATCCCAGGACCCTGAGATCATGACCTGAGCTGAAGGCAGAGGCTTAACCCACTGAGCCACCCAGGTGACCCCATATTCCAGTCTTTAACCCATCTTGGAGTCAGCTCTGTATGCAGTGTTTGATGGGGGACCCAGTTTTATTGACCTACATATACTAAGCCCATTTTCCCAACACCATCGACTAGACAGTGTAGCCTTTCTCTATTTATTTATGATGGCTCTTTATTGTACGTTAATCACCTCTTGTAGACACGGGTGGTCTTTACTCTTTTTAAAAAAAATTTATTTGACTTTCTTGCATTGAGCTCATGTGAATTTGCCGGTTATCTTGGGATTTGGCAGGACAAGTCCTCCATCTTTTTTCTTTTTAAGGTTTTAACTGCTTGTCTCTTTATTCTCTCATCCAAGTTTTAGAATAAGCTTAATGAGTGTACTGTAAAAAATATAGCCGGGACATTGACAGAGATTCCAATGCATTTATAATTTGGAAAAAAAATTGCCATTCCTACAATGTGAAGTTATCCCATTTAAAAGCATTTACTTAAATTATCCAGGTCCTTAATATAGTTTGAAAGTTTGTTTATGCTGATGTTCTGTTGCAATTATCTTATTGCTTCTTATATTTTTGGTCATTGATGGTATAAGGAAATGCTACTGATTTTTCTAAGTTATTCTTGTATTTGGCAACTTTGCTGAGATTTTATAGATTTAATTTCATTCACACAACCTGGTGAATGTGTTTTATCAACTTGTTTTTTTTTTTTTTTAATTTTTTTTTATCAACTTGGTTTTATCAAGTTTTATCATCTTGGTTTTCCCATTCAGGAAGGCTCCTTCTGATGCCCAATTTCGTAGTTCTCTTGCTCAGAGAAATTAATAAAGAAATTTTAATTCACAGACCTATCCATTAATCAGGCCCCAAGATTTTAGTAGAAAGTTTCTCTAAATGTTCCTTGAGCAGCAGTACAATGCATAGCTAATTAGATGTGATAAACACGGTATATACTTGTGGAGACACAGAATGCACAAAATAAAAAGGTCTGAGGAGCCCTGCAATACAGAAACTGTTCAACTTTTCCAAACATTTCGACCACAAGCTTTTCTCAAATAACATTACTACCTAAATACCTACTCCACGAATTACTTATATGTACACCTTCTATGTCTCCGAAGACTGGGGGACGTTTGGCAAGATTTGAGATGTTGACCATGTGTGTAAGAATTTTAATCCTTTCTCCTAGATTCAAACCATATTGTGACGTGTTTAGGGAAGGCAGAGGGAATTTCTGCTCAGTCCTGCTTTCTAGTTTAGCATGCGTCTTGGTGATAATTGGACTCTGACGCATACATTGTGGGATTTAACTTTTAAGTCAGCCTATTGTAATAAGGCAAATTACTCAAACCTTTATTCTTGTATTTTTCTATTCTTCATTTAAAAAATCATTTTGTCCTCAGGTTATGTGCAGTGGTTCCACAACTTGCTGTTTCAGCCCAGGAATCCACAGCCTAAGAGCACTTCATGCCAAGACCATTCTGCCACAAGAATGGTGCCAGAGGGCTTGAAGCCTGGCAGGGGTGTGGCGGGGGGGGGGGGCAGCGGCGGGCAGAGCAGGCCCCAGTGACCTGGAGTCCAGCTCCCCCTGGAGGCAGTGCCAAGGAACACAGCTTGGAAAAGCATCTGTTAAAGGAGAAATGTCCCCAGTTACTCCACTTCAGTGTGGCTGAAACAAACAAAACGCTGACAATTCTAAGAACCTTTGAATCCTAATACTTTTCTCCTGAAAGATGAAAGATTTCAGTTTCATAGAGTAGTGGAGCAAGGTCCACCTGGGATGGAGGCAGGAAACTATGTTTCTAGTCCCTGGTTAGCCACCATCCAGACATGTGGATTTGGTAATGCCTCCTGGGCCACTGACTTGTAAAGACGTGTGGGACATGGAGGCCCCCGGATAGATGGGTGTTGGGGACTGTGCTGCTGAGCTCTCACGGGGGCTGGGGGTTGGAGGATACCCTCTGTCTCCCTCACTCCCTTCAAGGGGAGCAGCTGCTTGGTAAAGTGTATCAAACTTTATGTAAGATTTCATTTGAACAACAGGAGTTTTATGGTTTAAAAATAAGTGTGTATTTTTTAAAAAAAAAATCACTGCACTAGATAACCTTACAGTCATTTTTAGCTTCAATACTCAAATTTGGAGTTTTGTTTATTTTTTTTAAACCAAGAGAGAAAATAAGCCGTTACCTGGAATGAATCATTTTTTACCAAGGGTAAACTGGGATAAAAACTTTCCTTGCTAAAGAACCCAAGCTGTCGTGGTTATTTCCCGAGTTGGCAGCGAGTTACCACCTTTGGCGTCGGTGCGGCTCTGTAAGAATGCCCACCTGGAATCCAGTTAAAGGAACAAACATCGTATTTCGTCTTTTGGGGGGCTTTTACCTAAATGTAAATGATATTTATTGAAAATACTACAAAGAACTCAATTCAACGGACTGATTTAAAAAAAAAAAACAACCCTAATTTTATTTTCATTAGCTTTAAAAACAAAACTCGTTACAAGTAATCACAAAAATTACATTCTGCTTTCGTCACTTTGAAAGGACGAGGAACATTTAAATGTCCTAAAAATACAGGAGAGCCAAAGTCGACAAATAACAGACTACTACAAACTATGGATTGTCACATCAGGCACACTAAAATACGGAATACACACACATATATAAATTACTGACCAGGTTTTGAAGTACAATGAATATTCACTACAATTTATAGTACCAGAAAAGCAATGTTCCCCAGAATACAACACAAGATCACAAACATGTTCAGATAAAATAATAAGTTCACCTCCTGGGTTCCGTGAAGAGAGAAGTGAAACAAGTAAGAAACTTCTCTCCGAGTTGGAGGCCATGCACGATACAGCAGAAACTATACGGCTCCACTCTGAGGCCCCCACCGCGGGGGAGAAGCGGGGGGCAGAGGACGGCAGCCACAGGATTAGCTACCTTGGTCTCTCCTCAGTCCCCAGTCTGAGTTAGGAAGACTGGAGATTGCATGGAAAACGATATGGAAAAACACAATTTCTCTGCATAGATAGAGATCTTCCAGATGACAAGAGTGAACATTCAAAGCTATGCAGGAACTCCCAAGAGTCTGCAGGGCATGGTTTACTTCAAAAGGAAACACAGGTCACAAGATAGACCACACATGCCTAATTTAGTAGAAGGTCCTTACGCTTTTGTTTCAGTGGGTGGAGACACTTTGACTCGGCCCAATGTTAGTTCTTCTTTACCTTGGCTGGAAACTTCTATTTGTAACATGACCATTTCTTTTTGGTCAGTAAAACCTAGCAGTTGTTACCGTCTTCTATTGCTTTGTTGCTTGTGTATCCGGCATTAAGAACAACACTCTTCAAGTTGCTAACGTATCTCCTGATTCCTGGGTAGAGACAGCAATGGCATTCCAGTGAAGAGGTCCAGGTGGACCCATACGTTATAAAACAAACGAGTATTTATCAAACTGTTGAACAAGGTTCAGAAACCTTATTCTCTAAGTTTATTGAACTTTTTAAAAAGAGTTTCTGTAACAATGGACTTCCCTCCTCAACTAGGAGGCAACTAATTCCCTCCTCCGTTGTTCCTTTATATTGTCACATTTATAAGTAATTTGTTTGCTTTTGTACAGGAGGACGGTAAATGCAAGTGTGTAGAAAAGGGGCACAGTGAGTGGGCAAAGGAAGGTTGACCAGGTTCACCTGCGTGATAGGTATGAAAGCCTACGACCCCAGAGAAAAGAGAGATACCAGCAGACAGGGAACTTTGATGCACCAAAGAATTTCATACATTTTCCACTGCTTAATTATGTCTGAGATCTTCCCTTTTAAGAATAAAGCTATGGTCTGTAAAAGAGTCCATATAAAAACATGAAACACAGGTCAGGCTTCGATCTTTCCCAGGGGTCCATTTTACAAGCACCAAGTGACAGTGTCGTCCCACTGCAAACTATTCCAAATCCTAGGAGATCTCACGCTGCCTCCTTCGGCTCTCATCTCAAGTATGACTATTTATAATTTAATCTCATTACTACTAAACTCTAGGAAAGCCCCCATAAAATGTCAACAGAATTGCCAGCTGCCAAAATAACATTAAGTAGATTCCAATCCCAACAGTACAATGATAACAAAACACAAACCATGGAACATTGATTTCATTCATGAGACTGAGTCACTGCCTTCATCAGATGTCTCTTACTCACTGTATCCCTTCAGGGGAGACAGAATGCTTTCCCCTTCCTTCGTCTGTCTATTTTCTTATGACAGAGGTTTACTGCTTCTGAGAGGCTGGTGCAAGAAGAAGGGAGAAAAAACCTAGCACAGGAGTTGGAATGTCAATCCAGTCCCCGTGGCCTTTGAAATGAGAAGCCTCATCTTCACTTTCTCATCTGTGTCACACGTCGCCTTCAGCACTAGGACTGAGATTCTGAGGAAATCTAATCTCTTCACTTCCCTTTTTAAAAAAGATTTATTTATTTGACACAGAGCTAGCACAAGTGGGGGAGTGGCAGGCAGGGGGAGACGCAGACCCCCCACCGAGCAGGGAGCCCGACGCAGGACTCGATCCCAGGACCCCGGATCTATCACAACATTTTGAAGAGATGGAGTTGATGTGAGTGGGAAACCAAAGGGCCGTATTCTAGAAGGAGGACAGTGTCTCCTGGCAGCTCTGATTCAAACACACCATGTTCTATGAAAGCCTTTATGGTGAACATAAAACTTCCTGGACTCTCAATCCTGTGGCTAGGTTGAGTGTATAAAGTGTGCAGAAGCAAAATGTAAGAAGATGAGTTCGCTCTCCTCCTGATGTTCAGCTCCCCCAAGGCTAAAAGGGAACTCTTTTTACTGATTCTGTCTTTTAGCACCTTCAACTAGTTGATGCTCACATGAGCACCCTTTATAAATGGGTTTATTTCCAGTTTCATGGAGGGGGGGGGGGTGCAGTGTCGAAAGAGCCTAGAACGTAGCGGCCCCCGCACCGCTGCACTCCGGGTTCTGGGGACCATCTTTATTAAGTGTTTGGGTTTTCTTAATCTTCACGTATGCTTTTTTTCCCCTAACACAAAGCATCATTTACTTTCTTTACAATGCTCAAAAGGATTTGATTCCCGAGATGAAGTTATGATTTCTGAAGAGAACATGGCTGTCAGGTTTAAATCTAAGTAATAACTCAATTTCCAAAAAGAAAAACATAGCTAAACTTACTAAAAGGAACTTTAAAAAAGTCTATGAGACTCATCTCTTACAAGGTGGTTATGTGAGCTGGATATAAAATAGCTAAGAAAGAACAGAGTCTGTAATACTTGCTGAGATCCTGGCTGACTTCACCATATTTAAAAGTTAATGTGCATTTACCACTTTTTCTTTTAGAGTTCACCTTATGGAAATATTATACTAGAAAGAATGAAAATATTAATGTTCTCCATTCAGAAAAGGTTAATATATATATATTAAATAATATATATTTTATATTTATAATTAATTTGGTTTAAGGTTTTCTTTAATTTATTCAATAAATTTATTCAATACTCTCAAAAAGATACAGATAAAAGAAATATTCAGTTCATTTGCACTGCTTGACTTTAAAAACGGGTTATGTGGGGCACCTGGGTGGCTCAGTCGTTAAGCGTCTGCCTTCGGCCCAGGTCAGATCCCAGGGGCATGGGATCGAGCCCCTCATCGGGCTCTCTGCTCTGCAGAAAGCCTGCTTCTCCCACTACCATTCCCTCTGCTTGTGTTCCCTCTCTCGCTATGTTTCTCTCTGTCAAATAAATAAAAATCTTAAAAAAACAAAAAAACAAACAAAAAAAAAAACGGGTTATGTAAGTTAGGGACAGACTATTCTTTAATTGGAAGGAAGACCATGAAAGACAAGCCAAATAATAAGACATCATGGATTTTGATCACTTAGAAAATTATAGTTAATAAATATTACCTAAGTAAATTTTAAAATTCTCAACTGTTGAAAATACATACATTTCCTGATTTACAGGGTCCATTCCGCAAATGATAACTTACTGCAACCAGATAAGATCAAACACTAGCAAAATGGTGAACTTGGAGTGCAAAGTAAATTTATTGAGTGGCTGTCAGTTAAACTGCCAGATGGTGATCTGAATTTAATAAACTGCTCACAAATCACAAATTTCAACTGAATTTATATTGAGGCTGAGTGGGGGCAGACATAGATAAATAGGTGAGCTTATCATCTCAGAGTATTTGAGGGCGAGGAAAAATATAAAAGTTTTTTTTTGGCAATATGGTTTAAGTCCTCGGAAATATATTCTACCATAATAAGAACCTCCAAACCACAGAGACATGCTACCAAAAATGGATGGGCACCATGGCGCGAATTTCTGCATTCTTCCTTCTAGGTAGTTTGGTTTATCAGTCCAAACTCCTACGTGCAGCCCCTTCGCACACACACCGGGGCGCTCTGGACATGGGACATGCAGAGAAGACTGTGCAGTGAGCAGAGATCGGCAGAGCCATCGGACCAAAGCCAAGTTTTCTTCATTGTGAGACTTTCCTACCAAGGAACTGCCAAGGGAACAGACCACCGAAAGGTAAGAAGATGCCTGTTTCTGCTTCAGGGGCTTCAACTGTCCACTCCTGAAACACGAGAAAGGAACGGTTCTGTTTTAGGGGAAAACGCCAGCTGTCAGCCAGGGTAAAATATCGCACCAAAAACAAAGTCTGATGAACAGAATGATCTCGATTTCCCCCATCTTTCCCGGATTCATAGAAAAAGAGAATGTGTACCTTTTCTTTCAGAGCAAACTGGAAAATGCTTCAATAGACGATTAAAAAATGGTCTTCAGAAAATCTTATCATTGCCTTTTCTAATTTACAGTCTCTGAATGACACCCACAACTCGTAGAACGTTAAAGAACTCAGCCGGTGGCTGAGGACGGTTGGGGATGCCACTGGCCAGCACACAGTCACGGACGGCAGACCGTGGTGGGCCCTTGGGGTCGTCACCAAACTTGCGGGTGGCACGTCCCGCTTCCAAAGCAGCAGTTCTCTGGGAGGGACGATGCATCAGGGACAGTGGTCTGCACAGCACTTTCCTCTTTCAAGCACGAGTGACTGGGAAGAGAGTAACATGCACACAGATTGGTGCCACTTGGGTCCAACGGTCAAAGTGAATTTGGCATTTCCTTCCCAAAGCTAAAGAAAAAAACGACTGGAGAAAAATGACTCCCTGTGAATTATTCTCAGGGATTTCAGATCTCTTCTTGTGCAAAAAAAAAAATTTCATGTATGTTGAGTAACCACCTTTGATCAACAGATGCAGTATAGCTGGAAGCCGCTATACCATTACCAAATGCTCACCTTAGATTATCAAGATTGTGAGACTGCTTTTGAGGTCATAAAAACGGTGCTGCACTCGGGGACTACAGCGTTAGTTTTGGGGGACCCCAGGGCGTATGGAATCGGGGACATGAATATTGCTGGAGGGAGCCAGGAATCAGACTAATTTCCTAATTCGCCACTGCTTAAAAATGGTCAAGACTTGCAACATGTTGAGGGCTAATCCTTTCTTCTAAAGTGCTCTTCAGAGTAGCTGTGACAATGTCCAACGGGTAAGACGAGCCTACTCCTGACGCCGAGTCCGCAGTGCGGGGGGCCGGCGGCCGCACCCATCCTCCCCCACACACAGGCGGGGCAGCGCTGTGCCAGCAAGGACAGGGACCTCGGGTGCGGGGTCCCCGGGGCAGCGGCTCGCGCCCCAGCCGGACCCCTCACAGCGCCCCATCGAAGGTGTGGGGCTCGCTCGGCGCTGCGGCTGGAGGTTCGGGGCGCCTCGTCTGGGTAATTTTCTGTTTGGGGTTTTTTGTTTCTTCTTCCTCTTCAGTTTCACTTTCGCAGACGTGAACCACCACGCTTGGCGTGGACTCAGTTCCTGCGTGGAGCTCGTATTTCTCCCCTGCGGAGGTAAGCGGCAGAAAGAGGAGTTTGTCTCTTGAAACTTTCGCTCTACTTGCAGTTTAATTGCTTATTGGCTTTTAAATCCCGTGTCAGAGCACTTTACTTTGCTTTGGCCTTAGGGATCTGACACTTTAAGGTTCTTACACAGTT
>CM053606.1:15108407-15122772 GCA_028646535.1 Procyon lotor | reverse complement strand
TTTTTAGATTTTTATTTATGAGCCTCTTTTCGAGCTTATTGGCCATTTGGGACTCCTCTAAATGTAATATGCCTGTCTGGATCTTTTGCCCATTTTTCTACTGGGTTGTCATTTCTTATTGAGTCATGGATGTTCCATAGAGATACTAATTCTTTGTCAATTAAATGGCTCTTTTCATTGTGGGTTTTTTCTTTTTCTTGAGAAACAGAAGTTTTAAATCTGAACTTTACTGAATTTATCACTTTCTTCCTTCTGCATTTTCTGTCTTTTTTTTTTAAGATGTTATTTATTTGACACAGAACGATCACAAGTAGGCAGAGAGGCAGGCAGAGAAAGAGGGGGAAGCAGGATCCCTGCCTGATGCGGGGCTCAATCCCAGGACCCTGAGATCATGATCTGAGCTGAAGGCAGAGGCTTTAACCCACTGAGCCACCCAGGTGCCCCCATTTACTGTGTTTTAAGGAGTCCTTCTAAAGTCTGAGATCAGGGGCACCTGGGTGGCTCAGTGGGTTAAAGCCTCTGCCTTTGGCTCAGGTCATGATCTCAGGTTCCTAGGATTGAGCCCCGCATCGGGCTGTCTGCTCAGTGGGGAGCCTGCTTCCCCCTCTCTCTCTGCCTGCCTCTCTGCCTACTTGTGATCTCTTTGTCAGATACATAAATAAAATCTTAAAAAAAAAAAGTCTGAGATCATACTGATGTTCTCCTGGGTGGCTTTCTCAAAGTATTAGAAGGGGGGGATGGGAAGGGGGGAAAGAAGGAAGGAAAAAAGGAGGGAGGGAAGGAAAGAAAAGAAAAATCAATACTGAAGGCAGTGGAAATAGAAAGTAGGGAAGAACGAATTAAATATGGTTTATATTAGTATTTTGTCATTCTGTACATTAAATAGTTTCCCTTGCTGAGGTAAAAGGACCATGTATTTATTCCTAATTCCCATAACAATGAATTTTTGTAGTCACAAGAACACATTATCACGCAAATGAAACAGCTGCTTGCTAATTACATCCTACTTCCTTCCAAAACATTTTTTTCTCAGTCCGGAAATACACCGTCCCTGAATGTGACAGGCAGGTGACAGCCGCGGGTTCTATGGGGCTCTCTTCTCAACTCAAGTATCTGTGAGTGGATCCAGACTTACACAGAAACAAAGCCACGCAAAAGCCAATCAGTAAGCGTCATCTATGTTTTGTTCGATTCCTCTCTTTCTCTCCCATTCTCATGGAGCACAATACGGTTTGAGAAATGTGACTCCTTGATGTGAGGTACAGTAGAGAACACGAAGAATTAACGTGGAGGCAAAATGATCAGTTTCCTTGTGAGGAACGACGTGAGCTGGTAGCTCCACCCTCCTGTGAACCCACAGGTACCAGCAGGTGGGCTCCTGAGGCCCCTCAGTCCCCCCGCAACCCGACGTGAGCACAAAAGGGGTTTCATGAGCACAAAAGGGGTTCCAACAACTTCAGGGAGGTCACGATCTCTCCACATGCACTGAAACTAACTGGCGAGAAACACAATTTATTCAGAAACAAAAGTATTACTTTTTTCCTTAGAATTGTTTTAGAAATAATTCACCCAGGAGAACATCAGTATGACCTCAGACTTTAGAAGGACTTCATAAGACACAGAAAATGGGGGTGCCTGGGTGGCTCAGTGGGTTAAAGCCTCTGCCTTCGGCTCAGGTCATGATCTCAGGGTCCTGGGATCAAGCCCCACGTCAGGCTCTCTGGTCAGCAGGGAGCCTGCTTCCTCCTCTCTCTGCCTGCCTCTCTGCCTGCTTGTGCTCTCTCTCCTCTCTGTCAAATGAATAAATAAAATCTTAAAAAAAATTCACTTTTATACGTTTCTGAATTCTTGAATATTAAAATGAACACCATCCTGTTCGAGGGTGAGGCTTGCACATTTGCTTCTGACAAGAAAAGGAAGATCCCAGAAAATCCAAATCGCCACAGACCACGCTCTTTCTCTAGCGGTCTGGTATCCCTTTGGGCAGTACATCTATAGGAATAAGACATTTAATACTGCCTAAAAATCAATCCCTAGGGCTTTTCCTGTTATAGAAGTTTTCCACCAAATATAGATCAAAAGCTACCTTCCTGTGCTAAAATCACCCATGAAATTAGTCAGCAGTAAAAAGCACTACAAATACCTTGCATCTAAAATATGTAAAGACGACATGTAACCAATAGCTTTCTTGGGAATTCCAGAAAAGTACTTTGCAGCCGGATAACAAGCAGACTAAAATCATGAGGCGAGAAGAGTAGAAAAGGTTTTATGGGAAGGTTGGTTTCAGGGAGATGAGGGTGGCCGCTAGGTGTGTATTTCTCAATCTTTCTGGAAAGACCACTGCCCTATCCTCTCTTCCCCATCCTGAAGCAGTGAAGGCGAGGCTTATCAGTTTCACTGAGCAATAAACTATGAACATAATTTTGCTGTACCCCTTTGCCTTGGCCATAAGAGCCTGAGGGGCCAACCACGTCTGCAGGTTAAGAACAATTTCACCGTCGAGAAGCAGCAATGCTTCAGTCCATTCAGCTGTGAAATTATCTCTGGAGTCCTGCGGTAAAAGATTTTTCATGTTCTATGTCTGTCTCTAAATCTGAAATAGAAAATTCCGTCTCTCCAGCAGGTTTGCGGATGTCGGAGATGAGGCCTCCATTTCCACCTGGGGAAAGGCAAGTACCTTTGGTTCTCCTCAATATCACTGTTAACTACCAGGAAAGAAAGCCCCAACACTCCTGAGTGTGGTGGATTTAACTCTGATCATCTGAGTACTTGTAACAGTTCTGGGCCCTAAATTCACAAGTGCCAGAGGGGAGCGGAACACATAGAAAATGTGAAAACTTTAACTGTTTTTCCATAGTATTCATGTTGCCTTCAACACCGTTCCAGATCAGAAAGAGGCATGAAATGATTAAAACTCAAAAGAATATGGAAGACTAAGTGTTCAGTACTGATTTCTAAGTTTTAACGGTTCCTATGTTTACAGAAGCATACTCTGCCTTATTGGAATGTAAGTTCTTAGAGGGCTATTTCCTCCCCAAATGTCTAAGATCCCCTATATATCATGACAAGAAAAACAGTCAAATCAATGATAAATCATTTTTGATGGTAACAAACTACAAAGTGCTCCTAGGGTGGGGACGCAAATATTTTTAATCGGAGCGTTGACTACGTGAGTAGAGACTGTCAAAACTCACTAAATTGCACACATAAGACCTTTACATTTTACTGCAGCCAAGTATCGTCAAATTACAAAAAAAAAAAAGAGGAGGAGGAGGAAAACGAGAGGGAACGGGAGGAGGTAGCCACTGGAGTGACCCGTGGACAGCCATGGAGGTGGCCCCCGGGCAGTCACCGCTGCTGAGCTCCGTCTGTCGGGCCAGAGCCTTGCACACCAGTATCAGCCCCCGACCCGGCTGGGAGCAGAGCAAGGCTACTATTCCCATCTTCACTTGGGACAACACATCCTTAATCATCGGTGGTCATTCTGGCTCTAGGAACTTCTTTTTTCTTCCATGGTTAGTTGAAAAAGATGCGGATATGTGACTGTGCCTTTCTGGAGATGTGTGCCCAATGCGAAGGCCATGTTCAAGCAGGTTGGTGGCCAGTCACCAGCCTCAAACACCTAGAAAACAGGGTGCCCCTTTAGGAGGAGAATGAGATCCACAATCACACTCTCACACCTAACTGCGACCTTAACAGTGAAGCTGATTGGGCCCCTATGTCTAATGAGATCCCAGATCTTGACAGTCCCCAGGGAGCAGCGATGGCTTCTTCTCTTTAACCTGAAGGTTGGCTGTTTATTGAAGAGCAGAGAAGACAGAGGAGCAGACTGCAAGGCCCCCTGGAGGAAAGGGCAGATGGAACAAACCTGTGGCGTGGGCAGACAAAAGGAGAAAAGCAGAGAATTCTGTCGCCGCTCAGCATGTCCTCTCCTGCCCCGCCGAGTGCTGTGCAGGGGCACAGCGTGAAGGGGCAGTCCGGTTACGGGTGGGCACTACCTAATCCAAGGACTCAAGGTGGCTTATGCAACATTTCAGGTTTGTAAGGTCATCAAACATTGTTTGGATCCAAGACAGGGGAGGTGAGAAAAATCACACAAACGAGTTCTTCCCCAGAAGACCACGTGAATTTTCCCAGGCACAAGCAAAACAGGGTCGGTCATCCAAACTGCTGTTCAAAGCACCCAGGCTTCAGCGGTCAAGGTCAGGATCATATAATTCATGCACAAGAAAACCCGCGACTTCTCACCAAGATGTCCAGTTGAATCTTGACTTCCTCTTTCCTGGTCTCCCCACTGACAAAGTAGCAGAGACCAGGGAAGTCCAGCCCCAAGCGTCTCTGGGAGTCGGAGGACGGCGGGGGCCAGCCTCCAGGTGCTCTGCCGGCTCGTCACCACGGTGGTCTCTTTCCTGTGACTTTGGTGATGGAGCACTGACTTTGATGAATATGCCAAAACCTCCTCTACATCTGAGAGGAGGACATAAGTACATACCACCCATCCCTGAGCAAGAGAAGCTCTCTGCTCATTGGCCTTTATCGTGGGTAAAATATTCCTTTCTCCATCCAGTTAATAGAGACTGGTCCTGTCTTCTAACATGAGACCACAAAAGCAAGACCTCAGGAGGAACCCACAACCTGGACAGAAAACTTCAGGAAGGTTGGAGGGCTTCTACCAACCTTTTATGTTCTCAAGTAACAGAGCTCGTGAGCCAGACTGGATTCAACTCCGTGCTCTGTCACATAGCTGTGTGACCTTGGGCAGGTTGCTTACCTTTGCTGTGCCTACTTGCCTTACCTGTTCCTTGGGTTTCACTGGGTTATTGTGGAGGGCAGAGTGAACACTCCTAGTTCTTACTGGGCACCATTACTGCTGCTAACAGAAATGGGGCAGGGCTTTGCCAGCAGTCCTCTTGCTATCCTGTGGTCACACAAAACAGCTGCTCTCCTGTACGATGTGGAGTCCCCGAGAAGGAGGTGAATGCACAGCAACGACACGGCATGAAGGGACGGCACGTACTCTGCAGGTCACCGCCATAAAGTTGGAATCCGCCCTTCCTGATAGTCCTTTAGCGATTCAGATGCACCACAACAGTCCCCTGGGGACACGCCCTCCCAGGAGACCTCGCTGTGCAGGGCGACACAGTGCATCACTGATTCATGACATCAATGTCCATGCTCGCGGGATCTTCTGAACCTGACCTGTGATCCCTGACCCTTTGAAGCAGAGACCACTGCTTGCTTCTCTGTTAGGACACTGAACAACTTGGGTTCCTCAGCTATGAAGTTGGGGCTTGAGTTGAGGGCGAGAAAAGCAGGAAATTTTTTTTTTGTACTTATAGTAGAATTCTCCATATTGAAAAAATACATAGTTTTCACTTCCCTGGCTTTTAATTTTTATCAATTTTATCTTTTTGTTTTGTTTGCTATTTCTTAAAATTAACTGTTTGGGGATGGCCTTGAAAATCCTTTGCTATGCCTGTATTCATAGTGCCAAGCTGGCACAGGGGAATGAAAAACTATTTAAAACAAATGGAAATGGCTGATATGAAGTTATTAAAGTATAGAAGGAAAATGTGAAGCAGGAACAGGATTCTCTTTAATCAAGGCCAGTTATGCACAAAGATCAAGAATGTTCCATCCTCGGGCTTGCCCATGTGACCTCCACCGAGACTCTTCCTCGCTGTTCATCCACACTCACACCTTCAGTAAGGCTGGTCCTACCCCAGGTGCTCAGGCTACAGCAAGGACCACATACTGATTGTGATTTGTTCCAGGTACAAGTTTATTTTCTGATGGTGTTTTCTTCAAGGACATTAGAGGGCGAAGGCCATTTTGAAAGCTAGAGACTCGTCTTCCCAAAGACATACAAACTTGAAAGAATGTCGCAAACAGCCACGGTAGTGAACTTATGTGTATTATTTGTTATTTAAAAAGAAAAAGGTTGGGGCACCTGGGTGGCTCAGTGGGTTAAACCTCTGCCTTTGGCTCAGGTCATGATCTCAGGGTCCTGGGATTGAGCCCCACAACAGGCTCTCTGCTTAGCAAGGAGCCTGCTTCCCCTCTCTCTCTGCCTGCCTCTCTGCCTACTTGTGATCTCTCTCTGTCAAATGAATAAAGTCTTTAAAAAATATATATTAAAAAAAAAAAAGGTAGCCGAACATTTAGTCTAAAAGCTTTTAGGCAAAGCCAAATAGGTGCATCTGTGCTGACGGAGGGCAGGGAGCTGCAGCAGCCCTGAGAGGGTGTCCGAGTCCCAGTGGGGTGAAGAAGGTGGCCATCTGGGAGGCAGGCCTGGCATGGGGCGCCAGAACCCAGCAGGGTCAGGTCAGTGTGCCCATGAGGGGCAGCCTGTGTGGGCATGGGAGCTCCAGGGGCTGAGGAGGGTGCACGGGCGGGAGGACTGCCCAGAGCAGGGAAAGAGGGAAGGGATGTCAGCAAAGGGGCAGGCGGACAGGGTGTCGAGGCCCAAGCGAAGGGAGAAGGGTGAGGAGGGAGGTCTGTGCAGGGAGGCCATGTGGCGTGGGGTCCTGGTGCCCCAGTGGGGTCAGCATGTGTCTGGGTGGGAGGGTGGCCCAGCACAGCATCCTGGATCCCAGGCAGGGTGAGGTTGGTGCTGTGTGACTGTTAGAACCTGGGTGGGGTGCAGAGGCCTTTCATGTGGGGGGCCTGGGTGCAGGGCATTGGAGCACAGGGCGGGTAAGGAGGGCAGCCACGTGGGAAAGAGGGTGGACGGTGGCAGTTACAGACAGACCCAGTGACTGCAGAAGTAAATAATGAGACAATGAAAGCCAGTTTTCTGTCAAATAGGAGTTACAAACTTGAAGCAGGAGAAAACGAGAAATGAATTTAGCGCTGGACTGGAGTTAGAAGTGAAACTGGAAACACACATATGCACGTAGCTAGATGTTTCCTGGCTCTGTCCACCGAGACGCCCAGGGACAGCGGTAATGAACTCGCACGCATATCTGGTTTCTAGATACAGTTCTCTGCCGGAAGGAGTCAGGGCTCCTCGGAGACATGGCTGGATCTAGGGGCTGGGCAGGCAAGGTACAGAATAATTCTGGAGCATCTTGTTGTGTTTGAGAGTTTAAAGGCGTACTCAGAGAAGGAGGCACGTGTGTCACAGAGCCACCGAAGTCATCCTGAAGGGGCCACCACCAGCGGAGCCGAGGACAAATCAAAGTCATGACGGTTAACAGGTTACGACCAAGGAAGATCGGAAACCACAAATTGTACGAATATAAATCAATGTGTTAAAACCCTGATGGGGAAAACAGGACATTTATAAATACCTCCTGCAAAATAATTACGAATTACAAGGAGAACGAGAATAACTCGACAGTGGCCACGCCTGGCAGACACCACCTTAGTCAAGGGCTCCACGTGAATTTTGTGGGGACTGGGTCAAATGTCACCACCTGACAGGACGTAGTGACAAGAGCATCACTTCTGTGATATTCCCGCCAAAGACGCACAACCTCAATCTAATCCTGAGGAAACATCCCACAAGCCCTAGTTGAGAGACATGCAATAAAATAACCAGTCTATAATCTTTGAGTGTGAACCCCAAGACAGACCAGGGGAGGCCAGACACCCTCCCAGACTGAAGGAGACTAAGGAGCTGGGGCTTTGCTATAAAGGCAACTGGTAAATCTCGAATGGGAGCCTGAGGATGAGAAGGGTGTAATATACCAGTGTTAATTTCCTGAATTTGGGGTTTTCTGCTAGGAGAAGGCCCTTGTTTGCAGGAAACACATAGTGTAGTATTGGGTGATGGCCATCATTGTTGGCAACTTAACCTCAAAATGGTTCAGGAAAAAAAAAGTTCTTGTACTCCCAAACACACACACACACACACACACGTTATAGACATGTTCTGCTTCCCTTATATCATCTATAAAACTTGTAAAAATAGAATGTAGATCAGATTAGGAAATAAAAGAAACGGAGAGGAGGTGGTTATTAAAATTAGTTTATGAAGCTTCCACAGAAGGGTTGGGGGTTCCTGGTGTCCTGACCCCGTAGATGACACTCCCAGACTTATTAGGCACATACTCAGCGAGCAGCAAGGCTCAAAAGCTGGGCTCTGGGCCAGGCAGTGTGGCAGTGACACACGTGCCCATTCGGAGCTGGCTCACTCCTGAGCTCTCCCCACCTGTGGGAGCCCTGCTTTGGACAGATTAGGACCATCCACATGTGGGTAGTCCAGCTGTTTCTTAGAACCTAAGAGCCTCGAGTCCTGCCTTCATTTGGGGAATGGCAGATCTTTCCCAACTGAAGTGAGATTATTGGGGGGAAAAAAATCTCTGATGCAGGACAGGTGCCATTGTATGTTCTGCTAAAGGTAAACTAGAAGGGATTTTTGACTATTTGTACACATGAGAGAAAAGTTATTTGAATGATGGTAGGATAAATTTCAATTAAGTTATAGGAAGCCAAGGATGACTCAATATTCTACGGGTTCTTTCTCATCATTCAGGTTTTGGCTCAAATGCCGCTTCTTCAGACAGGTCTGCCCTGACCACACTCGTTAAAAATGACCACCCGTCAAGTCATTCCGTATCCCTCTACTATTTTATTTTCTTCGTGGTACGTGTAATATTGGAATGTCTTACTCACTTGTTTGCATGTTCATTTTTCTCTCCCTGTGCTCTTCGAGGGCTGGCACCTTATTTGTTCACCGTGGTCTCCCTAGAACCTGTAATGACCGTGGCTGGCATGGTGCTCAATGATACTGCTTATGTACTGAGCCAGACTGCGGGATCTGTACACTGACATCTAGGACCACGACGGCGAAGCTCCTTGTAAGTCGGTGATCTTAATATTGCCAGTAATTAGGATACCCAATTACCTAATGAAGTGATTCAAAGTCCTTTTTAACTAGTGGTTGTGAGACGATATATTCACAATGGAAACCATAAATACAATTGAAGGTCAGTGGAGATACCTTTTTCATTTCAAAAGCGCTTAAGATGTCTGAAGATCCCTAAATGTTATAACACACTGTGGTGTGTGGTCTGAGGACCCAGCGCGAGTCCATGAACTTTGCTACCAGTGTCTGCGGTAAGGCTCAATAGAGAAATTGAGAAGCGTCTAGAAACAGTTTGGCAAGTTGATGCTGCTGTGACATCAGGGCATTTTACGAAAACATCAGTCTGTGATAGTTTGGAGGAAAAACCTGGTCCTGCCCTAAGCAGTGAATCTGAGAAGCATTCGTTTATAGCTTACCCAGAAACTCATGAAAGAGTAACAACAATGTGAATGACCAGGCTGGCAAAAATCTTAAATTCTGAAAACAGAGTGTATGGGTGATGCCGTGGTACAATGGAAACTCTTTCAACAAGGGGACGGCAGGAATGCAAACAGCTACAGCAACTTTAGACACCACTGGACAGTATTTGCTAGGATTGAAGAAATGCAACCTTACAAGCCAGAAACATCAGTCCTAGTTATATGCCCTGAGGACCCCCCAACCCCCACCTATATGGTACATATATGGAACATTTAGCATCACTGTTGAAACAGCAACCTATCAAAAATAACCTAAATGTCCAACGTAAGCAGGGGTAAACAAGTTCTGGTAATTTTACAGAATGGGATACTACACAGTAAGCGAAACAATATGTATTTCAACGCGGTTTATTCTTACAGATAAAATGTTGAGGGGGGAAAAAAAAGAATTCATACCATATGCCATTTATGTACAATTGAAAATAATGTAAAAGATGATGTATTTCACTAGTGTTTTACAGTTTTTAGCATACAGATCCCGAGCATATCTTCTTAGATTTATATTTCAATATTTCATGGTGCTACTGTACCTAGTAATGTTTTTTAAATTTCAGTTTCTAAATGTTTACTGCTAGCATGTAGATGGTAGTTAGTTTTGTATGTTGACCCCCACATCCTACTACCTTTCTGAACTCACTTTCTAGCTCTGACAGTTGCTATGTCAATTGCAAATAGAAAATTTTAAAAGTACTGTTGAGCCCTGAACAACAGTTTGAAGTGTTGGTCCATTTATATATGGATTTTTTTTTATGCAGTATAGTCCTGTAGTCCTGTATATGCATTTTCTCTTTCTTGTGATTTTTTTTTTTTAATTTTATTTTTTATTTATTTGACAGAGGGAGAGATATCACAAGTAGGCAGAGAGGCAAGCAGAGAGAGTGGGGGAAGCAGGCTCCCCGCTGAGCAAAGAGCCCGATGTGGGGCTCGACCCCAGGACCCCGAGACCACGACCTGAGCCGAAGGCAGAGGCTTTAACCCACTGAGCCACCCAGGCGCCCCATCCTTCTTGTGATTTTTAATAACATTTTTTTCCAGCTCACTTTAAGAATACAGTACATAATACATATAACATACAAAGTATGTGTTAATCGACTATGTTATTGGGAAGGCTTCTGGTCAACAGTAGGCTATTAGCTGGGAAATTTGGGGGGAATCCAAAGTTTTGAACTCCACGGAGGGTCAGTGCTCTTAACCCCAGCATTGTTCAAGGATCAGCTATAGTATATGCACACACGGTTAAGCTGAAGTGGAAGAAATACCAACATTTGATCATTTGACTTACAAATATGGCAATTTCATATGGTTAGACTTAATAAAAAAGTTGAAATTGCAAGGAAAATCCTAAGCACTGAGTTCAGGATGATGGTTATCTGTGGGAGGAGATCCAAGGGGTTCAATTATATTAGTAAAACGTTATTAGTTAAATTGGGTGGGCACGTGGATTTTCTTTATGTTAGTCTTTATCCTTCTCGCATGACCTAAAAATTGCCCTTCGTTTAAGAGCTTGGGATGGCGCCTTCACACAAGATAAATAACCAAACTTGGAAGTTATTCGCCTGGAAGTTATTTACCTGGACTCCCTGGGTGAGCAGAGGCCAAGGCAAGGTTGCACCCAGGGAGACTGCACGGGACGGAGAGGAAACAGTGAGACAGGGAAGGAGGGAGAGCCAGTCCTCCTGCCCGGGTTCCGTTATCAAGCCAGTCACCTCTGTGGCCAGCCAGAGTCTGGCCGGTCCCGGCTCTGTGGCCAAGAGCCAGTTGGCTTCAGGGTTAGAAGAAAGGGGGCTTATCCACGGGCTCTAGTCTCCTGCGGGTCAAGGGCCGCCTGTGGGATGCTAATTCCCTCCGCACAGGCGTCAGGCACAGGCGTCACAGGGCCCAGCCGCCTCACAGGCAGCAGAGAAACGCTTCGAGGACATGCAAGGTGATGGTGTAGCGAGGCCGGCGGCTGTGAGGTTCCACCTGTGCACAGCTGGGTGCTCGAGCAACAGCTGGAGCGAAAGGGTGGGCCAAGAGGACGCGAAGTGAGGCGACAGAGGCGTCCAATACATACATATCCCACGCATATTACACACGTGTAACGTATGCGTATGCACATAATATACGTATGTATATATAAAAGCATATTATGAAGAAATGTTAAGCTCAAGAAAAATGGGTTCTCTTTTTAGAATTTTTTTTAACATATTTTTATTGTGGTAAAATATACGAAACACAGAATTTGCCATTTTAACCATTTTTAAGTGTAGGATTCAGTGGCATTAAATATAGTCACGCTGCTGTGAAACACCACGAACCATCTCCAGAGTTCTGTCATCATCCCAAGCTGAACCTCTGTACCCACTAAACCAACTCTGCACCCCCACCCCCACCCTCTCCGGCCCTGGCAACCACCATTCCACTTTCTGTCTCCATGAGCCAGGCTAGCCTATCTCACAGAAGAGGAGTCAGTATCTGTCCTCTTGTGTGTCTTATTTCACTTAGTGTGTCTTTCAAGGGTCACGCATATTTTCGCATGTATCAGAATGTCATTCATTTTTTTTTTTAAGATTTTTTTTATTTATTTGACAGAGAGGAGCGAGATCACAAGTAGGCAGAGAGGCAGGCAGAGAGAGAGGGGGAAGCAGGCTCCCCGCTGAGCAGAGAGCCCGATGCGGGGCTCGATCCCAGGACCCTGAGATCATGACCTGAGCCGAAGGCAGAGGCTTTAACCCACTGAGCCACCCAGGTGCCCCGTCATTCACTTTTAAGGGTATATAATATTCCACTGTATCTATATACCGCCCGTTGTGATTCATGCATTGATGGACCTTTGGGTTGTTTCTGACTTTTGGCTGCTGTGAAGGAAGCCGCTATGAATACTGGCCCATCGAATCCCTGCTTTCAGGTCTTTGTGTCAACATATCCAGAAGCAGTGTTCTTGACCCAATGGTAATTCTATGCTGAATTTTTTGAGGAACTGCCGCACTGTTTTTCACAGCAGCTGCCCCATTTTGCATTCTCACCCACAACGCACAAAGATTCCAATTTCTCCACATGTTTGTCAACACCTGCTCTGTTTTTATGATAGCAGCCATCCTGATGGGTGTGAGCTGGCATCTCACTCTGATTAGACTTGAACTGCCCTAATGGTTAGTGATGGTGAGCATCTTTTCACGTGCTTATTGGCCATTTGTCTATCTTCTTTGGGAAAATGTCTATTTAAGTCCTTTGCCCATTTTTCAACTGGGTTGTTTGTTTTTTGTTGTGGAGTTTTAGGATTTCTTTATACATTCTGGATAATAATCCTTTACCAGATAATGTGATTTGAAAATACTTCCTGCCATTCTGTGGGAATGCCTTTCCTGCCTTTCACTGATGGTGTCCTTTGACGTATGCATTTTAAATTCTGATAATATCCAACTTATTTGTTTTTTCTATTGTTGCCTATGCTTTAGGTGTCATATCCAAGAAATTATTGCCAAATCCAACATCAAGAAGCTTTCCCTCTGTTTTCTTCTAAGAGTTTTATGGTTTTAACTCTGACTTTTAGGTCCTTAATCCATTTTGAATTAAATTTTGCATAAGGTGTAAAATAAGGGTCCAACTTCATTCCTTTACATGTGGATCTCCAGTTTTCCCAGCACCTTTTATTGATAAGACTGTCCTTTCCTCATTGAATGGTCTTAGCATCCTTGTTGAAAATCATCTGACCATATGTGCCAGGGTTCATTCTGGGCTCTCTTCTCTATCGCATTGGTCAATATGTTTGTCTTCACGCCAGAATCACAATGGCTTTTAAAAAATTTTTATTGAAATATATTTGACATATAGGTACCACACTGTTTTGATTACTGTAGCTCTGTATTAAGGGACGTACTTTAACATAATAAAGGCCATATACAACAAGCCCACAGCTAACACCACACTCAATGATGAGGAAGGTGAAAGCCTTTCCTCTAAGATCAGGAACAAGACAGAAATGCCCACACTTACTACTTTTATTCAACATAGTATTGGAAGTCCTAGCCAGAGCAATTAGGCTAGAAAAAGAAATAAAAGGCATCCAAACTAGAAAAGAAGTAAAACTGTCACTATTTGCAGATAAATGATATACACAGAAAACACTAAAGACAAAACAAAACAAACAAAAACACCTGTTAAAACTAATAAATTCAGTAAAGTTGCAGGGTACAAAATCAATATACAAAAATATGTTGTATTTCTTTTTTTTTTTTTTGTATTTCTTATGTTTATAACAAACTACCAGAAAGAGAAATTAAGAAAATAATCCCATTTGCACTTGCATCAAAAAGCATAAAGTATGTAGGAGTAAATTTAACCAAACAGATAAAAAAATTTGTATATTGAAAACAAGACATAAATGAAAGAATTTGAAGAATTTATAAATAAATGGAAAGATATTCATGCTCATGAACTGGAAAAATCATTACTGTTAATATGTCCATACTTGCCAAAGCAATCTATAAATTCAATGTAATGGCTATTCAAATTCCAACAGCATTTTTCAGAGAAATAGAACACAGACTCCTAAAAATTGTACAGAACTACAAAATCCCTGAATAGCCAGAGCCATCCTGAGAAAGAACAAAGCTGGAGGGATTACACTCCCTGATTTCAAATGATATTACAAAGCTATAATAATTAAAACACTGTGGTATTGGTATAAAATCAGACACATAGATCAATGAGACAGAATTAGACACTGGGGAAACAAACCCACACCTACACGGTCAATTAATTTCCAACAAAGGAGCCAAGAGTATACAATGGGAAAAGGACAGTCTCGTCAATAAATGGTGCTGGGAAAACTGGACAGCTACACACAGAGAATGAAACTCAACCATTATCTTACACCACACACAAAAATTCACTCAAAAGAGATTGAAGACTTGATGTAAGACCATAAACTATAAGAAATTCTAGAAGAAAAAACAGGTGATAAGCTCTTTGTCACAGGTCTTAGCAATGATTTTTTTAATCTGACACCAAAACCAAAAGGAACAAAATCAGAAATAAGCAGGACTACATCAAACTAAAACACTTCTGCACAGCAGAGGAAACTGACAGATAA
>CM053606.1:15087826-15100780 GCA_028646535.1 Procyon lotor | reverse complement strand
GCATTGTTGGGTTGAAAGGACGCCCATAATATTAGAACCATCACTGGAACAGATATTAATACAATGAGAAAAGTACATAAACCAGATAATCTAATTCCAAGCAACAAAAAGGCTACGAAAGATAAAATGAACACTTTCTATCACTTCAAGAAAACTGTTTAGTGGCAAATGGACAATGAAACCAGCTCAGAGCAACCTGGGCAGTAGTCATAAGGCTCCAGGAAGAACACATTTAAAGATTTAAAAACAGCTAGCTGGAACAAAAAAAAAAAAGGTCATAGTGCCTTTTTTATGGGCTTCATGGAATTTTATCTTGTGATTCAGTGCCCACAATATCAGAGATATTATCTTTCAGATGATAGTTCTCTTGCTGAAGACAAGCCAGGACGTTTTTTTGGATAGAGCCCAAGTCAACATCATCAACCATTTCATAATTTTCTGACATTATAAATGCAGTTAGATTTGAACAGAAAGAAAGAGATGATATAAATCAACCAGTGGAGATGACGATCTTAGCACATCTGTAAAGAAATCATCCTATGTGACTTTGCTGGCACTTAACAAGTAGCTTGGTTTTATTAAGACCAAGAAGAAAGTTACAAAAGTACATTGTTCTATGCTGTTGGTCCTGGAGTGGTTGCTAACTCTGTCCCACTCCAACTATTACAAGATCAAACCATCCCCAACCCACGGCAATCCCACTGAAATCCCGACTGGTTTAACAGAAAGGGCTGAACCAATATCCTCCAGCTTCTGTAAGCAAAGGTCTGTGCTAATCAGGGTTTAGCATCATCTCAGAGCAACTGTAGCTGGGCTGGCTTCTGGCAAGTTGTTTCTTCATGGAAATATCATAGGAGTGGAAAACTAGTGACCATCTGCTCTACTACAGGCCTCCTGACAAAAGTAATCCATCAAGGCAAAACATCAGGCACGTGCATTTGACTTTGCATTTTGTTTTGATCAGGAAAAGGTAAATTCCTCCTCTTCTAGGACTTTTTTTTTTTAATGGTTTTTCAAAATAGTACGCCTCTTAACTTGGTGAACTTTTAAAATGCCTCAGCAAGATGATCTTTATTATTTTTTGATGTATTTAAAATGTAACCAAACACTGGAAACAAATAAGTCCTCCCTTTCCAGCTCTGCCTGTGCCTGATGCATAACCCTGCAGTAAGTCATCTGGCTTTTTCTTTGTTCTCTCATATATAAAATAAGGACAAGACTCACAGATGTTGTTGAACTACTAAATTCTTTTTAAAAACTCCTAAACTAGAATTTGGACTACATTTCTTTTTTCAAAGAAACCCTCAGAATTGTCAATACGGGGGCCCTGAAGAGCTATCATGTAAGTCTCCCACTTCTACTCCCTCCTCATTTACCACTTATAGGTAGACTTTTACTGCTTTCTAGTAGTTGTGGCAAAAAAAAACCAAAAAACAAAAAAAAACTTAAGTAGGTGAAAATTAGATTTTTGTAATTTTTATGTTTCAATGACCTATGCCTTCTTTTCACAGATAATTTAGAATCGGTCCTATTATAATTATTGAGCTTCAGTGCTCCATCAGGAATAGTGATATTTCTTAGTGTGTGAGAGAGAACAGAAACAAACAACAGCAAAAGAATCAACTGTGGGATCATATGAAAATAATAGGTTTTAAAGACCTATTAAGGCAGAGCTATAAAAAACTGATGCTATTTGTTTTGCTGTATATAATGCATTTTCCCTCACTATAACCTCTACATTCTAGAGGGAGAATGGAGATCTACTGTCTGACCCCTACCTTCTGGGGGTTTTGGGGGAGGGGGTTCTAAATAACAAATGGTATTGAACTTTAGAGCTTCCCTTATTTCACAGGCTTCAGCCTAATGGATTTCCAAATCACACTGTTTATCATGATGTTTTGCTTAAGTCTCTCAACCAACAAATCCTCTGGCACCATACAAGATGTGCTTTCATTTGTAACCCCTGACATCTCACATGTTTAAAAGCTTTACAAATGTTACAATTCAATAATGAGAAAAATCTTGTTTTCCCTAAAAGCAATGAAATCTCTTCCCATGCCAGGCAAGAAAAGGTTTTCGGAGGCAGTTAAATGTACAGCTGATGGCATGGGTGAAGAAGGGGCACAGTCCTCAAGCCTTTCTTCCTCCATCAAAAGTTCCTCAAGACCAACAAAAAGTCTCTGCCAAAAAGTACAAATTTGTGTGAGGCACAAAAATCTATACTCGTGAGTCTCCACGTTGTATTTTTTATAATTAAATAAACTGAACCAGAGCTAATGAAATAGTCTTTTTTTTTTTTTTTTAAGATTTTATTTATTTATTTGACAGAGAAAGAGAGATCATAAGTAGGCGGAGAGTCAGGCAGAGAAGGAAGGGGAAGCAGGCTCCCGGCTGAGCAGAGCCGGATGCAGGGCTGGACCCCAAGGCCCACCCCAGGACCCGGGGACCATGACCTGAGCCGAAGGCGGAGGCTTTAACTCACCGAGTCACCCAAGCGCCCCGCTAATGAAATAGTCTTAAATTATTTTGAATCATATGCAATCACAGCTACAAATAAGTCAGTTGCTTCTCTTACCAAATAGTACATCAGAGACTTCCATGAAATGCAGAGAATTCCGTGAAAAGTGCAAATAAAGTGGTGTGCTAGGTAATTTTCAATACAGGGGAGAGAATATTTCTGGCTTTGAGCAACACACCAAAACATCACTTTAAAAGAATCCTGGTTTGTCACTGAAACACGGGTCTAACCGCTCCCCACATTAGGCTCGTAATCCCTGAAGGAGATGATCAGATTTTGCACGGAAGCTGGAGTGAAGCAGCCTACAAACAGACCACTATCACTCTACCGGTCCAGACAGCAGATGGAAGCAGAAAGACAAGTTTCCCGAAGTTAGCGACTAAGTAAAGCGATAGCTAGTCGTGCATTATCAAGGGGGTGGAGAGGGGCTTCGAACTCCCTGTTTTACCGACTGCACCTCTCCTGCCTTCAGGGGCACACTGGGCCTGTCAGCTGTTCCAAGAGTCAAACTGTTGCGAGAAAACTGCCGGTGGACAGGAGAGAACAATTTTCTTGGTTCTGTTTTCCAAGGCACCACCCCAGAGCCGTGGGAGAAGACGCTGGGCGCGAAAGGATCAGGACCCTGGACGCGCAGCATCTCTAGGGTCTCGGGCACCGGACCGCCCACCTATCTCGGGTATCTGCAGACTGTTTCTATCATTTCTTTCTTTAATTTTCCGCACCCCGCGCCCCCCACGGTCCCCAGTGCCGCTTGCACACGGTGCTGGGAGCAGCTGCGCGCCGGCCCCACCCTGCGAAGGGGACTCACCTGCGCGCTCGGCCGCTGCAGGAAGGAGGGAAGGCGGGCAGGGGCGAGGCCCGAGGGGCCCGACGGGCTACGCGGGAGCCGGGGCGCGGCGAGGAGCGGAGCCCGGGGAAACAGCGGCGGGCGGCGGCCGGGGCACAGTCCTCGCGGCTCCCGCCACCCGCAGCCACGCCGCCACGCCCTCGACGCTCGCGGGAGCCGCAGCCTCCGCCGAGGGCGCGAGCGGCGTCAGGGCCCAGCCGGGCTACCGGCGTCGCGCGCGCGTCCCCGCTTCGCCCCCTCCCCCGGCGGAGCGCGCGCGCGGCGCAGGCGCCCGAGGTCGGCGGCCGGCGGGGGCGCGCGGGGCCCGGACGCCGGCAGGAAGCAGCCCCGCCCCTCGCGCGCGGCCTAGGGGGCGGGGCGGGGCGGGGCGGGGCGGGGGGTCCGGCCGCGCGCGCGCACTTGGCGGGCACAGCTGGGTGTTGCTGATTCTCGGGTGGCTTCGCCGGAGCGGGGCTCTGGGTACCCGACGACAGGACCTTTGGCGCCCTTCTCGTCTCCCACCGTGGCCAGAAATAGTTTCTGTCCTTCTCCCATTGGCTCCATGTGTCGGCTGCAAGAGGAGTTAGTGGGAGTATTAGTCTAAGTACAGTGCGCCGCGTGCTTGGCGAGCTTTACCGCGTTTAACCTCATAGAGACCGCGAACCGGATATTATAAGCCAGCTTTTACAGATGTGCCGGATTGCCAGACGAGAGGCGCCGGCTTGATGGTAGCTGAACTGCAGGTAGCACCGAGTGTTCAGCTCCGCAGCCTGGCCTCTTCCCGCAGTGGGATTCCGCGCCCGAATCCCGCTGCCGCAGCCTCCTCCCCCTCCGCCACTTCTCCCCTCCATCATCCTGTTCTCACCTCCCTCTTCTTCCTATTTTATTAATAGAACAAGCACCTAAGCTATTCAGTGGGTTGTCCAAAGTTACAATGGTAGGCCTCGGGCTCTTGGGCTATTATTTATTATTATTATTATTATTATTATTATTATTATTATTTTTCTTACAAGGCATCTGAGCCAAGCTTGGAAGTGAGTCTGTGTGTCTTTTCCCTTAGCTCACGATCAGGGAAACAGAGGCAGAAAACAGGAAAGGAATTTGTCTTAAGGGTGTGCGATTGGAAGAAAATCAGTCTGATCACCCACCCCGAGCCCCCTCAGAGGCAAGATAAAGCAAACTGAAGGTCAAAGTCCAGAAGGCAGTGCTGTCAGACACTCAGCACCCTGGGCACGGGGCAGGAAGAAGGATTAAAGTGTCTGGATACATCTAACTAATGGCTGTTAGATTCACATTAAGGAGAGGGAGTTGGATTATGGTCCCAATCACTACGACTGACCCTGTGCCATCAGAGAGATCTCCCTGCCTGCTTCCCGCTCATTCTGTTCTTGCTGCTGCTTCCAATCCTGCTGCCCCTGCTCTCGACCTTGACCTAACCAAGTTCTTCCCTTTTATTCATCTCTCAAATATTTATTGGGAGCCACTTCTTTCCTCACAGACACCCAAAGAACTGCAAGAATTTTTCTTCTCTAGATGCCTCTAACCCAGCTACTTGGGCAAAAAAATTGAATTTTTAGGTGAAATGAGTTTGGGAACTGCTGCATTCTGCAGGGCTGCTTGAGGAGCCCACAGAAACGGCTCTGGGAGGCCCTCATATAAAACGACCATGCAGCCCTTTTTAACCCAGAATTCCCCCTTGAGGTATTAGGCTGGGCCCTGGGCTGTTAATTGTAATGTCCACACAGATCTACCCCTTCAGGAGCTCATAGATAGAGGAGAAAGATGAGCAAACAAGGAACTGGGAGACAATTTTATACATGCACTAATAGACCATTTGCAAAGTGCTGACAAAACAGGAAGAAGGGAGAAATTCTCCTGGGAAAATGGAGGGAAAGGTTTGCAGGTAAGATGGTATTTGAGGAGGAGTTTTCTAGGTGGAGGATATGGGAAGGGGCATTTCATAGTAACAACAGCATATTTAGAGACATATAAGTATACCTTTGTGTTGGTCTTGGGGGATCAGTATTAAGTATTATTCAAGAGGGTTTGTTTTGTTTTGTTTTTGCATGTAGTAAACCCAGCTGGGCTAAGCAACAAATAGAATTCATTGCTTCACGGAACAGAAAAGGTATGGGCTCCAGGCAGACAGGATCTGGGAGCTTAAAACTATGACATCAGAACTTAGGCTTTTTTTTTTAAGATTTTATTTTTAAGTCATCTCTACACCCAACGTGAGGCTCAAACTCACAACCCGAAGATCAAGAGTCACCTGCTCCCCTGACTGAGCGCCCCCTAGATTCAGTCTTTATTCACTGCTTCCTGACTGTTCTTTATGTTGATTTTTTATTCTCAGGCTGCCTTTCTCCATGAGATGGCAGAATGGCTGTTTACAACTTCAAATCACGTCCTTACCAACAGAAAGAGAGTTGATTTTCCTCGCAGCTGTCAACAGAAGTCGTGAGGCTGCCCCTTGTTGTTCGGACTTGGGTTACTGGGGCATCAGTAAACCACTCTCTTGAGAGGGGAACTGGGATATTCTGACTGCACAGGCCGGGGCCCATCTCACCTCTGGAGCTGCGGTGCGATGAGTCAGCAGCTCTCAAATCTCACAGGCTGAGAATTGAGGAGAGGAGGCTTCCTGGGTGAGGGTGTTTTCTGTTGGTCCCTCTAGCGGACGTACTCTCCACCCTTTTCCTTCCTGATTTGTATCTCAGGAGGCCGACCTGCATAGATGGCTTCAGTGGGTCCCTTCTCCTCCAGCTTCCAGTTGAATTTTTCCAATAGGAGACGTTAGTAGATCAGAGGGGTTGGAGGAAGATGAAATGTGGGTGTTATTCTACAGGCCTCTTCCCTCCCAGGTTCCTACAGGTCGGCTGCGTACATGTGCTTTGCCTTCTGGTGAGTGTCCTGCACATCTCTCCTCTAGTTATGCTAAGGTCTTTCTTCTCTTCGCCTTCTCTCTGCTGGCAGCTTCAGGGTACCATACCTCTTCCATCCTTTCAGGTTTCCCTCAAGCCTGCCCGCACACTTGTGATTAACTTCTACAGAATGCCCCTCGCATTAATCTTTTCCTGGAACCCTGATGGTTACATTCACCAAAAGCAATTCAAGTGTCCATTACCAAAAGAAAGGGAAGTGGATACAGAACGGGCATTGGCAATAAGAGAGCCATACTGGTTTGGTAGAGCTATGGCAATAATGCAGACCAGGGGACGATAGTGCCTTCGACCAGGGTCACAGGGCAGCATGTGGTGAAAAACAGTATGACCCTGACTATATTCTATTTTTTCAAGTATTTATTTATTTATTTGAGAGAGAGAGAAAGCACACAGATGAGGAGGAGGGACAGAGGGAGAGGGAGAAGCAGACTCCCCGGTGAACAGAGAGCCCGATGCGGGACTTGATCCCAGGACCCCAGGATCATGACCTGCGCTGAAGGCAGACGCTAAACCACCTGAGCCACCCAGGCGCACCCCCTCCCCCGACTGTATTCTAAAAGCAAAGTTAACAAAATTTGCTGATGAATCGTATGTCAGTATGAGCATTGGAGAGATCGAGGATGGAAGCAGTTGGAAGACATGGGCATGGAGCCCAAGGTGAGGTCGGACCGGGTGTGGTGATTTGGAAGGGAGGTGTGGTGGGTAGTTGAAACCATGTGCTTGGATGAGATGAGAAGAGCGAGTGGAGTAGAGCTCAGAAAGAGCAAAGGACAGAATCTAGTACAACGTCAGCTCTTTATGTGGTAGGCAGAGGGTTGTCACCTCGTGTCCATCAGCTAGGTTGTGAGCAACTCGAGAACAAGAATGGAATCTTCCACATCTTTCCTCTTTCCTATTGTGTCCAGCAAGGTACTTCTAATAAGTGCTTTTTTTTTTTTAAACATTTTATTTATTTATTTGAGAGAGAGAAAGAGATCACAAGTAGGCAGAGAGGCAGGAAGAGGGAGAGGGGAAAGCAGGCTCCCCGCTGAGTAGAGAGCCCAATGTGGGGCTCTATCCCAGGACCGTGAGATCATGACCTGAGCTAAAGGTAGAGACTTAAACCACTGAGCCACCCAGGTGCCCCTAATAAGTGCTTCTTATGAATGAACTTTGCACAGTTTCTCATTTCTAACACTCCCTCATTCTCCTGAGGTCTGAGTTACAGGTGGAGAAAAAAAGAGAACGAGAAACTGATCCCTTGTGGCTCAATTCATTGAAGACTGTGCCAAAGTTGATAAGCATTTTGCTGTCCTGGAAAACGCAAGTAGAACCTGTCAGGTGATGCTGGGGATTCTTAGCAGCTCCATGCCTGCCTTTCAGGAGAATTTCCAGACAGGCGATTTCATTCCAAGTTTTGTGATTCCCATTTGATTAGATTTAAAAGTCAATACTTTTAAGAAGTCATTATGGAAGTAAGAGAAGTAGTCAAAGATCTCCTTCTCACACTCATGCATTGCTGGTGGAAAAAAATCCAACCATTCTTGGAAATTGTTTGCCATTTCATCAGACTAAATGTACACCTACCCAATGACCCAGAAATTCTACCCCTAGTTAGACACTCAAGAGAAATGTAAGCTTGGGTATACACATGCGTTGCTCTTAATATCTTTATTTGTAATATCCTCAAACTGGAAATATTCCCAATACCTGTCAAAAGAAGAATGGAGAAACGACGGCATAATCAAACAAGGAAATAGTACACAGTCATAAAAAGGAATGAACTACTGATACATGTAGCAACATAAATACATCTCAAAAAAAAAAAAAAAAAAAGGTTGAGCAAAAGATACCAGACACCAAGGAGTTGTGCGTGTCATTCCATTCGTATGAAGTTCAAGAGAAGGCAAAACTCATCTCTGGTGATAAAATCAGAATAGTTTCTACTTCTGAGGGGTGGGATTGAGTAGAAGGGGGCATGAGAGCACATTCCGGGCTTATGGGAAAGTTCTTTCCACATTGTACATTCAACACGTATTTATTGGATATCTGCTGTTTGCCAGGCACTGCTCGGGGCATTGGGAATACAGCAGCGAGCAGAACAGACCAAGGCCCTGTTTTTATACAGATCTATCTTGACTCTTCATTGGCTACATGGCATCAATGAATTTTTTTTTACTCCTTTTTTTTTTTTTTTAAGATTTTATTTATTTATTTTTAGAGAGAGAGAGGGCACACAAGCAGGGGGAGCGTGGCAGAGGGAGAAGCAGGTTCTCCGCTTAGCAAGGAGCCAATGCAGGACACAATCCTAGGACCTTGGGATTGTAACCTGAGCCAAAGGCAGGTGCTTAACTGACTGAGCCACCCAGGCGTCCCTCAATGTATTTTAAGTAGAAAAAAAAAACAGCCTGTCTTTAAATATGGATAATGACAAGACTGAGGAACTTTCTTCTGCCCTTTTAGTTGCTGATGGGAAGGAAGCAAAATATAGTGGGAAGAGCATGGAATTTAGGGGGTCAGCTCCACCATTAACTAGTTGTGTGACTATTGAGCAAGCTCATTAAACTTATTGAACTTTACTTTTCTCATGTGCCAAATGGCATCAATGATACCTGCTTTGCAGGGTTGTTTTATAAAGTGCCAGGCACATAACAGTTGTTCAGTATACACTAGTTGGTTTATAATCCATTTATAATTAAATTTTATTCAAGGCAGCAGTATTTTGCCTCCCTTGCAGCTATGTATGACTTAATTTTGCCCAATGAGATATGAGCAAAAAGAAGCTGACTTAGCTGGGAAGAGGTCTCTTTTTGCCCTTCTACCATTTCTCTTTCTTCTAGCCTGAGATGTGAATGTGATGGCTGGAGCCCCCGCAGCTATTTTGGATCAGGAGGTAACCCTGAAGATCAAATTCTGGGATGGTGGATCAAAAAGATGAGGAGCCTGAATCTCTTGTGATATTGGAGCTGTCATGCCAGCCCTGGGTTGCCTATATCCAGACTGCCTTTATTTGGGAGAGAAATATTGTTAGGTGTCTATTGCAGCCAAACCAATCCCCACTGATATACCCTTTAAAGCCATCCCACCAACTAGTCTGTTCATTGATATATCCCTAGCTCCTATAACAATATCTAGTTCTGATACATGGTAAGTGCTCAATAAATGTGGAAGAAAGGAAGGGAGGGAGGAGATAGAGCTGCCTTTGATTATGAGAGAGCATGAAGGGAGAAAGGAAGAGGACTGAAGATAGAAGCCCGCCTGCCAATTCAATTGGTCTTTCTCTTTCTCTCTCTCTCTCTCTCCTCTCCCTCCCACCCCTCAGGCTCATCAATGTGCATCTGGGTTTACTAGATATTTAAATTCCCAATCTGGCGCACACTCTAGATCTCCTATGGGATTTGTCTCACAGATGGTACCTTTTACTGAAGAGCCTTAAATTAACTGGCTTCCTCTTAACACCCTCATTTGTCTCCCATTCCTGGAAAATCAGTCATGTCCCCATCAAGAGAGCTGCAACATAATCCAATACCTCCTGGGAAGAGTGGACCTTCTTACCAGTACCACAGTCAACGTTGGTTGGGAGATGCATTGTGTAGATTTTTGATATTTTTTTTATTTTCCCATTATAAAAATTAGTCTTTCTTTCTTTTTTTTTTTTTTTAAGATTTTATTTCTTTATTTGACAGAGAGAGAGAGAGATCACAAGTAGGCAGAGAGGGAAGCAGGCTCCCCGCCAAGCATAGAGCCTGATGCAGGGCTCCATCCCAGGACCCTGAGATCATGACCTGAGCTGAAGGCAGAGGCTTTAACCCACTGAGCCACCCAGGCACCCCTATAAAAATTAGTCTTGCTCTATATAGATAATTTGAAGACAAAGCATAAATACAAAAATCACTTACAACCTCATGGTGTAGGGATAGCCACTATTCAATATTTTGGTATATTTCCTAACAATCTTTTTAGTAAGATTAGGTATATGATTAGAATCGTTCAGTTTGGATCTCCCGTTTATTTAGCTTCACATTATATTGCAAGTGTTACCTTGTGTTGTAAAATACCATTTTGAAGTATGTTTTTTGATGGCTATGTATTATTGCATTGTGTATATTCCATTATTCATTTAATTGTTCATTGTTGGAATCAAGATTTTTTTTAGGATTTTCTCTTCTATAATTAACTAAACAGCAAGTGCCTTTTAAAAAAAGATTTATTTATTCAAGACAGAGAGAGAATGAGTGTGGGCCCAGGCGAGGTGGAGGAGGGGCAGAGGGAGAGGAAAAGAGAGAATCATGAGTCAACTCCCTGCTGAGCACAGAGGCTGATGGGGAGCTTGGTCCCAGGACCCTGAGATCAGGACTTGAGCTGAAATCAAAAGTCAGCCACTTGACCAACTGAGCCACCCAGGTGCCCTCAACAAATATATATATGAGTATACTTCATATGTAAATATATTGTTACAATTATGATTATTCCCTTAGCAAAGATTCCCAGAAGAGGTCACCAGACAAAGAGGCCTGAACATTTATAAAACTCTTCTTGGAAATTGACCAAATGCATTTCAGAAAGTTGCATAAATCATATACTTCCACATCCTCAGTGTACAACTTACCACATCCTTAATAATATTGGATTTTGTATTTAATTTTAAAAGCCTTTCCTGTTTGGTCAGCAGAAACAACTTCATGACATCTTGATTACTGGAGAGGATGAACATTTTTTCATGTGTAATTACGAGCTATCAACATTGTGTGATTGATTGTAAGGACATCTTAATATACTGAAGATAGTAACCCTGTGATGATCATCCTTGTTGACATTTTTCTTTAAAAGATTTGTTTATTTGAGAGAGAGAGGGAGGGAGGGAGAGAGAGATGGATAGGAGGGATGGAGGGAGAGGGAAAGTCTCAAGCAGACTCCACGCTGATCCCAGAGCCTGACACAGGGCTCAATCTGATGACCCTGAGATCATGACCTGAACTGAAACCAAAAGTCAGATGCTTAACCGGCTGTGCCCCCCAGGTGCCCCTGGGAGCATTTTTCTTAGTTTGTGTCTTTCCTTTTGAATTTTTTCTTTATTCGCCTTCTTCTCCTTCTCCTCCTTCTTCTTGATATATAGATGTTTTAAAAGTTTTGTTTGAAGGTAAATGCATCTATCTTTTACACTTACAATTTCTTCCCTTGCTTTCTTTCTTATTGACATTTCATTAATAGGGACCTTCATTTTAGGGACCTTCATAAGAGGGACCTTCATTAGAAAATAATTTCTATTTTTTATATTTTCCACTTTAGTTCAAGTGAAATTTATTTTAGTATAAAAATATGAGGTAAGACTCTAACTTAAATTCTTTTTTTTATAGATTTTTTTTAACCTTTAAATAATCTCTACACCTGACGTGGGGCTTGAACTCACAACCTAAAGATCAAGAGTCCTATGTTCTACCTACTGAACCAGCCAGGCGCCCCTTAAATTCTTTTCAATGATTCTAATGTTAATGATTAAAGAATCCATTTAATCCACTGCTTGTATATATACAATTTATGATATATAAAAACACAGTACATATATATTTCTGGTTATTTCTTCTGTTCCATGGATGCAGCTATTAATAGAAACTGTTTTGATCATTGCAGTTTTATTTTCTGGAAGGGAATGCCAGCGTATGGATATTTTCAAATGCTTTTCAGGAAAGTTTTACCAATTTATACCACCTCCTTCCTGTCTCCCCCTTCCCACATCCCTCAAAACACAGCAGGATACGAGAGAGCCGATCTCAGGATAGCAGGCATTTTCCTGAAAAGTCTTTGGACAACTGCACTCACATCCGGCTTGTGCTACTGACTAGTTGTTGAACCTTGAGCAAATCTCACTCTTTCCTCTTCAGCTACATGGAAATAACAGCAGCCCCTCCCTCCTAAGATGGTTTTGAGGCTCAAATGAACTGTTTATTGAAAGTTCCTGGAAAATGATCAAATCTTTTTTTTTTTTAATTTATTTGGCACAGAGAGAGAGAGATCACAAGTAGGCAGAGAGGGGGAAGCAGGCTCCCCGCTGAGCAGAGAGCCCGATGTGGGGCTTGATCCCAGGACCCTGAGATAATGACCTGAGCCGAAGGCAGAGGCTTTAACCCACTGAGCCACCCAGGTGCCCAGAAAATGATCAAATCTTAATAGAGATGGAGATAATACATTTTTTTATAAAGGGAAACGTGTCTTTAAAAAAAACCAAATGTGTGAATAGTTTTGGGGATTGGGTATGGAAACACGTCTTTCAGTGTGTTCTGAAGCCTGGATGCCACGCCGCCATAAGATTGCATCTTTGCTGTGTTGCTTTGAATGACAAAGTCTCAGCTTCATCCTCCTGCAGACCCAGAGGCTGCCGAATTAACTGCAGAAATGCTCAAGGCTGGGGAGGGGGTTGGGGCGCCACACTGGAAGGAGCCGCCCTTTAAATGTTTCATAAATGTTTCAATCCTTGAATTTGCTAGGTGGGGATATTATTTCCTTTTTTTTTTTTTTTAATAATATTCTGTAATGTTTTGTTTTTTTTTTTTTTTAAAGATTTTATTTATTTGACAGAGAAACACAGCGGGAGAGGGAACACAAGCAGAAGGAATGGTAGCGGGAGAAGCAGGCTTCCTGCCGAGCAGAGAGCCCGATGCGGGGCTCGATCCCAGGACCCTGGGATCTGACCT
>CM053606.1:15073905-15087326 GCA_028646535.1 Procyon lotor | reverse complement strand
TTGAGGGCTGCTAATAGAGTTGTGTTCAAACTGTGTAACCCCTGGGCCCGTGGCATCACCTTTGCTTGACTTTAAATGCTCATAAAATTGAACCAAGCGCCACTTTACAAGGGCTTGGGGCATAATTAACGTTGATGAAGCCCTTTGAAATGCCTGGATGAAAGGACATTTAATTATATTGCGCTGTTACTAACCATGTCTGTCCATAGCCAGTTATTAGGCACGGAGATGAATAATGCTTGTGGAAATGGCCTTTAAAGGAAACCTCAGGGGCGCCTGGGTGGCTCAGTGGGTTAAAGCCTCTGCCTTCGGCTCAGGTCATGGTCTCAGGGTCCTGGAATCAAGCCCCACATCGGGCTCTCTGCTCAGCGGGGAGCCTGCTTCCCCCCCCCCCCCCACCTGCCTCTCTGCCTACTTGTGATCTCTCTCTCTCTCTGTCAAATAGATTAAAAAAAAAAAAAAGGAAACCTCAGCCGCCCATGTCACTAGTGGGAATGTAGCACTTAGGAGGTGGGGTTACATTTTTTTCCCTAATTCACTTTACTACCTTTGAAGGACACCTGAAAGAAGACAGTGGGAGATGGTCTAGAGAGGTAATTACCATCAGGAGACTGGAAATCCGGCCTAGAGCCACACAAATCCTCCCACAAGTTCTCGCACTTGTCTGGGCCTTCCTTTGTTCAAGTGCAGAAATTAGGATTCATAGTAGTCCCCACCTCGGTGGTTGGATGTGGCCCAAAGGCAAGGCACGGAAAGGGCTTTGCACCACACCTAATGTGTATAGATAAAAATTCTCCAGCATCAGCAGCCTTTGTTATCATAGTAACCTTTTAGCCTTGTTTTTCTGCTGCTCAGATAGGTTATCCTCGTGAGCTTTACAACTTTTATTTCTAGGGTTCAGCCCTCACCATCCTCCTCCCGGAAATAGTATTGACTTGGGTGCGTGGCGGCAGCCACCCGTTTCCCTTCTCAATCTCTTTACCTCCACCTGCCGAGCTGTCAACAGCACACTCTCAGGCAGCCTTGTGGATTTCGTCCACATCTCGTCAGAGGACAGCTTGGTCTCTTGGGGTAAAAATAAAATAGTGGCTGCCACTTTATAGGTCGAATGAATCACGTGAAACTACCATTTTGCGTAGGTCAGAATAGCTGAGCAGTGGCAATTTCATATGGTTCACTCTCATTCTAAGTTCCCGAGCTCCGTGCTTTATCCTGATGACCCAGGAAGGCCACATACCAGCTCTGAGTGAGGGGCACTGTCGTGCCAGCTAGCAGAGGAGGTGAAGCTCGTCTCCCAACCTGCCCGCCTCTGAAGCTGTCTGTAGCTGTCTGACCCCCACGTGTCCTCTGAACAGTGCTGGCTCTGGGCTCGGCATTCTGCACAACGCCTGGAACCCAGTTTCCGGCTGCCCCTTTGTCCCCCGTAAAGGAAATAACACAGCTGGGAGGTGTTGGAGCCACAACCAGAGTCCTTTTGTCTCCTACCTGCCCAAGGCAGTTCCTGTAGCATCTGCTGCCGGTTAACTCTTTCAATTTTCTCATCAGCATAGGTAAACTGAGTCTCTGGGCCCAGATCTTGGCCTCCATGAGGCTGAGGTCCTTGCTCTGTAACCTTAATGAGCACCCTTAGTGAAGGGCTTCCTCTGGGGTCTTCAGACTTGACCCTCTAAAGAAACCCCATGTATTGCCACCCTCATTCCTTTGGTTGACATCTAAAACTTAAAACTTGTGTTACAAGTTTATATTTGCAAAGTATGTCATTTCTGGCACATTTTCATACTAGAATTTTTTTTTTATAGCCCCTGGAATATAAAGCCCACTTGATACCTACCATCAACCTTCTGAAAAACCCTTCTTTTTTTTTTTTTTTTTAAAAGGTTTTATTTATTTGACAGAGAGAGACAAAGTGAGAGAGGGAACACAAGCAGGAGCGGCAGAGGGAGAAAGCAAGCTTCCTGCTGAGCAAGGAGCCTGATGCGGGGCTTGATCCCAGGACGCTGGGAGAACACTGGGATCAGGACCTGAGCTGAAGGCAGACGCCCAACAACTGAGCCACCCAGGTGCCCCTGAAAAAACTCTTCTTTAGCAGTTGGAAATTTTACATCATTCATTTTTCTCCTTAATTTTGTATTTCCCTTATGTTCTCCCCACAGAACTTTGTCCCCAAACAGTGTCTGTCTTTTAACACTTAAACATTTTATGGATACTTATCATACTTCTCTCCAAGAAAGAATGGAAAATATGCAATCAAATTTCACTTTTTAGTATTTTCTTTGACATAAGGTTTGAAATAACAAAATTCAACCAAGTAAATTTTGAAGCTCCAACTGGCTTTATTAATTGATTCATGAATCAAGCAGCATCCCATATAGCAAGTGGAGGGGAGCTCCAAAGGGGGACAGAAAGGGAAGACGTCTTTTTTTTTTTTTTAAGATTTATTTATTTGAGAGAGAGAGAAAGAGCACATGTGTGTGCGGGGGTTGGGACAGAGGGAGAGAAAGAAACTCAAGCAGACTCCCCACTGAGTGCAGAGCCTCCCTATCTCATGACCCTGAGATCATGATCTGAGCCAAAATCAAGAATCAGACCCTTAACTGACAGAGCCACCCAGGTACCCCAAGTTTGTAAAGACAAGACAAGGTTATAAACAGAAAAGAGAATTATTTCAGGTGAAGTGACCTTCCTTTGGGGACAAACAGGACTTATTAGGTGGATTACCTCATCTTCCTTTGGGGCATAGAGAGGGCCCATGTGACAGATTACCTTATTGATGCTGATCAGAAGATTCCTGACTGACCAGTTAAGATTACCTTTCTGGAAGAGGTTAGAACTTCATTCACATAAGTACCGAGAATGGAAAGAATGTTATTATAGCGGCTCATCCCTAAATTCTTTCAACTCCTTCCAAGTTATATGCTAAAAATCACATGGTGACAGGGGTACCTGGGTGGCTCAGTTGGTTAAGCTTCTAACTCTTGATCTCAGCTCAGGTCTTGATCTCAGGGTCATGAGTTTAAGCCCCACATTGGGCTCCATGGTGGGTGTGGAACCTACTTTAAAAAAAACCCCACATAGTGATAAACTATTTTCATTGACTTATCAGCTAACAATATGAAGAGAGCCTCCTTTGTTTTTCTTCAAAACAAAGCACTGTATACAGTTTATTTTATTGTTTTAAAGATTTTATTTATTTATTTGACAGAGAGAGAGAGAGAGCACAAGTAGGCAGAGTAGCAGGCAGAGGGGGAGGGAGAAGTAGACTCCCCACTGAGCAGGGAGCCTGATGTGGGACTTGATCCCAGGACCCTGGGGGGATCATGACCTGAGCCACCAGGTACCCCTGTATACAGTTAATTTACAGCAAGATTTGTTTTGCTTTCCCAGTGTAGGTTTCCTTCCCTTCTAGATTCTTTTTTCTGGTCTAATAATTAAACTGACATAAGACAGATTCACAGGAGAAAAATTTAATTTCATATATATGGGAGCCTCAAAGATACGATGCTCAAAGAAGTAACTAAACAGGCAGCTTTTATACCTTTTAGACAAAGAAACAATAAATTTGTGAAGAATTGACAAGACAAAGGGGTTTGGGCTTGGGGTAGTAAATTAATGAGGTAGTAACTAAGTTTGTTTATGTAGCCTTCTTGGCCCTAAATTTCCTATCTCTGGTGATAAGGATGTATCTCTTCCTCCTGGTATACATTGGGAAGGTACCTTTCACATGGAAGATTTATTTCCTGCTTTCATGGGGATAAAAGTGGGGCTCAGAGTACCCTTTTTGTACTGGCTATTTGTTAAGTCATTTTAATTTAAAATAATCAATATGCCAAAATGACATATTTTGTGGGGGGTGTGTTCTCCTCAACAATTTCTGAAGTTTACCAAGAAGGCACTACCAATTATGCTGATAAATTTTCACTTAGAAGCATATTGGCTTAACCTATGTAGAAAGGGTTGGGGAAATTGACATCTTGTTAATTTTACTCTATCATTGCTAGAGTGTACTGTAATACATATATTTTATTTAAAAAAAAAGTTTTAAGTAAGCTCCACGCCCAACGTGGAGCTTGAACTCACGACCCTGAGATCAAGAGTCACATGCTCCAGTGACTGAGCCAGCCAAGTGTCTCAATACATACATTTTAATTATGTACTGTATTAAAAACAAATACTATAGTACTTGTACATACAAAAATAATATGCTTTATCCCATGCTTGAGTATGGTAATTGTAATCCTCAGCACAATCACTAAGAAAATAACTCAAAAATAAATAGTAAAGGAAATGATAAGGGTATTAAAGTGGTAGACTAGGGGGATGCCTGAGTGGCTCATTTGGTTGAGTGTCTGAATCTTGTTTTCAGCCTAGGTCATGATCTCATGGGTCAAGAGATCAAGCCCTGTATTGGCTCTGTGCTCAGCAGGGAGTCTGCTTGAACATCGTCTCCCTCTGCCCCTTTCCCTGCTCACATATGTGCTCTTGCTCTCTCTTGCAAATAAACAAAATCTTTTTAAAAGATGCTACACTAGAAAATTCATCTGTTTAACACAAAAGAAAGCAGTAGTGGAGAAACTGAAGAACAAAAAGAGACATGACATGTAGAAAACCAAACAGTAGAAATCCTTCCTTATCAGTAAGTACATTAAATATAAATGACTTAAACTCTCCAATTAAAGGGGAGAGATTGACAGAATGGATTTTTTAAGAGACATGATCCAAGTATATGCTATTTACAACAGTCACTTTAGATTCAAAGACAAAACTGAGGAGGATGCCTGGGTGGCTCAGTTGGGTAAGCATCCAACTCTTGATCTCAGCTTAGGTCTTGATCTCAGGGTTGTGAGTTCAAGCCCCAAGTTGGAGCCACTTTAAAAAAACAAAGACAAGGGGCGCCTGGGTGGCTCAGTGGTTTAAAGCCTCTGCCTTCAGCTCAGGTCATGATCTCGGGGCCCTGGAGTCAAGCCCCACATCGGGCTCTCTGATCAATGGGGAGCCTGCTTCTTCCTCTCCCTCTCTGCCTACTTGTGATCTCTCTCTCTCTCTGTGTCAAATAAATAAAATAAAATCTTAAAAAAAAAAAAAGATGAAAATGAGGTTGAAGGTAAAAAGATGGGAAAAGATATCCATGAAAACAGTAACCAAAAGAGAACTGGACTGGCTATACAAACATTAGACAAAATAGACTTTACAATGAAAATTGTTATGAGTGACAAAGAAGGGTATGATATAATGGTAAAAGAGTCAATCTATCAAGAAGATATAATAATAAAATATATGTGCACCAAAATACATGAAACAAAAATTGCAGAATGGAAAGAAGAAACAGGCAGTTCAGCAGTTACCCACTAGCAGAAGACTGGCAAGGAAATAGAAGACTTGAACAACATCATGAACCAATTAGACCCCACCATCATCTATAGAACGTCTCACCCAACTGTAGCAGAATACCCATTCTTCTCAATGACATATGAACATTCTCTGGGATAGAGCGCATGTTAGGCTGCAGAACAAATGCCAATAAATTCAGAAGATTGAAATCATACAAAGCGTGTTCTCTGATCACAATGGAACAAAATAAATCAATAACAAAAGGAAATTACATAATAAAGTGGGAAGTTCACAAATATGTGCAATTTATTTTTTTTAATATTTTATTTAATTGAGAGAGAGCAGAGCTAGACAGAGAGAGCACACACAAGCTAAGGGGAGGTGCAGAGGGAGAGAGAGAAGCAAGCTCTGTGCTGAGCAGGGAGCCCGATGGATCTCCCTGCTCCACCATTTTTGCTGGTGGAGTGTCTTGCCTCCACGTTGATGGCTGCTGCGATTTCAGCTTGAGTCATGATCTCAGGATTGTAGGATCAAGCCCCACGTCAGGCTATATACTCAGTGTGGGGTCCGCTTGAGATTCTCTCACCCCCTCTCCTTCTGCCTCTCCCCTTGCTCGCATTCATGCTCGCTCACTCACTCTCGCTTTCTCTCAAATAAATAAAATATTTTAAAAACTAAAAAAGACCTCACCTGTTCAAGTTATCTCATGAGCTTGTAGCCACTCAGTCCCTTCTTCAGGCTCCACTTGTTCTAGCTCTCTTGCTGTTCACACCACATGTGCAGCTACTTCCCCTACTGAGGTCTTGAACCCTCACAGTCATCCATGAGGGCGGGAATCAGCTTTTTCTAAACTCCTGTGAACATTGGTATTTTGACCTCTTCCCACGAATCATGAATGTTCTTAATGGCATCTAGAATGGTGAATCCTTTCCTGAAGGTTTTCAGTTTCCTTTTTCCAGATCCATCAGAGAAATCACTCTCTATGACATTTATTGCCTTAAGAAATGTATTTTTTTTAAAGATTTTATGTATTTATTTTAGGGACAGTGGCGGGGGGAGGGCAGAGGAAGAGAGACAAGCAGACTCCATGCTGAGCGTGGAGCCCTGTGTGGGGCTCCATCTCACAACTCTGAGGTGATGACCTGAGCTGAAATGAGGAGTCGGACGCCCAACCGACTGAGCCATCCAGGCACCCCAAGAAACGTGTTTCTTAAATAGTAAGACTTGTAACTTGAAATTACTCCTTGATCCATGGGCTGTGGAATGGATGAGGTATTAGCAGGCATGAAAACAACATTAATCTTGATGTACATCTTGATCAGAGCTCTTGGGTGATGAAGTGCATTGTCAGTGAGGAGTAAAGTTTTGGAAGAAGCCTTTTTTTCTGAGAAGTAAGTCTCAACAGCGGGCTGAAAATATTTGATTAACCATGTTGTCAACAGATGTGCTCTCATCCAGGCGCTGTTGATCTATGTGTACAGCACCGGCAGAGTAGATTTAGCATAAGTCTTAAGGGCCCTAGGGTTTTGGGAATGGCAAATGAACATTGGCTTCAGCTTAAAGTCACCAGCTGTACAAGCCCTTAATAAGACAGTCAGCCTGTGCTTTTCTCAGTGTGGGGCCCAAACCCACAACCCTGAGATTGAGACTCTAACTGAGATCAAGACTCAGATGCTTCATCAGCTGAGCCACCCAGGTGCCCCTGTCCTCTGAAGCTTCTAAACCAGGCATTGACTTCTCATCTCCAGCTATGAGAGTTCTCGATGGCATCTTTCAATAGAAGGCAATTTGGTTTTGGTCTATGTTGAAAATCTGTTGTTTAGTTAACCACCTTCATCAATGATCTGGGCTAGATCTTCCGGAGAACTTTCTGCAGCTTCTCCATCAGCACCTGCTGCTTCCCCTTGCCCTTTTATTTTATGGAAATGGCTTCTTTCCTTAAACCTCATGAACCAACTTCTGCGGCTTCAGACTTTCCTTCTGCAGCTTCTTCCCCTCACTCAGAGCTCATAGAACTGAAGACTATGAGGGTCTTGCTGTGGATTAGGCTCTGGCTTAAGGAACGTGGTGGCTTCTTTGATCTTATACCCAGACCACTCATACCTACTCCATATCAGCAATAAGGCTATTTTGCTTTCTCGTCATTCATGTGTTCACTGGAGTAGCACTTTTAATTTCCTTCAAGAACTTTTGCTTTGCAATCTGCTTGGAGCAGGAAGCCTAGCTTTCAGTCCATCTAGCTTTTGCACATGCCTTCCTCACTGTGCTTAATCTAATCATGTCTAGCTTTTGTTTTTTAATTAAAAAAAATTTTTTTAAGTAATCTCTGCACCCAACATGAGGCTCAAACCTACAACCCTGAGATCAGGAGTTGCGTGCTCTCGCAACTAAGCCATCCAGGTGCCCCAATCATTTCTAGCTTTTGATTTAAAGTGAGAGACATTTGGTTCTTCCTCTCACTTGAACACTTAGAGGCCATTGTGGACTCGTTAACCGGCCTAATTATACGATTGTGCCTTGGGCATGGGGGTCCCAGGACAGGAAGAGAGATAGGCAATGGCTTATTGGTGGAGCAACCAGAACACACAAACCCTTTGTGTCAATAAAGACCTTTATTGATCAAGGTCATTGTCTCATATGGGCAGGGTTCATGGCACCCTAGAACAATTACAGGCATAACATCAAAGATCAGTGATCACAGATTACCATAACAAATATAGTGATAGTGAAAATGCTTGAAATATTGCAAGAATTAAAAACAGAGACTCAAAGTGAGCAAATGCTGTTGGGAAAATGGTGCTGGTGGATTTGTTTAAAGCAAGATTAACACAAACCTTCAATTTATAAAACACACAATATCTGCAAAGGAAAGCACAGTGAAACAAGGTATGCCTATATAAATCTTTGTGAACTTGGATTATATTTTTTCTTCTCTTTATTTTTTAGAAAAAAAAAAACCTGCCATGTGGCACCAAAAGCATAGCAAAAAAAAAAAGATAAACTTCATCAAAATTAAAACTTCTGTTTTAAACAGAAGCACTTTATTAAGAATAAAAATATGGCCCACAGAATCAAAGAAAATATTTATAAATCATATACCTGGCAAAAGTTTAGTTTCCAAATATGTAAAGAACTCTTACAACTCAAAAATTTTTTAATGTACAGAAGGTTGCACAACATTGTGAGCCTACTAAATGCCACTGACTTGTGCTCTTTAAGATGGTTAGTGGTCAATTTTTATTATATGTGACTCTTACCTTAGTTTTTAAAAATAGGCAAAGATTTTGCATAAGTATTTCTCCAAAGAAGATAAATGGGTAGTAAACATGTGGAAAGGTATTCAGCATTGTTAGTCATTAGGGAACTACATTATCAAAACCACAATTAGATACTTCTGCATACCCATTAGGGTGACTGTCATACATTTTTTTTATTGACATATAATGTATTATTTGCCCCAGGGTACATGTCTGTGAATCATCAGGCTTATACATTTCATAGCACTTACCATAGCACATACCCTCCCCAATGTCCACAACCCAGCCACCCCATCCCTACCCCCCCACCTCCCAGCCACCCTTAGTTTGTTTTGTGAGTTTAGGAGTCTCTTATGGTTTGTCTCCTTCTCATACATTTTTTAAAAAGGAAAATAAGGGGGCATCTGGATGACTCAGTCAGTTAAGCATCTGACTCTTGATTTCAGCTCAGGTCATGATCTCAGGGTTGTGATATAAAGCCCCATGTTGAGTTCTGCACTCAGTGAGGAGTCTGCTTGAGATTCTCTCCCTCTCTCTCCCTCTGCCCTTCCCACTGGTGTGTGCTCCCCCCTTTAAAATAAATAAATAAATCTTTTTTTAAAAATGAGGAAAAAGGAAAATAATGAATGTTGGCAAAGATGTGGAGAAACTGGATTCCTCCACTGTTGAGAATGTAAACAGGTGCAGCCACTATGGAAAACTGTTGGACAGCCCCCCCACAAAGTTAAAATAGTCACTATAGAAACCCAAAAGAACAAAAAATATATTTCTGTACAGAAACTTGCATAAGCATGTTAACAACATTATGTGCAATAGACAGAAAATGGAGATCACTCAACTGAAACTGGTTGGTGAATGGATAAACAACATGTGTTATATCCATTGATAGAATATTATTTGACCATAAAAAGGAATGAAGTACGGGTACATGATATAACATACGAACTTTAAAAGCATTATGCTCGGTGAAAGAAACCAGACACAACCACATACTGTAGGATTCCATGTATATGAACTGCCCAGAATTGGCAAGTCTAGAGACAGGAAGTAGATGAGTGGTGATCTGGGACTGGGCTGACGGGGAGTGGAGAGGGATTGCCAGTGGGCTTGGGGTTTCTTTTTTGGGATGGTGGGAATGCTCAAGATTTAGAGTGGTGTGGGTTTGCAACACCGATGAAAACTGGTCATTTCGACTATCACGTTGCAACTGCAGAAATCAGATCTGCACCTCGTTTGTTGTTGTTGCTTGTTGAGGTTTGTTAGCGTTTCGTTTTGTGATTTTTCTAACCTCTTTTTGTAAAGTCCCCATCCTCTCTGTGGGCAGCCTGATGAAGTCTGTTCCTGTTAAGTGGTCAACTTGTGTTTTGACAATTTCCTTAACCACCTAGAGTCAAAAAAGGAAAAGAAAAACCCTCCCCCAATTCTTCCAGTCTTTGCAGATTGGTTGTGTGTTGGGGGCTTCCAAAGCTTAGCCAGGCTGTTCCTCACTCCCTCTGCCTTAGCCTCCCTGCTTTCACCCAGCATGAAAGCCAGTGACAGGTGAAGGCTACTGTTTTCTCAGGTGTTTTTGGAGCATGCAGCCAACCCTAGCTACATGCATGGGCTTTTCAATTCCTCAGTATACATGGAGTCTTAGAAAGCTCATATCCTCTATGTATCTCATTTCCCAGACTATTCCTGCCCAGGCTTTCCCTTCTGCCTATCGATCATCCGGGGTACTATTCCTTGCCCCCAAGCTGTTAACACGGCCAATACTTGTCCCTTTCAAGGCTTTGACCTTAAGCAGCCTGGAAAGTTGTCCCCAGCCCTGGTATCCCTCCACATCAGACAAAACAAAGACAAGCCCTGTGGCAGTCCTTTGGGGCTTACCAGACAGGTCAGAACCCACAACCACAGTCTTAAAAATAATAAAATAATTTCATACATCGCCCTCTCTGCGTCCTGTGGCTGTCACAGATCTGGGGTGGAAGGGATGGGAGGCAGACAATTTAAAATACCACAGTGCTTTCATACCATAAAGCAATGACTTCTTTCCTTTTCTTTTCTTTCTTTCTTTCTTTCTTTTTTTTTTTTTAGATTTTATTTATTTATTTGACACAGAGAGAGAGATCACAAGTAGGCATCAGAGAGGCAGGCAGAGAGAGAGGGGGACTCAGACCATAACCCAAGCCAAAGGCAGAGGCTTTAACTCACTGAGCCCCCCAGGCGCCCCACAATGGCTTCTTTCTTCACCATGCCTTCCTCTTGTTGTTATATTCGGCTAGACTCCAGAGTTGTATAAAAAATGTGATACTGATGGTTTTTGCCAACTCATTAGTTGTTTTTTTAAAAGGATAGGTTCCTGAAATTCTCTATTCCACCATTTTTTCAATGACATCACTTATCACATTGTAAATATACCAAAAACCACTGAATGTGATACTTTAAAAGGGTCAAAGGGGTAAGTTTTATGATTTGTGAATTTTACCTCAATAAAAAAGGTAATGATAGGTTAAATAAAGGTATGCTAGATTTATAGAATGGCCCTAAAGAACATTTAGAGGCAGGCATTAAAATGGGAGGACATTAAAATACCTTAGCAGGGCAAAGAAAGGGGGTAGGGGAATTAAGCGGTAGAATCATACACACCCAAGTCAGATGGAAGATGAAGGTCACCTGTTAGTGAATATCTGGGATAGAATCAGATCTTGAGTCCCAGACAAAAATTGCTGGATCATTAAAGCAACCCTGGTTTATTAAGGAAGTGTATCCATTAGTGACTGCTGTGTAACAAAGCACCTGAAAACCTAAACTTAGAAGCAACAATCATTTTACTGCTCATAATTCCACAGGTCAGGAATCTGGACAGGATCCAAAAGAACTGAAATCAGGATCTAAAAGAGATAATAGCACTTCAGTAGTGATTATAGTACAATTCACAATAGTCGAGATGTGGAAATAACCTAAATGTCCATGGATAGATGATGAAGAAAGAAAACCTGATGCATACACACAGTGGAATATTATGCAGCCTTATACAAGAAAGACATCTTGCACTATGTGGCAACATGGATGAACCTTGAGGACATAATGCTAGGCAAAATAAGTGCTGTGGGCTAAATGTTTGTCACCACCCTCCCTGTTTATATGTTAAAGCCCTAATCCCTGGTGTGATGTTTTAGAGGTAGGACCTTTGGAGATAGTTAGGTCATAAAGGTGGGGCCCTCATGAATGAGATTAGTGCCCTTACAAGAAGAGACACAGAGGGGGATAATCTCTCCCTAACATGTGAGGATACACGAAGAAGGTGTCCAACTGCAAATCAGGAAGAGAACTCTAAGCAGGAATAGAACCAGCTAAAACCTCAATCTTGGACTTCCCCAGGCTCTAGGACTGTGAGAAAGAAATGTTGATTAAATCACCCAGTCTGTGGTATTTGTTAGAGCAGCCTGAACTAAGACAGTAAGCCAGTCACAGACAGACAAGGGCTGCATGATTCCTCCTCTGTGAGCTGTCTGCCAGAGTCAGACTCAGAGCCAGAGAGGAGGAGGATGGTGGTTGCTGGGGCCAGTGGGGTGGGGAAACCAGACTTGCTAATCAACGGGCATGAAGTCTCAATTAGGGAAGATGAATACATTCTAGAGATCCCTGGGCCTGGAGTTAACAGTACTACATTGTACACCTAAGTTGTTAAGAAGGTAGATCTTATGTTAAGTGTTCTTACCATAAAGTTTTTTTAAGAAACAAAGAATGTGGGCAGGGCTCAGCAGCAAGGGCTCATCTTTGCTCCACAGAGTATCGTCTGGGGTGCTGGGCTGAGTCTGGGGCTGGAGCTGGAGAATCCAAGATGGAGTCACTCATGCTGGGAGCCTCAGTTGGCTTGGCTTACTCAGCTGGCAGTTGGCTGAGATGGCTGGGCCTGTCTCTTCTCTGGGCGTCGAGCAGGCCCACTTGTGTATCTGTTTGGTCTTCCACAGGGCGCCTCTCTCTTCTTATGGAGAGACTGGACTTCTTTATATGTGGTTGAGTTTCCTTCTGTGCAAAAGTGAAGTTATACGGCCTGAGCCCAGAAGTCCCCCGCCCTCATCTCCACGTCATGCTGTTGATCACATCCAGATTCAAGTGGCGGGAGGGGGAGGGGGGGTGGTTAGTTCTCCCCTTTTGACAGGAGTTGTGAGAGAAATGGTTGGCCATTACTAGTAGTTACTTGTAATTACTTGTAGCAATTTGCTACAAATGGTAACCCCAACTCTGGGACAGTGTAATTGTGAAAGTGTAATGGTGAAAGTCCTGCCTCTTCACCAGGTCTCCTGACACCACCCAGTAGGAAAAGGGTGTCTCATTGCTGCCAGCTAGCGGGGGGCAGAAGTCCAGGCTCCCCATGTGGGCTCTTCTCACTCTTTGGGGCCGGGGGGCAGGGCCTCATCAGTGGACTCCAGATCCCTCCTTGGCCTTCTCTCATAGTCCCAGCATGTGAGTTGAGGAGTCTTGTGATAGCCATGAAGGTTGGAAATGTAAGCCCCCTACCTGGCTTATGCTGGCCTAGAGTGGGTGGGGGATCATTGTTTTTCCCTGTGATGTTTGGAACAGCGTTTGTCTTACAGTTTTCTGTCTTGCTTGGCTTCTTGTCTCCTGGTCTTTTTTTTTTTTTTATTTTTTTTTTATTTTTTTTTTAATTTCTTTTTTTTTTTTTTTTTTAATTTTTATTAACATATAATGTATTATTTGCCCCAGGGTACATGTCTGTGAATCTTCGGGCTTACACATTTCACAGCACTTAATAGCACATACCCTCCCCATTGTCCCCAACCCAGCCACCCTATCCCTACCCCACCACCCCCCCCCGGCCACCCTTAG
>CM053606.1:15038983-15067131 GCA_028646535.1 Procyon lotor | reverse complement strand
GTCCTGAGCAGCTCCCAGACCTCTCCCAGCCTCAGTGTCCCATTTTTCAGATGGGAATAATAACAGCACCCTCCTCAGGTAGACGTGCCAGAAATCACTTGTGCAAATCACCTGTCACCCTGCAAGTACTCCACACCAGTGCTCCTGGACTTGCAGAAATCCTCAGGAAGGCTCAGAGAGGAGCGTCCCTTTCTGAGCTGGAATAATAGAGGAACTGGAAGGACTGAGTTTTGGGGAGCAGGAGGCAGAGGGTAGGAAGCACCAAGCCCGAAGGCAAATGAGTCTACCCTGGGGCCTAAGCAAAAGGGACTCCACTGGACTGATAGCAGCCTCAATTTTCTTTTCCCTATGCTTTTATTTTTTTGTAGCTAGTGCCATCATAGGAATCATATTCATCAAAGAAAAATGGAAACCCAAGGACTTTCTGAGTAAGTTCGCCAATTTGAGCCCCTGTTCTTAATTCTGTGTTTGTGCTTTTTTTTTTTTCATCATAAAACCAGCTCACCCCGATTTAGAGATGATCTGTGTCCTGCTCCCTTCTGTGTGGTGTAGTCCACCCCCACTAGGCTCCCGAAAGCTGGGTTTTTTAGTAGTTCCCAAATCTGGCTACATAGCAGAATCGTCTGTGAGACTTCTTAATAGGAGCTTGGTTTCATTCCACTCAATCAATATTTATTGAGCATCCATTGTTGGGATTTTAGTAGGCCTGATTAAAGGCACCCTCTTTACCTAAATGAGTTCTAAAGTGAATGGGAAGCATGGAGGTCAGGAGTCATTCTTTATTACTTATACAAGCTGGATTAGAGCTTGCAGCTTAAGCATGCAGCCAGATGAACGTGCTCACGCAGCCAGGTTTGGGAACCAGTGCTTGAAATCACTGGTATAGGATGGGAGCAAGATGGGGCCAGGAGACTGAAAAAGAAAAGAATCTTACACTGAAAGAAGAGCTAATATATGATGCCAAGACCAAAAGACTCAGAGTGATTTGCAGTAGCCCTGATGGCAGAACGGGGGGGATGCAGGGGTAGCTGGACGCCTTTATGTCCTTTTATGTTTTATGTCCCTTCCACGCTCACTCTAGAAAGTCCTAGTATAAGAGACATGCTAGTCCAGGCAGTGCCCTATGTGAATTTAAAAAAAAGATACCCCCTCTGGGCATCTGTGGTTCTATGGGCACATGCCTTGGTGAGCAGAGCATGGGCTAGATTTTAGCCCTCCTCACCCCTTCAGCTAGCTGCTCTTGTGCAGTGAGCAACTTGCACAACTGTACATGGCTGTCCTGCCTAAAGTTTTATTAAATTCAGCAAACATTCACCCAATGCTAGACCTATGCTGTACACCACAGGCATGGAGATGAGTAAGACCTTTCCCTGCCTGAAGAAAACTTAAGACAACAGACTTGTATATCTTGGCACAGAACTTATTATTGAGTTTAACTGTGGTTCATTCATTCACTGAAAAACTGAACAACTGGGGATGCCTGGGTGGCTCAGTAGTTAAGCGTCTGCCTTCGACTTGGGCCATGATCCCGGCATCCTGGGATCGAGTTCTGCATCAGACTCCTTGTTCGGCGGGGACCCTGCTTCTCCCTTGCCTGCTCTGCCTGCTGCTCCCCCTCCTTGTGCTCTCTCTCTCTCTCTGACAAATAAATAAGATCTTAAAAAAAAAAAAAAAGAAAAGAAAAGAAAGAAAATATTGAACAACTGTGTTTGGGGCACCTTATGAGGCCTAGAATGAAAATTAAAGACATTTAATGTATCACATTTTGGGGAGACAGTGGAATGAAATATGTAGATAGTTCTATCCAGAAATATCCAGAGGACTGTGGTCACCATGTGTAGTGCTGGATTGTGATAGGACCCAGAGGAAGAGTCAAGAGACTCCTAGGCCCTACAAACAGTCTCTAACAGGTCTGTGGAAGAGAACATTGTTAGTATTTGGACTGGTCCCTTGGGACTTGGCAGATGGAAAATGATAAGATCATTTTTAAAAGGTGCATGGTAGGCTCTGAAGGTTTGTTTGTGAGGCTTTGTTATGTTTGCATCTTTTACGTTGCCGATAAAGTGATTCTGCTTTTCAAGCCTTCCCTGCAAAATGCACACTGAAACCATGGTTCAGTAGCCGAATGGCTACAGTGAAGGAGAAAAAGAGACAGTCTTACTCTACTACTCTCCCAGTGGGAATGGAAACGGAGTTTGGAAAACCATTTGACAGTAACTACGAAGCTGAAGGTCCACATATCCCTGGACCTGGCAATTCCCACTCCTGGTCTTATACCCGGCAGAAATATGGGGAGTGTGTTTTCCAAAAGACACGCACAAGGATGCCCATAGTGGCAGTATTTGTTATAACCGTGGAGAATATTTAGATGCCCATCAGCTGCAGAATGGATAAATTATGTCACACGCCATACAGCCGTGAGAACGGAGGGACCACCCCTACACTCCACTCGAGGATACAGGCAAATCTCACAAACTCACAAACATGATCTTCTGTGAACACAGACACAAGAAATCATATAGTTCGAGTCCACTTACAGAAAGTACAAAACCAGGCCGACTGTCAGTGCTGGTAGAGGTCAGTGTGGTCTAGTGATGGGAAGGGGACACAAGTGAGGATATCGGGGTCCTGCTAACCTTCCCTTTCTAGATCCAGGTGCTGGTTACGTGGGTGTGTTCACTTTGTGAGAATTCATGGAGCACTTTTTGGTATACATGCCACACTCTCACTGTAATTTTTTAAGATTAAATGTCTTTTTTTTTAAAGATTTTTTTTATTTACTTATTTATTTGACAGAGAGGAGAAAGCACAAGTAGGGGGAGCAGTAAAGGCGGAGGGAGAAGGAGAGCCCCTGCTGAGCAAGGAGCCCGACTCAGGGCTCGATCCCAGGACCCTGGGATCATGACCTGAGCCAGAGGCAGTTACTTAACTGACTGAGCTGCCTAGGTGCCCCCTAAATGTTATTTTTTTTAAAATTACAATAAGGGAGATGATCTATTTGTGAAGTGAAGAAAAACCAAAATAGCAGGTCATCACATGTTGCCCTAGAAACACATACGGGCCTGAAGCCTGCCTCTGCCGTGAGCCTGTGACAGCCTCCCCCCTTCCCTGCAGGGCGCTACGTCTTGTCCTTCATTGGCTGTGGTCTGGCCATCGTGGGCACCTACTTGCTGGTGACATTCGCACCGAACAGCCACGAGAAGATGACAGGCGAGAACATCACCAGGCACCTCGTGAGCTGGCCTTTTCTCCTATACATGGTAAGAGAGGCCATCGGTCCTACCCACGAAGGCAGGAGGGAATGTCAGGTCCTAGAACCCGGGAACCTGAATCTCTAGCAATAGGGGATTCAAGTGACTCGGGATGTATTTCCCAGCACCAAAGACCGTGCTTGTGGAGAGAGTGGAGTTCATGGGAAAATGCTTTTTTTCACTTACGTTCCGAGTAATGTCTAAATCTCCATAGTTGATATGATAATTTTAGTTTTTACATATATTGTAGGCCTATAGATAGAATGTATCTCTAAAGGACTGGATGGAAAAACAGCAATTCCATCCATGGTTGTCTCTGGGAGCTGGAATTATGATTGAGTTTTCATCTCACTTTTGTCTTTACACATCATCCAAAATTTCTACAATGAGCATTTAAGACTTTTGTGGTAAGAAAACAGTTAAAATTGGAAACAGTCATAGATGTGTTATTTTTTCCTGGTACCCCACAGCTGATAGACGCTGATAGAAACACAGGAGACATTGAAACGGTCTCCTAAACTCCCAGCCTCAGTTACGTCCCATGTTAGGTCTACAGATACACTGGTCGAGGAAACAGCTAAGGTATTTGATCAAGCTACTGCTATGATTCCTGTTCCCAGCCGGGCACTGTGCAAAACACATTCTTATGTATCATCTCAAATCCTCCCAACCGCCCTATAAGGTAAGTGTTTTTCTCCCCATTTTATGGATGAGACAACTGAGGCTCAGGGAGGTTGGCTGACTGCCCAGAGTCCCATGAGAGCAGAGCTGGATTTGAGGCCCGCTTAGCCTGCTGATGAAAGCGGTCACTGTTTTTTCTGACATCAGCAGCCTAGTGCTGCTCCACAGGCCTGGAATGTTCTTTTTTCCTTAGTTTGCTCATGAAGCAGAGGGTAGCTTTCCCCAGGATTGGGACTGGGTCATCTCCCTGCCTCCAGCCAGCCCCTGGTTAGCAGACCTGGTGGGCAGGGGGGAAACGGCTGCAGAAGGGAACCAGAGAACACCCCACACACACACTCAGGAAAAAGCTTAACCCCCAGAACACAGACTTTTCTCTCAGGGAGCCCTGGGCTTGAGTGTGTGCTGTGTGTCCTTGGCCAAATCACCTACCTGGAAGCTGGCAGCTGGTGGGAGGCACTGGACCGGAGCAGGTGGCTGGGGGACGGGAGGTGGTGTGGAAATCACCCAGATGCCCAGTGACCCACTCAGTGTGTGTCCTTCCTCGTGTCTGCGAGGCCGTGCTTCTGTAACCAGTCTCAAGGGGGGGTGGCTGCTGGGGGTGCCTTCAGTGCAACACAACCCGAGGAAGTGTTCAAAGCAACGAACTTTCCTTCCTTGTCACAAGTAAGGAGATAGGGAGATTGCAGTCCAAGCACTGTCTCCCCTTGGGGTTAGTGCAGGGAGCTTTTATGCAGCGTGCTAGGGGGGCAGGGGCGGAGAGCTAGGCACCTTAAGAAACTTGCACATCTTCCACCCTTTAGAGGCACTTGGGTTTAACTGCGCGTGCTTAGCATGTCAGCATGCTGGGGCATACATTGTAAGTTCAAAAAAATGGTGGAAAACCCCTCCTGTAGGAAGAGATCTTGGAATTAGAAGGAGCTAAAGGTAACTTCAGGGCAACTGAGGGGGCTTCCCTGCAGGCATTGATCTCTGTGGGGTTCCCACAGCAGGGTAGCCCGTGGAATCCTTGGCCACACCTCTGCTTGGTGGGAGCTGTTTGTTCTGCAAAACAGATGCATTCTTTCCCTACTTCTGTCCCTCCCCCCTCCTCCTGATGGGTCTCAGTCGTCTGAATTGAGTAAGTCTCCTTCCCGCACTAACACTGCCAGCTAGAGAGATCTGGCCAAATCAGATTCACTGTTTATTATCTGCCCCGTGCCAAACAGCGGGGACGTCAATAGGGGGCGCTGGCGAGCACAGCGTAACAGGAAGAGCTGATGGAGTTGTCCAGGGTCCATGTCCTACATACACCCGATGCTAATGTGACCGTGTGTGTTAACTATACTTCAGGAAAGAAAGAAAGATAGAAAGACAGGAAAGGAATGGAGGAAGCGAGGGAGGGAGGGAGGGGGGAAGGAAGGGGAGAGGTGTGCTCCCAGGACTCAAGGTCACCCACACAGCCATTGCAGCAGCAGAAGGCCGTGCTCTTCCTGCATGCATTTAAGCATCATGAAGAATGATCGGCAAACCGGGCCCCCGAGTGCATGCCCGCTGGTTAGGAATGTGGATGAGTAACTCTCCCGCTTGATGGTGTATTTTGCAGCGGCTAAAGATAATTATGACAACCACATAAAATAAGGGAATTGTTTTCAAGGACTAAAAACAGCCCAGCGCAAAACTGTGTGTTGACTATAATGACAAGTAGATAAAATACGTATTCCTGGCCACAAAGACAGGAAGAAACAGGAAAATGAAAACAGCTGGGTGTTGTTTTTTTTTAATGGTCTCTAATTAGGAGGAATTTTAAAATTTTTCACAATACCCATTAGTGTTTCTGTGTTGGTTCTTTATGATAAATAAACTTCGGTAGGAGGTTGGGGTAGGCAAATGGAACTGAGTCACAGTCAAAGTTTGCCGCTTTCATTTTGCTGGGTGCTGGCGCTGGCCTGGCTTCTTGGGAAAATGTTGCCTAATGTCTGGGTCCTTGAGGAGTAGAAAGGACAGTTGTTAAGGCAAGGAGGGAACTCCCACTTCACACTTGCATGTCTAGCAGGAAGATTCTAAGCGCTTTCTAAGCCCCAGGCCGTAGGCCTCCATCATCCAGGTGGTGTAGCCTAGTAGGAAAGTGCACAGGGCCTGAAACCTTACTGTGCAGGTTCAGCTCCTGGCTCGGCCCTTTTATTAGCTTCAGATTGTGATCACGCCCGCTTCGTAGAATCATCGTGCTGATTGAATGAGTCTAATGTAGATACGATGATTAGAACGGGGCCTAGTGTATTTATGAGTTCGTTAAGTATTAGCAGGGATCATGACCCTGCAAAGGAAGAGTCATGATGCCCATTTCACGGAGGGGGTAACTGAGGTTTAGAGAAGCTGAGTGCCTTGCCCAAGGTCGCACAACTATTTTAGAAGCGGATCCGGTTTCAGACCTGGCCTCCCTGACTCCAGATGTCCTCGTCTTTCTCCCCCACCGAGCCGCACCCACTGGAGGCGGGGTTGGGGGATGGAGGCGTGTATACTTGGCCACTTGCCCCAGAGAGCTCTCCTCCTCAGTGAGCCAGTGTCCCCCTCTTTGAGTGACCTTCAGGGGTCACCTGCAGGGCAGTGAAGTGGGAAGAAGCCTTCCCAGCCTGATCCTGGCCATCCAAGACCGGGCGTGTGTGCGGCCAGCACAGCGCCCTCAAAGCTCCGAGCTGAGCTCCTTGTCGCTGTTACCCAGGGGGCAGAGATGCCCGCAGGGTTCATTCCAAATCCCCTCCTTTTCCATGGGAGTCTGTCAGTGGTTTGGGAAATGCTGGCCGTTCAGGTCCCTTTCAACGCAGAGGGTCCGTGACTCCAGTAGCATCAGCCCCGGCCCAGCCCACCAGCATCTCCCAGTCCTGCCCGCATCCTCGTTCCCCCCGCTCACCCCCCACTTGCTGCTTCCCGTAGCTCGTGGAGATCATCCTGTTCTGCTTGCTGCTCTACTTCTACAAGGAGAAGAACGCCAACAACATCGTCGTGATTCTTCTCCTGGTGGCGTTACTGGGTAAGCGGGGGTCCGGTGGTTGAGTGTGGCCACCATCCTGTAGCACAACGGGGTCTCCGCGGACAGGAGGAAGCTTCCGTCAGTCCTGGCAAATACTCAGAGTCCCCTGCGTGCCAGGAACGGTGCTGGAAACCGGCCACGGGGGTGAACAAGACAGATGGCCCCCTGCCCTCCGGGGGCCTCCGTTCCAAAGGCAGGAACGGCCAGTAAGCAAGTAGACAAATGCATAGAAGAGAGACAGCATGGGGCCGTGAAGAAGAGGACAGCAGAGTGAGGGTGTGGTGGGCAAGAAGGTCGAGGGGGGCAGGCGCCCACAACTGAGTCCTTAGGGCTTCCCGTACACCTGTCAGTCTAGGAACGAGTTCTGGATTCAAAAGCAGGAACCGAGTCTGCTCTCTGACTTTTCTTTTCTCCTCCTGGAGGGATGGGTGCCATGTGGGAGATGGCCCCTAAATCAGACCGAGGCAAGCCCTGACCCCACACAGTCTGACACGCTCGATAGAGCTGTGAGAAGGACCCGAGTTTCCAGGGGAAGAGGTGGGGAACCCTCTCTGGCTGCTGCCTGGGGACTCTGGCCGCGGGCTGGTGACTCCCTCCAGTTTAAGCCACGCTGTCCTCTCAGAATAGGCATAGGAGAAGGCCCAATCTCGGGGGGAGAGCAGGGTTAAATGAGGTGGGCATGTTGTTGGTCTTCTGTCCTTCCCACACCGAGCCCCCACGGCCGTGACAGGCCCTCAGCCCCACAGACAAGGTCCCATTATTTTTATATTCTTCAAACGGCTTTATTGAGATACACTTTACATGCCATAAAATTCACCTGTTTAAAGTATACGGTATAAACAGAACCCAGTAATATGTGGCTTTTTGTGACTGGCGTCTTTCACTGAGCGTAACATGTTGGAGGTTTGTCCCCGGAGGAGCTAAGGTTGGTGGTCCATTCCTAAGTGCTCTTGTTTCCAAAGCAGATTGGAACGGCACAGTCCCCAAATGTCCTCTCTGGCGAGTAGGGAGACCAGAAGGTTCTAAGGCGCACTGGCCACTCGCCCTCTGCCCGCTTCTCACTAACAAGGACACCCTCCTGAAAGTGCCTCTCTTCACTGACTGCCGATGTTTGGAAATTGTCATCAAGGTCATGGGGGGCCCAGAAACCTCTGTGTGTGATGGGTGGGCTGTTAGCAAGAGGGAAAACGAGCAGAAGCTGAGAAAAACAGGAGAGCAGAGCCCTTCAGCCAGAACACGGTGCTTTGTTTGTACCCCGACGTGGGGGTGGTTTTTTACTCCTGCTTTGGTTGGGGGCTTGGGTGGGGGGTGGATCTGCCATTTCTGCACCACTGGGGAAAGCTGTGGTCTCCACGGGGGGTGAGCAGTGGTACCTCCGCACCTGTTATATCACGTGCATACCCCATAAGCACGATGTTACGTGAATATCACTTTAAAATGCACAAAACACCTATATTTGGGAAACATACATGCACGTGCCTAGAGGCAGGATCCCAAAATATTTAGAGATCTCTGTCTAAAAATACAAGTGAGTGAGCATTAAAAAAAAAAAATAGAGTGCTCTTGACACATCACGTGTTTTTTTCCCTGTAACTGCCACGGGAAGGGTACTCAAAGGAAGTTCATGTGTCCGTTCAAGGATGATTTTTGACCTCCCACCATGGTCCAGGCAAAGCGCTGATGACTCTGCTGTTCAGAGACTTAAACTCAATGCCCTCTCTTGCTGGAGTGCAGAAGTGACCCTTGGAAGCACGTGTGGGCATTTTGCTTTCCCTGCTCTTGGACGGGGCACGTGGATAGCAGGCAGCTAGAAGAAGGGGCCAGAGGTCTGTTGCCCCTGGTGTCCTCGCCGTCCCTGGGGTAGCCCGGGCAGGGCTCCCTCTCTCTTATTTCGCCATGTTCTTTGGAGTCGTCAACTCACCTGCAGGGTCTGACACCCTCACTTGGTCCTGGTTCACCCTCTGCAGGCTCCATGACGGTGGTGACGGTGAAGGCTGTGGCCGGGATGCTCGTCTTGTCCATACAGGGGAATCTGCAGCTCGACTACCCCATCTTCTACGTGATGTTCGTGTGCATGGTGGCCACCGCTGTCTACCAGGCCGCGTGAGTTGCAAAGTCTTTTTCTGCTGGGCCTCTGTACGTTTCGGGGTCGCTTCCATTTCTTGGGTCTGATTTCATTTGTCTTTGGAGCTGTAGGGAAGGCAGAGCATTCAAACACAGCCCGTCATCGAGGGTCAGCATCCGCTGCGGAGGGAGGGGTCGCCGATCCACTGGGCTGTCCCCTGGAGGGCCTCTGTGCCCCTTGAAAGGCGAAGCCGGGAGTGCCGGTGTTTTTCTCTTCCCCTCAAACTGGGAGAAGGGGTCGCCTCACTTCCCCTCTGCCCCAACACAGGCGTCTGTTTTGTGGACTTTAGAAGAAGCTGTGTGCACCCCCGTCTGTGAGGGGGAACATAGCAAGTCGTCCTTTCTTGTCCTCCGGGAATCCTCCCCAGAGAATGAGAGCATAGTTTCTGTCTCGGAAGCAGCGGTCCTGAGGGTGGGCCTGGGCCTTGTTCCCATCTCAGACCAGGTGCTCTGCAGGGGGCCCAGGAGGGCCTGGTGTGGCCCTGCTGGGGACAGGAGGGTGAAGGGCGAAGGGCTCAGTGTGGCACACGAGGCTGATTGATCCTGGGCAAGGCAGGGCAGGCCCCGGGCCCCTGGTGGCTGGACTCACCGTCCCCTAGCAGTGGCCTCAAACAGAGTGACCACTGCCTGGGGGCTCTGGGGGAAGCCCCTCACACACCCCGCTTTCACATGAACTTAAATTCATCGGACTCCCCCCCACCGGACCCCTTTGAAGCTGATGATCCCCTCCTCATTTTGCATTTGAGAAACCCAAGGGGCGGGGCTGAGATGTGAACCCAGGCCTCAGGCTCCCCATCCCACGCCCCTCGCCCCTCCACTCCAGGCCTCTGCCACAGCTTCTCTGGGATCAGATTCCGTGTCCACAACTGAGAATAACAGCAAACCCTCCTTTGGAGGAGCATGAAGCTCTCCATGCCATCCTGAGGATGACCTCCCAAAAATCTCAGTCCCTTTTATGATCTCGGCGACTATGATTGTTATCGATGATTACTGTCCCAAGTCCTACTGCAGAGATTCTGGTCATCACCCCTGAGCCCACCCAGCCCCAGGCTCTGTGCTGAGCACTCCGGGGTTCCAGAGGAGAATCGAGTGCCCCCCCCACCCCGGGAGCTTCTCACTCACCCAGCCAGCACACAGCCACACAGCCACCAAGGGCTGTGTGGGGGGCCCTGCGCCTTCCGCCACGGAGGCAGGCGCAACGGCCACTGTCCTCGGGCACTTCCAGCCCTGGGAACGGATGAGTGTAGCCAACTGGGAAGTCTGGCACCATATGAGCAACTACAACCCAGAGAATGGACAAAGAATATATTCCAGAATGAGGGCGTGTAGATCCTAGATGGAGAGAGGAGGAATGATTCTAATTTCCTTTCTCTCTTTTTTCCTCCCTTTATTGCAGTGAGCACATTATTTTTTCATTAAGAAGAAAATGTGCTTTAAAAAAATATTGATAGCAACAGGCAGAATGTGATAAGTGCCGCTGGAGTTTCTTGGGCTGTTTGCAAGAACAGGATGGCACTTTGTGGGGCGGTGGGGGGGCGGGGGCTTGCAGGGGACACCGTCGTGAAGAAAGGGGTATTTCCGGTTAGCGAGAACCATATGGCCAGAGGTGTGAGACCGGGATGGTGTGGCCCCCTTGGGGAATGGCGGTGGACCTCAGGCTATGTGGACAAGTGGGAGCAAGGCGTGGACCCCAGCCCCAGAGACCCACCTGCGTGGCATCTTTCTTTCATGTGTTATCTTCATATTCCAAGCTAAGCCTGCTGTCACCGGCTGTCACCTCAGCCTTTCTGACATGTCCACTGACCAGAGTGCTCTTGTGTTGAAGGTTTTTAAGTCAAGCCTCACAGATGTACGACTCCTCGTTGATTGCCAGCGTAGGCTACATTCTGTCCACTACCATCGCCATCACAGCAGGTAAGGGTGGCAACTGCCAGATTTCCGTCTCCTACCTTAGCAGCAGCAACATTAGCCCAGTGTGTAGGGATAAGGCTCCACCTCTGACAAAAGGCCAATTCTGCCGACATGTTCTACCTGTCAGAGTTGTGTGTAGTTTCACGGAGAAAGTGTAGGATTTTGAGCCAGAGAGACCCAGGTCCCAGCATAGACGCAGAGCTGTGTGGCTCTAGGAAAGTCACTTAACTTCTCTGAGCCTCAGTTCCATGTTCATAAAATGGGAATAATACACTCATCTCCCAGAATTCAAATATGTACAATATGTACTCAGTACAGCGGGTACAAGGTTTCTTTAACAATTTTTGCCATCGTCTGCTAGCTCCACTGACTTAAGTGCCCACAGATCTCTTTCCATAATTTCTAGGGGTTACGACCGTATGAACATCTGTGATATAACAGGTGGTGGGTAACCTGTCATCATTCTTACAGTCCCCCTTTTTTCTACTCTACCCCTGCTTTTTTCTTTCTTAGGTGGCTGCAGGTCGTGTTTGTTTTTAAGGGGCAGTGAAGATGAAAATCTTGAAAGCGAAAAGACCAGTAAGGGCCTGTGTGCCTCCCTTCAAGGAGAGCCTGGCCATAGGGCTGTGTGTTTTGCACTTTAGACAAGTACGGCTCAAATCCTAGAGTTGGGGAGCAGGGTAAGCACACGGCCTCCCAGGGCTTGTGCAATGAGCAGACGTGGGGATCCAGTGGGATGTCGACCCAGAGCAGCCAGATTGCAAACCCGGTGTGAAGATTTAAGTCCTGGTCGAGAACTTGGGTCTGGGCAAGGTTGAAAGGAATAGCCAGCAGCACGAAGCAGCCAGAAGTTGGGTGGGGATCAGGAGCTCAGGAATACAGCCAGAAGCCCATGGGGGTGAAATGAGTCCAGACCGAGGCTCTGCAGGGTGGGTGAGGGTGGCAAGCCCATGTCACTGCTGCCTCATGGGAATGGGCTTCGGGCCTGCCGTCTGCTGGCCACTCGAGGTGAGAAGGCTCTGACAACTTAACTCGAAGCCTTGCTTTTGCATCTTAAGAAAGACCAGGGAGCAGCGCTTGGGTGGCTCTGTTGGTTAAGGGTCAGACTCTTGATATTGGCTCGGATCATGATCTCAGGGTTGTGGGATCGAGCCCTGCCTTGGGCTACCCACTCGGTGCCGTGTCCCCTTGGGATTCTCTCTCTCTCTCTCCCCCTGCCCCCAACACTCTCTCTCTCTCAAATAAATAAATAAATCTTAGGGGGAAAAAAAGGGCAAAGGTGCTGTAAAAACGGGCAACTAAGATCTACAGTTTCATTCTTAGTATGTTTCATTGGGGGAGGCTGGGTGCAGGGTCCGTGAGAATTCTGCATTCTTTTTGTGAGTCTAATACTATCTCAAAATAAAAAGTAAAAAAAAAAAAAAAGAGAGGCAATCAGAGGGGTATAGGAGGAGAAAGAGAAGAGAGTCTGTCCCCTCAAAGAGCTTTTATTCCACTCTTCTGACATGGACCCTGCTGGTCATCAGGCTCCTGACCACTTTGGTTTCCTGCAGGGAAGAGACCTCTAGCCGAATCCTAGACAGACCGGCAAGAAGGTGATTTGAAAACAGCTCACCTGTATTTGCTACTTTCTGCCTCTCCAGGTGCAGTGTTTTACCTGGACTTCATTGGGGAGGACGTACTGCACATCTGCATGTTTGCACTGGGGTGAGTCCCTGCTCCCTGGCCCCAGGCGGCTCACCTTTCCAGCCCACTACTGCCTCTGCCCCTGCCTCTCACACAGTCCCCAGAGCCCAGGGAGCAGCCGGAATTCAGAGCTTTCTTTGTCCCCTAGAGATGAATGAGCGTTTTACTCCCCAAAGTCTTTATCTCTTTCCCCCTTTTTTCTCTTTTGTGCTTTAATCTCCTTGTCATTTCTAGACTATCCCTCTTTGACCCATGAAAAGACTCTCAGCCTCACCCTAGAGCACAGAAATGCATTATGAAGCCACGTGAGATGCCATCGTTTTGCAAAACCCAGCAAGATTGAGAATATCCATGTTGGCCAGAGGATGAAGAGACCCAGCTCTATGCCACAGGGAGGGGATCTTTGATGCTGGAGGACAATCTGTCAGTGCCAGTAAAAATTACAAATGAGCAGTGTTTGATGCAACATTCCAAAGGGACACAAAGGCAGATGTATGAGGCTGTTTATTAATTTTAAGATTAATTGTATAAGTAAATAATTGAGAATGGCCTAAATGCCCAACAGTAGAATACAGGTTAAATAAATTACAGTGTACCCATATAATAAAGTACCATGCTGCCATTTTGAAAAATTGAGGCCAGTCTATAGTTACTGACATAGAACCATGTCTAGGATACATTAATGGAAAGAGTTACATTTTTTTGAGTGTATAGTCTACGCTGTGATCTGGCAGTTCCATATCTAGATATAGACCCAAAAGAAATGAATACATATATTGACAAAATGACTTGTACCTAAATATTTATAGTAACTTTATTCATCATATGCTCCAGTTGGTTACAACCCAAATGTCTATCAATGGGGAGAGTGAAAAACAAATGATACAGTATATTCAGACAATGGATTCAATATAACAATTAAAAATAATGAACTACTAATATGTACAATAAAGTGAGTGAACCTTAAAAATATTTACATGTGAAAGAAACCAGATGGAGTATACGCTGTGTGATTTAACTTATAAGAAGTTCAAGAACAGAATGGGGCACCTGGGTGGCTCAGTCAGTTAAGCGTCCAACTCTTGGTTTCAGCTCTGGTTGTGATCTCAGGGTCGTGGGATCGAGCCCCACATCAGGCTCCGCACTCAGCATGGACTCTGCTTGAGATTGTCTTCCTCTCCCTCTGCCCCCTCCCCCTCCAGATAGATAGCTCTTTAGGAAAAATAAAGTAAAAGTTCAAGAACAGGCAAATCAAGTATTGGGTAATAGTGGTCAGGGGCTTCCTCTGGCTTAGCATGGATTGAGAGGGGCCTCACAAGAGCGTACACTCAGGCAAAATTCTTCAAGCACTGCATTAAGGGTTTGTGCGTTTTACTGCATGTGAATTATACCTCGGTTTTTAGAAAGTGTGCTTATTTAAGCTCTAGGGAAAAGCGGAGAGAAAAGACTCTAGAAGAATATACCCCTACCCCGGGGAGTGGGACCAGGGGGAGTTCAGGGACTTTCTAACTTTTTCTTTCTCTCCTCTCGTATCATATGAATATAGGCCACAAAGAACCTTTTTTATTAAAAAAATATTTTTTAAGGTGAAGTTCTAAGATACAGACGAAATGGAAGTGAAGAGCCGTGGGGGTTTTGCCCTGGAGAGTCTAATTTATTCTGATGAATGCAGTGTGGCCTGAAAGGCGGGGAGGCTCTCCTTTATCCTGTGTCTGCTCCCTGCCCATCTCAAGCCCCAAGTCCTCCCGGGGTTCCTCAGCAGCAAGTCCCCCTCCGCGGCCCACGGCCCTCATTTTTCCCATTTTTCCCATTCCCCTGGTCGGAAAGCGAGCCTTCCTGCCCTCACCCTGGCCTTTTTTTCTCTCCCTCCCTTATCCCTTGTTCCTCAGGTGCCTCATTGCATTCCTGGGCGTCTTCTTAATCACTCGTAACCGGAAGAAGGCCATTCCATTTGAGCCCTATATTTCCATGGATGCCATGCCAGGTAACGTTAAAACCCCACATGTCCCGCTGGCCAGCCTGTCCATATCGAATGACTGCTACTTCCTGATTGAAAAGAGACGAGCAGCTGCTGGGTTTGGTACGGGGAATCTGCTGTGCCGTCATGGTGTGACCGTGTCTCTCTCTCTCCCTCTCTCCCTCTCTCCCTCTCTTCCTCTCCCTCTCTTTCTTTTTAAAAATCTCACTGTGCCAAATAGGAGGCAATGGTTGAGGCACCTCAGTTGGTTTTGAGCCCATCTTGCCAGTTCCCATGTCTATTTTGGGATCTCTTAAAGACAGTCCTGAATCACACCGGATGTAATTGTAATCTGTACATCAGGCTTCAGGCCTGTGAGAGGGGAAAAAAAAAAATCCACTCATCGAGTTAGAATGGAATGACCAGAGAGGGCAGGTAAAATAGGATGAATGAAATTCAGAGACTATCACCTCACCTCTTAGGTGCCACCAGAGCGTGGAATGTTCTAGAAAGCCTCATTTCCCAAGGAGCTGGGGGTTCACACCGAGAAGCACAAGCTCAAATGCCTTTAGCCTATGACAGTAACAAAGCCGCAGAGTATGGCACAGAAGGGATGGGGGGCGGGAAGTCTGTGGAGAACCAGAGAGTGCTTGCCCAGCCTACAGGGACCCACAGTAAGAGAGTTCATCCAGGTGTGCTGACCTAAATTCTGTAGGTTGCCAGTGACCACTAGCTTTCACTCTTTCAGAATTAATTTTTATTTTATTTTATTTTTAAGATTCTATTTATTTATTGACAGAGAGAGAGAGCACAAGCAGGGGGAGAGGCAGAAGGAGAGGGAGAAGCAGGCTCCCCACAGAGCAGGGAAGCCCGACCTGGGACTCGATCCCAGGACTCCAGGATCACGACCCGAGCCGAAGGCAGTGGCCCAACCAACTGAGCCACCCAGGCGCCCTAATTTTTATTCTAGATAGAAAGATGGAACTCTGTCCCGAACGTAATCCCCACCCTTCATGAAGACGCCCTAATGAGAGAACTGTAAGCCCACGGACGGCATACAGTACTGCTGACTAAAGTATTCTGGGATACCAGTGCGTTCCCGGAGCCAGCTGAGGTACCCCTACTTTAAATGGCCCCAAGGTGTATGTGTCTATTTTTATATTATTTCCTCATCCCTTGCTATCAAGCTGTCGTCTGTCCTTCATGCTCTCACCAGCCCGCCTGCCTATAGCAGTTCCGGGTCAAAGGTCTCCCTTGACCCCACTTGTTTGAACTGTGCGTAAAATTAGCATAAACGAGCTCTGAGTCGGGGGCCTTACGCTTTCTCCTAGGAGTTAAGTGCATGAGCTTTATTGCATGGACTTTTAAAACATCTAATCTGGCTGCTCAGATGCCTTTTTTGCTTACTTCCTTGTTTCTCGGCTGTGTCCCGGATAGATGAGGGCGCTGGATAGCTGAATTCCAGATAGGTGAGGTGTCAACTCTGTGTGTGTGCAAGTATGTGTACGTATCTGTGTTGGTGTGTTTACAAACTGTGTATGTGTATATATCTAAGTATTTGTATATGCATATATACAGACGCATCTGCTAGTGGAAAATAGAAGGTAACCTAAGGTAACCTTAGATACCAACATTCTGTGGTCTGTTCGTGGGTGTGGCTCTGGGCTTCCTCTTCGTACCTCGTGACGGGTGGGAGTCAGATCTTGACCAAAGGACACCCCACCCTGTTACGGTAGCATGTCAGAACACTTGGGAGTAGACATGTTCTCTGCAATGAAGAGCGCGGGCTTGGAGTTCAGGTGGCCTAGGTTCAAATCCCAGCTCTACCACCCACCGAGGTGTGACCCTGGGCATGTCCTTGGACCTCCCAAGGCCTCCAGCCCTCACTCATGATTTGGGATTCCTTCTTTCGGGGTAGTGGAATAATATGTAAAAGGCCCCTTGCACAGTGTTTGGTACTTGGTAGATGCCTGGTAAAATTTGGTTTCACGTCCCTTTTGCTTGGAAAAAAAAAAAATCTTTGAAAACTTCAGACATTTTTTTGACCCGATGCCAGGTAGAACATGAAAAATAAAACTGCTTAAAAAAGGGGAAGGGGGGCACCTGGCTGGCTCAGTCGGAAGAGCATGGGACTCTTGATCTCGGGGTCACGAGTTCGAGCCCACATTAGGTGTAGAGCTCACTTAAATAATTTTTTTTTAACTTCAGAAATAAATTAATTAACTAATGAATATTTTAAAAAGTTAAACTGCTTCAACAGAGTGTCTCTCCTAGCTACTTGGTTTCCCTGGTCAGCATTAGAACCTTGCTTTGGGTCCATCTAAATCGATAGCTTCCCAACAAACCAGTAGCTACAGTTCAAGAGGCATTCAGTTTTCCAAAAAACGCGCTGCATGTTACAATGTGGAGAGGGTTTAAGTAATTCTAGCTGAAATACCTGAAAGACTTCTAAAAAATGGGACAAGATAAAGCTGTCCCTGAGAGCCGGAAGCTGGCCTGGCACTCACAGCTGGGCCTCGGTGTTCGCTGGCTGAAGAGAAACAGCTTCCCAGAACTTCAGCGTCAGACAGGGGCACTCGGACCACGATAGACCAGGACACAAACAGGGCTCTCCATTGTCATGTATGAACGCAGATGAAACACACTGACCAAACCATGGAGGACTAGCGCCTCTTTACCAACTAGAACTTGAGCCTACACAGCCTTCTCTCCATCTAGGTAAGAATTATTAAGGTCCCCAGTCACCAAATTAGTCCCACATCCCGACAGCATCTAATCCAAAACCCAGCCCAGCCTTCTTAAGCCCGTCCCCAAATCGCCTAACGCAGATGGAAATCCTGACTTTTCTAACACCCTCCTACTGAGACATCCCACAGTCCCCCGCGGTGCACATCTCTCTCGTGACAATGCATGACAAAGCCACATCTGTTAGACTCTAGGTGTAGTCTTGATGCATTTGGCTGAGGAACTGGGAAAAAATCCAGGCGCTAAAGCGTGCCTGGTAAGCCAACAGGCACCCCTCAACTTCTCCCAAGCGCCCACCCCCCAAATCCAAACCAGATTCTTAGACCGTACCCTTCTGATGCCCAGGAGCTAAGGCTAGTGCTGTGTGAAAGTGTAGTCTCCCAGGCCATTCATGGAGTCACAAAGCTATGGGCTTCGGTGTCGGATCCCAGCTCCGTGACTTCAGGCAGGTAAGCTCACCTTTTAGAAATTTTCTTAGCCAGGTGATGAGGATAGGATGGGGGGGGCAGGGGGCATTCGGTGGAAGTGCCTAGGGAGGCCATACAGCATTCCAGTTGAGTGTGGGCCTCTGCGTTCAAACTGAGTTTGAATCCCGGCAAAGCCACTTGCCAGCTGGGTGACCTCAAGCAAGGTATCTAACCTCCAGGGGCATCGTTTTCCTTATCAGTAGTTTCGAGGATCAGAAGAGATCAAACTTTTCAGCTGGGTCTGCCCCCAGCTCCACACTTGGTACCTGTTGGCTATTCTCACGCTTGCTGCTGTTAACCGTCCTGATCTAAACCCTCGGTCCAGAGCCTGGGCGGAAGGAATAGTCCAGCCCCTGCCGTTACGCTCATAGCATCAGGAGGACACTTGGCATTCAGTTTCCCAGGACAGCCTGGGGCGTAAGAGAATTTCATATCTCCATTCCCTGCCAGGAAGGGGGTTGGCCTCCAAGCCCAGGTCCCACCTGTGGGAGGATTTGCAGAATAAGACTAATAGAATTAATGATTAAAGTCCCTGTTCTCAACGCCAAGTAGAAATCCAACGTCAACAAGTGCCCAGAAGCAACAGACCGAATCATCCCTCCCTTCTCTGCCGATCAGCTATGTCCGGTGTTAAAGATCAGAGGGCTCTCTCTGAGGGTCACAATGCATTGTGTCACCACCACGTATCCATGGAAGTTAGCCTCTTCTCTCAAGGGGATAATGATCCTGATTTAATTCAGCAGGAAAGTATTGGCATCTCCCACGTTCCAAGCACAGTGCGGTTGTGCTCCCCCTGGGACCTGAGCACACGTTCCCGCCTCATTCTAAGCCAACCCGGGCTTCTCTTGATAGGGGCTGGTCTGTGTGCCTATTTCCTGAAGATTCGTCCCTTGTTGCTTGGCAACCATAATACTTCTAGCATATATTTATGGGTGTTCTTTTTTCAATCGAAAGCATTCAGGAGCTTGGCAAGGCACGTGATTAGCGCCTGAGCACCATCATCGGGCTGTGGTGGGGTAGAGGATCGAGATGCAGTGTCCTTTGGCCCCCTTGCCCCATAATGATTTGGAGAACATGGATTTCATTTCAGGTATGCAAAACATGCATGACAAGGGAATGACAGTTCAGCCTGACCTCAAAGCTTCTTTTTCCTACGGGGCCCTGGAAAACAACGACAACATTTCAGAGATCTACGCTCCTGCCACGCTGCCCGTCATGCAAGAGGAACACAGCTCCGGGGGTGCCTCTGGGGTTCCCTACCGAGTCCTGGAACACACCAAGAAGGAATGAGCTCACCTTGAAGGAGACTCTCCTTCCCTCCATCTCTAACTGCTCTCAAGCCAGGCCGACAGCGGTTCAACCCTGAATTCTAAAGTTTGCCTTTTAAGTCTTATTTTTTTTTTTTAAACAGAGAACTTTCTAGAAGGGGATCTCGGAGAGCCTTTGTCTCTGGCAAAGAATATATTGTCTTGGTCTTGGAGATTTCAGATGACCGGGATGGGGTGGGGGGGATGAAGGCTGTATTGCCCCCCCCACCCCCCCACCCCCGGTGTGGGGGTAGTGAGGAGTTCAGACTCTGCCTGGTTCCGCCCAGCCAGCTTGGGAAAGCAGTCTTGATCCCCGAGGAAGGTAACTGAGCTTCCCCGGGCAGTGACCAAAGATTGCCACGTTCCCCGGAGCTGAATGGAGGCAGAGATTTGTTCTCACTTTCCACATCCAGTGAAAGGCTGGAGACCTCTGAATCTAATCTTCCCTTTCCTGATCCTCCCCGTCTCACTCATCATTCCAGATCTCCAATAGCATCTGTATTGTCATCACAAAGCATAGTAGGCCAGCCCTGGGAACGTCCTATCATTCACCTGTAGGAAATGCACTTCTGCCTTCCAGTTGTCTGTGCCCTTCCAGTGAAAACTTGCTTGGTGTGTTTATATTAGATCTGCTCTGAAAACTAATTTGGTTTTGGTTCTGTGAACTATGTAATTGCTTTTTTCCTCCCAACCCCCCCGGGGGTTAAGAGTTAAGAGAAGGAGGGAAATAAGGACAGGAGCAGGGGTAATGATACGTTAGCCCATAAAGGAAGAAAAATAGTTTTTCATCTTACAAAAGGTGATTGTACCACTTCTAAAAGGACAGGCAGAAAATGCAGCTGTTTCATGTGTGTGCGCGTCTGAATGCCAATGCCCTCGGGGAGGCTTGGGCGTGCTGACTGCAGACCCAGCCTCCTTCCTCCCTCCATCAAACCCAACTTGAATTATTGGTTCGTTTCCTTGAAGTCGACCGAGCCCTTCGGGTCTCCCATGTGCATATGTCTGGGCAAGTGGGCATTCTTGGTAGGGATTGCTGCTTTCTTAGGCTACAACTATGACTGTCTTCCCCTAGACAGACTACAGACTTCTGAGAATGGCAAGCAAGGGTTTGCAGACTTGAGCATAAGGATCCCCTGGGGAGTGTGTTTAAAATGCAGATTCCTACACCCAAAGCACACCTCCTCCGTGGGACTGATGGGAAGGAACAAGAGTCCACATTCTTAACAGACAGCAGGGTCGTTCTGAGGCAGGCAATCCAAGGAGCACACGCCCTGAAAGCTTAGTAATTAAGAGAGACAGGCTGTGGAAATCTTCTGGGGGGTTGGGGGGAGGCAACACGCCCCTGCTGGAAAGCTGTTATTACCCTAACTTGTTTCCTGTCTGGGGTTCACTTAGCAGGTCAAATAACTCCCGTAGGACCCGAGGCATCTATCCATCCCACGATTACTACTTAGAACTACACTTACTGTTTCCCTCGGCACTCTTTAACTAATAGGCGAGATAACAGTGTTAATAGACCAGTGTTGATAGATCATTAACCTTTATGGATTGTGCTTAATACTGATTTACTACCTTGACTTTGAAAACTGGCATCTGTTGCTTGTGATAACCACTTCGGTATTGGGTCTGACGCGCCTAAGAAGGCAGCAGACAATGACCTTTTTTCTCCAGGATATGTATCAACTCAGTTCGGCAATATTTATGACGCATTTGCTGTGTGTTACTAAGCATTTAGTAACACACTAAATGGGGTCGCCTGGGTGGCTCAGTTGGTTAAATGTCTACCTTTGGCGCAGTCCCCCATCGGGCTCCCTGCTCAGCGGGAAGTCTGCTTCTTCCTCTGCCTGCCCCTCCCCCCGCACTCATGTGCGCATTCTCTCTCTCTCTCTCTCTCTCTCTCTCTCTCTCTCTCTCTCAAATGAGTGGGTAAAATCTTTTTAAAAACTAAATAAACAAGTATTTGGATGGTGGGGGCTACAAAGAACAGCAGTGGTCTCTGCCCTACAGATCCACAGAGGAAGATACATCCGGGGACGGGGGGGGGGCACAGAGCAACCATGGGCCACAGAAAAAGGATGGTTAGGGGAACCCTGCTAAAGGTCAGGCCCTTGCCCAGAACAGGATATTCAGAACTGAAAATGATTTGGGGGCACCTGGCTGGCTCAGCCAGTAGGGCATGTGACTCTTAATTTCAGGGTCATGAGTTCGAGCCCCATGTGTGGTGTAGATTTTACTTAAAATAAAAATGTTTTAATTTTTTTAATAAATTAATTAAAAAACAAAAAGAATTGGAGATGATTTGGGCTTCACTCATCAATGAGGGCAAATCTTGCTTAAGATGTGAGCAAAGCATAGAAAATAGGGTGACCACCTCCCCCCACCCCCACAACCGTCAGAGCAGCCAGCATTTGCACGGACGCAGAGATGGGGAGTGGGTGTTGGCAAAGAAAGGAGAGGTAGAGAGGGTGGTGGGAGATGAGCCTGGAAAGATAAGCAGTGGACGCCCAATCGTGGGGGCCTTGAATGCCAGCTAGAGGAGATCAAGGTGTGTCTTAGGGAGCATGGGAGCCATTGATGATTCATACAAAAGAGAATGGCAGGATCAATAGTGGAAAGGAGGCTTTATGCAGAGTATGGAGAATCTGAAGGAATAATAAAAGTCACTTTTCAAGGTCAAGCTGTAAGCCCGCCAGAACAAAACACAAAAGGAATTAAAACCAGGTTGTGCTGCTCTTCGGATTTTCCAAGTGATTTTTCTAAGGTGCTCGGGGATGAGGGCAGAGTGGATAAATGGAAGCTGAGCAGGGACCCTGGGGGGCTCAGTCGTTAAGGGTCTGCCTTTGGCTCAGGTCATGATCCCCAGGTCCTGGGATCAAGCCCCACATTGGGCTCCCTACTTGGCGAGAAGCCTGCTTCTCCCTCTCCTGCTGCTGCTCCCCCTGCTCATGCTCTCTCTTTCTCTCTGTGTCAATTAAATAAATAAATAAAATCTTTAAAAAACAAAAACGAAAGTAAGGAAGGTGGGCAGGGATGCCATGTCCAGTGTGTCAGACCCAGGTGGCTGTTCTGGCGTGTTACCTGCTCCCAACCTCACTCTGCCCCTTTCCGTTTTTGGTTATGCGTCTTTTGGTCTCAGGCCAGGCAAGAATGAGAGGAGTGGATAAAATCGAGTTGCAGTTTCAGGCTTTTAGTACCACCAGCCACGGCCTGGGCCTCCTTTGCCTCCAGGTTGGGGGCGATGGCATCATCCTCTGAACCTGAGCACAGGAAGTCCGGGCAGGGGGCACAGGACAGTTTCCTGAGTGGAAGCCAGGGGTAGGCCCCTGGGGACTCTGGGGGAACAGCCGATGTGGGGCCTTGGGCTCCAGAGTTCTGAGTCTGCCTGGGCTATCTTCTCCCACCCCTTGTCTCCAAGTAGAAATGGACTGTTTGGCGATGACACTTGCTGTTAGGATGGGGGCGGGGCGGGGGGGTAGCGGATCTCAACTTTTTACTCACAGCCTGGTTTCTTTATTTTTTTCTCCTGGCTCTGAAATTCCCCAAACCCTCTAGAATGCTCCAAGCCACATTAAGTAGTGTGCCTCTCTCTCCTTTCTGGCAGCCCCTACCTAAAGCAAGGTCACCAAACTTGGGTTCAAACTTCCCATTGTTCCCTGCTCTTCCTCTCTGCGCTCCACTCTGTCCCCCTCTTCCAAAGACTGGGACTCTGGGTTCTCTAATCAGACATTAGGACCAGTTCCAGGACTGGTGCCCGGGAGGCTTTGATGAGAGCTCAGACCCTCCTCCGGACCCCTCCCTTGAAGCCGCAGGTCTGATGAGGCCCTCGCTTTAAGCTTCAGGTCACATGGGGTCTTTGCGGGGTGGAATTGATTGCTGGGTAAGGAGGGAGGACCGACGTTTCCGCTGCTTTTTCAGCGGAAACCAGCCGGCTTGATGGCACTATGTGTATACAGGACGTCCATCAGGGTAATGTTGGAGACCCTCCACCCCGCCCTCTCGTGAATTCCAAATCTGGTCCAACAGTGGCTGATAGGCAAAAAAAAAAAAAAAAAGAACTGAGTGTTTGAGAAGCTATGTAAATGAAGTCACCTTAGAATATATTCTATGTGGATGCTTATATTTTGTTAACTCCATGACTGATACAGCATGTCTTATTTTTCAAAAAATGTGTGTGTTAGGTGCAAATAACATTATGAAGTGGTATTTAATTAAAAAAAAAGTCCATGTGATACCTATTTAGTTCGAGTCTTATGTTTGGCTAGTACTTTCTAAAGTTGTCGGGAATAGTGCTGCCCAATAGAACTTTAGGCAGTGATGGAATTGTTCTATGTCTCTGCTGCTGAGGACTGCAGCCAGTAACCACGTGTGGCTATCGAGCGCTTTAAATGTGGCAAGTGCAACCTAGACACTAGATTTTTAATTTTATTTAAATTTAATTAAATTGATTTATTTATTTATATTTTATTTTTTCAGTGTTCCAAGATTCATTGGTCATGCACCACACCCAGTGCTCCATGCAATACGTGCCCTCCTCAATACCCACCACCAGGCTCACCCAACCCCCCACCCCCCCTTCAAAACCGTCAGTTTGTTTCTCAGAGTCCGCAGTCTCATGTTTCGTCTCTCCCTCCGATTTCCCCCAATTCACCCTTCCTTTCCTTCTCCCAATGTCCTCCATGTTTTTCCTTATGCTCCACATGTAAGTGAAACCATATGATAACTGACTCTCTCTGCTTGACTTATTTCGCTCAGCATAATCTCTTCCAGTCCCGTCCATGTTGATACAAAAGTTGGGTATTCATCCCTTCTGATGGAGGCATAATATTCCATTGTATACATGGACCATATCTTCTTTATCCATTCGTCTGTTGAAGGGCATCTTGGCTCTTTCCACAGTTGGCGATTGTGGCCAATTTAAATGCTACACGTAGCTAGTGGCTACTGTAGAAATACAGTTCTAGAGATGCCCATGATTGCACTGAAAGCTGAATTAAACACTTTTTTGTTTTTCCTGCAGTAGTTAATGGTATAGACTCTGTAGCCAACTGCTTAAGTTTGATTCTAACTCCATTATTAGCTGTGCGGCAATGGCAAGTTACTGGTACCTCTCTGAGCCCCATCTGTGAGACAGGGATAGTAATAGTATCTACCTAAGGGTTATTAGGAGGCTCAGATAAGTTGATAGGTGTGAAGTCTTACAACTATGTCTAGCATCCCATCAGGATGTTATATTATACTGAAGCAATGGGGGAGTCCTGACCACAGAACTTCTGTTCCCAGGAAGTTGAGGTCATTCGACTTCCCGTTGTAGATGTCTTTGCCCACCTCCCTGTGTGACTGGGATTTTTATGGAGGCTGAATAATTAGTAACTCAGTTTCCAGCCCCTCTCCCCTCTCCCGGGGTTGGAGGGTGGGGCTGAAAATTCCCATCTTCTAATTTACGATTTGGTTTTTCTGGTGGGCAGCCCCCACCCAGGAACCATCCAGGAGCCCGCCTGGCATCACCTCTTTAGAACAAAAGATGCAGGGCACCTGGGCGGCTCAGTTGGCTGGGCCTCTGCCTTCGGCTCGGGTCATGATTCCAGGGTCCCTGGATCAAGCCCCACATCGGGCTCCCTGCTCACCGGGGAGTCTGCTTCTTCCTCTCTCTCTGCTTGTCTCTCTGCCTACTTGTGATCTCTCTCTCTGTCAAATAAATAAATAAAATCTTAAAAAGAAAAGAGTGAGAGTGAGAGAGATAGCTCTCTCGCCCCCCCCCCCCAAGTGAGGACACAGCGAAAAGACCATGAACCAGGGAGCGGGTTCTCACTAGACTGAACCTGCTGGCACCTTGACCTTGGAATTCCCAGCCTCCAGTACTGTGAGAAATAAACACTTGTTTGTTTAAGGCACCCAGTCTATGGATGTTTTTGTTACAGCAGCTAAATGGACCAAGAGACCAGTATAATGAGAGAAGATTCTCATCACGGGGCAAACATTGCTGGCTGCCTTCTCCTGTTGATGCTGAAATGTGAATCTTCAATAGCGCACCCTAGAAACATTCGTGTGCTTAATTCTCAAGATTACAAGTAAAAAAAAAAGAAAAACATACACACACACACACACACACACACACACACACACAAAGAAAAAACTCCGCAAAGCCCACCTTTAACTGTTGGTCATGAAAACAACAGGACTAGAAATCTATCTTTGCAGGTGTCCCTCACACTCAGGTCTGTGTAAACATCCCAGAATGATTCGGACAACTACATAGCTGTCTTATCCTCTTACCAGAATGTCATCTGACATTTCCCTTCACGTGAATGACACTTAAGTGTCTTTGCATGTGTTTATACACATTTGTGTGTCCTTTTCTGTGAACTCTCCACAGTCTTAGCCCACAGTCTATGGCTCTGTGGGCCTCTGATGCACTTGAACATGCTATTTGTATTTTGCATTGATTAACCCCTTCTTTGTGATGTGAACTGAAAATATTCCCCAAAGTTTGCTATTTGCTTTTTGATTTGCTTATAGTTTTTTTTTTTTTTTGCTATGAGAAAATCTTTGTTTTATGTATTTTACTTTACATATAATCCAATTATTTCTACAAAATATGTTCTTTTAGGAGCACCCAGGTGGCCCAGTCAGTTAAGCGTCTGACTTTTGGTTTCATCTCAGGTTGTGATCTCAGTTTTGTGGGATCGAGCCCCACGTAGGGCTCTGGGCTCAGTGGGGAGTCTGCTTGGGATTCTCTCTCCCCCACCCGCTCCCCCACCATCCTCCCAAAATAAATAAATCTTTTTAAAAAATTTTTTTAAATATGTTCTTTTATATGTAAGTATTCTGTAAACATAACTGAATTGAGATGCCATTTCTATAATATTTTAAATTTCTATATTTTTCTGGACTCTCCGCTCTATTCCACTGAACCATCTGCCTAGCCATTCACCACTAATATGCTGTTTAAATTATCGAGGGTTTTCACTGAGGCTGTGCTTCCATATCTGGTAGGGCAAATCTCCTCTCATTGCTCTTACTCGTAATTCTTACTTTACCAAGTAAGGACATCGAAAGGAAAAAAAATACCGAACTATACTGCCGTTTCATTAACACAGGACATTGACACCCAAATGGTAAGAAGGGCAAAACCTCACAGTAAAGGATAATCCTTTAAGCTGAATAATTTAGTTTTATGAAAAATGGAGGACAGTGTCATGATTTGCCTCGTTTGGCCGCAGGCCCATAAGATGACACCAGCATTGGGAACTACACTTGGTTTGATTGTGACCCAAATGTGGGGTTACACATGCTGGGAAATGCATACTCACAGAGGGGTTCGCTGGCCAGTTAGCTACAGGCACAGGACTAGATCCCAGGTCTTGGGGTCTCCAGCCTCGTCCTCTTCCACTACACCGTTTAAGTCCCGCCACAGCCTATGTTCTACAACCACCACCACTTCCTGAGCTTGTCCTCTAACCACATCGTCTCGTTCCCTCCTCACGACAGCTCTGCAAGGAAGCTGCTCAGTCCTTGTTTTACAAACACAGAAACCGAGGCTCAAAGAAGTTCAGCAATTTGCTCAGGGCCACTTGGCGAGTAAGTGGCAGAGCCTGGATTCGAACCCAGAGATAAATGACTCCAGAGTCTCTGGGTATTTCAAATCCAGTCCTTGATATATCAATACACAATAATGCTTTTACTTCTCAATACTTTATTCGTTGTTCGGCATAGAGTGTAACTGTCCCTGCGTCTGGAGTCGCGTAAGAGCCTCAGCTTGTCCATCTTCACGGTGGCCTGAGATACCCCATCTTTCTTTCTCCTCACGCACTTAGTACCTAATTAAATCAATCAGGGTCCAGTCAGGAGCAGAAACCACGCCCATTACTGGAACAGAGAATTGAATAGAAAGAATTGGTAACTAAGTAACTGAAAGGCTGTGGAGAGAATGCTAAGGTATCAGAGAGGCAGCAACTATAAGCAGCAGCTCCCACCCCAGAGCTGGGGGACGATGAGGAAGAGGTGGAAATTATTAAAACTTAGATGTTCTAAGGGAGGGGCCCTGGGGCGCCTGGGCAGCTCAGTGGGGTAAGGCCACTGCCTTCGGCTCAGGTCATGATCTCAGGGTCCTGGGATGGAGCCCCACATGGGGCTCTCTGCTCCGCCGGGAGCCTGCTTCCCCCTCTCTCTCTGCCTGCCTCCCTGCCTGCTTGTGATCTCTCTCTGTCAAATAAATAAGTAAAATCTTTAAAAATAAAATAAAATAAAATAAAATAAAATAAAATAAAATAAAATAAAATAAAATAAAATAAAATAAAATAATAAAATGAAGGAGTGTCTGCAAAGCCAAACTTCAGAGGCCTTGAAACCGAGGCTGGCGTGTGTCTCTAGATTGGAGGAGCAATCTGACGGAATTGGGACCCGACCCACAAGGCTGTAGACAGCCCCGGCTCGCTTCCTCAGGGATTAAAAAAAAAATCGCCCCTCACATTCAGGGGCCTTGGTTTGGGTACACAGACCCACACGACTGCAAAGGAAATCCACACCAGCTCTCTCTAATAAGCAATACAGTTCTTTATTCCTAACTGGGAGCTGGCTACCAAGAATCACAAGGCATTTGAGGAAATCCATCAGCACGAAAGAGAAAGACAAATGAGTGAGACGAAACCGAAAATACTGTAGACAAAGAGGGCCATTGGTCCACAAGGGTTGTTTAAGTTATCGTCTCGATTTTTATGTATGCTTGGAATTTTCATAATAAACAGTGGGTGGGGAAATTTTTAAGTGAAAAGGGGGTTTTGAGCACTGATTACGTGCTAGGTACCTAGTGCAACAATGAACAAAAGAGAGAGTCCATGCGAAAAAGTCAGAGCGTGAGGCACATGGTAGAAAGTGCGAGGATGTAAGAATGCAGGGAGCCATGAGGAAACACCACAGGGTCAGGACTAAGGAGGAGATGAGGGAACCAGAGAAGATGGTGGAGGCAAGCAGGGTGACCCCAGAGCCTGGGCCTAGCCTGACCTGGGGCCCAGG
>CM053606.1:15026663-15038483 GCA_028646535.1 Procyon lotor | reverse complement strand
CCAACTCTTCCAAACGGAGGCCAAGCCTCCAGGGCCAGGAACCCCAGGCGATGCTGCATCCTGGGCAGCTGGCCTCTTGGCCTCTCTTTCACAAATCCCCCCCTCCAGACTGCACCCCCCTCCCCAACAACCAGGAGAGAGAGCAGGGCTGCCATTCAAGGCAAACTGCTTGCTCCTGACTCCATCCCACTGATCGAGTTGGACTCAGATCTGCTTAACGTTTTGCTTGCCCCCAAGACAGATGATTTGGGGTCGGCCCGCCCAGCGCATCTAACCACCTTCCAGTCAGAGCTGCACACACAGACGGAGCCCCCAGAAACCTGTTCGCGGGGTGACTCCATCCCCCTGCCCACCACAGATTGGACCAGGGTAGACACCTGACCCAAGCTGGCCAATCAGGTCTCCCCTCTTTCCAGGGCTGGGTGAGACTCCCAGTTGTTCCAAGCTCTACTGCCCTTCCTACCTCTGCTTCCAGGAGCTACCTTGTAGTCTTAACGACAGTTTTCTCTTTTGCCTCACCGCGTCTGAAATAGGCTTTTATTCCTTGCAACCAAAATAGCCATAACAAAATCGAGGAGAAAGCAACTTCCCAGAGCAGAATGAACTACACCTTTCTCTGCTTTAGGCACCTTCATCGGCTCTTTGTAAGGGCAGGCACTTCGGCCTCCTGCCTGGGCTAGGTGCTTTTTCATTGATCCACACGATTGAGCAGGTGCAAGCAGCAGGGAGGGGCAGAGGGAGAGGGAGAGAGTCTGAAGCGGACTCCGCTGAGTGTGGAGCCCAACGCGGGGCTGATCTCACAACCCTGAGATCAGAACCTGAGCGGAAACCAAAAGTCAGAAGCTTAACAGACTTGCGTGACCCAGATGCCCCCTCCCACCTCAGTTTTTCAGCTTGTTAGTAGAGTCACCATGATGGATTTATCTCTGCTCTGGAACGAAGGCATTTCTGTAATAACGGAATTAACTTGTAATTAAGATGGAAACTTATTAGAAGTCCCATCTGGGAGTGTATTCAGTGTTTCCTTAGATTCTGTATCTGTCTGTCTGTCGGGCATCCATTCATCACAGAACCAAGTGTACGCACTGTATTTACTTATGTTCTGAATACGTGCCACTCTGGCATTTGTGGCCTCCCTCCCCAGCACCAGGCTGCCTCTCCCCGGGGCCGGCCAGTTCTTAGAGCAAAGGAGCAGGCGCTGCTGCGCTATTTCCAGCCACCCCAGATCACAAACAGCCTCAACAGCCAGCAATAGGGAGTCTGTCCAGCAAATTCTGATACGGCAAGTCAACAGATTACTGGGCAATCATTCAAAGAGCATGTGTTAAATCACTATTACTCGATCGCACACGGAAATAGCCCACACACAGGCTTAAGTGAAACAACCAAGATACAAAACTTTCTGTACAATCTGACCCCAAATGTGTAACACCAAAACGAGACAGGAAGGAAATATCCTGAAATATGAACAAAGCTTGTCTCCAAGTAAAAGAGTAGGTGAATCTTCTAAGTGGGAATGCATCCCTTTACAAATATTTCTCTACCTTTCTATTTTGATGTCTTTCTCTAACCCCCTATTTTTACGTATTTCCACGAATATTTCTTTCCCCTGGATCACACCTTCTCCTACCCGTTGGGGGGGGCTGCCTGTTTCTGCCAGTGACAGGCACACAGACCCTGGATATGACTGTTGGCCACTGCTGTACTGTGTTACTCTCTGGTTAGAAAAACACAACATATCACAACAGCAAAAGCTCTTGCCTTGTAGGAGAAGGAAAGCTCACTGAGCAGGTGGGCGCTGCTTGTGGGAGGCAGCTGGCGCAGCTGCAGGGCCGCGCTGTGGGCTCGGTCCATGGTGTCCTAGAGCCACATTCCCTGGGCCCGACCTGGGAGCTGGAGCTGGAGCTGCTGCTGCTGCTACTCGGGGCCAACACTGGAGACCATCTTCCCCGGCGGCAATCACCTCCTCTCACCGGCCATCGGACGATGGACAGCCTCTCCCTCACCTCCACGCAGAGAAGTGCCGAGTTCTGTCGCTCCCAAGCAGACAGACTGTGATTCCTTATCCTGGCGGTGATCTAGGGGCGTGGGGAGGAGCATTAAAAATGCACGTACAGTGAGACATAGAGCCCAGCTTTGTTACCCGAGGAGGGAACACTATGGGCACAGAGCACAACCTATCATGGGAAGTGAAGCTATTAAAAAAACTGTATCAGGCCTTTGGCTCCCTTAATAAAGATGTGGTTCATCTGCCTCAGAACCCTTTCCCCTGGCCCATAAAGTCCCCTTTTCTCTTCCCCTGCTTCTTTCCTCCCATTACATCCCAGTTTAAATCCTACCTTTTCCATAGGCTCCCCTCCACATAAGTGGTGGAATACTGAACTCGTCTACCTCTCCAGGCCTCCAAAAAAACCCGGAGCTGCTACACAGGGTCAGCGGAGCGCAGGTGAGTTAACACTGGGCCCCAGGGCCCCGGTCATTTGTGTGACGGGATCACATCAGCTCTGGGAGACTCGGGCCCTTCACGGTAAAGTGGGGGTAATAATGTAGCCTCAAGTAAAATCAAGTGATGTTAGTAATTTGCACTGTCCTTGTAAATTTCATCGGGCTGATATTTTCAGCGCAGTCAAGCTTTTCTACCAAATAAGGAAGATTAAGTATATGCTCTTAGGGTTCTGAGAGCCATGGCCAGAACACCTTACCATGATACTAAGGGTTTCTTTGAGGTTCTGGTATAGTACAAAGGAAAAAAAAATCCATACAAATTTGGATTCTGCTACAAAGTCTATGTTGTTGTTTTTTTTTTTTTCAACGTGGGGGCTTGAACTCACCACCCTGAGATTAAGACCTGAGCTGAGATTAAGAGTCAGACGATTAACTGACTGAACCACCCAGACACTCCTCGATGTTTAATATAAAAATGTTATAGCTTTTGATCTGTCATATGCTACCTATTTGCTTTGGCCAAGTAATTTAACTTTCCAGGCAGTTTTCTCTGCTGTAAAATACAGATAATAACACTCCTACCCCCCACCCACCACAGGGTTGTTGTGAGAATTTGATGAAATAATGCAAGTATAATGTATGCACAGCAAATGGCGATGAATGGCAGCTATTATTAGTATTAATTTTATTCTTACTAGCTTAGTTATTGAATTTACCCACAGATATTCCTTTCTTTCATGCATTCATGCAACAAATATTTATGGAGGGCTTACTACGTGCCAAACGGATACAGCCTCAGACTTCAGAAAGTTGCCTTCTGTGCCCCACAACTTCTAGTTCCTTCTGTTATCTAGCCCTACCCCCAGGAATGCTGGTTCCTGGTGTGAACAGCACAGTCATATGTCACAGGGCTAACACTGTGTCCAGGATCTAGGAGACACTGGATGCAGGGCTTAGCACTGGGGCAGCCATGAAGACCATTTGGCTCAGGTCTCACTTTGTTGAAGGGCTTTGAAATTAAATTATTGCTGCTGCCTCCAGATGAGATTATACATTCGGTATATATTCAGTACCTTAATTACAAAAACCCCCCTTAATTACATTTATACATATGTGTATATGTGTGTGTGTGTATATACTCACGCACACAATATATACAAGGTACACTCATCAGATAATTTTATAACTCACATTCTAGAACCAGACCTCCCTGACTGTAAAGACCTATGAATATTTACAATCTTGTGAAAAGCATAATTATTCTTCACTATACTTCCTTGTGTGGGAGAGAAGCATGACTGTGTTAAATTTATGCATTTTAATGTTTTGAATATACCAGCCTTAGGAAGGAAGAGTGGCCCAGGGAGAGACCTCCGAGAGACCCTTGCAGGCTTTCAAGCTGGCCTGCATCTGAAGGGGCATTGGAGCCCAAACCGGGAAGGTATCTGCTGAATTCCCTCTTCAGTTGCAGCTTGCTAGGGCCCGGCTCAGCGCCCGGCATGGTGACTTCCATACACACCTACTGACTGGCTAAAGGCAGGTCTGTGGAGCAACTGGGGCAGCTCACAGTCAAGAATGGAATGGCTCACTCGGGCCTAATCAACCACAACTCCAGAGACCCAACAGCTGTAGCCAGCCCCGCCCACAGGATGTCAAAGAAAGCAAATAGGCCTTGAGGGTATGCCAATGGGGTGATGGAAACCTGGGCCTCCTAAGCTCTTTTAGACCAGCTGCTTTGTTCAGGTGGGTTACTGCTTTTGCTTTTGTTTGTGGAGTTTTTGCTATCATTCAATTCCCTTTTAAAAAGCAGCTTCCCTCTTTCCCTGAGGGCCAAGTCCTCTGAGGCATCCCCTGCTGAAGGGTGGAGGCTCTCCTTCATTCAGTTAGGTAGGAGTTAGGACAAAAAGCTTTGGAGGAACTCCCTTTTAAGGTGCGCATTGTTTACCTAGTGAATCTCCTTTTCCACCTTCAAAGTACTTTTCCAGCACTAACATATGCCCAAGAGGCAAGTGGGCCAACTCTGTGTTCCCAGCGACCCCTTAATTCTGAGACCCTCACAGCCAGCAGGAAGCACAGGGTCATTGACTCAGAAAAGGAAAGATAATTCTAGATGCTTGCTTCCATTCCATCCCTCGACCTTATCTCAATGAATTATTTCACCAACCCACAGAAGCAGGCTGGACAGATGAGAGGACCACAGCTCATGGCTGCTGAGAGTAGGGTTTGTATTAGAATTTAGTTCAATCTGAAAAAAATCAATAAAACACGCCCTTTCCCACTACCTGACGATTCAGCTTCTGGGTGGTGGTGAGTGCCGGTTACGCCAAGCCCTTTCCCTTTCCTGGGCTTTGGTTCACTAAAGGGTTATATTCCTCCCCTCCCAAAGAGCTGGAAACTATAACTTCCAGCAGCCAGTGTAGATCAAGAATTCCTCCCTGTAACCCACCTGCTAACTCCACCATCTGCTATTGCCAGGAAGCCCGAGCCGGCGTGTAGAGGAATAATTTTAGCAAAGTTACTGCATTTCACTTCCTGATTTGGTAAAGACTGCCATCACCTATATTAAGGCAAACCCATGCCTCCACCCCCACCCCCCACCCCCCCCGCAAAAATGGGGGAAAAACCATTTAGAGGAAGCGAGACCCAGACCCGCAAGGCTGGTGACAGCAAGAATGAAGGGTATTTGTACTAGGGGGCGTTAGATGATTCCAAATGCATTACCTTTCCTGAAAAGACGAAGGCTGATTTCAAGTCCCCCCTGTCTCAGGCTTAATCACTACTCACCGGGCGGCGTCTCCTCTCTAAGGCCCACCTATCCCAGGTTTCTGAGAAATGACTTAGACTCTCCGCGCAACCGGGAGGCACAGCCTCCTTAATTCCTTCCCCAACTCGGGAGCTGCCTGGGTGCTGCAGTGTTTTGCTTTCAAAGGCCACGCTTTGATTTGCCAGGCCGCCTGCCGGTCAGAGGCTGGCGGGGACTTCTTGCAGGCGAGTGGCTGCGAGGAGGAGGTGGGCGGGACAGCCCCCGGCGATTGGCTGCGCCGCAAAGCTTGCTTGAAGCGTAGGGGAGCGACTTGGGGAGGCGGCGCCCCTCTCGGGCTTTGCTCTGACCTGGATGGGGGTCCCCTCTAGCGGCCGCGCCAAGGACGTTGGAACAAACCCCACTCTCCCTCTCCGCCTGTACTGGCGAGCTGGGGTGACTGCTCATCTCCCCTGCCCGACAGCTGGGCAGCCTGCCAGGAGTCCTACCTTCCAATTCTCAGCGCCACCTCCCGGGCTTTGCTCCGGCTGTTCCTCCACCTTATACTCTCAGCATGCCTTCACATCCTTCACGACCCTCAAGACCCCGCTCCCTACAAAGCCATCTCATATACAGTTTTCTTTGCGGGCGCTCCCCTAACACCTGTGGCTGCGCCATGTACCAACCCTCCGTGCGCGTCCGCCGCTCCGCAAAGCCTAAGGTCCTAGCACTACGTGAATACTTCTGTAACGTACAACTGTATACAGTAAGCAATAAATGTAATCAGCATGTGCATGGAGCCTTTTCACTTACACGCATCTCATGTCAGGTCCTCGCAAAAACCCCCAAGTGAGACTTTGAGCTCATGCCCATTTTACAGATGAAGAAACGGCATTCGGGCCCAGACCCCAAAGAGAAGAAAGAGCCAGTTTCTCTCTGCCTTCAGATCTGGAGGCAGAGAGAGCTCAGAGGGAACACCAGAGAGCAGAAGGAGGTTGGCATTTCACAGAAACTGCCCAAAGGAGCGGGGCTGGTGCAAGATTTTTTTTCTGGGGTGTGGGCGGTAGGAGCTGCCCTCAGAGCCCCCGGCTAGGGACAGAGGTTTGGATTCATCAGGAGAGCACAAGCAGTGGGAGTGGCAGAATGAGAAGGAGAAGCAGGCTCCCCACTGAGCAGGGAGCCCGATGGGAGCCTCGATTCCAAGGACCGCGGGATCATGACCTGAGCCAAAGGCAGTTGCTTAACCAGCTGAGCCACCCAGGCGCCCTAGTCGTCGTCTTCTAATTAAGATTTCCGGATAGGCAAAATTCTAAGGCTCTTGGCCTATAGCAAGATATTTGAGGGGTCATTTAGATAAGCCCCTATTACGTTTCCCCACTAGTTCTGATGTAATTAACCCGAACCCTAAAATTCTGGCGGTTTCCCTAAAGTTTTTTTTTTTTTTTTTTTTTTTAAACGCCTCTAATGATTGGCCAACAACTTTTTACGCGAAAGAAACAGAGGAAACCATTGGCCGGTTACTCAGGAGGCGGCCTAAAGGGCGACTCTAGAATGTTAGGCCCTGGTTGCCATAGCGACGGAGAGGCTAGGAGGCTCAGATTCAGCCCAGGGAGACCCAAAGAGGTAGAAGGCAGTTTCTGTCTGGGTTGCGGGGTCGTGGGGAGGAGGACCGGCTGGGTGCGTGCTGGTTGGTGTCCCAGGGCGGGAAGAAGCCACAGTCGGAGGTGCTCCTTCTTGATGGTGTGCCCTCAAAGCCCCCCCCCCCCGCAAAGGGTGCTGATAATCATGGGGTGCCCTCCTCGCGAGGCTCCTGCGAGGGGCGTGGGCATCTGACTCCCCTCCGCCTCTGCGAGGGTACAAAGGGATGGGGGGTCCGGGTCCAGGGAGTGGGTGGACGAAAAAGAGCTGAGTTCTAACCCCAGGTCCACTCCGGCTCGTTGGGGGTTCCTCAGCAAAATCTCCCCCGCTCTGGGCCTCAGTGTATCCATCCGTAAGATGAAAGGGTAAGATTGGAATTCAGTGGTCACTAGCCGGCTGCTAAAGCTTCCTCCGGCTCTCTGAATGCTTTCTTAGTTTCTCATATGAAAAATATGAAGTGGATTATTTCCTTGAGTGTGCTTTGAAAAATGGAAAATAATTTCAAGATGTGCCGTAGCATCATGTATAACTGAATTGATAAAAATCTCATGTCCTGGAAACTGCTCATGCAAATACCATAAAATTCCACATAAGGTAAACAATATACATGATTTTAGTATGTATTGAGGTACACTGCACATTAATATGCATGTATAAATGTACAAAATACGTGATAATACTATAACCCAAGTAATGAATGGGGTTTTTTTTTAAACATATAGTAGAGTGGAAACACATTTGTATTTATAGTCCAGTGAGTTAAATCCTCAGAGTGTAGTTCCCAAAGGCAAGAGTTGTAGAAGACTACATCAGTAGGCACTATGACTAGAACGTATCTACCCCTCATATTCATTCATTACACAGATATTATTGATCAACTACTATGTGCCAGGAAACAGACTGGGGATTTAGTGAGAAATATCCTATCAGGAAGACCATACCAAAGAAGTACGTATAAGATATGATGTTGGGTAGTGCAGAGTGCTTTGAGAAACATAAGGCAGGGTCAGGGGTAGAGAGAGGAGGTGGTGCTCCTTGAGAGACACTGGTTAAGGAAGACATCTCTAAGACATATTTGAGGAGAGACCCAGATGAATTTCGTGACAGGGCCAAAAGATGAGGGAAGGGAGGAATCTCCATGCAGCAAGGAGATAGCGCAGAAGCCAAAAAGGTCCCATGGCTTTAGGTGGGGGGGTATGACAGCTGCCTTTGAAGACTTGAAGAATAGTCATATAGAACAGTGGCTTTCAAACTTTTTGACTGTGACCTCTGGTAAGAAATGCATTTTATTTTGTGGTCCAGCACATACATACATAAACAAGAACTTCACGAAAGATTGCAGGCTGTGAAAATCACCAATTTTGAAAGTTGGTGCATTTTGAAAATCACCAATACGGAAGAGGAGTGAGATTTACTCCAGCTGATTCCAAGGGGGTGGTCTTAGGGCAAGTGAAGGGGGAAAAAATATGAATCAGCTTTGATACAGGCAGGAACTTTCTAGTAACTGGAACTACCCCACAGTGAACCGCCTCAGGAATTTTCAAACTAAGTTCCGGGGAAGCCCAACATTCTGTGAAAATTCGATAGCCTCAAATATTTGCTTTATATTTTGAAAACTGTGTGCAATATCTTGGTTTTAAAAAACCAACCATATCCACTCAGGGCTGCCAGATGTCAAAATTCAGCATGTTAACATTCAGTGGATGCTGCCTTATTGAGTATGATAGTGGTTAAGAGTGAGCAGAAATCAGACTTCCTGGGTTCAAAGCCTGATTCCGCCTCTTACTTCTGGTGTGACCTTGAGCAAGTTCCCTAACTCCTCCCTCTAAACTTTGGTTTTCTTATCTATCAAATGAGGATAATACCTCACTGGATTATAGTAAGGACAGCATGCGGTATTCTGTACAAGGTACTGGAGACTGTAAGCGTTCAATAAATGATAACTATTATTTTAAGCTGTTACTACGTTTTTCCTGTGCACGTGTTAAAATCTAATATACATAAAAGCCTACCGTGGACCAGGCAACATCATCTACTTCATCATATGGGTCATCGTATTTAATCCATAGGCACCTTGAGAAGAAAGTACTATTATCATTCTCAGCTGATGGAGGCGGCAGTGGGCTCAACAGATGAAGGGATTCAGAACTAGGAAGGGGCAGACCATAACCTTGAACCCAGGGATACTCTTGATTACCGTACAGGTGCCCACCTGGGAGTTGCTTGGGCATATGCCATTGATAAGGAAGGTGGTATATCTTCATTACTCTTTTTTGAGATTCTAGGCCCATGACATCCTGTCATGAACAGTGACACAAGGAACTGCACCGGTAGGGCACATCTGGGCAGAGCTCCGTTCATACCTGGGCTGCACCTGGTCTCATCCTGGCTTCACAGGTATGCGTACCAACGCCGGAAAGCATTATCAATAGTGTTATCTTGAAGGGGTAGGGTCATGGATTGTTTTAAAAAGTCTTTTTTGATTTCTTATATTTTCCAAAAATTTGATAAGGTGTCCATATCACCATTGTAACAGGAAGCTTAAATTTTTTTCTAATCACTTGTAATTCTAACACAGGAGTGCATTTTGATTTTTTATCATTTACTATTTTTTAATTAACCTTTTTGTCTGAGTGGAGTGGATAAGCAATGTTACATTTGTTTCAGGCGTAAAACAGTGATTCGCCAAGTTTGAACATTATGCCATGCTCACCTCATTTGTGTATTTTTAAAATAAGAGCTTTATTGTAGCTAGGAAAGTGGTTGGTAGAAGTACTGAGTACTTAGTAGAAGTACTAAGACGACGACGCAGCTCTGTAGGATGGTAAGTGAATGGTGGCTGCTTTTATAGATCCTAAAAGACATTTTTATACCAGAGTGGTCGTGTTGCTGTGAGTATCATTGATTTCTGGTGCTCTGAATCCCTTAGCCTCTTAGAGAGGGTTGCCAATAACTCTTGTAAATATTAAAATTTCAGTACAGAGTGTTAAGCAGAGAAGATGGGGAGCATTGCCGCTGTGAGAGAGTCAAGTGAGGAAGAAACTCTGCCGGTGGAAAGGGTTGGTAGAGCGCACCATCGTTCTTTCGGTCCTTCCTTTGTTAGTAAATGGTGTGAGTTCTTGAGGAGAAAAAGATGAGCAAAATAGAACTCATCTGTCCATGAAAGATTAACTGCTATGGAAACTCAGTCCTGCTCCTGCTGTTAACAGGACTCCCATGAAGCAACTGGTTTTAGACATAAGACAGCTTGGTTTGGCAATTCCTGAGAGAGGAAAAACAAGGCGAGTCCTGGAGTTACCCGAGCTTACTGCTGGGGGTGGTTTCCAGGCCACGGTTCAGGGAGGGGGCACCCAAACAAAGCCTGGCTTTCTGGGCTGGAGAGATAGAAATCAGAGTTCAGGGAGCCCAGAAAGGTTGGAATCCATAGGCGAGAACGCGAGAGGAGGGACCTCCACAGATCAAGTTCAGAAATAGGAAGACGGTTCTTCTCAAGCATCTGACTCTTGGTGGTGACCGTGACTGTGAACGGCTACTATACAACCACTAGAATGCCTACAATCAATAAAACTTACCAAACAAGTGTTGGTCAGGATGTGTAGCAATTGGAACAACTTACTGCTACCTGCAGCGATGTGGAAGAATCTTAAAAGCTTTATGTTATGTGAAAAGAGACAGTCACAGAAGGGTATATACTGTTTGATTGCATGTATGTGACATTCTAGAAAAGGCAACCCTTGGGGCAGAAAGCAGAGCAGTGGTTGCTAGATGCCAGCGTTGGGAGGGTATTGAAGGCCAAAAAAACCACAGGAAACTCTCTGGGATGATGGGGTTATTTGTGTCTTAACTGTGATGGCATTTGACACAATTGTACACGTTTGCCAAAAATTAGAGCTCATGAATTATATTGTATGTCAGTCAATTATCTTGATAAGGATACATCTATAAAATCTAAGCCTTCAGTAGCTCTGTAGGCGACATCAACAATGTTGGAAATTATGCTTACAAAATTCCTATTACAGGCCTTGCAATGTGCTTGGGAGTTAGGTCTCAGAACTAGGTAAATCTCAGCCCCTACGGGCAAGATAGCTTTGCCTGTTGTGCAGATGGGACAAAACCCAATCAATGTAGTTAACAAGAACAGGAGATGATTCCTACAGACGCTGTATTTTGCCATTCCAGGTACTTAGAAGAACATGTAGTAGAGTTTTTCATCAAACAAATGGAACATATCGCAGAACTTTGCTAAAATGGACAACTCGACACACAAAGACCAAGACCCTGACAAAAAATATTCCAGCCATGCCAACAAATTACAGAAAGGTCTTGTGAATTTATTAATAGATAACTTTGAGGGGAGGAGAGAACTTTTTAAAAAGATTTTATTTATTTGAGAGGGAGAGAAAGAGAGAGAGAGAGAGTCAGCATGGGGAGGAGGGGCACAGGGAGAGGGAGAAGCAGACTCCCCACTGAGTAGGAAACAGGACTAGGGGCTCTGTCCCAGGATCTGAAGATCATGACCTGAGCTGAAGGCAGACTCTTTAACTGACTGAGCCACCCACGCACCCTGAGAATTCTTGACATATGTTCTTTTTGGCACATAAGAACACATTTTAGAGGAATATATTGAATTCTGGGTCATACCGACGAGGCCATCCTTAAGACATATCAGGTAAATTGCTTTGGTGGCTCCTCACTGCTTCTAGAGCAAGGACTGGGAAGAAACCGTGAAAAGAGAGGATGAGGAGGGAAGGGGGAGGAAGTCTATTCACCATATTTGTTATTTCTATGTATCTGGTAAGAATCTCAGTCCTCACACTTGAGGTGTAAAGAGATCTTACTTTCTCCATTCCTAAAATTAATGCAAGCCCCACATGCTGCTGGATTGGTGGCAAGTTTAACTCCAGCCATTAGGGGCACAAATCCTATGTTCTGCTTGTTTCAAGTTTTGGATCTTTCTCAGTAGAAAGAGGTGATGTGCTGCCTGGGTGGGGGACAGG
>CM053606.1:14969206-15026563 GCA_028646535.1 Procyon lotor | reverse complement strand
GCTCGATCCCAGGACCCTGAGATCATGACCTGAGCCGAAGGCAGAGGCTTTAACCCACTGAGCCACCCAGGTGCCCTTCTTTCATACTTTTTAAAATGGAAGGCTAATATATATTCAGAAAAAGTACACAAATCATAATTATATAACTTAATGAATATTCATAACAAAAATACAACATATAGAATCATTCTCTCAGACCAAGAAAATTGAATTGCAGCAGTATCCCAAAGCCCTGTTTTGTTGCTTCCCCTTCTCTGTGAAAGTAAGCACTAGAGCTATCCTGACTTCTAATATCAGTGATTACTTCAGCCTGTTATCGAACTTTAAAAAAAAGAGATAGATTTATTTATTTTAGAGACACAAAGACAGAGCATGCGCACCTGTGTGTTGGGGCCGGACAGGGGGAGAGAGAATCCCAAGCAGACTCCCCACTGAGCACAGAGCCCGTGGGGGGTGGGCTTGATCTTATGACCCTGAGATCATGATCTGATCATAAATCAAGAATCAGATGCTTAACCCACTGAGCTACCCAGGAGCCCCTCAACTGTTTTTGAACTTTAGATAAATTGGAATCGTACAATATGAACTTTTCTCTCTAGCCTTTTTTCACTCATGTTTGAGAGCTTTAACTTCCTGTTTCAAGTATCAGTTAATAGTTCGTTTTTGTTGCTATAAATTTTTTCTCTGTTTGAATACACCGCTATTTATTTATCCATCCTATAATTGAGGACATTTGGGTTGTTTCCAGTTTGGGGTTACTATGAATAGAAGCTTTTCTACCTAGGCTCATACATGTTTTGGGGACATACATGGAAGGTATGTATGTCATCTATACCTCAGACAAGAATTGCTGGGTCCTAGGATGTGTTTATGATCAGCTTGGTAGATACCGCCATTTTTCCAAAGTGGTTTTCCCAATTTTACTTCTTTCCATGCAACGTATGAGAATTTCAATTGCGTCACATCACCACCGACGTCTTTTGTTGCACATAATGGTTTCACATAATTTCACATTATGTTGCACATAATGCAATAATTTGCATTGCTCTTTGCTCAGTGAGATTGAGCAGTTTTTCATATGTTGGTTGACCTTTAGAATATTCTCTTCGGAGGAGTGGTTGTTCAAGTTTTTTGCCCTTTTTAAAATTGGATTTTTCTTATTTTTACGAATACTTTAAATCATTCTAGAAATGAGTCAATCTGTCAGCTATGGGGAGAGTAAATAAATACCTTCTTTCAGTCTGTGATTTTCCACTCTTAATGGTATGCGAATCGACAGAAGGTCTTAAGTTTAATATAGCCCAATTTATCAATTCTTTCCTTTTTAGTTGCTGTGGATATCTGTCCTATTTGAGAAATCTTCACCTAGCCCCAAATAATTTCTTCTAGAAACTGCATTATTTTACCTTTCATGTCTAGACCTATAATTCAGTTGGAATCTTTTCTGTGGATGGGACAAGATGGCTGTACAAGTTTAGTGTTTTCAGTATCCAGATCCAGGTGACCCAGCACCATTTATTGAAAGGCTATTCTTGGGGCGCCTGGTGGTTCAGTCGTTAAGCATCTGCCTTCAGCTCAGGTCCTGATCCCAGGGTCCTGGGATCGAGCCCCGCATCGAGCCCCGCATCGGGCTCCTTGCCCGGTGGGAAGCCTGCTTTTCCCACTACTATTCCTTCTGCTTGTGTTCCCTCTCTCGCTGTGTTTCTCTCTGTCAAATAAATAAAATCTTAAAAAAAAAAAAAAAAAGGCTATTCTTTTTCTACTATTCTGCAGACCTGCCTTTGTCATAAATCAAGTGTCCATGTATATGTGGGGCTATTTCTAGATTCTTTATTCAGCTCAAATACTACACTCCCCCCCCCAAATACTATACTGTCTTAATTAATGTAACTTTATACTAAGTCTTGAATCTAGTAGTATAAATATTTCAGCTTTGTACCTTGTCTTGGTGATTCTTGGCCCCACTGCATTTCCATATAATTTTTAGAATCAACTCATTCAGGTCCCAAAAATAAAAATCCTTACTGTTATTTTGGCTTGGATTGCATCGATTCTAACAATCAATTTAGGGATAATTTACCTCTCTACAATATTGAGTTCTCCCACCCATGTGCATTTATTTTATTGAAGTCTTCTTAAATTTTTCTCAAAAATGTTTCACAGATCTCTATGTAGAGATCATGTGTATCTTCTTTATGTCTGTCTAGACATTTGATTTTTATTCTATTATAAATGGTAATATTTTAATTTCCTTCTCTAATGGTATCCTGATATAGAAATAAAACAAATTGACTTTTGTATATTGACCTTGATTCTAGAGACCTTACTAAATTCAGTGATTACCCTTCACAGGTTGTCTATAGATGCTCCTCAAATTTTTCCATGTATAATCTTGTCATCTGTAGATAATGACAGTTTTATGTCTTCCTTTCTGATCCATACATTTTTATTTATTGCTCTTGACTCTTGTACTGGTTAGAGCTGAGACAGTATTGAGAAGAAGAGTGACATCTCCTGGTTTGTCTATCTTGGGAGAAATCTTTTAATATTTCACTATTCAGTATCGTGTTTGCTATAGGCTTTTGTCATAGATAGCTTTTATCAGATTAAGGAAATTTGCTTCTATTCCTATTTAGCTAGGTTTTTTTTTTTAATCCTAAAAGGACATTCGATTTTATGAAATGCTTTCTGTATCTACTCAACACATACTTCATAAAAAAAGATATGCAGATGAGAAATAGCATATGAAGAGCTGTTCGGCATTATTAGTCATTAGGAAAATACAAATGGAATCCACAATGAGATACTACTACACAGCCCATGGGATGGCTGAAATGAAAAAGGCTGCCCATTGTTGATGAGGACGTGAAAGAACAGTAACTCTCATACACTAATAATGGAGACATACAAAGGCACAACTTTGGGAAAGAGTTTAGCAGTTTCTTTAAGAGTTAAACATTTGAGGGCGCCTGGGCGGCTCAATTGGTTAAGTGTCTGCCTTCGGCTCAGGTTGTGATCCCAGGATCCCGGGATCTAAGGGTCCTGCTCAGTGGGGAGCCTGCTCCTCCCTCTGCTGCTCCCCCAGCTTGTGCTCTCTCTCTTTCTCTCTCAAATAAGTAAATAAAATGTTTTTTTTAAAAAGTGAAACATTTGATCCAGTGATCCCTCTCCTGAGTATTTACCCAAGAGAAATGAAAATGTATGTCTACCCAGAAGAGTTGTATTGGAATGTAGGTAATAGCTTTTATTTGGAATACCCCCAAACTGGCAACAACTCACATGTCCATCAGCAGTGGATTAATAATTGTTACCTTTCTATATAATGAAATACCACTCAGCAATAAAACCAATGAAGCATTGATACTTCAACAACATGGATGAATCTCAGAATAATTATGCTGAATGAAAGAAACCAGACCAAAAAAAAAAAAAATACAAGCTATATGATTCCATTCTGCATCTACTGAGATGATCATATGGTTTTTCTTTTTCAGTTGGTCAATATGGTGAATGACATTGACTTTCAAACGTAAACCTATCTTTGCGTTACAGAGATAACTCCACTTGGTCATGATGTATTATCTTTTTTCTATATTATTGTATTTAATTTACCAAAATTTTCCTAAGAATTTCTGCATGTGTGTTTCTGAGGGAAACTGATCTGTAGTGGTTCCTCCCGCACCCACCATGAATGACTCTGTCTCATTTTGGTGTCAGGGTGATGCTGACCTCATGGAATGGATTAGGAAATGTCTTATCCTCTTCAATCTTATGGGGTAGATTATTAAAAAAAAATTGATAGGTAGAGTGTGCTATGAGTGGCAATTAGGTCAAGTTAGGTAATAGTATTGTTCGAGTCATAGATCTTTTTTAAAAATTTTATTTTTAAGTAATCTCTACACTCAATTCGGGGCTCAAACTCGTAGCCCCAAGGTCAAGAGTCACATGCTCTACCAACTGAGCTGGCCAGGTGCCCCCAAGTCTTTGATACTAAAGATTAGTATCTTTACTAATTTTCTACCTACTTATTTAAATTATTGAGGGAGGAACTTTTAAATCTGACCATAATATTCTATTTCTTCTTGTAGTACTCAGTTTTTACTTCATGTGTTTTGTATTTCTTGTTATTGAGAGTATCGGCATTTAGGCTCATTATATTCTCTTGAAGAATTGACCCCCGTATGATTATGAAATGACCCTCTTTATTGCAGGTAATATTTTTTACTCTGAAATCTGCTTTGTCTGACATTATATCTAGCTTTCTTCTGATTAGAGTTAACATAGTGTATCTTTTCCCATTCTTTTATTTTTAACCCATTTCTGGGATTATATTTAAAGTATATATATATTATACATTATATATATGTATATATATAACTTTTAAAAAGATTTTATTTATTTTAGAGAGACAGCATGAGCAAGGGGAGGAGTGGAGGGAGAAGGACAAGCAGACTCTGCCCTGAGTGCAGAGCCTGATGTGGGGCTCGATCCCAGGACCCTGAGATCATGACATGAGCTGAAATCAAGAATCAGACCCTTAACCAACTGAGCCACCCAGGCACCCTAAAGTATATTTCTTGTAGGCAGCATATAGTTAGGTCTTTCTCATCCCTTTTGACCATCTCTGTCTTTTGATTGGGATGTTTAGACTATAGAAATTTGAAATTTAATGTAAATATTGATGTGTAGGTTTAAGTTTACCATCTTGCAATTTGTCCCATCTGTCCCACTTTTACTTTTTCTGTCATCTTTTGCTTTGAATAGGAGCTTTTTTGTTTCTTTTTTCTATTTTATCCCCTTTGTTGGCTCCTGGCTGGCTTCGTTGATGGAATGTGCAACTCTTAATCTCGGGGTTATGGGTTTAAGCCCCATGTTGTGTGTAGAGATTCCTCTAAAACAATAAAGTCTTTAAAAAAAAGAAAAAGGAATAACTTTTGGCATTGTTTTCTTAGTGGCTGCTTTAGGGCTGGCAAACTTTGGCCTTTGGCCAAATCTCACCGGCTGCCTGTTTTTATAAATGAAATTTTGGTTTTGATTGTTCATCTTCTCCTTGTTATGAATTGCATTTTTTCTTCTTTGCGTGGCTCTTAATTCTTAATTGAACGCCATATATATTTTCATCTTATTTGTTGGGTGCTGGATCCTTTTGTAGTCCTGCAAATTCTTGTGCTTTGTTCTACAGTTAAGTTCCTTGGAAACAGTTGGATTTTTTCAAATCTTGCTGTTAAGTGTTGTCAGTTGGAGCCCGGGCAGCATTTAGTCTAGGGGTAATTTTGCTCTATGTGTAAGGAAAAACTCTCTGCATACTCTCGGTTCTAGGAATTATAAAGCTTTCTACTCCGATGTGTGGGAATAGGAGCTATTCCTGTACTTGTGTCAGGGGTTATTGTTCACTTAATTCTTTCGGTTGATTTTTTTCCCCTAGCCTTGGGTGGTGTTGTCACGTGTGTATCCTGATCAATACTCAGGAAACCACCTGAGGGGAACCCCAAGCAGGTCCCCAGTGCTCTTTCTCTGTGTGGCTGTCTTCTCTGGTTCTCTGCTGTGTGAGCTCTAGAAGCCTGGTCTTTCTGGGCTTCTTGATTCATTTCCTCAACTCAAGAGGACTGCCCGGATTCCTCTGTCCTGGTCTGTGGCCTGGAAACTTCTCCAGGCCGCGTAAGCTGGGGGCCATCTTACTGCTCACCCATTTGCTTCCCATTTCTCAGGGATCCCCATCCTTTGTTGCTAGATGTCCAGTGCCTGGAAAACCATCGTTTCATATATTTTGTCTGTGTTTAATTTCCACCTCCTCAGCTAGGAGGGCAAATCCAGTCCCATTTTGGTTGGAAATGGACGTTCGGTTATCCAGAGTGTTTTTTTAAAAATCTTATTTTTCTGGTTCTCTTCCTCAAGAGGCTTGCTTTCGTGTGGGTGGTTCTACCAAAGCCGGAAGCCGAGGTGTTGGATCTTCTTTTGAGTCAGAAAACTTTTTCCCTTCCCCCAGGGAAATGGCCTTCCATTTACCTTTAACAAAAACCGGAAGCCTCCTTTCTTTGCTGTTTCCTCTGCAATATCTTTCAGTTGCTCCATAGATTTTTAGAAATGAAAGCTAAGAAGCCTTCCCTGGACTGCTTTCTGATTTGTTCTCTCTATTTCCTTAAAGAAAAACTACCTAGGGGCGCCTGGGTGGCTCAGTGGGTTAAAGCCTCTGCCTTCAGCTCAGGTCATGATCTCAGGGTCCTGGGATTGAGCCCCGCATCAGGATCTCTGCTCAGTGGGGAGTCTGCTCCCCACCCCCCACCCCACCTACTTGTGATCTCTCTCTGTCAAATAAATAAATAAAATCTTAAAAAAAAGAAAAAAGAAAAAATACCTAGCCACCCATCTCCTCAATGGGGGTGGGGAGAGAAGGGAAGAAAGGAATAAATATAGCCTATATTTATCTTTCAGATGTTTTCTAGCCATACATTTATTCTGCTTTTTTCTTTTTTAAGATTTTATTTATTCATTTGACAGAGAGAGAGAGAGAGAGAGATCACAAGTAGGCAGAGAGGCAGGCAGAGAGAGAGGAGGAAGCAGGCTGCCTGCTGAGCAGAGAGTCTGATGCGGGGCTCGATCCCAGGACCCTGAAATCATGACCTGAGCCGAAGGCAGAGGCTTTAACCCACGGAGTCACCCAGGTGCCTCTCTTCTGCTTCTTACTTCATCCTCAACCCGAGCAACTTATGTTACATTGCCGCCTCCCCATTATTTCATGCATTGGTCTGTCGGGTCCTTCCTTACTCTGGGCCAGACTCAGGAAGAGGAAGCCCAGCTTGGAGCTCAAGGGCCCAGGCTCATTAGACCAACTGTGTTCAAACCCTGGCTGTTTCACTGAAGGGCTGTATGATTTGGGTGAGTGAGTAAGCCTCAGTTTCCTCGTCTCTAAAGCTGGTTCATAAAAACACCTTCTGAGGGAGTTCCTGTAGGCATTGGGTTTCCCTGTCTAAAAAGCAGTTTTGTGTTTCCAAAACTTCAGAGACTAAGAAATGGGACTTAAAGAATTTCTGTGCAACTTCACCCCGACGTCCTAGCTTCTTTCTTTCTTTCTCTGGGCTCTCTTTTTTTGACTTCTGCACACATTTTCTCCGTGAGGGTTTGGACTTGGGCGTTGAGATAATATGGCTCAGTGTTGTGCGCATCCTACAGAGTCAGGATGGACCCCCATCCAAAATGTGGCTTGAATGTCAAGACTGGTGATGCCGCACACTCATCAGGAGGATATGAGAAGGTTTATTACTCACATAACAAGGCTTTCTGGGGAGAGCAGCGTGGGCTTCCTAATCTGGCCCCAAAATGGCTTGAGAAGGGGGAACGACCCGCTTGGGGTTTTATGATGGTTAGGAAGTGGGGCTGGGGTGAGGGTCAGGGTTCGTAGGGTCTAAACTTCTGGCCTGTACCGAAGGGGAGAGCCTCCAGGTCTTCTCATCAGTTTACCCAATGTGGGGTGGAAGGAGAAGAGGGAGGGCTCAGGCTCAGCAGTCCGGTGTCGAAAATGGAGTCGGATTCTATTACACTCACAGGTTGGAGTTGGTAATGAATTTGCTGTGCTGCTGCTGCCTGTGGAGCCTCAACAATTGTCCCACATGTGAGAGCTTCTCTCGGGTGGGGGGAGGGGAGGAAGAGAGCGGGGGATTCCTATATCATTTATACCTCACAACCCAGACGGGTACACTTTTAAGTTCATTTTCCATAAACGATCCCCTGATGCTTTTTTTTTTTTTTAAGATTTTATTTATTTTTTTGAGAGAGAGAGATCATGAGGCAGAGGCAGAGAGAGAGGGGGAAGCAGGCTCCCCGCTGAGCAGAGAGCCCGATGCGGGGCTCGATCCCAGGACCCTGAGATCATGACCTGAGTGGAAGGCAGAGGCTTTAACCCACTGAGCCACCCAGGTGCCCCTCCCCTGATGCTTTTTAACCCCGTGTCTGCACAAAGCAGACACCTAACCTACACTTGTCTTGTGCTGGGCCCAGACAGCAAGACCCAGTCTGGGATTTCCCTCCCTCTGGGGGTATTATGGCGCTCAGCTAAGGTGTGAGTCTGGGCTGAGGATAAGTGCCTGTCCCCTCTTCCTAGTGGCTCTGGAATGGTTTTGTGACCCCTTCTGCATGGCAAGAAGGTCTTCCCTGCCAGATCCTTCCTCTTCCCTGGGAAAATATGCTTCAGGGACGTGACCAAGTCTCACTAGTTGGGGCGAGTGTTGGGGTGGGGTGGGGAATGCCTAGTAAATTACCAAGAAGGAAAGAAAGTAAAGGGAATATTTTTTTTAAAAAATTTAGTTTCATGTTTATCTCCCATCAAAAGGCAAGTTTCTCTTCTATTCCACTGAAAATAAAACTTTAAGGGGTGCCTGGCTGGCTCAGTCAGTGGAGAATGAGACTCGAGCTTGGGGTTGTGAATTCAAGTCCCAGATTGGGTGCGGAGATGACTTAAAAACGTAATCCTGGAAAAACAACAGAAGTGAGACAGAATGAAACTTTAAAGTGCTCTTTGTTTTCCACATTTGTCAATTCTCCGTGCTAATTTTTATTTTGTTCTTGTTGTTTAGGTTTTACTGCTGCATATCCAACACAATCCTCCATTCCTTTTAAAAAGGAGATTTCAACAATTCCAGAATCAGAAAAAAAGGGATTCAATAGCCAAGCCAAGAGATTTTATTATAAAAAGGTAACGACATACTTTTAGTCTGGGTTTGAGCCTCGGCGGACCAGGCGCACAAATCGGGCTGGTGCAGTTGCCCCTGGGACCAGTAGAGGGCAGTGTCACCCAAGGAGCCGCAGCCTCCTCTCCAATTGTGTGCTCTGACTGAATTAAAAAAATGAGCTGGGAAGGTATGAGATTCAGCAAGAACAACAGCGTCTGGATTTATGTGCCACATTAACCCCGCCCCCCCAAATTTTTTAAAGAAGAAATGTATTTTAAAATTTATTATAAAAATATAAAATTCAAAAATTGGTGGTATATGAAGTAAAAGGTAAGAATCCTTTTCTCTCCCCTCTCCCCCAGCTTCACTCCTTCTGACAGGAGAGCAGGAGAGGAAATAACAAGGTTTTCCTCAAATAACATGCTAGCAAAAATAAAAGAGTGGAATAAATTTAAAATTACCTTTGTGATGAAGGCCCCCCCTCTTTAACGGTATGTTATTACCGTTTCCGTTTTTCCTCCATTCTCACCTCTTCCCCACATATTTCTATGTCCCTTTTCCTCTTTGATCTGAAAAATTCTGCTGGGCTCCTGGTCCCCAGGTAGCTTGGGATTTCATTGGCTAAAGGCCCAAGGGTCTAACCTTCTCCTCTTTCACCAGCGGAGGGCTGAAGCCGCTCACAGACATCCTTAGAGACTTTAAAATCTTCATTCCTTCGTTCACCTAACCAAGCTCTTTAGAAGAACCTTCTTTTGAAGGAGTCATCATCTTCAGCTACCTCTTGCTGCATTCTGAAAATGTTTTTGATCTTCTAACCTTGCCAAAATGGTAGCGAGGGAAGGAGGAGATATAGCTTCTGAAGGCGAGTGAGTCAGGAAGGACTTAGGGGGCAGGGGGGCGCTCTGCAAGCTCCCTTTGCCCCTAGGCCTGTTCCTGCTTTGTAAACAAGAATGCTGAAGGACAGAATGTTGAAGTTCCTTTCAGTTCTAACATTTTAGGATTTTAAGAAAGCAAATAATAAAGAATATATGCACACATGCATATACACACACACATAGACACATAGACACATACACATTTTTAATTACTTAAAGGTTTTCCCCAAAGACGATAAATAAGGTATTTGCTCAGGAATTTTCTCTCTTCTCCCTCTAGTTTCTGTGTGTTTTGACTATCCCTGTCTTTCTTTTCTGTGTGGTATGTCATTTGTCAGGCCAGTGATAACATATTATCGATCTCTGGAACACTTGGAATTCCAATAAAAATAATAGCAGCCACCATTGGCTGATGCCTTCTATGTGTGCAACCATTTTTAGACCATATCTCTAATCCTCAGAACAATGTTGAAAGGAAGGGTTTATTAATTTAACAGGAGAGGAAATTGAGGCTTAGGAAAGTTAAACGACCCACCCAAGGTCATATAGCTCAGGGCTTGGCACTTAAGAGGCCCTCTACATAAATATTTGCTGAATCAACGTGGAAAGAATTAGACGTCAAACCCAGGTCTAGCTCACTCCAAAGCCTCATGTTCTTTCCACACACTACCACACCCCCTTTTGTGGCCTGCGAAGCCACACATTTGATTTATGAAAGTCAGCAGGTATGTTTCTGAATAGACCTTAGCCAAACAGCCCAAACTCAAGAGAGGGAAAGATGTCAAGCAATGAGTGTCGGCGCCGTTCTATACGATCTAGTTCTGAAGACTCAAATCCAGAAACCAAATGGGCTGGCGTTTCGAGTTAGTGTTCCACCTACCATTGCTCTTCAGAAAAGTTTCTGCTGAAGGACAAGATGGCGGCCAGCCAAAGCTTCAGGCAGCGTCAAATAGAGAAAAGAAATCGCTCAGAAATTCGATTCGCGCTTTCCAAATGGAGCCATGTTGGTTTGTCAATGCAGCAACTTTAAGTACTTGAAAGCCTTCTGTAAATAAGTATGTAAATAATTCTGTGGCAAGAGCACGGGGATCTGTAATTCGGGTTCCCTGTGTTCTGCCCCATTCAAGAGCTGTGTGCCTTTAGACTGGTCATTTGGCTTCTCTGAGTTTTAGTTTCCTCATCTGAAACATAAGGAAGATTTGGGCCATATAATTTTTTAGGTTCTTGAAGCTGTAAAAAGGGAAAAAAGTGTTCTTGTCCCATGCTCCTTATTCTCATTTTTCTTGACGGAAACGGACATTGAGAAGTTAAAGATGTTGTTTAACATCACCCAATAATTTAGTGAGGCAATACAAATTAAAAACAGATTTTAAAACTCTGCTGTTTCACCACCCTTCTTAGAACATTAATCATCCACACCCTGTGCCTGATCTCATAACTTGGTTGTATCCTCACATTAGGTCTGTGACCCATTTAACACATCTTTAACACAGAGAATCGGTGTCTTGTGAAATGTGTGCTTACCTTATCAGTCCAACCTTGTGGGGAACACTGCACAGCTCACATGCCCCATACGACTCAGAGCCCTGGGCACAAGGAATCCTTCCCAGAGCTCGGTGTCATGACTGGCAATTTGCGCTGCTAGAAATGAAGTCTGCTTCCCTGCACATTTTACGATTATTTACGGAGGTGCTGGTGGCTCTGTGTGCATGAAGAGACATGCCTCATGTGGGACAGAACGGAGCCCAGGGGCCCGATGAATGTTTTCTTCCTCCACCTCCCTGCTTCCTATTTCCTTCTGGATGGTGCTCATACTTCCTAAGCTATGTAACACTAAGAATGTCTTCACATCCCTTTGAAAGCAAGGATGTTAAAATAGTTAGGCCCCTGGTGGGGCTTACTGTTCCATGATTCTAAACCTGGCTTATCCCTTCCAGGCTCCAATGCATGAATCCTGGTGGCATAGGGGCCTTGTAGCCTCTACATGGGCGTCGTTTAAAAATATATGTTGGTTTGGGGTGCCTGGGTGGCTCAGTCGTTAAGCGTCTGCCTTTGGCTCAGGTCATGATCCCAGAGTCCTGGGATCGAGCCCCGCATTGGGCTCCTTGCTTGGCAGGAAGCCTGCTTCTCCCACTACCATTCCCTCTGCTTGTGTGTGCTCCCTCTCTCGCTGTGTCTCTCTGTCAAATAAATAAAATCTTAAAAAAAAAAAAAAATATATATATATATATACATATATATATACATATATGTATATATATGTGTGTATATATATGTATATATATATATATATACATATATATATATATATGTTGGTTTTACGTGTAGCCTGACAGTAAATTCACCTTCCCAGAGGGTAAGCAGACTCATGTTTAATTTGCCATGAAACTGCATAAAGTTAATACTGTTTCACTCACTAACTTGACAAGGCACTGGACCTGGGGTATTTTACATGTCAAGGAGATTTAAGTGAAAGAAAGTTCAGTTTGCCGGGACCACCATGTTCAAGGGGATAATTAGCCCAAGTGTGTGCTCAGCTGCGTGTTTGAACCACAGGGGGCTCTGCCCGACCTTTCTGCTCCCCAGGGGTCACCTGCACTCCTCCCTAAGGAGTCTGCACTCCCTGTCCCTGGAAATAACAAACAGCTGGCCGGCACCGACAGCATGCCAGGCACCCCTCGAAGACTCTACTTATTGACTCATTGACTCCCCATAATCATGCTGTGAGCTGAGTCTCGTCATCATCTCCGCTTTTGACATAATGACCCAGAGACACTAAGAGGCCCGAGTGACTTGCAGAGCCAGGCTCAGGCAGAGTGAGGATGGACGCAGGCAATAGCTCCTGGTTCCCGGACACTGTTCCCTGCCTCTTCTGGGGACGGAAGGAGGGACACCCTCCTCTGCGCTCTGACAGCGGCTCTCATGCCCCTGGCCGCCCGCTGCTTGGTCTGATGGTGGTGGGTGTGCACGCCGGGTCCCTCCGTCCCATTCTAGAATGTGCGAGCTGCTAACAGGCCGTGCTGTATCCTTGCTGCTAAGCCTGGGCTCTGGTCCGCCGTAGCCTTTGTATGTGTTTGCCGAGTTGAGTTCTTGCCAATATGCTGCTCAAGGGACTTCAAGGGGCTGCTAATAAGCCGACACCAGATTTGAGCCGGAGGAGGCTCTGAAAAAGAGAAGCAGGTGTGCTCTCTCGGGGACAATACCCACAGTGACCAATGGTTCGAGAATGCGGGTTTGACTGCCCTTGTCTGACTGTGTTTCCAGTTGTGGGCAAACAGCTGGGGCCCATTTCCATCTGTCTGATGGCTGGCGTCCCACCGCCCTGGCTTCCCCGCACTTAACTGAGCGACTCAGAAACAGTCTCCTCGAGAGACCTCATCCCTTTTTCCTGCTCGCTCCTTTAGGGCTCCCAGGGACCTTTCATTGCTGACGTCCTCCCCCGGTCTGAACAAAACGGTGGGATTTTCCTGTGTGGAGAGTGCTCGCTGCCTCTCTTTCCCTTTTCAGCCGTGATCAGAGGTGTGGAAACTTGGATGCCAGACAGAAATAGCTGTGGGGTGAGGCCGGGAGGGAGAGAAGGCAGGAAGTGGGGGACAGCGTCTTGCAAGGGGCCCATCTCAGAGTCAGAGACGGTTTGGACCAGGAGGGCTTCGGCGACCTGGAATCCCCGGGCTCAGCAGAAGGGCCCTTTCTGTGACAGTGTCTCATAGTGAAGGCTGCCGGTGCGCCAGGTGAAGACACGCGGCTGCTCGAAGCTGCTTCCAACTCCGGCCGCCTTTCCCGGGCTCCCTGGTGGACACCAGGGAATGTGGTCTGAACACCACAGATCTCGACACCCCCGCGCATGGCCTTGCAGGTTCACGGATGAGGGGCCTGAGGTCCGGGAGGGGACGTGCCCTGGGGGCAGGCGCCTGTTCTCCCACCATGCAGTCTGTCCTCATGACTTTGACCATGTCGACCTAAGTAAAAGCTTTCTGGCTTCCATGAAGTCAACAGGGTCTGTGGACACGTAGTCCTGAGACCCTAAGACTAGAGACATTTGTAAAAAGAAATTGTTCCCTCAAGAGCCCTAGATCCCTGGGTGGTTTCACCACTGGATTAACCGCAGCACAAGGCTCTGCTTTCACCTCGGACACGTCCTCCTCCTGTCAGATACTTCGAAGCCCTTCAACAGACCCCTAGTTTTCATTCATCTAGTGCACTCCTGAGAACCGCCGGCTCGCCAGCACCAGAGACCCAAGCAAGGAGGAATATCTGTGAAGGGTCGAAGGCAGTTCTAGTGGGGTCTTTAGCCAAGGATCCAACAGAGACTACATTTCCCAAGCCCAGAAACGGTTTGACAAAGCATTGGTTTGAAAATATTAATTGGACAGAATTTATGAGATCAGCCCTAGAAAATTCAGGCTAGGCAACGGGCTCCAAGCTGGGGGACTTCAAGCTTCCTATAACCTAGTTTGTATCTGGGGCGAGGGGAGGTACATGACCTGCTCCCTGTTACCTCCTCCCCATTACCTGTCTAGCCCATCCCAGCATCAAGTCAACATAGACCTTGGTCCCACCCTTGGCACCTACAGGGCCTGCCACTGGGGACTCTAATCCTTCAGAAGGGCTCTCAAAGCGCATCTCAATAGAATGTCACCCAGATGTGTGTTGGGTCGAGGGGGGAGAGCACATCAGATAGTCCTCCCCTGGTCAGCCCCACTCGCAAGGTCTTTGACCCCCATGGGAAGGTTCGGCTCCATCGTGGGCATTGCCAAGGGGAGCGGCCACACGCCGGCTCTCCCCACTCTGTGTGTATCGACTCATTCAGTCCTCACACTGTGGGGCAGGCCTGGGAGACCGTAGTCCCGGCACCCACATCGGCCTCTCGGCCCTCGGCAGGCAGGCGGTAGAGCTCAGTTAAAATCATTCTTTCCCCTTCTCCCTCCCACACCCATTTACGCTTTGCTTGTTTATCTGGTTTTTGCCAGATAAACATGGAGTGGTCTTGGCTAAGAAATCAAGGGTGGCAAGGTTTACCCCAGTTGCAAGCTGGATTCTTATTTTGGAGATGTGCCCTGAGAGGCCTAAACTCCCCCAAAGAGGTGAAAGATCTGGGTTTTTACTGCCCCCGCCCCCCCACAAGCCGGCCACTCACCAGCCCTCCTAGCAGTCAGAGAAGGCCCGAAGGCTCTGCAGTTGGAGGTGTCCCTCCGAGGAACTTAGAAACCTCCCTGCACGTCTGAAGGTAAAGGCGTGCTGGTGAGCCAGCTCTTCCCTCCGCAAAGGAATGTTCTGATTTAGAACGTTTGGCAATTTCTGGGGTGTAAATACTCCCACCTTGCTTTCAAGCTACCGCTAGCATGATCTCTGACATTCTGTCACCCTCTCGAGCTGCCATGGGCCAGCTCTGGCCTCCCGCTGCCTCGATGACTCTTCTCAGCGATTCCTTAAGAACCAACAGGCAGCCCTCTCTCTTGCCAGGCTGAGAGGTGACAGCCATCTTCATATTTGGCCTGGACTCAAGCCAGTTTGCAACACAGCAGAATTAAAACAGGATCGAGGATTTCAGAGAAATGACAACCGCTGTTTTAGTGTAAGTATGTCCCAAATATTGCATGGGACATACTCATACTAAAATAGCTTTTGGTGGTTTAGCTGAAATTCAGATTTAACTGGGCAAGGTGGGAGGGAGCAGCCCTGCATGTCTTACATTTTAGGAGGCAACTCTAGCACCCCAGGGTGCGCTGTTTCGCTGTTTAAACCTGGAGGAGTCACGGTGATGTGTCCTGCTTCGGCTCTTCCTTGTTTTAGGGGCTCTCAAAGCTAAGAGGCACCCAAAGGCATTGAGTCTGAGGTCTCTGATTTACAAATGGGGAAACTGAGGCCCGGTGACGTGACCGACTCCAGGTCACTTAGCTAGTCGCAGCATGGAGACTAAAATTTCCCGATTCAAAACTCTGTGGGATTTTTCTTTTTCTTTTTATCTCCCACATTCTCATTTGAAAGTCAGTTTGGTTTAATGGGTAAGAGTAGACTCTGTTTGGTGCGGGTGGACAAAAGGGGTGAAGGGAGTCGGAAGGTAGAAACTTCTAGTTATCAAATAAATAAGTCAGGGGGATGTAACATACAGCATGGCGACCACAGTTAGCAAAACTATTGCATTTTGGGAGTTGCTAAGAGAGTAGATCTTAAAAGTTCTCATCAGAAGACAAAACTTCTGCAACTCTGGTGATAGATGTTAACGGGACTTACTGGAGTGATCCTTTTCCAGCATGTACAAATATCGAATTATGCAGTACACACAAAACTAATAAAATATTATGTGTCAGTTACACGTCAATTTAAAAAAAAAGAATAGACTTTGTACTAAGACCACCCTGGTTCAAATTCTGGCCCTGACAGTTATTAGCCATGTGACCTTGGGCCTTATCTTTTTTGACCCTGTCTTCCCATCTTTAAAATGGGAGTTGAGGGCGCCTGGGTAGCTCAGTGGGTTAGGCGTCTGCCTTCGGCACAGGGCATGATCTCAGGGTCCTGGGGTCTTTAAAGTCTTTAATTTTAGGGTCTTTAGGGGTCTTTAAAGTCTTTAATTTAGGGTCTTTAAAGTAATTAATTAATTAATTAATTTAAATGGGGATTAATTGAGTTGCTGCGTGTAAAGTACTCAGAACAGTGCCTGGCACACAGTGAGTGGCCACTCAATAAATAAATGCTAGCCGCACAAATAGCCCCCTAGAAAAATCTCTTCCTTGTTTCCCTGTAGCTCCTTCAATCTGCTCCCATGTGCCAATGTCTTCTGAACTTGGCCCAGGGCGCTGGTGCACCAGGTTCTGCCTCCCATCTCGTGGTCTGCCCACTTCTCCCTGGTGATCAGCCCCCACTCTGTGCACCTGAGATCGTCATCACCTACAGAGTGGAAATCAGTGCCCTGCACCTACCTGCTTCGAGCGATGCTCAAAGGAGTCACTGCAGATAAAATTCAGCACAGAGGAACCTGTTAATCTCACTAATGGCTCTATCTCATGTATTAAACCATAATCAGACACTGCTCAGGCCAGACTGGAAAGTCCTGGAAGGCCCTGGTGGCACCTCAGGCTTTCTTTCTGCCCTGAGGAAGGTAGTCAGAATGGCAGAGGATGAGCCTCGGGATCAGAGGTTGGAGAGATCTGATGACACCCCCACTTACTCACGTCCTTAACACTGAATTCATGAACTGCCACTTGTAGCAGTGGATATTGGGCAAATTCATCTCCACTTGCCTCAGTGTCTCCATCTGTAAAATGGGGACAGTAACCCCTCCCTCGTCGGAGGACTAAACAAAGCAACTTTTGAAAAGCTCATGGCATCAAGTAGGCACCCAGTAAACTCTCAAGACCGTGGATCATCCATATCCTCTCACGCCACTTGCTTGGCCAACTTCTGTCAACATAATACTTCCCCCTTGTAACCAGCACGGGAAATGAGATGAAAGCTCAATTAACTGCAAAAGCAGAAACAAGCTTAGAAATCAAGCTTCTGTTTATTCCTCTCTATCATACCTGCATCATTTAGCATTTGAGCCTCGCGAGCCTGCCTCTTTTTGTTTCCGAATTAGACATGGTCTCGTCTGGGATGAAGGTTGTTTTTGTTTCATTTTGCTTTATAAACAGAAACACTCCCTGATTTCTCTTCTGAAAGGTTGAGGAGGAAGCTGAGTCAGGTGGGTGCGGTTAATGTGAAATCAGTCATCATTCCCTCACCTTGGGCTCGCCTTCCCCAATCAGCACACACGGACTTGCATATCAGCCACACTGAGCATCCCTTCTTATGCTCATTTCTCTGATGGCATGAAAAAAACAAAAGCATTTTTCCAGAATGCAGGACGGCGCGGTGCACCGAACCAGACCCGGGCTGGGGGTCCCGGACCCAGGCTGCAATTCCAACCTCCAGCACTTGGTAACTGAGACAGTGAGGGGGCAGGCTAGGAAATGGTAGAACCAGCCCACCACGAAGTGGTGGTGTTGCCTATCCTGGAGGATTACAGTGAGGCTGAGCATTAATGGACATAAAGCTTATGGAAAAGCACAGTGGAAATGAATGTACTCCAATGACACTCCATTCTCTTCCTTTCAGGATAGCATCCCAGGTCCGGGGTTCTACAACGTCATTCACCAATCTCCAGTGTCCAACAGTGCCTCGTTGTCTAAGAAAGGGACGTGCACTTTTCCCTCTATGGTGAGAACCCCTTCCTCGAGTAAGGCCGGCCATTAGCAGATCAGTACTTCCCTTCATTCATTGCATAAACAATATTGTAGTGGACAGCTGGTCCCTTCTCTCCAAAGGCCGTGGTTCTAATTAGGAGAGTAACTGCCGCCTCGGGTGTCATGAAGGTAAATTAGAGCCTGTGTCTTTAAGTAATTGCCTCCCCCCCTTCCTCCCAAGACTGCTAGTCCCCCGCCACCCTCGACACCTCCATCGTTCACACACACCTGCCGGGCACCTACACGGCATGTCTGGGGTGCTAGAGTTGCCTCCTAAAATGTAAGACATGCAGGGCTGCTCCCTCCCACCTTGCCCAGTTAAATCCGAATTTCAGCTAAACCACCAAAAGCTATTTTAGTATGAGTATGTCCCATGCAATATTTGGGACATACTTACACTAAAACAGCGGTTGTCATTTCTCTGAAATCCTCGATCCTGTTTTAATTCTGCTGTGTTGCAAACTGGCTTGAGTCCAGGCCAAATATGAAGATGGCTGTCACCTCTCAGCCTGGCAAGAGAGAGGGCTGCCTGTTGGTTCTTAAGGAATCGCTGAGAAGAGTCATCGAGGCAGCGGGAGGCCAGAGCTGGCCCATGGCAGCTCGAGAGGGTGACAGTTAGAATGTCAGAGATCATGCTAGCGGTAGCTTGAAAGCAAGGTGGGAGTATTTACACCCCAGCACGCCTGGTGATTTCCATGTCTCCGCTGATAGGGAGCTGACTTTGAAGTTAGCTTTTTTTGCTTTGTTTTGTTTTTAAGATTTTATTTATTTATTTGACAGAGAGAGAGACCACAAGTAGGCAGAGAGGTGGGCAGAGAGAGAAGGGGAAGCAGGCTCCTCACTGAGCAGAGAGACCAATATGGGGCTCCATCCTAGGACCCTGAGATCATGACCTGAGCCGAAGGCAGAGGCTTAACCCACTGAGCCACCGAGGCACCCCAAGGATTTTTTCTTTTGTTCTTAATTTGAGTATCTATAAATTGGCAAGAAGAAGGGATCTAGTGAGGGAAAAGGGTCAAACTGGGCTAAGATTTGCTGAGGTGGAGAAGTGAAAAAGCAAGCAAACCCAAACTAGGGTCAGCAAAACACATATGCCCTCTGTCTCTTTAAAAATTATAATAATCTCTTGCAAAGATGTATTATAATGCCCGACACTGGAACTGATTTCAAAACAAAACAAAACACCACACAAAGGGTCCATTGAAGACACGCTGAATACAGCCACTTACTGGAATTTGATTTCGGCAGAGCTGACTTTGAAGTTAGCTCCCTATCAGCGGAGACATGGAAGTCACCGGTGCCCCCAGTGGGCTCCCAGAACCACTAGGCCTCTGCCTCCTTTTCTGCCCAAGCCCTGCAGATAAAGGGACCTGAAAGCAGTCGGCCGCAAGAGTGCCATCTCACGAAGTCTTGGCACAGGAGACAAGACTTAAGACCTGAGCCTGACTCAGCTGAGGATTCTCGATGTGGCCTCCAGCACGTCACCCTTCTGTGTCCCGGTTACCTCATCAAAGTGGAGACTCCCTGAAGATGCTGGGCAAATTGCAACGAGTGAAATGCTCTTTGAAACTGCAGCGTATTGTAAACATGTTAAATATTATGAGTGTTACCACCTGAGTCATAAACAAGACGTCCTGTACCTCCTAGGTTTTCTCTCCGAGAAATTCTCGGCCGTAGAGTGGCACGGCCCATTCCTGCTTGGTGCCAAAGAAGGGACGGAATGAGAGCACACGATCTAGGCTTTGTGCGCGGTAAATTTCCAAATTACGAAGCCGAGCCGTCTGGAGGAGAAGAGGCCCAGGGGAAGGTCTGAGTATCAGGCCTGTCAGGTCGTTAAAAAATTCAGACCAAACCCAAAAGAAATCAGACATGGAGTTGTGCAGGCTTCTGCTTCCTGCTTTGATGGATGGGAATTTATATTTATGGACATTTAGATTCCTGTAACCAGCCTGCAGTGGCCGATGGAGATCTGTTAGGAGACCCCACATCTTAGCCACTTCCTTTCTGCGCCAAAGTGAATTTCATGCTTTTGCCCCCCCCTTAGTGACTTTCACCTTTGGTACCTCCTCCATTTCTGGATCCGAGGACTCTGGGGGTAAGAGAAGTAGACCTCCTTGGAGGAAGATCTGCCTGACCAACACTGGCATAGCCAGGAGTATGATGGTAGGTGAGGCTGTCCAAGAAACCGTGGATCCATAAATTCTAGAAACTTCCTGATGACTGTTGGAACCACTACACCCAACCTTCGGAGGTCATCTTGCTAAGTCCAAATAATTTAAAGAGCTTCATTAATGTATTCTAAATCTTTGCTCCAGGATTACTCATGAGGCTGACAGGACATTAAATGAGGCCTGTGGGAGGAGACTTTCATGGCCTTTCTCTGTTCGCATGGTGGCAGGAGTGGTTCTGGAAAAATTAGTAGGTGCTGGAGAGAGGTTCACGAATGCCGGCATGCGGCCAGATTGGAGCCCAGAGGCCCGGCAATTAAAGGAAAAGTCAAGGAGTGGGGAGGGTTGCGTGAATGAGTGTTACTTTGAGACAAATTCTATTAATAATGCTTTATGAAAATTGGCTTCAGATGAACAATTAGAACAATTTTTCCCCCCAAAAGTATGCTCCCAGGTATTCTAGGCCGAAAAGATTTTATGATCTAGTAAGTTTCAGAAAGGCTGGGGAAATGAAGTTAGGTTTGTTTATGGTAGAACTTCCCAGCGTACTTAACCTGGTGGGGTGTATTGTGAGTCTTCAACGTGGGAACACGGTATGAGGCTTCTCACGTTTGTTTGGCTCTGGAACTCTCTCCCTGCTGCTGCCGCCACCAACACTAACCTATCTTATAAAACTGGTATGCCAAGGAACACTTTGATAAACAGTGCTTTTGAAAAACGTGCTTGCCTCGTCCATTGGGTGAGTCAGGATAGACATGCTACAAACAGGACCCCAGGGGTTGGTTTCACCTTACCAGCCTTTACTAGCCTTTACCAGCCTTTACCAGCCTTCCTCTGCGGAAGTGAAAAGGAAAGATGCGCCTCTCCTACTGGGTAGAGGAGAGAGAGGGAAGTGATTCTCCTTGAACTAGAACATTCCACGGTCATTCATGAGCTGCTCATCTTGTAAATGAAAACATACATTGCTTTATTCCTTTTGACTTTTCCTCTTTAGAATGAGATATCTAATCGATATCACGTAGCAGGGGCAGACTGGTGACGATATTGGTTCCACCCCCCAAATGGCAGACGAAGTCCAATGTCCTCGTCCGTAAAGCAAGGATAATCATAATATCCACTCCCCAGGTTTTTCAAGAGGATTGAATGCAACAGCCCATGGAAAGCACTCGGTTAACTATTGCCCAAAATGCAAAGAGCATAGAGGGCTGGGGTAACCCTACTTCTGGGAGCATCAGGGAGTCCTGACAATTAGGAGAAGGCTGACTGGAACTTGAGCCCAGGTTAGCCTCTGAACAGCTTAGACTCTGGACAAGAACACGCTTGCCCCTGGGAGCTCACCCGTATACCATCGGTGGTCCATCAACTAGATGCTGAGAACCATAGGTCAGGGCAAGGAGTTGGTGGGAGTGAGGGCTCATGCCTCTTCACAGCCTCACCCACTTTCTGTGTTTACCTAGTTACTGACCCCTGGCCAGCTGAGCTGTTCTCGAGCTTTTAATCATAAAATAATGAGAATTTTTTGTTTGTCTGTTTTATCAGACTCCAATACTTGCCATGCTATCCTAGGGTAAAGCGATGTTATCGCCTAGTTTCTATGGCTTTTGCCCCTTTTCATTCGGCAAACATTGATTCTGCTTGTTTAATTTTTTTAACTGAATAGTTTCTAATGCCTTCCTGGAAGGAGCAGGATTGGTTCTACTGAAAGAGAGAAAAAAAATTGTAAGTTTCTATGCAATCAGCAGTTAGGGGGCGCCTAGGTGCCTCAGTTGGTTAAGCATCTGCCTTCTGCTCAGGTCATGATCTCGGGGTCCTGGGATGGAGCCCCGCATCGGGCTCCCTGCTCAGAGGGAAGCCTGCTTCCCCTTTCCCTCTGTCCCTCTCCCTGCTCATGCTCTCGCTCTCTCTCAAATAAATTAATTAATTAAAAAAAAAAAAGAAATCAGCAATTAGGTGGAGGGTAGGAGGCGTGGGCGGACAGCATGCCCCGTAGACCCTTGTACCTTTAAGACATTAGAAGCAAACTTGTTATTTAAGCAATTCAGATTACTTAATCTTAGAAACAAGACGTGAGGTTTTACTCAGAAGGAAAGCCTCGGCTGGAGGAAGAAAGTAGAAAGCTTCCCATCGTATAAATTACCCAACAGCTGATGAGTCAAGGGTAAGTGGCTTGAAACGGGATTGGGTGGCAGTGCATTTATGGCAAAATTATTTTTGCCAAGTCCCAAATGTAAGATGAATAATTTGAGTTAGTTTACAGAAGTCAAAACAGGTCAGAGCTTGTGTTCTCCAAGAGCAAATCCTCAAAGCCGGAGGTCAGTTTATCACTGTTACCTGCTGGAGTTTCAGCCCTCACGCAATGCTTTCAGACCTAGCACTGGCCACCCTTCCTTTGACATCTGTCCTGTGGAGCCGAGAGATTATGTGAGAGTGCTGAGTCCTTTGGCTTTCTCCTTGCAGCGTGCCCGATTGGACACCATCATTTCTAAATACCCTGCAGCTAACGCATACACGATCCCATCACGTTTGGTCTCGAAGAAGGACTTCAGTAATTCCTGTTCCAGCATGTTCCAGTTGCCACGCTTTGCAAAAGTCCTCAAATTTGAAACTCCCGCACCAAACCAGTACAATGTAAGAACGCTGCGGGCGCTTGTTAAATATATACTGAATGAATGCTTTATTAAAATAAACAGAGGCGGGGGACTCTTTGGGAAATAGCGTTCTCATGCAATTGATAAACGAGTTAGCGTTTGTTGACTGCCCAGTGGGAACAGGAGGCTGCACAAGGCTTTATGGAGAATGTGCAGAACCCAGAGAAAAATGTGAGCAACACAGGTCAGTGGGAAGCAGTGGGAGGACCACGCCCTGGACAACACTTATCATCACTCCTACCACCGAGAATTTCTGGCATGGTATTCTCATTTGTAACAATTATCATTTCTCACATCATCTCCAGTCACTACCCATTTACTTCTTGGGCTTTTATAGGGAAAATAAGCTTCCATATTTCCATATCAGAAATTGGGTTTTTAGCAGTGATGTTCTGCCACTTACGATCACTTTGGAGTCATGGAAGCAGAAGGGTATGAATAATGGGTAGGAGATGGAGTCAGGTTCAGATGTCAGCTGCGTGGATCTGGGCATGTCCCTTCAGTTTCAGGACTCAGGTATTGATCTGCAAAATGGGGAAATGTGTCTACTTCGTAGTGTTAATGCAAATGTTAAATTAGGTCATCTGAGCTGAGTGCTTAGCGCAGCCCGTGGCACACAAGGACTCCACCATCCGTGGAGATCGGCAGAGCTGTCTTTGGGGAAGTCACATTATCTCTGGAGGCTCGATCGTAAAGTGGAATCAAATATGCTCACCCTACATACAGGTTACAATAACCCTACAGGGTTATTGTAACCCTACAGGGTTATTGTAAGAACCAATGAGACAGCAAATGGGAAAACACTCTAAAACACATAAGAAATGAATTGTGTATAAAGAATTAATATGATTATGACATATTGTAAGATATTTTGGTCTTAGAGTACTTCATTTTTAATTTCCTTTTTCCTTTATAATACTTACAAATAATATTATTTTTCTGACTACAAAGACCTGCCGACCTTCTGTGATTGATCCAGTCAATTATAATGTGCTCAAAATGATCTATGGGGCTGCTAGGCTGGCACTGTCCAATAGAAATATAATGGTAGCCACACACATCATTTAAATCTTGGGTGCCGGGGTGGCTCAGTCCGTTGGGTGTCTGCCTTCGGCTTGGGTCATGATCCTGGGATCCTGGATCGAATCCTGCACTGGGCTCCCTGCTGGGTGGGAAGTCTATTTCTACTTCTCCCTCTCTCCTTCCCCCAACTCGTGCTCATTCTCTCTCTCTCTTTCGCAAAAATAAATAAATAAAACCTTTAAATATTCCCAGTAGCCACATTTGAAAGTAAAGAGGAATAGGTGAAAGCGATTTTAAGAAACTATTTTGTTTAACCCAGTATATTAAAAATATTATCTCAGTGTCTAATCAATATAAAAACTGCTTCAATATAAAAAATAATTATACTTTTAATTATAATTATACCTGTAATTATAAAGAAAAATAACTAACATTTTGCATTCTTTCAATCTATCTTTACAATCGAGTGTGTGTTTTATACTTTCAGCACATCTTAATTCGGATCAGCCGTGTTTCTAGGCTCATAGCCAATGGGCTACTCTAGTACACAGCACAGCTCTAGTCTTCCCCGAGATAATCAGAGCCTGAAGCTAATAATGATGATGATGGTGAAGTACTATGTACTGTTCTGAGCATGATGTATTCTTCTTGTTTAATATTCGCAAGAATCCCTGAAGTGGGTTTTCTCTTCTCTCAATTTACAGAGGAGGAAGCTGATGCTCAGGGAAGGGCTGGGATTTGCCCAAAGTCATCCTGCTCAAAGGGACCGTTTACATATCATTGAGTGCAGGTAGGGCTGGGGGATACAGCTGGAGAGCAATCAGTGGTCGTGTTCCAGCCCTGCTGGGTGTCCCTTCATGGAATCTGTGGCTACTCTCTGCTAGACCCAGCATACAGCTCAGATTCCGATGGGGGGCTCAAGACAAAAGTAGTAAACGGGCAAACGGAAGAATTACAAACTGTGGCCAGCTTTGAGGCAGACAGATGGTTGGGGCCAGAAAGACAGAATATATAGAGAATATGGGGGTTGACAGCATCATGTACTTTAGACTCGGTGGTCAGAGAAGGCTTTGAGGCTGAGACCTAAGAACTGAACGAAGAGCCAGAGTTGAGGGAACAGCATATGCAAAGGTCCTGGGACAACCTTGGGAGACTACAAGAAGGTAGCTGGAGTAGCATTAGCTAGGAGGAGAGGGGGAAAGGAGAAGCCAGCCAGACAGGTGGAGGCTAGTTCATTCAGGACCTTAAAGACCGTGGAAGGGATCTTAAATCTGGTTCTCTGTGGAAGCCTCTGAGGGGGATGACATCATCTGATGTACTTTTTTTAAAAAGCTCCCTCCAGCAAGTCGTATGGAGAATGAACCATAGTTTGGGTGAAGAGTGGATTCTGAAAAACCAGTTAGGAGGCTGTTATGCTAACCGGAGAGAGGTCAAGGCCTGGTTCAAGAAATTGATAATGTTCTTGGCTGTTGCACCTTTGCACTTCTGTGCATCTCCCTCCACAACTCCACTGTGGGCTCCTTCACCCAGCTTCACACGACCGGCGCCCCGCACAGGTCCTGGTAGATGGTACACTTGGAATAAATGCTTATGGTGGTGGAGGAATTACTCCCAGTGGTATAGAGTTATTAATCTAGAAAAGACCCTTTCCCAAGTCAGAGCTCAGACCTTCTGCCAAAGGGTCAATTTTAAGCGCATGGTTTTATTGATTATTGTTTTAATGTAACTATGAAAATGATTCAGGCTCTTCATTCAATATATTCAAGCATTTTAGAAATCCATGAACTAGAAAAGCAGAATTCTCTTAGAATTCTGCCCTCTAAAGCAAACCGCCAGCAAAAACAAGTGCAATTTCTTTCATGGTCTCTTCCTCCCTTATCCCTACCCCTCCGGTGTTAGGATTATGCTGTCCACAGTACTCATGCATTTTCTACTCAGCTCTATCTTGGATTTTTCCTCCACATGATCATACAGTAAACAGTAAACCTACTTCTTCTTCTTTTTTTTTTTCTTTCCAACCGCACAGGGGAGCTAGCTGACTGTTTTCCTTGTCTAATAGTGAAATCTCCCAGTGACACATGCTCAGAGTATACAAAAATGCTCCCTCTTTCAGTTGTTTCTCTGTCTGGGTGAGGAATAAGGCTGAAATCGTGTTTTGTCTACAGGAGGCTTTTTCCAGACCTGGAGAACAATGGTTGAGTCAACTGGCAAGAAGCAGAAATGTGATAATCGTGTTAGCCACACTGGAGGCGAGGTCTCTTAGGGCTTTTCTTTGCCTTTGCTTACCCCGATCCCCCACTTCTCTCTTCGAATCCCTTTTCTCCATACCGTGTTATTACTTCCTCTCCGGCATCCTGGCTCCTGTCCCTCCGTCCAGTAATTAGCCTGCTCCATCTGATGCTTTTGTTTGCCCTCCCTGCATGCATTCTAGCCATTAGGACCCTGGGAAAAGCGAAATTCCTCCACCTCTTGTAAACACAAAATCAAAATGCCATCTGCGTTTCTTGAGAAACATTTTTTTTTGACAAAGGAGTATCTCAGAAAAATCAAACCGTCCTGGCCCCAGCAAATAGTTTCACTCATTTAGTAAATATTCTCAGTCTCTGCCTTTATGGTTTTTATTGCGTCTTTATCTAATGAATACAGGGCACTGACTACAAATTGGCATTTAAAATATTTATGATTCAATATAGCAGAGGAATGAGCTCGGGGTTCTTTTTTTTCTCTCCTGTTATTTTCGGGGTGCCGAGCACGCTGTATATTGTGTGGATCAGTCAAAATTTTCAATTTCTGGTCGGTCCAGAAAAGCCGAGACAAGGGAGGGTTACAGATCTGATCATCATCTTAAATTACCTGATGCCCTTGTGTGGCCCGTTTGAACAGTAAGGAACCAGGGTGGGGAGATGGTAGGACTCACTGTCCTGAAAGGAATAAAAGTCATAGAAAAAATAAGGAAAGCAATGCGCATTTGCAGTGTTACGGACTTGAAAAAGACACTGTCCTGTAGGTGATGTCTGCTGACCGCTGTCACCCTTATGGCCTCAAGTAGAGCAGGGGTCACCTGATCTGTCTCACAGGTGAGGAAACCCAGGTTCAGAGAAATGAACAACCTGAGCAACCTCAGGCCCCGTGTGCAGCAGACATGAGACCACCTGGGTTTCGGGCTCTCTTCCAGGCTCTGTCCTCTGGGCCGTGGGGGGTGACCAGACGTTTGCTGGTGATCACAGACTCCTCAGCCTCTCCAGCTGGGGTGATGGCGAAGGCACGGTCGGGGGGACGTTTTCCACTCACGTCCATTCGTTGTCTGAGGAAGGCCATGCTTGTGTTCTCTCTCTAGGCCTCAGTCTCTTACTGCAAGCAGAGAAACAACGTCTGTGCCCGAGCCGGCTTTATGTCCAAAACCCAGAGAGGATTTTTCACTATCACTGAAAGAGGACCTGCCCCGGGTAAGCAGCAAGCCGCCTTGCACGGGCCTTGACTTCAGGGTTAACATGGGCTCTGCGGGGCACCATTGCCTCACATGGAGTCTCTGTGGAAGGAGTTCGGCTTTGGGGGAAGAGAGGCTGTTGAACAGTGTTGAACAGAAAGGAGAAAGCTGAGGAGAAGACTGGGTCTCCCCCTTTAGGAGAAACAAGGGCTTCCCTGGAAATGGCTGCAAAGTGGCCTCGTTGGCCTCTCTTCTCATGACCAGGCCCTTCCGCTCTGGGCCACCAGATGGGGAAGTGGCTTCTCACCGAAGAAGTGTGCACATTCAAGTGCCCCAGGCGCCCTCGCAGGCCCCCCCGGGGCGGGGGCACTCAATACACTGAGTGTCCAGACCCTTCTTTTCCTCCTGAGCCCAGAGGACACTTTGTCAATTAGTCACGAAGCCCTGGAAAATGGCTCCACTTACTGAGAGCCTACTCCATGCTAAGTATTTTCCACGCAGTCCTCACACATCTGTCTTCCTTGGCCTGCACTCTCAGTGGGGCGTTTCTGGTGAGGAAAGGGGGCTCGGAGAGTGGAAGTGACCTGCTCCGGGTCACACGGCGGATGGACGGTAGGCGTAGGCCCAGAGGTGTCTGACTGACGAGACTACTGCCCTAGTCAGCCCACAGTGACTTCGGAACCTGCCCCAAGAGCTGGCCTGCAAGTGTTTTCCTCTCTGGGCTGGGAGGGGTGTTGCCCTGTCCAGTTCTCTCAGACGTGCTCCCCGCTTCCAGCCGCAGTGGAAGGTTTCCAGAGAGGTCAGGCGATGCCGCCATGGGCACTCTGGGATCCCTGGTCAGAGCAGACCTTCCCAATGGGCCCTGCAGATCCCCCCCTACCGCAGGGAGCCTTGAGCCCCAGAGCTGAGGGCAGGAGCTGGGAGGGTTTGCCTGTGCACTCACACTCTCGGAGGCGGAGGCAGGGTGTGGATAAAATTGCAGGGCCTGTCGGATTTCACCAAATCCAGATTAAAGTTGAGAAGATCAGTCTGAAGCTGAATAACAAAACCAGCCCTAATTAGGAGGCTAAGCCCCGGGCTTGAGCTCCCCTGCCTTGCATCATCAGAGGCAAAGCCCCACCTTGTTTGTTTATGCAGAGCAAAGCCCACAATCCCCGGGGTCTGGCCAGAGGCCCTGCCAGTGAGCCCGGGGATGTGGGCGCCTTCCCAGCCAGCCACATGTGCCCTCTCCTTCCGGGACGGTTCTCAGGGGTCCCCAGCCCCTTGTAGTGGAGCAGGAGGGGGAGAGGTGGGTACTAGGGTGCATTAAACTCCTACTGTGTGCCAGAGGCTTTACGTTTCTCATCGAATGATCTCCAGACCCTGTGGAGGGTTTTGGCCGGCACACATGGATGTGCTCAGAAAGCGTGAGCTACTGCTATTATTGGTCCCTATCGTACAGGCAAAAATGCTTAGAGAGCAGGTAACTGGGCCAGGGTCCCATCCCACTTGATACCTGGGGCCTCAGTCACTCCCCACCCAAAACTTGCCCAGGGAATCTGTGACAAGCGATTCGCTTTGGCCTCTTGGAAATAACTCTGGTCGTCCCTTCTCCTCCTGGGGTTGGGGGAGGTGGGGGTGGGACAGATGTGGAGCTGTGATTGGCACCCCCCTGCTGGGGCCCTGGCCCTGGCCCAGCGGCTCTGGGGACCCCTTCCCCAGCCGCTGAGGGCCAGGACTGGCCTACCTTCGACTCTGAGCTAAATGTTCACCATCACACATCTGCTGGTTGGATTTTCTAAAGTTTCCACCTGCCAAGCGCGTCATGAATGCCCTCCTCTCTATTCTTCCTTAAAATTAAAAAAGGCTATTAGGCTAGGGGAAAACTCCAATGTTAAAATGTCCCTTGAGAAATGTGGGTTTCAGAATGGGAATTGCGCTGTGAGGTCCACACCTCCTAGTCTTCCAACCACACTCAGGAAAAGACGAGAAGGAAATACAGCAGCACTTATCTTTGGTTCTCTCTGAGCCTAGGGAGCATGAATGTCTTTTTCTCCTTGCTTCGGCTTTTCAACGTTTGATAATCAAGCGGTGGCTTTCACCTTTCTGTGGAAGGGAAAAAAAAATACATTTTGTACGTATATAAATATATGCATATTTACACGTTCATGTGAGAAAAAGAAACATAATATGAGAGATGTATACCAATATTATAAAGGCTCTATCTAATTGGACATTTGCCTTTTGTTAACTTAAGCATATATTGGGAACATCTTTTCATGTTATTAAAAACCTCCTAAGAATATCCTTTTGAAATGGATGTATGGTATTTCATTGCGTGGTGATACCATAAGTTAAGGACTAAGTGGCCTCTTACTGAAAATGTAGGTTGTTTTAAACTGGCCACTATATAAATAGAGAGACAGCAAACATCCCTGTAGCTCACAGCTTGTGTACAATCAAGATTATTTCCTTCTCTTAGTTGCTTAAAGTGAAATTGCCAAGTCAAAAGTATGTAAAATATTTAAGGGTTTTTTTTTTTTTTCTTTTATTTCGGTAACCAAATTGTCCTTCAGCAGAGAGGTAATTTATCCTCCTGCTTCTACGAAGCACCTGTATCTCCTCACCTTTGCCACCGCTGGGTATGATCCTTCAAAGAGAATCTTGCTGATACGTTATCTCGCTAATACCCCGCGTCGCTGTTTTCAGTACATTTGCAATGGAAAAGTACACTTTATTTAAAACAAAATCCCCCTTACAATGTTTAGAAAACTGGAAGTATTTTTCCCACCCACAATACTACCACTTTTCTGGGTTCCCACCTATTTTTATTTAGACCGGTTCATTTGTACCTGGACGCCATCAGTATTTACGGACTTCCAGGCATTATTTTCGCTCACCTTTTTTTTTTTTTTTCCCAAAAACATGGCCACGTGGCTTTATGGCCACATATTTATTGTGGCCAGGGCTGCCCTTCCACCAGACTGGGCTGCTGTTCCCAGCATGGTGCCTCTGCTCTTCCACCTTCAGGCCACGTACCCCTTCTCACACTGCGGCTGCTGCTGTTGTGTGCGTCTCAATTCTCAGAGCTCTTCCCATATGTTAAATAATTTCCTTAATATCTGAGTAATGGGAAGGCTGGGTCAGAGGGTCTAGACATCCTCAAGACTTTTGCTCAGTACTCCTTCTTTGCCCTCTGGAACGCCTGCACCCCCCAACAGGGCTCCTGACAATTTAGGGGTGAGACTGCCTCCTGTTCCCCCAGCCCAGAACCTTCTCTTCCTCCGTGAAGTTTCGTGCGCAGTCAAATTTATTTTATTCTCTCACAGTTTCTTGAAACAGGGCATGGTGGGAAAGCGTGGACTTTGGAGACCAGTGGCCCTGGGTCCACATAGTAGGTACTCAATAAATATGTGTTGAATGCCTAATAGTTACTAAATGACCACTATGTGCCAGGAACTTCAGTATTACTCAACTATCCTAACCACCCTGTTGCTGGAAGGATTATTCTTACCTTATGGAGGAGGAAGCTGGGCTTCCTAGTTAGGTGAAATCTTTTTGACATATCATTGAATATCTACAAGTCTCTGTTTCAGCCTCTCTAGAATGGAGGTGACAGTGACCCATCTAGCTGGGCTGCTGTGAGCATATTTCCTCAAGGATGAGTATAATTTTCAGTGACTTCAGGCAGCCCTTTCATCAGACCATCATGGAGAGATAGCTCGTCATAGTAGTAAATGTATGCTTAGGGGTGAGGTAGTGCTTTTCATTTCCTTGAGAAGAGTTCCTTATTCTGTTTTAAAATGTCTTTCTTCTTAGGGCATTATAATATCAACGAATCCCTTGTGAAGCAGTCACCAAAGGTATTAATGTCTTGTTTTAAATCAAAAACTGGACGTGGATTGAAACTGACATCAACGGGCCCGGGACCTGGTTATTACAACCCCAATGATCACACCAAGATTCTGAAAAAGACACTTATCCCGTGAGTCCTGATTATTCTGAGCTTTCTTTGGAAAGGGGGTTCTGGGGAAGGACCCAACAGAAGCAGAAAAGAAAAGGGTGTCACTGGTTGGTGGGACACAGCTCCAGGTCACTCTCTGGGGGCCCTCACTGACATAGCGGGTGCTCAATAAATACTTACTGAATGCTTAATATTTATTGAGCAACTACTGTATGCCGGGAACTTAACATCTTCCTCAACCATCATCATGACCCTATTTTAAGAATCATTATTGTGACTTTATAGACTGGGAAGCTAGGCCACACTGAGCCTGAGGATTTGTCTATGGGCACACAGCTAACTTGAAATGCCACTGGGAATCAGGCTCAGGACTCTCTGGATCTTTCCACAACCTTCATGATGATATGCTATCTTGGTGCTGACTTTATTCTATTTTTATAACATAGCATCTTTGCTGGGGTGGCAGGATATACAGCAGCAAGGGGCTGTCATAGTTTTGTACTAGACTGAAAGTCTAGACCATGGAGTTGGTCAGACCTGCTGGATTTGAACTTCAGCTCTGCTCATGCTGGGTGACCTAGGGCACTGTACTAAACTCTCTGAGCCTCCACGTTCTCCTCTGTGGAGTAAAGGGATAATTCATGCCTCGTAGGGTTGCTTTCAGATCTGATATGTTTCCCATGGGGCAGGTGCAAATGGTGACAATATTAGCTCAAATTTAAAAAGTGAAGACGGGGATTCGTGTTAACATGTTTAATATCCTATGCATTTAATATTACTTTCACCAAACAGCTTCAAGCCCTGGCAGGGCTTATTTATTCGGCAGATGGTTCTAGAACTAGAACTAACGGTAAGGTCAGACTGCCTGTCACCATCTAAGACCTCACCCAGGATAGTCCTCTCCAGGCAGGATTGGCCCCTGGGGGGGCGCTGACCTGCAGAGTGGGCCCCTCCCATGCTTAGAGGGGTCAGGCAGGTGGCCAGGCTCATACCCACAGTGGGTCAGAAGTCCAGGCAACCGGGGGAGGCTGGCGACTGTCAGCGCAGGACAAGGAGACGGGGCTGGGGAGAGGAGCAAGGCATGAGCATGCCGAGTGAGACTTAGGGTCTGGAGGAGGGATTCAGACCTCGGATAGAATCCACTGGGTAAGTCCCACCTGCCCTTCTGTTCTTGGGTTCTGAAGGTCGGCCCCCCCAGAGGTTCCAGGGCTCAAAGCTGGGGCGGGACGGTCTCCAGGAACAGGCTCTCTCTGAACATCAGGGCCTCTGGCCTCTGGGGGAGCTTAGGGCACTGCTGCACACCACCTTTCCCCTGCTGTGCAAGCGAATGGAGGGGGTAAGGGTCGGGCTTTGGAGCTAGCAGAACAGGGTATGAGTCACAGTTCTGTCCCCGGCAGAGGCTGCTCCTCTCCAAGCCTCAGTTTCCATGTTATTAAGTGGACACTAGAGTCTTACCGCATAGGGGTTCTGTGAGGGTTAGATGAGAGCTACTGCTTCTCCGTATCATTGGAGCTGCTGCCATTCCGTATCTAATGGCATACGAGCATAGAGGGTACAACTCCCCCTTGGCGTAGCCACTCAGGCCCCTTGTTCCAGAATCTGGAAGCTTCTTCGAGGAAGTAGTGAAAAGGAGAATGGAGAACTTTCGGCGTTAGCTGCTTTCCGCAGAGAAGTGCTGTTCGGGTTTTGCTGAAGTTTGGACGAGCGGTTTGAAATAATTCTCATTTTATGGCATTTGCATCTGTCAGTCAACAGGCTCTGTAGATTTCTGGGTCTGTGCTGGAGGCTGTGGGGGTGCTCGGGTGAGCAGGGCATCAGACCTGCCTTCCACGGGGCTCACCCGGGAACGACTCCAGAGCAAAGCAGAGGCACGCACCACAAGATGCCAGATCGTGTGGCCCCAGGGCTGTTGGCTACTGAGACCCCCCAGGGCAGTCTTCCCAGCTGGGTGCTGTGCCGTGGTGCTGGCATGTCTGGGGGTGTCTGGGGATCGCTGGCTGTCTGTGATGCTTTGTGAATGACGGACGTTTGGTTAACAAGTCTAGGAAGCCCTGAATATGAATCCTCTGCCCCGGGGAGCAGCATGGAGTACGTGGCCTAATTAAAGGCTCTGAGGTGTCCCAAAGTAAAGAAACCTACTAAACCTAGTATCTCTCTCTCTCTTTTTTTTTTTTTGTAATTCACATATTCAACATTTATTGAATACATATAATGCAAAGACCTAGCTCCTAAAATTTTTCACTTTGATACATTTTTTTACAAGTCAGATTTTATTTGACGTTACCCTATTTTTACTCATCTGTTAAAGAGGAAGATGTTCCTATTTCAACACTTCACTGAGGAATTTGAATAATGATTGAATCGGCATTTTCATTCAAAATTTGTTGAGAACTACATATGACATTGTACCAGATGCTAAATATATGGTAGAGGACAAGCAGAACACAGTCTCTGGCCTCCCGGAAACTGTATGCGAACATTTAATTGGTTCCGATTGTTAAACCCAGTATCTCTTAAACCCTGGTGATATATAACCCCTCACTCAGGTTCCCCCTGGTGAGGGCACGGTGCCCTGGGCAGAATATTTGTATTAACTTCCCCCATGGTCTGGGGCTGCTCTCAGCACCTCCCTGGGCCTTATTTCTTTATGTGTGAAAAGAAGGGGAGGTCTTCCCATTTCTGACACTCCAGGACCCCGAGTTTGCTCACCAGGTGGTTAGGAGCACATACTAGGGGCACTGAACACGAAGCCAGCCCGGGCCCACAACGGAGGCCCAAAATACATACATTTGTAATTGACAAGGAAAGGATACAGCCAAGAAATCTCTAATTGTACTTAAAAAATAGGAAGATAAAATTCAGGTGTGCTCCGGGGTCTAAACAAGCATCCATCTGTTTATGTTCAGTGATGAAGAAATGAGTTAATATAAAGCAAAGATACACCTGTATTGAGGGAGTATCCAGATTGCAGTCTCTCAAATTGGAGTTCTATTTCCTCTCCTGTGTCCCTGAAGGGAAGAGAGAGACAAGGGCGGTGGGAGTGAGGGGGGCGGGGATCAGCAGGGCACCTGCTAGAATCATCAGGCCCCTGAGAAGGTCTGCATTGTTTTCCTCCCCGTCTCTATGTAACTTCATCGAGACTTTATCCACACCACGTCTGAGCACAATTCGCCCTCCGGGGCTGCATGGGGCAGCGGCAGAGAACCTGAGAGTCATCACTGGGTGTCCTTGTGGCCGGTGTAAGCAACCCAGGTGTCACGCCCATGTGACATGATGTGAGGCCTCTCTTTACTGATCTTCATTTGCAAGTGGTTGGCTCCTTATTTTGGGGGGAGGGTCCCAGCTTGCAAAAATAACCTTTTGGCTCTGCTTACTTGAGGATGCAGGAAGAATCAGGAGATAGCAGTGGTCCCTAGAATTGTTAGTCTCATGTTACCAACCAACAAAAGGGAAGCCCAGGAGTCGAGGACGGGGTGAGGTCCCAGGAGGGCTAGACAGGGGGCCAGGCATGGGCTTATCTCCTCTCTGCTCAGCTCCCTGGCCCCCAGAGCTGAGAATGGGCTGCAGAGGCAATGTGGCTAGTGGACGTATGTACGCACAGGATCCGAGTTGGAGTCGGGCCAGTGCTGAACCTCCCACCTTCCCCATTCGCAAGCTCTGGGATCCTGGGGGTGGAGGGGGGGTGACCCTCAACTCCCGGGAATTCAAATTCAAAGCTGCAAATTGTGAAATGAACACTTGGTACTAAGGGCTGGCTGGGCTCCCTAGATGAGAAACAGAGCACAGGTGTCTCTCTGCTGTGGCCACCTTCCGAACCAAAGCTCGGAGCGTTCATCGGCTTGCAGGAGGGGCTTTGGAACAGAAGCGAAGTGTCAGCTTGAGGTCTTCAGTACCGTCACAGTGATGACTCAGTGAATCAGGGTGAGTCAGGATAAGGACTTTTTAGAGATCAAACTTGTCCCTCCCAGGCGCTGCCTTCCACGCACAGCAGCGAGGGGGAAACGCCCACTGACATCTTTCTAACCCTTGATCTACTTCCTGGAGTTTCTAAGCCCCTGGTTTTGCACAGACACGCTGTCCTGCCACAGCCCGAGCTGAAGAATCAAACCCTGTTGGCCCCGCTCCAATTTGGGTAATTATCATGACCCACCTAAAGTTCCCCTGGGATTTTCAATTAGATATGGGATGCTTCTTCCCAAGCGGCTGTAATCTGTCACCCTCTCCCCTGTTAAACAGATGCTGCATTCCACCCCAGAGGCAACCGGCTGCCCTTTAATGATGAGAAAAAATTGCCCCTTTATCCCTCCCGACCCTGGGAATCCCCGAGGCAGAGTGAATCTGTGCCTGGGAGTGTCCCGAGGGTCTCGGATGCCTTCCCCGAGTGACCTGCTGAGTCCTCCGAGACATTCATTATTCTCGGGGGATTTGCAAACAGCTCCCGGAGCTGTTTTGGGAGCTGCAAATGTACTTAATCCAGTTGTGGCCAACTCAGAGCCTTTGATAGATGTTTTCTTTCTATGGGGCAGGACCAGGTTGGCGTTTATAACTGAGCAATGAGGCTCATAAAAGCCCTGGTCACCATGCACTGAGGGCTGTTCTGGGCCTGATGCAGCCGGACCTTTGTGATCTGACCAGCCCCACCTCGCCATGGAAGGAGCAGCCCCGGAACGATGATAAAACTGTCAGCCGGGGTCCAGGTGTCTGGGTTCCCCAACTTGCGGCAACCCCTCCGCTTTTCTCTGCAGTTCAGCAAATGTTCTCAGGAATAGGGATGGGGCCTCAAAGATGAGTCAGACGCAGTCCCCTGCCTTAAAGAGCTAGGCCTGTAAAGAGCGTTAGAAAACCTAGCATGCTCTGTGCAGCAAAAAGAAGAAGGACTAGATGTATTGAGGGCCTAGCCATGCTAAGAGCTTTCATGGATGTCACCTAGCGTCATGCTCCCAGCTGCCCTGCAGGGCAGTATGGTTACACAGAGTACAGATGAGGGTGGTGGAACAAGGCGTGGCATGCAGGTCCAGCTGGCTCCAGGCCTCTACTGCTCTGTGGAGCCCCAGGAAGGGCAGTGGGGGTGGGGAAGGCAGCGGCCTCGGAAGTTTCCCTGAAGGACGTGAGACTTGAAGAATGATCAGAGTTTGCAGGGAAAGGAGGTGATCCTGGCAGAAGGAACAGCACAGGCAAAGTCAAGGAGTGGTGGAACAGTGTTGTGTTGGGGGTTTCTGGAAGGTCAAATGGGAGCAAGGGGTGTCGGGGGTTAGGCTGGATTGAGAGGCCATAAATAGGAGCTATTTCTCTAGCTTCTCATCGGGGTCTGTGAGGGTGGATGGTCAGAAACAGGTGAACATTCTAGAAGCCATGGGTGCATTGAGAGCTGGCGGCCGTGTAGGAGACTGGGTGGTCCTTGTCCCAATTCCTACCACATCCAGCTACAGCTCGTGCCTCGAGCATTCTCTTGTTCCCTGCTGTTCCCTCTGCGGGAAATGCCTTCTTTTCTACCTAAAGAATTCCTGCTTACTTTTCAGGGCAAATGTTAGCTCTTCTAGGGTAGAATTCTGGATTCACTTAATTAGAATTTCTGCCCCCTACTCCTCCCCCCTGCCCCCTGCACAGTGCAATGTTTTTATCTCTATTCTAATAGTCCATGCTTTAAAAAAACAATACAAGTAAAGCACCAGTTCATCTTCATAAGAATCCTGGGTGGAAGGTATTATTATCCCCCATTTCACAGATGAAGGAACTGAGCCTCAGGGAGGCTGAGACTTCTCTAAGATCACACAGCTAGCGATAGGAAAGTGCTGATTCAAAGCCAAGTCTGTTTGGGGGCAAAGCCTGTACCTCCTTAAGTTGTCACAAGCCACAACTGTCACTAGCACGGGACTGCCAAGCCCTTGGGAGCATTCAGGGTCTGTGTCTCAGCACACAACAGTCTAGACTTCCCAGAGGGCCTGGCACATGGCCACACACGTGGCTGGCACTCTTTAAAGACCCAGAGAACAGATGGGGCGCCTGGATGGCTCAGTGGGTTAAAGCCTCTGCCTTCAGCTCAGGTCATGACCTCAGGGTCCTGGGATCGAGCCCCGCATCGGGCTTTCTGCTCAGCGGGGAGCCTGCTTCCCCCTCTCTCTCTGCCTGCCTCTCTGCCTGCTTGTGATCTCCCTCTCTCTGTCAAATAAATAAATAAAATCTTAAAAAAAAAAAAAAAATCCAGAGAGCCGAGCTGCTGGCGAGGGGAATGTTGATGGCGTGGAGGGCAAGGGACCTCTCTGGGCCCTCTTGCCAAGAAATCTGATGAGACACTGGCCCCGCCTCCTGTAGGCTGTCTCCAGTTAGGGGCGGAGACTCCTCATGGCCTTCTCAAAGAATCAGGCCCAGGGGTGACCCAGACCGCTGGGGTGACCTCACGCAGTGGTTGGCTCACTCCAGCTCCAGCTTTGAGGACTCAAGCCTGTCTCCCAGCGATGCTGGTCCCACACTCATCAAATTCCCGGGGCTGCTTTGAAGGGGTGACACAAGCCAGAACAAGGCAAAGCCCGCTTTCATTTCTAAGGGGAGAGGTGGTTGATCACACACTATAACCAGTTCTTCTGTGTCGGCTGGAGGGGTTGAAAGGCACGTGTTTTTTTTTTTTTTTTCTCCTTTTCCTGTGGGCACCTTTGTTCTAAATACAAGCATCCCAGCGAGCTGTTCTGTGTGAGCCTCGAGCCTCAAGCTGATTCACGATGACTTCCAACGGCCTGACAGTGGGAGCAGCCAGCCTGTCTCAGGGTGGCTCTGTGTGAGGGGGGGGCCCCCTACCCTCTCTTTCTGAGGCTCCGTTGCTCCCCTGAGACCAAGCAGCAGGCAGAGGCTTGCGAGATCATCCCACTAACAACAACTGCTTTTATTGAGCATTTACTGTGGGCTCCACTCACCAAGTGCCTTACAGAGAGAAGGTGCTGTTGCTCCTTGCTGCGGGCACAGAGAGGTCGAGAGACTCGACTGAGGTCTCGCAGTCGGTAAGTGGGATGCCTGGAATTCAGACACAGGTCTGAGTGGCTCTAAAACTCTAAGATTCCCCTCTGCCATGATGCCTTCCCCAAACCACCTTGAGACTTCAGTCGGGTGCTGGTGTTACCACTCATTGGCTCAGTGACTCTGGGGGCCTCGCTTTCTCTCTCTGGGTGCCAACTTCTTTAGCACAATGAGGAGGTTGGATCTGACATCTCTGGGTCCCCTCTAGGTCTCTGAGTGTAAAAATACCCTCGCTTCCAAAGGTGCTGGCCAAAGGGCAGCAGGGTACCAGCGGGCCGGGAATCACTGGTACCAGCCAGTGGGCTGGGGTGAGTCTCCTGTGGCCGTTCAGGGCTTCAAGAATTTTCCCTTCCCTTTCGGTGAAAGACCCTAGACAAAGCCTCAGGTGTGAGACAGGAGTGGGCGGCCCTTGCACTGCATGGCAGGGAGAGGATGTGATTCCCAGAACAATCCCAGAATTCCCTGGGCAGCCAGCGGACCTCTCCGAACCATCCTGGTAGATGATCCCAGCTGGAAGGGACCTTAGAGGCTGTCGTGTCCAATTTCCTCATTTTGCAGATGGGGAGACTGAGGCCCAGAGGGAATTCGTGACAGAGGTAGGGCTCAGGCGTGGTTCCATTCACGTTTCATGTAGCTCTCAGTGTTGGACGTAAGAGACTCCTTTTCCTGAAGGGCAGGGACACAAACCTGAAAAGAAACAATTTAAGTGTAAGCAACAAGCATGAGGCAGAGGGCTCTTGATTTCCAACCAAGTATCTGTCCACTCCCACATCCTGCATTGTGGGAAGATATAGGAGGATCCTGAAACGTCCGTGCTGACCAGGTCTCTTGAGATCTACTCGTGCCGGGGGGGGGGGGGGGCAAATCCCGAGAAATCAGGAGGCCTCGTCCCATTTCATGGTCCGTTCAGCAGCGTCATCTCCACAGCGCCTTCTGTGCTCTGGCTCCGTGCTGGGCCCTGCCCTGCCTACTGTTGGAGGCGTGTCCTGTCCTTGCTCCCCGACCACAAGCCTACGAGGTGACACCGCCATTGTGCAGAAGGGAGAAGTGAGGTCCGGGGGCCCCCGGCTCACGAGCGGTGGACCAGGCTCCGCCCGGGTCTCCTGGTGCAGGCCAGATCTTGGCTTGGCCTAAAAACAACCGTTTCCCTGATAGACTGCTGGAGTGCTAGCTTCACATTCTGACTTTTTTTTTTTTGAAGGAAAAACCCCATCCTGAACTTCTCGGCGCAGCCTTTGCCGCTGCCGCCGAAGCCGCCCCTCCCGGGCCCGGGGCAGTACGAGATCGTGGACTACGCAGGGCCCCCCAGGCACTTCATCTCCAGCGCGTCGTTCGTGTCCAACACCAGGCGGTGGACGGCGGCCCCGTCCCAGCCAGGCCTGCCGGGCCCAGGTCAGAGGAGGGTTTAAAACGACTCTAAAAACCAAGTCTAGAATTGTTTGTCATTCCTGAGCCATCAGATGTCACTGATTCATGGGCTGTTTTACAGACGGGTTACAGAGGTTGGAGTCGATCTAGAAGACTTTGTAGCTTGTGCTTCTGGAATATGAAAGAGTTGGGTTTTTTTCGTTTGTTTGGTTTTTGTTTTTGTTTTTGTTTTTGTTTTTAAGGTGGAAGGGCTCTTAGAGTTAATCCAGGCCAGGGATTCATGACCAATGACCATGGATGTCCCAGAGGCTCAGAGATGGGCTCCAGATGGGTCTGTGACCCTGAAACTGCCTGCACACTTGGAGTGTGAAGACACTAATTTTTGGGGAAAGGGTCTGTAGCTTTTGTGAGATGGTCCAACGATTTCATGTTCTTAGAAACGTTTAGATCTCGGGCCTGATCTGGCCAAATGGCTTGATAGCTGGGGTGGGCCTGGAGAGCAAGGTGTGTACGGAGCCACAGGGAGGGAGGGGGATAGAGCCGCAGGCTCTTCCCCTCTGTGCCCCCCGTGCCCTGTTGTCACGAGACACGCCAGGGTCTGTTCCCTGGAGCAGCTCCTGGGAACTATCTAGTTCCGCACCCTTCCAAGATGGCTGATGTGAGGGGACCCTGTCACCTCTAGGACCTGTCTGAAAGCTAACAGCCCGAGGGACCTTCTCCAGTGGCTGGTCTCTGTTCTCCCTGACCTCTTCGTAGCTCTCCTAGAGCCCCTTAGCTGTTTGCCACCCCCTGATGTCGGCCAGAGCTGGTGGCACTGGGGACAGATCGGTGTGCTGGCAGGCTGGCGGTGTGGGAGGAGGAAGGCAGAGCCGAGGGGGCTGCAGGTCTGTGTAATTCAGTCTTTCAGGGAGCGCGGGTGACGCTCCCACCCTGGGGAGACAGAGGTGACTTAGCTGGGTGCTTATCCCCAGAGACATCAGTCTTGGTAGGGGAGACACCCTCCCCTCCACACATATGGGTGAGTAAAACGTCAGGTGAACAGGACAGGGAAAGCCATTCTTAGAGCTCCGGAAATGTAGAAATGATAATCAAGTCAAGAAGATTGCAGAGGTTGGGCCTGGGGTCCCTGGTCAGCCCGGGCATTAGCTCCATATGCGTGGTGGGCTCCACGAGGCCCGGGGCCCAGCGAGGATCCTTGTCTGCTCCTGTGTGGCCCGGGCCTCTAGGAGTTTTTCCTGAGGGTCTTCTCCCTGCGTCACACAGTGTGGGACACCTGGCACCTGGCGAAGGCCACTTCCTGTTGCTGTGATCACCCACAGGGTGGGCTTCCCTGAGGGGTGGCCCGGGAGTAAGCCTCACGCAAACATCTGCCTTCTTGGCTTCCGGTGGGCTGCCTGGTGCTGCCATCGGCTTGCACCCTTAGTAACCAAATCAGCTTACCTCTGGGAGTTTCCATTCACCCCCGTGTGGTCCTGGCGCCAGTCTCCCAGAGAGAATGTGCCTGTAGTCATCATGGCTTTCACTTTTCTGGAAATTTCTTTCTTTCTTTCTTTTTTCGTAAGTAGGCTCCACGCCCAGTGTGGACCTTGAACTCATGACCCAAAGATCCAGAGTCACAGGCTCTATCAACTGAGCCAGCCAGGCAGCCCTTCTGGAAATTTCGGAACAAAATGAAAACAAAACCCCAAGTTGACACCTTGCTTCTTTAAAAGTATTGCGTTACTCAATTGTTCTTTCAAATCGGATAGAAAGCTCTTGGGTGAATTTTTTTCTATGAAAGAAGTTGCAGGGAGTTAAAGAAGGCCGAAAGTCAGAGTTGAAGTCCTGCATCAGCCAGGCCAGGCCCTTTCCCTCCCCGCCTCCCCACGTGTGAGACACCGGGGTCAGCCAAGGCCACCCCAGCATTGCCAGTTCTGGTGTGGAAGGCCAGGGGCTCGAGCAGCTGGGCTTTGCGCTCTTAATACTCTCTTTCTCACCCTCTCTTACCTCACAGCCATGTATAGGCCGGAATTCCCTGGAAAGCAGTCCTTTCTCTACAATGAGGACAACAAATGGATCCCAGTGTTGTAGGGACCGCACACAAACTGAGGGAGGACCCTGGCCACCAGCTGCCCCACGCGGGTTCCCCGGGACGTTCCTTCAGAGAATGCCCATTTCGTGTGTGACCGATGGCTCCCTCGGACAGCTCTGCCCCCCTTCCCTCCGCCCCGGCTGGTACTGAGCTTGGACCTCCACGTCTACTGACTCCAGTGGTTCCCTGAGCAGAAATGAGGAGCGGACAGAGCCTCACTTGGTTACCCCGCCGCACACCTGTCCATACTGGCTTCCGCAGGCCTCCTCCCGGATGTAAGGGGCGGCTGAGCTCAGACTCCAGCGAGAAGGTGGCCAACGGCAGGTTCCCCCTCTGGAAGGCTGATGCTGAGCCGCGGCTCTGGGCTCCAGAGGGCACCTGCAGGGTGGACTGCACGGGACCACAGCCCAGGCACACCCCCACCCTTCAGCCTTGACCTCCAGACTTCCCCAGACTTACTCAGGAGCTGGGAAGGCCCAGAGGCGCTTGTGACAGACAAGAAAGGATTGCCTGGGCCCTCGCCTCCAGCTGAGCCTATGTGTCTCCCATTCAGGAAGAGCATGGCAGCCAGTCACTGTGGTCACTTGTGCTCATTACCCACCTTCTGGAGAGGCCATTGCATCCACTTGGTGGCTCAGTATTCAGCAGCCCACGTGGGCAGGAGGCTGCTGGAGACAGGGCCCTGGAAACTTCGATTCTGAGGAGCAGGGAGACCACACACCGCTTGGTGCCTGAAAGTCCTTTCTTTCCCCGGACTTCCCTGTCCCCAGGCCTGGCCTCTGTCTCCTTCCAGACCTGCTGCTCCAGTTTGACACAGTCTTTAGTGGATCTTTTCTGGCCTGCCAAATCGGCTTCCTCCTGGCAAAAGGAAGAGATTCCTGAAGAACCAAGGGGAGCTGGAACTGAGCACATATCCCCTCCTTCCCCAAAATACCGATGTTGTTCATGTCCGCAAGTGCAAGGCTCCGGTGCAGCCCCCTCGGAGCTCCCCACACAGTCAAGGTCTCTCACTCCCTGGGCCCCGCATCTGACTTTTCTCTGTGACCAGAGAACAGCCTTCCTGTCCAAATGGGTGCGGACTGGCCCTCCCTCTGGGGAGGGCTGGGTGAGGAAGAGGGAGGGAGCAGGATAGAGTACCACATCCGATTAAACTGAATTCTTGCATCTCACGAAATCTGGCCTTTTGGTGAACCCTAGATTCCCGCCAGTGCCCGCTGCTCTGGGATGAGCGGGAGGGGGCCTGGAGCTCCTGGCAAAGCGCCATCAAGGCTGGACCTCGAGGCAGGATGCCTTGGGCTCCCCTCCTGCCAGGTCCGTAGCTTCTCCTTGAAGGAAACAAGTTGGATTGGAATTCCAGGGCTCAAGGTCAACCCTTCAGGGGCTGGGCAGGTAGTGCGTGGAGGAAAGTAGGTGAGGCTGAGAGGGGGAGTGGGAGCCGAGGCCACCTGTCTAAAGGGGCTTTCAACAAGGCTCCAGCTGTGGCCAGATCTGCAATTTCAACAGAAATCTGGGAAGTCCTTGAAATGTGAAATCTCTTGATTGGAGATGTTGACAACCATCTTTTAACTTGAAATTTTTTGTTGGAGCTAAAGGCAACCTCTGCAGGCCATCCATTGTCCACTTGGATTGTAGAAGTTCTGGGAGACCCTTTTGAAGCTGGCCCCTCCCCTCGTCACCAAAGGTACTTGATACTGTACCTTTCTTTGCCCCAGACTCTAGACAATGGGACCAGACCCCAACGCCTGGGTTTTTAGGTCCCTCTGACCCTGGGGAACCTTTGGCAGATGCTTGAGCTAGATGCCGCCAGCCCTGGGGTGTCTGAGGGCAGAGGCCGGGAGATGTATGGGAAAACGAGCCAGGTCTCTCCTGCCCTCGGGCAGCTGGGCTGAGCACCGGTTGGTAAAGGCTGTCTCTCCAGGGGAGCCCCCTCCACGTGGGGTCAGGGAGGAGGGAACTTGGAAAAAAACGGCAGGGCTGTCCTTGGCCAGTCTGAATCTGGGTTCTGTTGAATACGTGACTGGCGCTGAGGCCCTGAGCTCAGAGGGTCTGTCTTGACCATGCCTAGCCTCTCTTAACGTGCCACGAGCTGCCTATAGCTCCGTCCAGCTCAGCAGTTCTCAGCCCCTGGCCATATGCAGCAAGCTGCCCAGGCCCGGCCCCTCACAGTTCCGGTGTCATTGATGGGAGCCACGGTCTGGGCCTTGGTGTCTGTGTTAACGTTCTCAGCGTGCTGATATTGTATCTAGTTAGGGTTAGGACACACTGATCGGCTAATACCGTATTTTCCAAATGTCAATGTACATGCCGGTCACTTGAATAGCTTGTTATAAAAGGCAGATTCTGTAGGTTTTGGTGGAGCCTGGGAGTCTGCCTGTCATTCTCAATTTTTTAAAGAAATTGAGATGTAATTGACATATAACATTGTATTCGTTTTAGGCGTAAGCATTTCTAACAAGCTCTCCAGAGATGCCAATCCTGCTGGTTCGTGGACCGCACTTAGGGTACCGAGGGTCTAACAAATACACTTAATGGCTCAACTCCGGCCTTCCGTTTATTCGATCATCTGCTCTTGGCCTATTTGCCCTCCTTCCCCCCCTGCTTTCTTTTCCTCCCTCCCTCCCTCCCTTCCTCCCTCCTTCCCTTCTCATTCCCTCACTTACTCATCCCTCACGCCTACTTTCCTCCTTCATCACTTTCCCCCTCACTGGCTGCTTGTCTTCCAGGGGAAAGCCACCGGGCAGGGGATGCTCTCCCCACCAGCGGATGGCCGCCTTTCCAAAGTGACTCCTGTTTGGAAAAGACTTACCTTCACTCCTTTCCCCCTTCAACTGTTTGGAGCAGAAGTCGGTCCTAGAACAGCAGCCATTAGGCTCGGAGAAATCCTTACCCTTGGCCCCCGACTTCTCGGAGGGCAGGCCTTTCTCTGAGGTCCAAATGGCCCTTGTAGGCTCTGACAGCCCTGGTCTCATCCTCTGGTGGCTGTGATGAGAACGGAGCCCCGGTGGCTTTCCTGCGGCTGCCGGACGGCAGGTGTGCGGCTGCCCAGCTCCCTTCCTGAAGTCTGTTGCAGGCTCTACACGGACACCGATTCCTTGTATGTCTTAGTCTAGCCAGACCCTGGCAGATCACAAAGGCTTCAAGGCCTATATAATTATGGCCTCTCTGGAGCGGTGGTTCTTGACCTTGACTGCACACTGTAATCACCGGGGGTGGGGTAGGGTGGGCAGGTGCTTTAAAAAGTTCTGAGGTCTGGGCCCACCCCCAGAAATTCTGATTTAAATGCTCCAGTGTGGGGGCTCGTGGCTGGCTCAGTCGGGGGAGCACATGATGCTTGATCTTGGGGTTGTGAGTTCGAGCCCCATGTTAGGTGTAGAGCTTACTTAAAAGCAAATTTTTATTTTATTTTTAAGATTTTATTTATTTGACACAGAAAGAGAGAGAGACATAGCAAGAAAGGGAACACAAGCAGGGGGAGTGAGAGAGGGAGAAGCAGGCTTCCCCCTGAGCAGGGAGCCCGGTGCAGGGCTCGGTCCCAGGACCCTGGGATTGTGACCTGAGCGGAAGGCAGGCGTTCAATGACTGAGCTACCCAAACGCCCCAAAACAAATAAAATTTTAAAAAATAGGTAAAGAAATGCTCCAGGCCGTAGGGTCTGGGCAGTGGGGAGAGGAATAAAAGCTGCCCAGGTGATTCCAAGGGGCAAACCAAGGTGGAGAAGCGCTACCTGCCTGCTTCCCAGCTCCTGCTGGGAGGGGAGCTGGGAGGAAGCTCAAGAAGGAAGATGAACAGGTGCTGAGCACCCTGGTGCACCCAGCAGTGTGCTGACCCTCCCCACACGCCCGGCCATCCCACCCTCCTGCGTCGTCCTGCGCTGACAGGGTGGGTGACGTCATAGCTATAGTGAGGCCCGGATGGACACAGGCACTTGGATGCCTACAGGGTCCCTCGAGCTGTGCCATGCGAGCCATAAGGGGGTCTGAGGTCCCAGGTGACACCAGTAATACTGATCCTGGTATCAAATGTTGATATTTTGTTCATTGTGGATTTTTTTTTTTTTGCCTTTATTAAAAAATAAAACAAAACAAAACATTGCATTGATTTCTCTTGGTTACTGAGCTCTTTGACGGCACCTAAATTTTCTGCCCGAGATTCGCTGGCCTGACCCTTGTCCTAGCCCGGGCCCTAACTCCAGGCAGGGCGGTGGGAATCAGGACCACTGGCTCTGACTATCAGCGTGGAGAGGCCCTTGGAGGCATCTGTGGTTTACAAACGTTTTAAAAGTTTTATTCAAACAAAAGTTTACGGGAAACCCCGATGTGTAAAAGGCGAAAAGCTGATCTGCCATCAGTGTAGTGGGGAGGGTTCTCAGGGGTTGCAGCTGTCCCCTCCCCCACATCGAGGGGGCCTCTGAGACCCACCAATCAGCTCTGGGGCTCTAAAGATGATGGTTACAAAGACCCATGGAGATCCATGTTCCTCATTCATAGCCAAAGAAAGAGGCCTAGAGGCAGTGATGTGCTAGGAAGCTGGTGAAGGAAGGAAGGAAGGAAGGAAGGAAGGAAGGAAGGAAGGAAGGAAGGAAGGAAGGAAAAAAGGAGAGAGGGAGGAAGAAAGAGATGCTTTGATTTGTCACTTGTTTCCAGAGGAAATAAAAACCTTGTTTTGCAGCAGTTGTCAGTTTCTGGGGTGTAAATATTCCGCCACGTATCAACATTATGTCGTGACCGCAGAGCTGGAAAGAGATGGGAACACCCATTTCTGTAAGCCACTGAGTCAGGGGCAGGGACGATGACTTGGCCCGGAGTGTGGGGGCAGAGGTGGCACAAGAATTCAGGTCATGTGGCTCCCAGCCTTGGGCTCTGCCTACAGGCCCCAGCTGTGCGGTCCTTGGCAGGCCATCCTGGACCTTCCTGGGACTTCTCCATCTCTAGTCAATGGTCCTAAGGTTGTAACATTCAGCCTGTGGGACTGAGCGAGACAGAGATCTCGACATCAGGACCCCGCTGCCTTCCAGGGGGCACCTCTGCTGCTCCAGTGCCCAGCACGCACCACCAGCCTTCGAGTCCAGGGTAAACCGCCCGCAGGACGGAAGGAGGTGGGCCTAATCGGCTTTCACCCTCTCTTCCTGGGAAGACTTTCACAAAAGGAACAAGTGTAGTATTTGAAGTAATACATAGGTAGAATTTTATTACTAAATACCATGTGAGTATACAAAATGCGTAACTGAATAACAGCTAAAAAAAAAAAATAGTCCAAGAATGTGAAATACACATTTTTTGAAATGATAAAAATGTATCCATGAAAAATATAAAATGTTGCATGTATATACAATATGTACTTCTATATATATAACATAAATGAAAATTGTAAATAAGAAATGTGTACATCAGCAAACAGGCATGGAAGTTGTTTTTCTTACAGCAGCCTCTTTGTTCCAATCAGCTCAATTATTTACATCTTCTATTGAGGAATTCCATGAGAAAGAGAGTGTTTCCGCTTCGGTAACATTTAAAAATTGTTTGCACTGAAAATCAGGAGTTTTCCAGCTAATTGACCAAAGGGTCTGAAGTTGATAGAAGAGTCGAGAATGAAAGCTGGGTAAGAGTCAAAGCAGCTTTGGGAAAGAGGGTCCGCTTCCACCATCTGAATAGCCAACCAACGGTCCAATAGGAGATGGACTGAGAGGACATGGTCTTCTGAGGAGGACACAGGCGGTGGGGACGTCAGCCAAGATGGCGCTGTCTCTGGCTGGGTGGGCGCTGGCAGGAAATCCAGCGTAGATTCAAGCACGAGTTGGGGTTCAGGTCGGGACACTTCCCAGGTCCCGCCTCGACCTTGGCATCTGTGGGTTTGCAATGCGAGGGCCTCTCCCCTCAGGGAGGGTATTCAAGTAACAGCACTGAGGCACGAAGAGAGGTTGTGTGTGGCGTGGGGCCACTTCCCAGCGGCTCCTTGCCTGGGGCCCACCCCAGGGGTTCCAAGGGGATGGATGCTCGGGCCTCACAGCTCCTTAAGGATGATCTGAATCTTGCCATCAAGCTCCCCCATGTCCAGCAGGAAGGCGACGTGGTTGCTATAGTGCTGAATGATGTTGTTGTCCATGTTGACCAAGATTCTGGAAGAGAGGAGATGTGTCTCGAATGTGGCAGGCCCCGTGTTTTCAGGGCCTCTGGGTGGTAAGGATGACAGTACTGGTTACTACCAATCGGGTGCCCCCAACATTGCACACACCTCATGAACGGTCTCCTGACCATCATGACAACAAAGGTGGGTTCTCACTGTCCCACTTGACGGTGGAGGGCATGATCCCCAAGCGGCCGGCCACACCTCCAACCACGGCCCCTACTGCACCAGACTGGCTGGGGATGACACAGTGCCCCTTCGTGCCTGGGCCAGACAGGACTCGGACATGAAGTGAGAATTCAAGTGCAAGAGGCACGGGGGGTGGACCAGCGTGGTTTGGATTCGCTAGGAGGCTGTGACAGGTCACTCGGGTGCGCCTTCCTGAGCCCAAGGCAGGTGCCACACGCGGCCCCTCTCGGTTCCACCTCCATGAAGCTGAAACCTCACAGGCATGCAAGAGACTCAAGGGGCTCAGCCCTCTCTACCCCCCACTCTTTCAGCAGGGACCTGGGCCAGCCCGAGAGGGACAGGGTCTCCGCGCTGTGGCCCTCCGCAGGGCACCCCACTGGCAGCTGCCTCCCTGATGAAGGGTCTCTCGGCCCTGACCCCACCAGTTTCCCTTTGTCACGGAGGTGGGTGTCTTCATCCATCCCCCCGCTAGCATTGACTGAGGCCTCCCCACGGGCAGGGCCCTGCTCCAAACAAAAACAAGGGCCACACAGAGATCCTAGACCCTGCCCTCCAGGAGCTTAGAATCGAGTAGGGCCTGAAAAAAGGAATCCTTAGAACCTTATTACTCCAACTGGTAGATGGGGAAGCTGAGATTCAGAAAACCAGAGTCATTTGCCTGAGGTCACACTGTTAATAGATGGCAGAGCTGGGACTCGCGTCCAAACTTTTATCTCTTTCCACTGTACCATTTTTTAGACAGAAAAACAAAAAACCCTATACATATAAGTTAGGAAGTGGCATATGTGAGAAAGGCAAAATCCAGGCCTGGGGAAGAGTTCAGATGAGAGTTCAGAGTTCAGTTTCAAGTGGGGCAGGAGTGGGGGGCCTCAGGTCTCAGACTACTACTGCTCCTAGCAGGTAGCAGTCTGCTTTCCGGGGGACCCCCCACCCACCACAGGAGGCGGTAGCTCTGTCCCTGCTATCTCCCAGGTCCGGAGGATGGAGACCTTGCCAATGCAGCAAGCCCAAGCCTCTGGCCTACATCCTGTCCTCTGTGCCTCGGCAGCCAGACGAGGCTACTTTCTGGAAACAGGGCGGGTCTCGGGCTCCTAGGCCGGGGTGCTGACTGCCTGGATCTAATTACAGACTCCAGCTTCCTCAGATCCCATCAGCCATTCCTTCATCTCAGATCTTTGTCTCGGGGCTGCAGGCTGGGCCAGAGTGGGGGTGCGCTGGGTCAGCGGGCCAGGTTTGTGTGGGTTTCTGATAGTGGTATTTCCGGGGTGCTTCTGGGTGCCGGGCACTGAGTGAGTGCCTTTCCTGCATGAACTTGAAGGCTGCCTCCCACCCAGGCCCCAGCAGGGCTCCCAGCGGGCCCCGAGTGCACACCTCCACATAAGGCACCCCAAAGAAGCCCCCAGACCCCTCCCCCTGAGGGGCCCTAGCAGCTGGGCTTGCTGGGAACTGCCACCCCAGAAGGGGGGCCTCTTGTCCCTTGCCAACTTCTAGCTGTCTTCTGTCCCAGTTTGCCCGAAATCCTTGGCCAGCTACCAGCAAAACAATGTATTTGTTCATTTTTCAAGCACTCAGTGGTGCTAGTAAAGCTGATTGTATCTACCTTTGTCCACAGGACTTTCGGGAGGGTTCTGTGAAAATAAACCAGGCCGCTGATTGGAATTTTCTGTTCCTCAGAGGAGGAGGGTCTGACGCCGAGGGAGGTGGCACATGATCTTGGCCTCTCCTTTCCCAAAAGGTTTTTTTTTGTGGACTCTTCTCATTTAAGCATCTCAGATGATCCTAGGCCTGAGGTCTTCGTGGCTGGGGGTGTATGGGGCGTAAGGTGTCTCTGAAGGGCGGCTGAGTGAAGCCCTGGGCCATGGGGCTAGGCAAATGAAAGGCCCGGCCACAGCCTCTATTTGCACATGGCTTAGCGGTTAGAGGAAAAAGCAGGAGGCAGGATAAAGTAGTGGTGCCTGCACAGGCTTTAGACAGGCTGCCGGTCACTAACTGGACCCCAAGACTCCCTGAATGTCAGTTTCCTCGTCTCTAGAAATACAGAACATCATACCAAACTCAAAAGGTCAATGACACGATGCCGGGGAGTTATTAGCCCAGGTCCTAGCTCATAGAAAGTGCTCCACACATGGGAGATATTAAAATTCGGATTTAAATAGCTGGCTGGGGCTTAAGGGAAAATTGGCAACTCTGCCGGTGGGGCTGGGGCATCCTTGTAGACATACCCCCGCCCCCAAATCACACACACACACACACATACACACACACACCCACTTCCGAGCTCCTCGGCCCAGCCTGCGGGGGGATCTGAGGGAGGCCGGCCACAGGTGCGGCTGCAGCCAGGGGCGCGGGCACCGGCACCGGAGGGGAAGTGGGGCCGGGCTTGTCCAGGCAAAGCAGAGCCTGCCCTCTGCGAGGAGGTGGATTCCGCTCCAGAGAGCGTGTGAGCCCCAGTTTGAGACCGAAACTTGGAAGGAAAAAAAAACACACAAAAACCCTAGACACTCACACAACCAAAACCAAACGGGTCCTTTCCCAGGGGCTGCAGGACGGCGCCCCTTCCCCTCGCCTTCTGTGGAAGGCTGGGTGGGAACCAAAGAGGAGAGGGGGCGGGAGGCCCTGCCTGGCTGGGGCCCCGGCCTGGGTACAAAGGCTGCCTGGCTTTGCAAAGCCTTCTGAGAAGGACAGGCCACAGACAGTAGCTGTGGGTGGTGCCCAAGCACCTTCCAAGGGCCACCAGCAAGTGTGGCCGGAGTTACACTGTCCTGAGTGCGAGGGCAGGGTCGGAGCTGCAGGCCGGGGGCTGGGAGTGCATCCCCTGGGCAGGGAATGGCGCCAACGATTCCTCCAGGCCTGGAGGCCCCACACCGGGCTGGTGCAGGGACTTGGTTAGCCAGGGCTGTGAGGGTCCAGCTCACTAAAACCTGGGGTAGGGGGGAGCAGTCACCGCATGGCCCCCCATTTCCCCTTTCCCCCGCCAAGGGCTTTCCTGAACAGGTAGAAAGGGTGCTATGGTGTTTAGCACTAATCCCCAGGGACCCACAGTAGGTGCCACACCGCCCGGCCCTCAGGGAAGTAAAGCTTCGCTCCCTCCTGCCTCATCCAGACCTGAAGGTGGAGGCCTGTGGAGCATCCCCAGGTGGGGCGGGGGGCTCCCTCAAAATCACCCCCAGTCACCACACCCTTTCCAGACTCATCGCCAGCCACTCCCTCCCTGGGCCCCTGACTCGACCTGTAGGCAACACTGCTGGGCCCTTTGGCCTCCATGCCTTTCCTCTACTGCCCCTGGCCCCAAATATTGCTTAGCACCTCTGCGCCTCAGTTTCCCTATCTGTGAAGTGTGGGTCATGGCATCTACCTCATAGCGTGGCTGTGACAGTTAAGTGGGGTACATGAAGCCCCACATCTGACACGTGGTAGGCGGACCAGGGAATGGAAGTCACGATCGCCAGCATTATAATCAGATGACTTGGCCATCCCGTGGCCTCGGGACTTGGGCCTGGCTCTTCTGCTCTCTGGGCCTGCACTGGCCCTCCACCTGTGGTCTCTACAAAGGCCCTTCCCTCTGCTGCCCCTTCTCTCCTTCCTGGCGCTGGTCAGCGTCTGGTCTCTACAAGTGGCCTTGCCTGACTGGGGGCTTTCAGCCCAACTCCACAGCCCTCGAACTCTCCACAAAGCCAACTCACTGGGAGCTCCCTGAGCCAACATTTCAGAGGGAAAGGGGCAGCGAGGGGGTCATGGGAAGGAGAGTTGTTCCGAGCACTTACCCCCGCTTACATTTCTTGTAGACTTTGTAAATGTTCTCCTCAGGGAAACCATACTTCTCAGAGATCTGGAAGAAAACAGTAGGGGATTTGTTATCTGCGGCCCAGATATTATTTCCTGATTAGAAAAGTAATATACATCCCTACTGTGGAAAAATGCAAAGAAGAAGATTACGATGGTCCGTAATCCTGTTTCCCAGAGATAAACATCTAGGTGCGCTCCTTCCCATCTTTTGGCCCAGGGTACAGATTTTTTTTATTTTCCACACGGCTAGCTTTATAGAACTTTTTTACTTCACATCGTAGTTATAAGCCTTCCCGCATCACAGCAAACCCTCAACAGACTACATGTTTCATGGCTGTACTATATCCCAAGGAGTGTCCCCCGGGGCCCCCAACCCCTGCCCAAAGCCTGACCCACATCATGCCAGTGCCGAGGGCCCCCCACTCAGCAGCTGCCGACTCCGGGCCAGCTAGTGGCAGAGACGGTCATGCGCCTACCTCGTAGGGCTGCTAGAACAAGGGACTACACTGGCCCGTTTGAAACACTCAGGGCAGTTCCCGGAGTGAGGAAGACCTCCATAAATGGTCACCGTTGTTGTTTTCGAAGGGGAGCCCTGGGGGAGGTTCCTGCCTATCGTGAGGGGGGATCACCCAGGTAGTGTCCCCCTTGAGCAGGAAGTTACGAACCCCATCGGATGGCTGAGGACGCCGGGCTCCACAAGGATAAGCCACACACCTGGGGCCCAGCCAGGTCCCAGGTGTCCTGCCCCATCACATCCCAGAACGTTGGTGCTCGTTCTGCAGACAGGGAGCCCGTGAGTGAGCTCAGGGGCCCGCGAGTGAGCTCACGCGGCCAGAGCCAGCTCACTTCTCCCCAGACAGCCGGAAGTTTCCTGTGGGGCGGACAGACTTGGTCCGGTCCCAACTCTGCCACCTGGAGCACAGACTCTGAACAAGTCAACAAAGTCTGAGCGAGTCACCTTACTTTGCCGAGCCTCGGCTTCCTCACGTATAAAACGGGAACAAGCATGGGAGGTCCGCACAGCGAGCTTCTGCTCGGGAACCAAGAAGATGATGTGAAGGGTCCAGCCCAGGGTCTCACCCTGGTGAGGGGCTCAGTCAGAGGTTGCCGTCGGCTGTTACTGGCTGCCTTGAAGCGGCAGCGAGCCCCAGACCAAGGGCTTTCAGGCTGAGGTCCTCCCTGGGCCATTTAGGAAGAGGATCAGATTCGGCTTCTCAGTTATTCTCTGCCCTGACAGAAACCCCTCCGAGCCAGAAAAATTCTTAGACTATTTATTTTGATGGTGATATGGCTGGAAGCTACCAGGAGGAAGATCTCAACTCAATCTAAAGAAGAACTTAGGAACTTCCTAACCGTAAGTCGCACAAAGACAACACAGGCTGCCCTATGTGGTGGCGAGCTCTCCATCCCTGGGAGTATACAAGTCAAGAGTGGGCATCCACGTGGAAGAGCTACTGGGAACAGAGCTCAAATACAAGGTGGGGACCCTCTCAGGTACGGTCCAACCCAAAGATTCTGAGTCTATGTTCAAGTAACATTAATGGACTTTCATGAAGCCGGCTTCTGGGGCTGGTGCCAACCAAGCAGGGTGGACGATCCGTGAAGGGACCAGGAGGGTCCAGCGGAGTGGACAGAGCCTGGGCTGGACTGCAGCTCTGTCCCTTCTAGCCACTTTGGTAAGTTGCCTGCCCACTGGGAGGCTGTATCCTCATGGAAATGAACAGATAATAATAGTACACACTTTGTGGGGGTTTTAGGAGAATTTGGTGAGCTAGCAAATGCTGCATGCCTGACAAAAAGCCTGGCACATAGTGAGTCTTCAGCTGGTATTACTATTGGTTCACTTTCCCTTCCCCAGCCTGCCATCTTGGAACCCTCTGGCCGTCCTGAGTGGTTCAGCCTTCCAACCCAGCTCGCCCTGGAGGAGGATTTGTTTGCTCAGTTCTGTGCTGAGCCACAGAGCTGCTACGGGTTTCGTTCAAAGCTGTTTCACCCGCTCTCTGGCAGTTTGGGGGAGGGTTGGGGAAGGTCTCCTTGCGGAGACACCACCTTTCGCCGCCACCCCTACCCCCGGTGCCCCCCAGCCAACCACAAGCTGGAAGAATGAGGCCCCCCTGGTAGAGAAAAAAGAGTGTCTCTGGGGCCTGGCCTTTTTGGGTTTCATTCCCATTAAAACAGAAACAGGTTTGCAAAGCCAACAAAAAGCTCTGGCCTGTCAGACAGCAGCCATCAGATTAAGGAGGATTTATGGTGTGTGTGGCTCCCAGGGTGGAGCCAGGGTTCTGGCTGGGAGATAACATCACAGAGGCACGCCCCCACCAGCCAGGCCGGGGGGCCCCCCTAAACGGGGTGGGACAGGTGGACCATCAGAAAGTCAGGGTTCCAGCATATTCCTCCTCAGAACCTTGCTGTGGGAAATCAGAACTGTGGAGTGACAAGTGGGGGACAGGAACACAGAGCGGGGTCTGGCTTGGGCTGGGGGCAAGGGGGTCACAGAGCCTCTTACCGCATTCCTCAGCCCCTTCAGATCCGGGGTCTTCAACATGAGAGCATCAAACACTTCCTCAGTCTCCCTCCGCACGTACAACAGAACTGAGAGGCAAAGGGGTGGGTTTATGGTAAGGGGAGGACAAAGGAGCCTGCGGATACCTCAGGGGACGGGAGAATCTTCAAAACTATTATTTTTTAAAGATTGATTGATTGATTGATTTGAGAGAGAGAGGGTGCATAGAGGGAGAGAGGGAGGGAGAAGCAGACTCCTCACTGAGTAGAGAGCCCAATGCCTGGCTCGATCCCAGGACCCTGGGCTCATGACCTGAGCCGAAGGCAGATGCTTAACCAGCTGAGCCACCCAGGTGCTGCCCCAATTTTTTTTTTTCCAAAATATTATTTTTAACACAAGGTTGATTTCTACAGAAAGGGCAAATCCTTGCTGCGGGTCTGTAGCCCGATGGGAAATACCACTCAGCTCCCATTCAGACAGGGCTGATTTGGGCAGGTTCGAATCCCTGCTCTACCGCCTGCCAGCTAGGTGACCCTGAAGACATGTTTCCATCACTGAGCCTCACTTTATCCAAATGGGAAATGGAGGTGGCTCTGCCCTCTGTTTCACAGAGTTGTTGAGGAATTAGTGACACAACATTTTAAATACCAAGTGCAGTATAAGGCTCAACTCAGGGATGCCAGAAACTTTTGATCTTAGCTGCTGGTTGGTTTCTTCTTGATAATCAGCTACGGTCCCCCAGAGGTTTGGGCATGCCCCTTCTCCCAGGAAGTCACAGATTTAGGCTGTCAAAGCCGGAAAGCCGGGTATGGAAACCCAACCCTACTCCCCTCCCCTCCAGCAGAGAAGCAGGCACTTGCCCAACACGATGAGCCTGTTGCCTAGGCCAGCTGCCGCAGGATGCCCGCGTCCACTGAGGCCAGAGAAGGCAGAAGCCGTCCAGCTCCATGGACCTCTCTCCAAGCACCCTGGGCGCCCCTCTGACCCCCACTCCACCCTCGAGCCTTGGCCTAACTCCAGCTCTGAGGAGTAAGGTGGCCCCTTGTGCCCTCTCTGCTGGGATGGATGCTGCCCTGGTTGCCTGGGCCCCGGTGGGTGTTGGAGGCTTTGGGGCAGGCCTCATGGGGAGCTGGGGGCTCCGTGGTGGGCTCAGACAACGGATGGGCCGGGAGTGAAGGTACCTCTCTGAAGATCGTCTTCCTTGGCCTTTTTGGAGGGCAGAGGCTCAAACTCCTCAGCGAAGGGGGAGCAGGTGCGTTTCAGAGGCAGCCTGGGGGGAAGGGGGGACAGGGGCGAAAGGGAGGGGCTCGTGAGGAACCGAGGGGGATCCCAGAGTCCGAAGGGGCCCCAGAGGCGCAGATCCCATGAGGACAGGCCCAAAGCAGTGGAATGGTGGTAAAAGCAGCAGGTCTGGTGTTGGGACTGCCTGGGTTCAAATCCCACTCGCTAGCTGGGTGACTCGGGGGGAGTCTCTAGTCCCTCAGGGTCCCCATCTATCCAACGGGGTGACGAAACAATGACAACAAGACTTCACAAAGTCCTGAGGCTGCAGGAGATCACGCCAACAGCTTCTAGAGCTGCGCGTGAGGCACAGCGGGGCGTCGCGGAATGCCAACTCTTGCTTCACTACCGATAGAATTGTTTTTGGAAAGAATCCACTTGGACGGGCCGTGGGGAGAGGGGGCAGGGCTGGGGGATTTGGAGTGAGGGAGACTGAGGCTCCGGCCTGCCAGCGCTGTGTGAGCTTGGCCAAGTCACTCCCTCTCTGAGCCTCGGCTTTCCCATCCATCAAGGAAAGCCAAACCCCCTGCTTGCCCGCCCCGTGGGGGCTATGGTAGGGGGGACAGGTGACCAAATTTGGTATGGAAGCCCCTCCTGAAGGGTGCCCCTTGTTTATGGGGGGGAGGACACTGAGATCAATAACAAATGAGCTTTCCCTTTCACACGCCACCCTCTCATCCCTGCCTTGGGCCCACGAGGCCATGCTCCCCCTTGGACAGACCTCTAGGCTGACAGACAGAAGGACGTCAGGAGGGGACAAGGTGCCCATCCTCTCCCTCTCCTCTAGGAGTCTTGGGGGGTGTGGACGCCCTGGTCAGTCCTGCGGCACAGCGTCCCCTCCTCGCTCCCCAAATCTGCACTACCATCTCGGAGCCTTCTTCCTTCCCTTTTTACAAGCATGTGTCTCGCCAGAGATTTGCCAACTTTTCACATAAAACAAACCCATAAAAACGTGGGCAGTTTCAGTGAGAAAGGAGTTTGAATCTAGCTTGGGGGCTGGGGGCAGAGTCTCCCTGCTGCTTCCTCGGTGCCCAGGCCCTGGCTTGGGGGGAGCAGTGCAAGCAGTGGAGGGTCAGGTGGGGGCAGGGAGGGGGTGAGGAGGCCCCTCGATGCTTCTCTCCGTACCTGCTGGAGCTGCTCTGACCCGCCGAGGGCACTGCCTGCAACGAAGACGAAAGACATTTTCTATCACACGCAAGAAGATGAGAGGGGCCCCCCACTGCTGGAGGCTTTCTTGGGGGAGGGGGCCCAATCTTTCAGTGGGGGAGGAGGAGGAAGGGGAGATGCAGTTGGAATGCCTTTCCAGCCCATTCTGCTCAGATTAAGTCCTCTTAAGTGAGCTGAGATCATGAGTCGAAAGCAGCATCCAGCCCAGAGAGACCTAGGGGCCTCCCTCTTCCCCCCAGAGCAGCCATCAACCTGGCGACCAGGCCCTTAATCCCAAGAGAGTGGCCATCTCCCGACTTGGGGCCTCTGGCTGGGGAGAGACACTGGGATCGTGCAGCCATCGGACTAGGGGGCCACAGAACTGCTTCCGGGGCGGGGAGTGGGAGCAGAGACGGGAGAACGGTGGATACAGGAAGGGCTTTAAGTGCGCACCCCCGGTCACATCGGTACTGGTGGCCCTTTCGGTTCCACAGCCTCTTAATGTTTGGGGTTAGTGCCCTGAACACCTCTTGGACAGCAAGGGCTATTTCTGCAAACATTCTCACCTACAGGGCGGAGGGGTGGGGAACCTCGATGGGAGGAAAGAGTCAAATTGTTCAATACGGAGGCAAACTACTAGCCGGGCTCAGCCATCCTGATGGCCCCGCTGAGGTGCTGTGCGGCCTTCTTTGGAAGATGGAGGGGACAATAGCGTCTACTTCAAAGGATGGCTCCCTGGCCTGAGTGGTGCTGCAGCCAGGGCTGGCGGGCTCAGCTTCTAAAGCCAGGGTGCCGGGGTCCAAACCCTGGCTCTGCCCGTGCTGCGGGGTTTGGTCTCTGGGCCTCAAGGGGGCCCTGAGAGCAGCGCCTGGCACATAGTGGGCGCTCATAAGCTTTGCCATGACCACCG
>CM053606.1:14911686-14968706 GCA_028646535.1 Procyon lotor | reverse complement strand
GCCACCATCGAATTTGGGGCTCAGAAACTAGAAACCCCCATGGGTGCTCCAAGAATGAACGTTCCGACGGTTATGAAGTCCATTTCCTCAATTGACCTACTTCTCTTCAGTAGACGAGGTCACTAACATTGTACGAACATGTGTCCATTCTTTAATCCCATGCGATTCAATAAAAGTATTTTCATTTTGATGTAAAAAATATCGGGACCTACGCACGACTAAACTGACCTGTCGTGGCCGAGTGGCAGGGGGCTCCTCCCACCCCCGGGGCCGAGACCCTCTCTGGCCCGAGACCCTCACCCCTCCAGGACGCTGCAGGCCAGAGAAGTGCACGTTGGGGATGAACAGCACGGGCGGGGTCTCAAGGTCAGCCTCGGGCCGCAGGTACGTGGTCTCATTGCCCCTGAAGCCGGACAGCAGGCAGCCCTTGATGCCTGGTGGGAAAAGGAAGGCACTGCGTCTGGGACCCCTCTGTTTACACCTCCAGCCTCTGCCCTCCAGTCTCCATCTCCCCTTCGCCCCAGGCCAGCCCAGCCCCTGGCCCCTCCCCACTGACCACTGCTGCTGGAGTCGGGGCACTTGACCTTCCTCCGGAACTGCTTCCGCTCATCATCCCGCATTTTCCTTTCTGCTCCCTGCGGGGAAGAGGGGAAAAGGGGTCACTGAGGGTCTTGGGAGGGGCTGGCTGTCCTGCATCTCAACTATGGGCCAGCCTGCCGGGGCTGCCAGCCTTCTAGAGCTGCTGTCTTCCCAGAGTGAGACCAGGAAATGGGAAAGTAGTAGCGCCCAACCCGCCGGGCCCAACCCAGCCCAGCCCTGTCCGAGGTCAGTCCAGGCCTTGAGAGACAGACAGAGGAACAGACAGAGAAACAGAAACGAGGGAAGTGGAGTCAGAGAGGCACGAGAAGAAGAAAGAGAAACATGAGACAGACAAAGAGACGTGGAGACATCTTTAGAGAGATCTAGAGAGAGATCTTCAGAAAGAGACTGAGAGGGGACAGCAGCACAGAGAGACAGAGGAAAATACACTTGGAGGCCAGGACACACAATGACAAGGCCACAGAGGAGGGAGATGGGCCGAGAGCAAGAAGCAGAGAGACAGACACACCCTGAATGGCTGGGGAGGGTGCATGGATGGGGGGTGGCCCTTCCCCCTCCCCGGGCTCCCCAGCCCCGGCTACCTTGTCACAAAAGATCTTGATCTGGCAGACAGCTCGGTGCACCAGGCGCTCGGCGCCCGAGCCGCAGTCGTAGGTGTCGATCTGCAGGTTCAGGGGCACGCCCTTCACCCCCTTCTGCGAGGAGAAGTCTGTGCTGAGGCAATTGACACCGATGAACACCTGGGAACAGACAGGGGAGCTGGAGAAACCGCCGGCCCTGCGCGCCAGCCCTGCTGTCCCTCGAGCACCCTGCTCGCTGAGCTGACCGTGCGCCCGGGGAGCGGCGCCCCTGGGAGGCGCCCATCAGCACCACCGCGGATGGCCAGACTGGGGCTCGGGGTGGCGTGCCAGCCTGCCCCAAGGGACATGGGGGTGTGGGCGCAGCCCAGCGGGCGAGGCAGCTCCCACTAGACCGCCCAGGGCAGCGCAAAGGATCAAGGTCCTGGGAGGGAGATGAGGGGGTTACTCGGGGGCTTTCATGAAAGTCATTTTTCTGCCACCCAGAGTGACGAAGTATGGAAGGCCTATAGCTCATTCCCCCGGCTCTGAAGACCACTTTCCTGCTGGCCCCGAGCCACAAGGGTGAGACCCTGCCCCTCTGCCCCCTCGCCCACCAGCTCCAGCCATCATTGGACCTGTCGCCCGCCTTCTACAGCCAAGAAAACAGGGGCTCTGAGCAGAGGGGTGAGCTGCTGACGTTTCCACTTGCCGGCAGAATGAGCCCGGACCTAGGGCCACCCGGACTGGGGCTGGGAGGCTGGGCTCGGCCACTCACTGGCCATGTGGCTTTAGACGATGGCCCTAACCTCACAGAGCCTCAGTTTCCTTACCTGCAAAATGGGGATAACTAAACCAGCCTCGTGTGGCCATGAGGGCTTGGCACATCATGACCTGCTGCGGTGAGTCTCGGTCCAAAGCCTAGGAGGCCCAGCTGATGGCATTCGGGGGTGAGTCTCAGCCCAGAGACTCCCTGGTAGGAGTGACTGTCTACCTGACCGACTCCTCCACGGGGTGCCAGGGCCAGACTCCACTCCAGACTGGCCCCTGCTCTGTGGGACATTTCCCTTGGAAGTGATCTTGACCTGCCCAGGTAGGGGTGGGGGGCGGGGCCTGAGGCGACCCCCTTCCCTCCTTGGCTGCGGGGGGGCCAGGCCCCCGGGCACATACCAGACATACCTCCCCCTCAGCTGGCTCTACCTTAATGCAGCTCCCACCCAGCTCACACCTGAGAAAGACCCACGCCTGGGGGCTTCAGGGGCTGTGAGAAAATCCCAACCGAAACCCAGAAACCCACCGCTCCCTTCCTACGAAACTCTTTCCCCGCTTCCCTGCACTGGAGGCCCCAGCTCCTCCTCCAGCCCCTGGCATCTGTTTGAATAATAATAATCCTTCACTTTTGTGCCTCCCTTTGTGTTTTCAGAGCCCCTTCAGCTCTGTGTTCTCCAGGTAGCCAGGACTGCCCGTGCGGCCAGTCCCCCAGCTTGTCCAGGCCAGAAATGCCCTTGCCCTGAGCTGGACCCAGCCCTGGTCTGAGAGGGGAGGCCCGGCCTAAGGGGGCAAAGGACAGGCCTGAGGTCACCCAGCCGCCCGCTCTCAGACCAGTGCCCTTTCCACAATGACTGGCTCTTCAAATAGAAAACCAAGGCACAGAGAGGCCCGGAAGCACACTGCAAGTTGGTCTTGGGCACTAAGTGGCTGGGATGAAAACAATCACCAGAGGCTCCACTTTCAGGCCTCTCCGATGGGTCTGGCACCAGCCCGGCTCGGAGACATGCGTGATCCCAGGGAATATTTACCACAACCCCTGGAGGTAGACTATTGTTCCCTTTTTATGGACACAGGAAGTGACAACTGGGACTTCGGCCTCTTCTAGAAGACCCCAAAGTATTCTTCCTGCAACCCCGACTGGCCTCCAAGTCGGGAAGCCTGGCGTCATGGGTGGCTGGCTGTGTGACCCCGCACGTGGCTCAGTTTCCCCTTCTGGTGAATGGGTGGGTGCGATTCACAACAACTCCCGTTGCTGAGCCAGGTTGGCCTCTATCCTTTACTTATCGCACACGATCCTCACTTGAACCCCCTCCGTCGGTGCTATCATTGCATCCCAACTGTACAGGCTAGGCACTGGTCCAAGGCCACAGGGCTGGGACCTAGGCCTAGCCTTTCTGGAAGCCTGTGCCTCTCTTCTACTCTGTATCCTGCCTCCTCCACAGGTGCTCTCATCAGAGCAGCTACCACAGTTCTAGATCCCTACCTGGGAACTTCCAAGGGACCCAGGCCCGCCACGGCCATGCACTGACCTTGGCCTCCTCGTTGACATTCCACACGAAGGACAGGGCATTGTAGGCTACCTCCTCGATGTGCTGCACTGTGTTGAAGTTTTCTTTGCAGTCAGCTGGAACCACAGGAGACCAGAAGGAGAGTCAGGAGGAAAGGGATCTGGGGACATGCTGGGAAGGAGGCATTTAGGGGCGGGGCCTAATTCCGGCAGGGAATTTTACCCTCTCCCCCAAGAACCATGCTTCAGCCCAGCGGGGGAGACTGATGACTGCACCCTGGGTTACAGATGGGAAAACTGAGGTCCAGCCTGGAAAGCAGATGTGCCCAAACCCCGCAGAGAATTCCTAAGATGGCCAGCCAGGCCCAGGCCCTCATCGCTTTTGGGTGGAGGTCTGCGTTGTTAGTGGGATTGGGACTTTGGGGTCTCCCAGACACAGTAGAAGCAGAAGGAGTAAGGGCAGTGCCAGTGACGGTAAGGGGACTAGGAAGTGGAGTAGCCCCAGGAATCCTCACGCCGAGCTACCGGACGGACGGTGAGCGACCCGTGGGGCGGCCGCCGCTCACTGAACACACCAGGGTGGCGAGCCCTCGCTTAACCCTCACAAGGACGCAGTGAATCCTCAGTTTACACGTGGAAAGAAAACGAAGCTCAGAGAAGTCTGGTCACTTGGCCAGGGTCCCACAGCTTTCAAAAAAAGGCGCAGCAAGAACTGGAGCTCAGCTTTGGCCCCTGGACACAGGCTCCTGCCCGCTGGCTGGGTGGCCTCTCAGGCAAGTCAGGGGAGCGTCCCTAGTGATACGTCCTCCCGACAGCAAGGCAGAAGAAACAGCACTGGACGCAGCAAGGCAGCTGGCCTTATTCCATTTGACAGCAGAAGAAACTGAGGCCCGGAAAGGGGAGGTGACATAGGTCACACAGTCAGGAAGAGGGATGGAGTCAGAACCTGGAGGCCCGAAGATGCGCGGTGCCTCCCATACATCCCGGGGGGGAGGGGGGTGCAGGACAGGGATAAGGTGGCACCGATGTCCCTTCTCCATGTCCCTTCCCCAGGCCCCCTCCGCGCTGACGGAGCCCCAGGGTCCCCACTCCCAAAGCAGAGCTGCCTTGCACTGTCCTTCCAACCTTCCAAATCGGGCTCTGTCGTCTTAGGCATTTGTGTCTCAATGGGCTAAGCCCCGCCCCCCTCAGGGGGACACAAAGGCCTGCATCCCGGTGGTCTATTTATCAGACACTGCCAGGGTCTCTAGGGCACTGTTTACCCCAAAGCAAACAGAAAAGAGACCCCTGCTTCCAGCCCACAGATGCAAATCCCTACAAACCCACCCGCAGTGCAGGACCTGGAGATGGGCTGGGCTGCGGGAGAACTCAGTCCTGCAGAGATCACAGGGGGCTGGGGTAGGGGGCAGGGCCTGAAAGGCCCCACTGGGCTGTGTGTGTGTGTGTGTGTGTGTGTGTGTGTGTGTGTGTGTGACAAAGAGACAGAGAGACAGAGACAGGGAGAGATCGAGAGACTGGGAGGGGGCCCTCAGGGCGGGGCTCTCACCCACGTCGATGACTCGTTGCTTGGCAGTGGGTTGCCGGGAGTGCCAATGCTTCCAGAAACGCAGCTGCTCCACAGGCACCTTCTCGTTGTCGAAGACAACCATCACCACACTCTGCAAGCGCAGCGGCCCCCGTGAGCCCCAGCCTTGAGAGAGGCCCAGGCAGTCCCGGGCCCCTCCCAGAGCCCTGGTTCAGTGCTCCTGCCCTTTCGCCTCCGCGTCCCCCACTCCGTGGCAGTGGCACCCTCTCCCTAGGGTCCCTGTCAGGCCGGGCTGGCCCAACCGTCCTAGCCCCTTCCCGAGCTGCTCCGGGCACAACGCACCTTGACTTTGTTGGAGGACAAGGCAAGGCCCTTGCCGCCTGCCGGGGTCCGCAGGGTGATGGGATAGAACTGGCCCTTGTTGAGGTAGGCCATCGGCGACTCCCCCGACTTGATGTGGATGGCCTTGGGGGAGCCCAGGGTGTACTCAAAGTCACTGCAGGGAGGGGAGGGGGAGACAAGGACATTGAGCTCCCAGGCGGGAGGACCCCAGAGGGCAGTGCGGTAGGAGGGGGAGGCGGAGGCTGTGGATTTGCTGGGGGACTTCAGGAAATCATTCTACCTCCCTGGGCCTCAGTCTCCTCATTTTTGGAGTTTCTATTTAATGGTTTCATTGAGCCACAATCCTGCTGAGTAACAAATAATGGAGAGAGCCCTGAGGTGAGACAGAGCCCCAGGGGAGATGAGGGGCAATAGAACCTCATCTCAACAGGGCTCTGAGCTCCCTGTCACAGCCTAAGAAAGAAATGTAGAAATCAGTCTCTCTCCTTTCCTGTGCCTTCACTCGCCTCTTTTCATTCACTGACGATGCCTGCTCTGGGGACAGTGTGAGGGTCTGTCTGTAGCCTGCCTACAGTCTCAAGTGGCCAAGGTTCCAGAGGGGCTGAGTTACCTCTTGGGGCTGGGATAGTCCTCTGGACACGGGGGTTCTGGGGACGTTTTCAGGATATCTGGGAAGAGCAGCGACTGCAGAGAAACACAATTCGAGAGAATAAATGGCCACGTTCAGGCTGCTGGAGCCTCATCCCAGAGCTGTCCCATAGAGCTATGCAGATTATGCAGTGTACAACTGGGACAACAGTACATGGCAGACCTGCCTCAGCTCTAAGACTTTTTATCCCCAGGATTCCAAACCTCTGATCTCCTCACTGTCTTCTCTCCTTCTGCACATGCATGCACATATCCAGAGATGTGAGGGGTACGGGGGGTGGGCCCTCACCTCCTGTGGGTCATCTTTGAAGGTGCTGTCAGGCTGCCAGCGTTGTGTGGGTGGCACCCCAGGAATGCTCTCAAACAAGGAGTTGAGGGAGCTGTTATCGTACATATCACTGGTGGGCAGCAGGTAGCTGTCCACAGAGCCAGCTTCCAGCTTGCTGGGGCCAGTGGAGAGGGGAGCTGCCTTGCCCGGAGTGGGCACGGCCCCCTCCAAGCTCATCAGGTTATTCTTCTTGAGCACATCTGGGTACTCTGGGGTTCCAGACACATTCTCTGTCAGGAATTTCATGAGATGCGTGGGACTTTCAAGGGGAGCGAGGTCCATCTCATATTCCATGCCATGGTAGTACCTGGGGAGAGAGGGGGGCTGAGTCAGTGGACCTCTTCTCTCTGAGGGGCGAGAGGATCCTCAGCTGGACTAGAGGGTGACCATCACACGGACCCACTGACCTTCTTTAATCCCCTGTAATGTTAGATCTTCCCGACATGCCTGAAGCAAGACACGGAAACAGGCCAATTTGCCACAGGGATGAGCAGGGAGGAGGGCTCAGGGTAGAGGGGGAACAAACATCTGCTTTATGTTTTATAATACTTGGTCGTTTTAAAAACTGAAAGTTCATTTATTTCTTATCCAGAGTCAAATGTCCCCACCTTAAAACAACTGCATTGACTCACCTATACAGTGTTTGAGGGGGGGCGTGGATATTGCAGTTAACGCAGTATGACTAATATATGTTGAGAAAAAGGTCTAGAAGGATACACTCCAAACTGTTAAGGGGAGCAGGGAGTAGGATTACAGGACACTTTTACTTTCTACTTTATACGTTTCTATAGAGTTTGAATACTTTGTAACCAAGGGGTATTACTATTGTAATCAGAAAAGCTAATAACATTTTTAAAAATTAGTTTTCAGAAAAGTCCCATGCCCAACCCTACGGTTCCTAGCACGGAGGGGCCCTGAGCCAGCTGTGTGAGCCGTAATGCCTGCCTTAGCAGCTTGGATTTTCGGGAAGGCAGAGAGAAGAAGGTTTCCCAGCAGAGGTGGGGAGGGGACGGGGGGAGTGGGAGGAAGAGTAGAGAAAGGGCAGGGCCCGTCTAGTGCCCATCTAGCCGTGAGCGTGGCCTGGGCTGCCTTCTAGAAGGAGGGGAACGTCAGTGCCCCGAGGCGCTAATGCCAGGCAGAGGCCCAAGAGAGTTAGAGGAAAGAAGTGCCGGAACCCAGGCCAGGTCTTCTCTCTGCAGGGAGATGGGTTTTGAGTTAGGATAGAAAAGCCACCTTCAGGGCTTATTCCTGGACCTTGACTTTGAAGTTTGTTTTCTGTAAACTCCAGCCCACGTGGGCTGCAGGCTTCCTGTGAGTGTGCGTGAGCCTCTCACGTGGACCAGGGTCTCGTTATGACTTGGTGGGCCCTAGTCTCTTGTCTTCACAGACTCCTTCCTCCATAAAAAATATGTTAAAATACCTTTTACAATTGCACTGGTATAAAGATAGGTGTAACCCAGGTTGGATTATATTCATTGTTTTCTTCTGATTTTAAAATAAATTCTAACACTTCCATGGGCCCCTAAGAGTCCGGTGGGCCCCGGGGAACTGAGCCTTCTGTGCCCAATGGCTAAGAACACAGAGGTGAAGGGAGCACGAGGAATGGGGCTCAGATGGGGGCTGGGCAAGCCTCACCTCTTTCCTTGGTCATTCCGGCCCCCGGTGCTAGAGGACAGGATCCGCTTCTCCTTGGGGCCCTGAGTGGAGAGGAAAGAGGGATGTATACATTTATGGCAAGATCAACCTCCCTCCGGCGAACTTGGTCAGACAGAGCCACCTTGGTCACTGGGGGAAAACCTGCCAGTCTTTGGAGGGAGCAGCTCATCATTTAGCCTGAGTCCCAAGTTAGAGAGTGAGAAGAAGTAACCCAAGATCAGTCGCTGGGCATCATGGGATTTGAAGTCAGGCCGATCTGGTTTAAGCTCTACCTTTACCACTGAAAAGTACTGTGTGACTCTGAATGAATGACTGTACCTTTCTGAGACTCAGTTTCTTCATAGGGCAAGTGGGGGATTATAATACTTACTTCAAGGGTATTTGAAGATTTACTAGTAAAAATAATGCTCGCTGTTTTGTTGTTGTTGTTTTTAAGATTTATATATTTACTTGAAAGAGAGAGAGAGGGGGAGGGGGGTGGGGAGAGGCAGAAGGAGAGGCAGAGAGCGACCCTCTAGCAGACTTCCCGCTGAGTGAGGAACCCAATGTGGGGCTCGATCCCACAACCCTGGGATCGTGACGTGAGCTAAAAATCAAGGGTCGGATGCTTAACCGACTGAGCTATCCAGGTGCACCTTGCTGGTTTTTATTTTTGAGATTTTATTTGTAAGTAATCTCTATACCCAACGTGGGGCTTGAACACACAACCCCAAGATTAAGAGTTGCATTTTCTACTGACTGAGCTAGCAAGGGGTCCCTTCCTTGCTGTTTTTTAGTCTGGTGCTTCTTGTGTACTAGACTCTGTATTATGTGCCTTGTATGTGATCTCTACTTTAAGCTCTACACCACTTTGTGATAGCTACTAATGCCATCTCCACTATACAGATGAGGAAACTGAGGCCCGGAGAGGCTCTGTTGTCTCAATGGTTAGGAGCGTGGACTCTGGATCCAGATTTCTTGGGTTCAATTCCCAGATACGCCACATACTGGCTGTGTGACCCGGGAGGCAAGTCCCTTAACCTCTCTGTACCTCACTGTCCTCATCTGTACAAGCATAATAATAGTAACACTCACTCCAGAGATCGCTGTGCGTGCCCAGACCGGCACCTAGCACATGGAGAACACTATCTAAATGTGAATTTCATAATTATAATGTCCTATCTTAGAGCACTCAGGTCATTACAACCTCTGGCTAATAAAGCCAGAACCAGGTCTCCAACCCAGCCTAGGGACTCCAGTGCCTGGGCTCTTACTCACTCCCCACGGAAGCGCATGCGGGAAGGTGCCTGGCACAGAGCCTGGCATTCAGGAAGAAACCATACACTGTTACCTTTAGAAGCGTATTGCCCGAAACCACATTGCCCGTCTGTGGCCAGCTCAGGTTGTAAACTCCCGACTCAGTGCTCTCTGCACATCATGAGACCCTGTCCTTATTACCCACAGCGCTGTTCTGAACCCACAGGGCTCTTGAAATGGGGAGGTGGGGCAGGTGTTTTCACTAAAACCAGGACAGGTGTCACCACCATTCCGGCTCTGGGAAAGGCCTGGGAAGACGGTACTGGATTTTACATTATGGCTCAACATCAAGCTGTAAATCCCAGGCCAGGGGGTTAAATCCAGGCTGAGGACTCTGGCTCCCACCGCGTCTCCAGTCTGAGACAGTCAATTCAAATTTCTTTCCATCGGCCTGGGCCAAACACTATCAGCATGCTATTGGTCTGCTGGGGAGGAGGTGAGGTGGGGCAGCCACACCACTCCAGGGTGAGAACCAAAGCCAGAAGGAAAATTCGGGCCTTCCCGTATCGGAGACCACGCTTCCTATCCTTGGCCTGTGAGTTTACGCAGAGAGGGTGTCTTCCGCCTTGGGGTAGGGTAGACAAAACATTTCTCGGGTCAGTAAATTTGAGGGCTTATTTACAAAGTGGTTCTAAATCTTCAAGTTCAAAGCCAGTTATCTCAATAATTGGCTGTTTATGTTTCCCAGTGTCGAATCTGGGAAAGCCTCTTGGAGCAATCACCCAGGAAGAAGGAAAAAGTTCGCTATCATGTGGCAGTTCAGATGGATGGGTGTGAGTTGCCTCGAGTACCAGCTTGGGAAAGATTCTTCAGCCTCCTGGGCCCCCAGATGAAAAGGCAGGCTGCAATGCATGGGTCATGTCTGGCACAGGCACGGGAAGGGGGGGCCCTGGGACTGGGTTATGCATCTGTGATTGCCCACTGCTCACATAGGGGAGGGCCTCAATCCTGTTCTCAGGCAGTCTCCCAGAGTTGGGGCCAAGGCCCTGGAGACAATTAGAGAACCATAAGGACGGTCTGTCAGGAGGGGTCACGTTACATAGAATGGCAGCAGGGGTAGGAAGGACAGGTGACGTGGCAGCCTAGCTTCCAAGGGAAAGGCCTTGGAAGAAAAGGGCAGGAGTCAAAAGCAGAAGGCATGTTCTGGGCGGTGGGGTTGGGATGACCTAAGGAACAGGGGCAGAAAGAAGATGGCAGGCTGGGGGGTGTGTGGCCGAGGCGTCGATCCCATCTATCAGTACGCACCGGGCGCTGCGCGTGTGGCAAGCAGTTTGGGGTGCTGAGGACTGAGTAACGATCATCACGTGGTTTCTGCCTTCAAAGAGCTCGGTCATGGGGGAGATGAAGAAATAAATGTATGGCCAGCAACTTTCTGAAGCCAGAGTCAAGGATAATGATGGGAGTTGCTGAGGGTCCCCAGAGGCACAGAAAGCCTTCTCCCTTCTCAGTGAAGGAACGGGGTGACCTTGAGGCTGAGACCCAGAGCGGAGAGGAGGGTTTAGTCAGGGGAAGGGGGAGGGGGCCAGGCAGAGAGAAGAGCCTGTGGGAAGACCCAGAGGAGGGAAAAAGCATGGTGTGGGGTCGGGGAAGGGCTGTCGGGCCAGGAGGCCTGAGATCAAGGGTGTGTATTCAGTCAAATGGGGACAACACAGCGGGTGCAAATGTACCATGTAGTAGTCATAGAGGAAGCTCAGGGCCGCAACACTGTCATCGTCCCCATTGACTCTCATCATGGCCTTCGTAGCAGCCGTCAACGGGTTTTCCAGGTAGGTCTTCCAGGCCTCATCCTCACTCGTGTAGGGGAACTTCTGGAAGCTGACTGGGTCATTCTTCAGCAGTCGCACGGACCTGAAGCTGGAAGGCAAGTAGGGGAGGTCAGATTTAGGCCGCCCCAGAGGAAGATTCGTGAATGCTCAGCCTCCGGCCAATGCCCAGGAATTCAAAGAGTTACTTGTCTTGAAAACTTGAAACCACTTCTGCCCTGTTTGGACAGCTTCGGGAAGTAGAACATACCCGAACTTGGGAGCTAGATGCTTTGGGTTTATACCAAATGTGGCCCCGTAGAAGCTGTGGACCTGAGGCTTCAGTCCCCTCATCTATGACACCAAGACCCTAATCCCAACCTTGCAAAGCTTTGCAAAGGATACAATAAAATGCTTCCATGTAGATACTTATTCAAGGGGATTTAGCATAGAACATGTTCTTTAGCACAGCAAAGAACAAAGTTTCCAGATCACCCAGCATGAAAAGTTCCCCTGCAGACCCTGAAAGACGCAGAAGGCTGGCTGTCATTGCAAGTTAGGAGTGTGGTGAGGAAGCCGATGGGCAGAACCCAGTCTTGGGAAGGGGTATTTCAGACCAACATGGACCTCGGAGGACCCAGGCAGCTGCCCAGACGCCAGGAACTTGGGGGGAGGGGAAGGGGAAGCTGCAGGGCACACGGACGAGGCAGAACCCGGCCCTGTGCTGAGAACTCATACAAGGCAGGTGGCCCAAGAGACAAGCCACACAGGCTCCAAGGAAAGAGATCAATGAGAGGCTCTTCAGCAGAAGCAGACGTTTTAGTTGGGGGGCCTCAGCACCGGGGATGATATCATGCAGACATGGGAAGGAGGGGGCCACCAGGATAGTGATGTGACGCAGAATAATGATGATGTCATTATTAAAAGTAATATCTAATCTTTATCGAGCATCAGCCATGTTTTAGGTGCTGAACTAATAAGCACTTTCCATGAATTCTCTCCCTGAATTCTCACAACAACCAAGTAAGGCGGGTGCTATTCTTGTCCCTATTTTATAGACAAGGAACCTGAAGGTCAGAGAGGTTGGGGAACTCACTCAAACTCCTAGTTCGTGAGCAGCCCCTAGGGCGCTCAAGCTCCAGCCGAATGAGGCTGTGATGCAGGATGGGGTTCTCAAACCTGAGCAGCATCACAGTGACCTGGAAGACTTGTTTTTAAAACCACGGATTTCTGGGTTCCGCGCCTGTCGTTTCTGACTCAGTAAGTCTAGGGTAGCTGGAATTTGCATTTCTAACAAGTTCCCAGGTGCCGCTGATGCTGGTAGTCTGGGGACCACCCTTTGAGAATCACTGGTGTAAAACATGCTCTTGATGGTGAGCAGAGGCCCAGGGAGGGAAGTTCTAGTGTGTTCACTTTATTTATTTGACAGAGAGAAATCAAGATCACAAGTAGGCAGAGAGGCAGGCAGAGAGATGAAGGGGAAGCGGGCTCCCTGCTGAGCAGAGAGCCCGATGCAGGGCTTGATCCCAGGACCCTGAGATCATGACCTGAGCCCAAGGCAGAGGCTTTAACCCACTGAGCCCCCCAGGCGCCCCCCAGTGTGTTCACTTTAGAGTGAAAGTGTATGAAGGGGCGTGGTAGCTGAGAAGATGGGGGTGGCTAGACCGGGGCAAGAGAACCCCAGTGATGAGGTGGGCACTTCACGGCCCCATGCCCCCCTTCCTAAATGAGCCTCATAGACTCACTCACATTAGGGACACAGGAAAAACATTAGCTGCTATTTACCAGAATGTATGAATGCTTTCTGTCCCTAAGCTCTGCTCCTTATAAGAAGACTACGAGGTAAGGATCACTGGCTTCGTTTTACAGATGAGGGAGCCTAAGACTTGGAGAGACTAAGAAAATGCCCAAGATCACCCCGCTAGTCTACGACACAACCAGGATGTAAACCCAGGCTTGTCTAGTACCAAAGCCGTGTGCTTTCCACTGCGCCGCACTGTTTTACCATCATGCAAGAAAGGGTGACATTTCAGGCCTTGTGGCAGACTCGTGGGTGGGCAAGGAAGTGTCCCCCTGCTGGCCTGCAGCTCGGGCCTACATTCCCAGACACAGTGGGAACAGCAGCCAGATCACATTCAGGCAGGATGCGAGCGGTGGCTCTGCCAGAGGCTTCGCCGGGGACCCAGAGCCTCCCCCACCCCTGCCCCATCTCCCTAGGTCCCAGGGTGCAGGACACTGGTTCTGGGAGGGAGGGAGGGAGAGCTGTCACACAGGAAAGAAAAATGGTAGAAACCTTCCTGCTCCAGGGGTGCAGAAAAGGAGGCACACCCCGAGTTTCTGCTGCAATAAATCAAGGGCATTAAGACGGAGAAGTGAGAAGGAGGCCCCTCCTCGCTGCCTCCTGGGCCTGGGGATAGAAGGACTTACAGAGCAAGCCCGGGGTAGCTTGCCCCAGCCCCTCCCAGCCGCAGGCTAAGGGAAACTCCCCAACCAACGGGTCACGGGAGAAGCAGGGAGAGGCCCCGTGGACCCCTCCGCCACACCCCCATGTCACCTGGGATCCCCAGTGCTGAGCACTATTCCTTGTTTGTAAAATGAGTTTCATAAAAGCACCCACCACGTGGGATTATGAGGATCGGGGGCATCGCCACAAGAAAAATGATTAGAACCGACCCTGTCATGCAGTAAGTACTTAACACAGGAGAGCCATTTTGTGCTCTGGCCCAGCTTGGAGCCAGACATTGAGGGGCTGCGAAGTGGTTTCAGACATGGTCACCCCACATGTCAGTGGCAGAGCTGGGCCTAGAGCCCCAGGCTGCTGACTCTGGTGGAATGACAATTACTAGCTTTGATGCGCTGTTAGTTATCTCTTATCCAAATTAAAAAATAAGTTTCAAAGACAATGATGAGGTCCCAACGGGAAGAAAAGGTCAGGGTTTGCTGGTTATCTGGGAGGCTTTTCTGGCCTATGAGGGTCTCCAATCCATCCTGCTGGGATCCCCAAGTCTGAGTCCCTGCTACACAGTGGCTGTTGGACCTTTCATGTTTACCATAGGCAGACATGGTAGCAATCGTTTTTCCGCATTATCTCATCATCTCTGGGCCATAGCCCTGAGAGATAGGTCTTGGGGAAACTGAGACTCAAACAGGTAATATTACCTGCTCAAGGTTACTCAGCTGGTAGGTGGTGGATGCTCAGCCTAAACCTGGACCAGTTGGACTCGAAGACATTTTTCCCCCATGCTGGTCTCCTTTCAGGATGCCTTTCTTATTCTGGAAATTCCCTTCCTCTAGACTACATTGAACCAATGGTCCACCGACAGAGAGATGGGGATTTTCCACCTACGCAAGGCAGGAGGGCTGAGAAAGAAAGCAAGAGGACTAGAAGTGTCTGGCCAGGAGCTGAGAGCCCCAGTGTCCTGGTCCCCCTGCCTGCTCATGCTACCAATTAACTTCATGTTCCAAGGCTAAGCACTTGGCTTCCAGAAAGTCTTGATTGTGGATAAGATTAGCATTGACTTGTGTGCCCAAGCCTGAAATCCAAGAACCTCTGGTACCCTGTTCTCTTAGCGCTGGAATTGAGGATTGAGGGCCTGGTGGGTAAGAGATGTGAAGAGTTCCAAGGACTGAGCCCTTCCTATGGGTGACAGAACCAAAACAAGGAGGAGAGGCCAAGTGACTTCCACCCCGTGCAGTCACCCTCCCAAGGGCCTCCATGCACGGTCTGTTGATGCCCCTGTCTGAGGCAGAACTCCTCAGCTACCAGAAGGAGGAAGGAGAATGGGGGAGGAGGGGATGGTAAGAGGACTTAGCTATTTCCTCATCTGTTAAATGAGTCTATTGAGTGTCTTCTTTGTACCTAGTCAGGTACTCTTCTAGGCCCTGGGGAATCAGCCAAGAACAAGACAGATAAGGCTCTGCTCCCATGGAACTTACAGTTTAATTGGGGAAGACAGACCATAAACAAGGAGATAAATGAGTTAATTTTAGTCAGTGATAAGTGCTGTGAAGAAAATTAAAACACAGTCAGGTGATGGAGTCACCAGGGCTGGTTACTTTAGACTGGGGCTAATCTCATGGGCTGTTAGAAGAATTAAATGCGTTAACGTAGGAAATGTGCTTAGCCTGGAGCCTGCTGGAAAACAATCACTCAGTAAATAATAGCCATCATCATCCCCATCATCATGACCACCATCATCTCAGAAGCCCCAAATGAAGGTCAAGGGGAGACTCTGCCTGAGGTTCTTAAGTTAACATCCTCCCTAAGCCTCCTTCTGTGAACAAGGTTCTATGTCAAAAACAAAAAAGAGACAGTGTAATAACCCCTTGCCTTGACTTTCACATTCATTATCTCATGGGGCCTCCCCGCATACATCATGTGTTATTATCTCTACTTTACAGACCAGGAAATAGACAACAGAGATGTTTGGGGACCTATTCCAAGTGACTGGCCAAGTGAGTTACAAAGTCGGGCTTCCTGGTGTCTAACTCCACAACTAGTCACTTTTCCACGGACCATTAGGTTCCAAAAAGGGAAGTAGAAGAGAAGAAAAACCCAATAAATAGTGGTATAAATGAGGGAGGCATCCCTCCCTCATTTTAACAACGATTTGTCAAGTAACTACTATGTGCCAGGCCTTGTCCTGGGCCAACAAGATAAGAAGGTCATCCCCAATGTCATGCTGTTTGCATTTTTTTATTTTTTAAAGATTTTATTTATTTGACAGAGAGAAACACAGCGAGAGAGGGAACACAAGCAGAGGGAATGGTAGCGGGAGAAGCAGGCTTCCTGCCCAGCAAGGAGCCCGATGCGGGGCTCGATCCCAGGACCCTGGGATCATGACCTGAGCCGAAGGCAGACGCTTAGCGACTGAGCCACCCAGGCGCCCCTGATGTTTGCATTTTTAATAGCGAGACAGACATGACCACAAAAACACACAAACAGCTAATGTCAGGTAGGTGAAGAAAGCTACGAAGAAAAGGAAGCAGGAGCCGCACCTGCCTTAACTTTGGGGAATGACTGGGTGTGGTCAAGAAGAGGGCTGCAGGGGGAAAGGGAGCAAGGAGGTAAGGGGGGAGAACCTTGGATCTCCCAGAGGAGAGCAATAGCAGGATCCAAAGCATAAGCCTGGGACAGCTCCCAGAGCTTGCCTTCCTACTGTGTGCCAGGGTTTTTGCATACACCGCCTTGTTCCGAGGAAGGCCGGCCCCCTAAGGAGGAAACTCAAGTCAGAGATTTGATAATCCCTCACATTTGCATGGCGTGTTGTATTTTTCAACATGCTTCTCATACATTTGTCATCGCCTTTGATCCTGCAACGCCCCTGTAAAGTAGGGAGGGAACGTATGACTCTCCCCCATGTGATAACAGGAAAAATTGAGCCACAGAGAGGGCCACTGGCTTGCCTAAGGCCAACCAGCTAGTGTCTCATGACATCAAGCTTAGAACAGAGGTCTCTGGTTTCTAGCATCAAAAACCTTCTCAAGACTGTGTCCTTGGAGCCTCCCTGGCCCAGCTTCTCCTCCATTTGGGAAAGAGTTGAATAGAAGATCAAAAGAGAGGAGCTCAGGCATCTAGCTGATGAACCTCCCTTCCTGAGGCCCCCGTCTCTAGCCTGTGGGGATGTGCAAACCGCCCATGCAGGGGCTCTCGTGTAGGTGGGGCCTTGCCCCAGCAGCTGACTCTGGGCCCACAGCACAGGAGGGGTGTGGTACCAGCTGTCCCACACCCAGCCAGACTCTTGGCCTCCTGACTCTACCATGCATCATTCTGGGCACCAGGATGGAGGAAACCCAGGGTGGTGAAGTGGGTCTCATCCCAAGTTGGACTCTCGATGCGCACAGGTTTCTGGCTGAGCGCCACTTGAAACTCTCAGTGAGGCTAAGGGAGTGTGTCTTGGCCTTCGGTTGAGGACTTTTGGCTTCCATTTAGGGTGGAAAGGGACTTTCAAACTCTTGTTTCCCAGAGAAGGTGTGACTTTGCCTAAGGACACAGCATAGGACAGGATTGAGATTAGAGTCTTTTAGCTTCCTATCTGGTACCAAGTTGAATCACTGCCCTTCCTCAAAGGCATGTCCATAATTCCGAGATGGAAAAGGAAGGACTCTTCCTCCATGTTGCTGAAGGGAGAAGGAAACTCATCAAGGGGGACAAGGGGCTCGGGGGGCTCAAGTCCTGCCAAACGAGGTGCCTGGCACAGGACAGATGAGCTGGGTCCCACTTCCCTCCAGCCTGAGGAGGAAGAGTGCCAGGGGCCACCCGAACTGGGTGGTGACACCCAGATACACCCAATAACTTGCCAAACCCTGTCATGAGCCACTCTCAGCCTCCTCAGCAGTGATCAATCACGCTCACTAATTACCCACAGGGAGGCCCTGCTGCAGCTGCTCACGGAAGAATCATTTCTCAGCTCCGCGCAAGGTGTTCCCTAAGCACGACAGGAGCGCTCTAGGGTTCTCGTGCCTGCCAGTGGCCCATCTGGTTTCTGGACGCCCGGGTTGTGAAATGTGCCTGGTCACAGGCTGGGGGCCCTTTGGGGGCCTCGGCGGAAACATGCTGGAGTCCATTCTAGGTCCTAGCTCGGTCGCGCCTCCACTTTGAATGAGGTAGTGGGAGCTCCTGGCTACCTGGTGGGCCCTAGAGCATCACAGACCTGGTTCCAGTTTCAGCTCTACTCGTTACGAGCTGTGTGACTATGCAACTTGACCTCTCTGTGCCCTGGCTTTCTTCCCTGTAAAAGAGGGAAAGACGGGAATACTAACCTCACAGAATTCTTATGAGAGCTGCTATTCACTTGATGGCTTACCAAGCACCAGGTGCTGGCCCAACAATGTCTAGTCATTGTTTTACTTCATCTTTACAGCTTTGTGAGGTATTACTGTTGGAAAATGCATTGAGAGAATGCAGGTAATGAGCAGAGTGCCCATGCATACTAACGTGAACTGTTATTATTATTATTATTATTACAAAAACTCACTTTGTAAGGTAGCCCCCAGAAAGCTGCAAGACAACTCACAGCCTCACCTTCTCCCACCTGTAAATGGGATATCTTTTCCTAGCAGCAGCAGGATACCTGAAGTTTGGAGATTCCCAGATAAGAGGGGCAAACATTCATCATCTGGCTTCAGGTGGGCAGGGTGAGTGAGGGCAGTCAGGCCCCAGCCGACGCTTCTAGTTGTATGTAAATTAATTATGTGCCATTTTCTAATTATACCAGAAACTCACTTTCTCCTCTTTGAAAAACTCTGTCCGCTGCGGGAATAGTTATTTTCATGCTAAGCTCTTTTGGTTTCCTGTCCAATCTTCCTGGGGTTTTGTGGGTTTCTTCCCCCTTTTCCAATTGAGATGTGAAAGAAACTGAAATCCACCTGTAAACCCGGGGTGCCACATCCCTTCATTCATTCACTCACTGATTCATACAACAAACATTCACTGAGGGTTACTCTATACTAGGCCCTGTGCTGGGTACTAGGCCAGAAACGTAAATAGCACGCTGTCCCTGCCCTCGAGAGTTTCTAATTCTTGCCACCCAGGTACTCCACCCACCAGGGAAATAACACCAAATACCAGTGAGATAATTTCCTCTCAGGACATTCACTAGGTCAGTGGCTCTGACTTTTTAGAAGATGAAAGCAGGGGCGCCTGGGTGGCTCAGTCGTTAAGCGTCTGCCTTCGGCTCAGGTCATGATCCCAGGGTCTTGGGATCGAGCCCCGCATCAGGCTCCCTGCTCAGCGGGAAGCCTGCTTCTCCAGCTACCGTTCCCTCTGCTTGTGTTCCCTTTCTCGCTGTGTTTCTCTCTGTCAAATAAATAAAATCTTTAAAAAAATAAAAAAAAGAAGATGAAAGCAATGGAGGGAGGCGGCTAGCCAGGATTATTTTGCTCCATTTCGCAAACTCTGAGCTCTCCCTGAGCTGAGGGGAAGACAGGGGAAGAAGGGAAGGAACAGTTATTTAAAAGCAGCAGGCCCACGGAGACCTGGGGCTCAGTGGGTTAAAGCCTCTGCCTTTAGCTCAGGTCATGATCTCAGGGTCCTGGGATTGAGTCCCACATGGGGGGGGGGGGGGAGTGGCAAGCAGTCAGGCTCCTTGCTCAGCAGGGAGTCTGCTTCTTCCTCTCCCTCCGCCCCTCCCTACTCTTCATGCTCCCTCTCTTTTGCTCTCTCTCCCTCAAATAAAGATATTTAAAAATAAATAAATAAATAAAAGCATTAGACCTTTTCATTCTCATAGTTGCCCTGTGAGAGGTGGGGGTGTGGGGGTGTTAGTGCCAATTTACACACAGCACAACTGACACCTTGAGAGGTTAAGGAGCTCATCCAAAAGCCACCTGGTCCGCATGTGGCAGAGCTAGGCTCAAACACAAGTGTGACCCCCACAGCAAAACTCTCAGCCTGCTGACCCAGCGACTACGGGGCAGGTCAGAAGAGGATCTGGGAACCTCCGGCTTCCCGATCCTCTGCCAGGTCTCCTAGGCCAATGGTTCTTAAACTTGAACATGCATCAGAATCGCCTGGAGGGCCTGTTAAAACACATACTGCTGAGCCCCACCCCCAGAATTTCTGAATCAGGAGGTCTAGGGTGAGGCTGAGAATTTGCATTTCTAACAAGTTCCCAGGTGGTGAAGAAGATGCTGCTGGTCCAGGAACGACATTTCAAGAACACCATTTTTAGGTGAACCAAGAATTCTCTCTTTGAAAAATAATAACTCCCTCTCCTCACCCTCCCCATTTCAAAAGTAACATAAGTATGGAAAACACAATAGATAAGAGAGAAAAATTGGAAGCGGAGCTAGAGTCGCCTGCATCCCCCTTCTCAGATAACCACTGTTAACAGTTGGCGTATCCCCTTGTCTTTTTTCAGTATCTGTACAGATAGGAAGTAAGGCGACATATTGGTGTGGAGCATCCTTTTAGCCCCTCAGTTAAGTCCCAGTTAAGATCCTAGCTCTTCCCTGAGATCCTGAGCAAGTCTGGGGCAAGTCCCAGATCCCTCCTTGGCAAAATACTCCCATCCTCATCGGATCCTTGGGAAGGTTAAAGGAGATAATGTATTTATCAAGCACTGGACATTGAGTCAGCTCTCCAATCAATGCCTGTTATTTTTTTCAAGCAAAGGGAAAGCTCTCCCCATATGCTATTTATGTTTCGGCCCCGTGGCCTTTCCTCCGGCTGGCCTTTCTCTGTGTGGACCTCCCACCCCCACCTCGGCCAAGCCCTCTGTGGCTCCAGGTACCTGACTGGGCCCTCACTGGCCAGAGCAGCCAGTGCAGTGGCAGGAACCTCAGCAGCGTCCTGCTCCCCAAGTCTCCGCCGTTAGGGTTGTCTCAGCCCCAGTCTGCCTGTTTTACAGGCGGAGCTTAATGAGGGCTTTTAACTTTTCATTCACCAGCAGCGTAACTCCGACTTTTTAATAACACACCTTGTGCACGACAAAAATTTGCTCCTGGCAATCATGGTTTCGACCACAAAACCACAGCAGGGAGGCGTTCCTGGTTAACTCTTTCAGCGCTCCAGGCAGTCTGGAGCCTGGCACTCCTGGAGATCAGATGGAGCCGCGACAGAGGCCTGTGGTCACCCACTGTGAGACCTGTGGTCACCCACTGGGACGGTCCTTGTCCCCCTCCCAGCTTCAGAACCGTCTCTCCAAGGCTTTGGGGAGGGAGATTCCAGGCGGCGGGTGGGCTCTCACTCTGCAGACTGAGCCAGACCGTGGAGGGGAATCCTGGTGCGACTCGCTCGCTTCTCTCTCTTCCACTCCATAGACCTACTGTGTGCTGATCACTCACTCTCCTAGCCCTCCTTTCCTCCCAGGAGGAGCGAGCCAGCGCAGAGGCGCCTGGCACACAGTAGGCCCTGGAGCACCACTCTACCTGTAACTCCAGAGGGGCCAGGAAGACCCACAGCAACTGGCCTAGGGGCCCGGCGCGCTAGCTCGTTGCCCCCAAGAGCCCTGGCGAGCAGCGCGCAGGCGCGGGCTGTTTTCCCGCGAGAGGAGACCCACGCGGCGGAGAGCCGGAGAGCGACTTCCGCCCAGGATCCCTTGCGGGCGCCTGTCGCCCAGGGGCAGCCGACGGATGGTGCTGGCTGGCGGCACCCGGGGCGTGCTGAGTTGGCCCCGAGGCTGGCAGACGCACCCGGCGGGCGCTGGGCCCAGCCACATGAAAGGCCGGAGCCTCCACCCGCCAGCTGCCTTGAGCTGGGTTCTGACGCCGCCGCCATGCACCCCAGGACCCGGCCTTCGAAGGGCCACCTCCCTCCCCAGGCGTAGGGATCGGGCTGCTGTTAAGGAGCTGCAGCCCCGGGGCTGGGTGGCCCACATGTGGGAGCTCATTGTTTCCCCTGCCAGGTAGGTGTGCATAGCCCCTATTGGACAGAGGAGGAAACCGAGGGTCAGGGAGGAGAAACAAATTCACCACACCCTGGGGTTGCTAAATGGCAGAATTTAGCCCTATGCAAGCCCCGCTTTTCCCACCACACCAAGGCCTACCAAGATTTCGTCATTCTGTCGGAGCTCAAGATGGACGCTAAGACCAACCCTCTTTACTCAGCAATGTTGGGGAGAATCCGGCAGCCAAGCCAGTGGCCACAGCAGCACCAACAGCGACAGCTCAAAACTTGCAAGCCAAGCACTTGATCCCCCCACCCCCCACGTTTCAGTAAGGGTAGCTGAGCCCCCAGGCCCTGAGGCTCTGTCATTGTAATCTCAAATGGTGGCTTTAGAGTCTTTCTGCAATTACTCTGCAGGGACAGGTTCCCCTCACCCCACCCCAAACGCAGAAGCCTCAACTGTCAGTGGATCTGACTTCAAAACCCAAATCATTAAGGAGGAGAAAATCAGGAAACTTTCTGTTGGAGTAACCAGCTTCAGGACGCTTACCCCTTGAGGGGCACCAATGAATAGATTCCGTCTGTAGCCTCTGCAGTTTTAACTGGCAGATCAAAGTGGGATGAAGATACATCCTAAGATTTTTGTCTGTTTTCAGAATGTGGAAAAATAGAAAGCAAGAGGTTCAGAAATACTGGTTATTTCTGTATGAAGTAACAAGGGTATGATTAGCCTGCTCCCTACCAGGCTTTTCTAAAGTGGTCAGATCCCCCAACAACTCCATGAGGTGGGTACCACTATGGCCCACAACCTACAAGTGAGGAAACTGAGACTCAGGTGAAGTGACTTCCCCAAGGTCACACAGCTCATTAGTGGCAGACTGGGGACTTAAACCCACATGTTGGCTCCAGTGCCCCTGCTCTTATTCCAGTTGTCAACACATTGTCAACCCCAGGGAATTTGTCCAAGAGAAATCTGATGCCCAGTGATTGTACTATGAACATAGTTGGCTAACCTAGAACTCAAGAGCTAGCTGGTATTGTGGAACACTGTCTGCAGTTAGGACCCACCAATGACCCCCTCTGGTCTCAACGTTCTTAAAATAGTCTATTGAGGAGTAGCTAGAAAAAAGGATTGTTTAGCCCTTGTCTCTGCCCATGAACCTCTGAGTATGGCAAGGAGAGTCTATGTTTTAGAAGCTTGGCTTCTGCCAACTCCCTGAGCCCAAGCTAAAGCAGCCCAGAATCCTGACCTTATCCCACCCTCTCTGAGATCTGGACCCAAAGCAGGGGGTCCACGGTGAAAGTCAGCGTCAGCCAGTGGAGAGTCTAAATCCATGCAGGAAGGCACCTGCATCCTGCCAGGCAATAAAGATGACCTCACTGAAAACCACTTCTCAGCTTCTCCAGCCTTAGAACTGCCTCTGGATAAAATCAACCGCATTTTATTAATGCATCTTCAGACTTGGCTCTGTTCCCAGCACTTTATAGCTTTCATCACACTTAACTCTCTCAGGATTCCTACAAAGCATTCTTGTACCCATTTTCTGGATGAGGAAAGTGAAGCTCCGGTGAGTTGAGTGACTCGTCCAAGATCACATGCCCCCAAAGGAGCAGAGTCTGGGTTTGAACTTAGGTCAGGCTGACTACGGAGGGCATATGTTTAAACACCACTCTGTAACCTTCCCACTTGGGACTGTTCCAACCCAACAAACAAGTCCCTTTAGAGAAACCCAACTCTCTGCCCACCCCCTCTTCCCCTTGGTGCCCCTCAAGGGGTCTCTAGCGTGTCGGGATTTTGCTGACAGGTAGGTTCCCTCCCCCGAGCCCCCCCCAGGAGTGGGGTGAGATTGTCTCTGTGTAAGCATCCATCCTTTTTTTCAGAGCTTTCCCCTTAAGATATTAATAGCTTCTTTCTGAAGCTATTAGAACGACCTCAAAGAAGTTCCTTTTGGCAAGAAGATAGAAAGCCTAGATGAGATTGGGGCGGTCTCTGATTTCCAAGTCCCTTCACAGTATCAGAAAGCGGTGCCGAAAGCCTTCACAGTTTCAGTCCTGTGTTTCCCTGCCTGACTCGAAACTGCTCAGCAGACAGAGGGGGGAAAAAAAAACCTATTTTCCCAGGGAAACATTCAACTCTAGCTTGAGATAGGGCTTGCCTCAACACGCCGAAGTGAAATCGTCAGCCCATTCATTTACCCTTACAAATTGCTCCGTGAACCCTGGCGCTGGCCTCCCTGCGCTTCCCCCTTCTGGAAACCCCACGGAGCCTCCACGCTCAGAGAGCGCCAGGCATCTACCAATGTTTACTCACTCAAGTTCATTCGACATCTTGCTCGCAGGCTCCCAGGCTCCAAGACGAAGACGCGCACCAGCACCGAGGCTCTGCTGACTGACCGCTTGTCTCTTAATTCTTGCCTGACACAGACATTCCCAGCCCAGGGAAGTGTTTGATTTATGTTGAGGTTTGAGTGTCGGGATTTTGCTGACAGGTAGGTTCCCGGCAGCGCTGGTGCTGATTGGCTGTGGGTACAGGTGCCGGCGACAGCAGGTATGCCTCAGCAGGTGCAGCTGTTAACTCTTGGCCTGCCGCGTTGGGGGCGGAGTCAAGGGTGGAGCTGGCCAATTCCTTCCTAGGTGAGGGGGTGGGAGGAGGAGATGCGGGAGTGGGGAGGGCGGAAAAAAAAATGTTGGAGAGAAGATAGCTAGAGGAAAAGTACAGAGACAGATACTTGGCTAAAGGAAATCTCGATTTCTGTTTCTAGTTAGTATCCTGGATACTCAGAGATATCCCCCCTCCCCCCCTGCCAAATTCTGTTGCCCCTTCTTCTACTTACCATCAAATACTTCACAGCCACCGGGGAATATTCAGAGGAGAGAGCAGATCTCCCTCTCCCCGCCTCCCTCCCCCGACCCCCCCCCCAGGGGTGGGGGGAGATTGTCTCTGTGTAAGCATCCATCCTTTTTTTCAGAGCTTTCCCCTTAAGATAGTAATAGCTTCTTTCTGAATAGTGTGAGTTCTTTGATTCTCAGAGCAACCCACTGCGGTAGATATTATTACACCCCTTCCTTCCCAACACACTTTACAGGTGAGGAAGTGGAGGGTGGAGAGATCAATTTACTTGTCCAAGGGCAAAGCTAGTGAGTGTCCAAGCCCAGATCTGAATCTTCAGTCATCTCCGAGTCTGGCTGTCCCTTCAGTCCTCTCCACTGACTGGCTGTCAGTGGCCTCAATTCAACAGACATTTATTGAGTGTTTGTTTGTTTGTTTATTATTATTTTTAATCTAACAAACCTACAGCAAACATATATAATAAACATATAGAACAAACAAAAAATAACAATTTGTTATTGTTGTGTGTCAGTCCTTACTCTGGGTTCTGAGGAGACAGAGGCCAGGAAGACAAGGATCGCTGTTCTGGAAGAGTCTATAATCTGGAGTGTGTGTGTGCGTGTTGGTGTGGGGGGGGCTTTTATTTGGTGTGATACAGATCTGGGTGAGATATGAGCAAACCAAATGCCTCTGGTCAACACAGACGGGATGGAAGGGTTGAAGCCGGCCACCTCCAAAGCCTTAGCTAGCTGGTCATTTCACCCTCTGATAAGTGCTTTCTTCCTCCCTGAAAACGCAGGAGAATCCGATACCTGTCAGACTAAGAAACTGTGGAGTAATTGCTGTGAGCTGCCTCTGGAAAGAACAAGGTTGGTAAACCCAAAAGATCCACAAACACAAGTAGGAGAATGCTTGAGCTGTTTTTAGAGCTTCTACCAGGATTAATTTGAAATTAAATCTAAGCCAGAGATCTTGGTATCTGTTTTTTCCCCCTCTCTTTCTGTTCTCTGCCCACTCCCTCTTCCCTTTTAGCAAATTATCTCTTTGCTCTGTCTTCCTGGGAGCCTCACCTTGGCCCACTCCTTTCTTTCTCAGGGAAGGGCGGGGTTTCAGCTACTCCTGCCAATATGATGGAGGTTTCCAGGGTAAAGTCAGAATCCACATGAGAGCCCTCTTGGCGGGGCAGGGGGGTGTCAGGCCTGTGGAGAAGGGGTCCTGGGTTGGAGAACTGTCAGAGGTTGGCCTCTCACTGGAGGCTGTGTGTGTGGCAGCCAAGGGGCCCTGACAAGTAACAGTAACTAGTAGTAGTAATTGCTAATAAAGCCACCAGCTCAGAGCAGCGCTTCCCAGCGGCCGCTGTTAAAGTAAACACCCAGTCACTGTATCATACCACTTTATTGGGTTCTCTGCAGAGCTCTTAGAGCTTTCTGATATTTTTCTAATTGTTCATTGTCTGTCTCCCCTTCTTCTGGAATGTGAACTCCGTAAGAGTGAAGACCTCGTCTGTCCTGCCCGCTGGTGAGTCTCCGGGGCCGACTACAGTGTCGGGCAGACAGCCGGGGCTCGGCGCACCAGGGGGGCAAGTGTTGTGCCGTACCTTGACTCCTTGCGGCGACCCTGTGAGATAGGCACTTTGGGGATCCTTGTCTTAGAGCCAAGGAAACTGAGGTACAAAGTGAGTAAGTGAGTCACTCAAGCCGCACAGCTCAGAAGTGGTAGAGCTAGAGCTGGGATTTGATCCAAGAGCAGAGCCTGGTGTCCAACCACTCCACAGGTGTTATTGGTGGCAGGAGAGCCACCGGGTGCCCGCTGTACCTGCAGAGCTCCCCGCAGCCCCACGGATGGCACACTTGTCTGCCCGCCTCCTGGGAGGCTGGGAGTTTCTGTCAGCTGTGTTGCAACTCCCAGGTAAAGGGCTGTGGAGGTGACTCATGTTGGCTGGGCTCGGAGGCTGGGATTCCAGGCGGCGTGTCTGTGCTCGCTGGACTTTTCTAAATGGGTCTTCTCTCTCTCCTATTCTGGGTTTTGCCTCTTGAATTACCCACACCCATCTGCACAGATCAGCAGAGCCCCAAATCATGGGGCAGTGGGGTCCCATGTCTCCAAACACGGGAAGGCACCCTCGATGGGACAGAGGGATTAGTGGTCTCGGAAAAGTAGACAGAGATCCCGGGAGACTATTTACAAGGTTGCCAGACCCCTAAGCAGGAGCTATGGCTCCCAGCTGTGAAGCACGGACCGTCCCAGCCCTCCGCTCAATGAGCGAGAAATGCTAGGGTTTGAGGGAGACACTACACCAGCATTGCACCCACCCCTTCCGTCCTCCTGTATAGCACGGGTGTGGCCCAGGGCCAGGCTGGGCTGCCATCTCTTCCCGTCTTTGGGTCGGCCCAATTCTTGGTAATTTTGGCTGAGGAGAGTGAAAACAGAGGTCAACTGATCCCATGTGATGTAGTAATTATATATTCACGATAGCAATTGTAAGTAATGGTGGCGGTTATTTTGCCCTTTGTATGTGGGAAGCACTTGCTGGGAGTTCTCCGCATTAGTTAGCTGGTAGTATTGCCCTGAGTCTGACAGATCCGGGTTCGCATCCCGGCCCCACCCTGCCATATTGGGCAGATGACTTAGACTTTCTAAGCCTCTGTTTCCTCAGCGGTAGAGTGAGGGGTTGTGAGGGTGAAATGAGATAGTGCCTGTAGGGTGCACTGGGCAGTGCCTGGCACGTAGGATTCCGTCATTGTTTGGAAAGAACTTTTTTTTTCTCATTTAATTTTCATGTAAACACCATGAGGAAGGTCTTCCCTCATTTTACAGGTGAAGAAACTGAGTCAGAGGGGTTAGATGACATCTCAAAAGTGAAAAAAGCTAGTAAGTAAAAGAGTTGAGGTCTGAACCCACATCTTTCTGCCTCCACTCCTGTAGAGCTAGATGAAGTCAGGGATTGTCCTGGATTCAAGTTCTGCCTGACCACTGACCACTTCCTAGCTGTACGACTGGGTAAATTTCCTCAGGGCCTCCGTTTCCCTCCATCTGAGACAAGATTAATGAATCACTGTAAGGGGGGAGCTGCATATCAGATCATCTAGGTTTCCTTTTCTAGATTACTTCTGGAAAAGAAATGTTCCTCTTCTCAACACATGATCTGCCCCCTCTGGAAGACGGCATGGTCCTTCATCCCTCCTTCTTTCCATGATTATCTCCAAAAGCGTGTTACACTCTTGGCATATTAGGGAGGAGTAAAAGTTAGGACTACTGAGTTAAGCATGTGCTAAGAGCAAAGGCTGTTTTGTTTGTCTGCACAATCACACTGCCTTGTACAGTACAGGACTTGCACTGTTGGACATCATCGATGGCCCTGCTAACGGTCTTTTTTTCCCCCCTGTAATACATTAAGACTTCATGGTTATCCAAAACTTAATGAAAATCTGTTGACCTATATAAAAATATTAAAAGGGCAAATTCCTAAATGTTAACAGTACTTCTCTGTAGGTGCTGAAATGACAGAATTTTAATTTTTTCCATATTCCCTCTCCTCTACCAAGTTTCTGCACTGATCTTGCATTGCTTTGCGATTAGAAATGCTATGCAAAACCCCAGTTTTGTTCTGTTTTAAACATTTTTTTTTAAAGATTTTATTTATTTGACAGAGAGAAACACAGCGAGAGAGAGAACACAAGCAGAGGGAATGGTAGCGGGAGAAGCAAGCTTCCCGCAGAGCAGGGAGCCCGATGCGGGGCTCGATCCCAGGACCCTGGGATCATGACCTGAGCCGAAGGCAGACGCTTAATGACTGAGCCACCCAGGCGCCCTTAACATTTTTATTTTTTACTTTTTTAAAAATAATCTCTGTACCCAGTGTGGGGCTTGAACTCACAACCCTGAGATCAAGCGTCATGGACCCTACTGACGGAGCCCACCAGGCAACCCTACAAAACCCCAGTTTTAATGCCCACTAACTGAGTGGTCCCCATGTCCCCATTCTTCCAGGAGTGAAGGTGCAGGTAGAGCCAGTAAAGATTCAGTGTCCTTGCTTTGGAGCTTCCCTGTGAAGTACATGAATGGAGAATGGGGGCTGCCCAACTCACAGGCTCTTAGCACGGAGCTCAGGAATCAGCCCTAATCTTGCCTTCATTCAGTTTATTATCATTTATCAAATTATTATTTATCGAGCACTCACCCCGTGATACTTGCTTAAGATGCTTTATCCCATTCCTGCCTGTCAACCAGGGTCACCTGATCTACACCAGAAGGACTTGGCTCCTGGAGTGTTGCCAAGTTACTAAAGGATGTCAGCTCTGCAGCCGACACCCAAGACCTTGGATGAGCAGCTCTCTTCCTTGTTACCCAAGTTTCCTCCTCACTGCAGTGATCGCTGTGAGGATTGAAGGAGTTAAGGTCCTTAAAGTGTGCCGTTGTCGCTGTCCGGGCCAGGTGCACGTCAAGGTGCTTTCTGTGTATGTCCTCTCGTTCTCCCGAGCTCCCCATTTTCTAGAAGAAGAACCGGCCCCGAAAGGTGAGGTAACTCAGCCAAGGTCACCTGGCTCTCTCCGTAGCGATAGAATCTGACCAAGGTCCACCTGAACTTAAAGCCTCGGAAACGGTTCTTTCGGCCTCCTGAGTGCCTTTTTGGAACACAGCCTTGGATGGAGGGGTGGATGGAAGGAAAAAGAGAAGGAGGAGGGAAGAAAGGGAAAGCAGATAGGCTGGCTGATAGGGTTCGTAAGGTAGGAAGGATCTATAAGCTTCTGGACTGCAGAAACCATACTGGGAAAACTAAATCTTACAGGGCACCTGTCCCAGGTCTCAACATGAGTGTTCAATAAATATTTGTTGAATAAATGAAAAGTGGATGAACACGTATAATTTACACAAGATAATTGACATTGTGGCCAAATCAGCTGTTGCCTTCTGCCCCCACTCCCCAGAGAAGACTTCCAAAGTTGGAATTGCTGTACTCCTTCCCGTTAGCACATACCTTTGAACCAGTGACTCCCTTCTGGAAGTTTCAGTTTTCCCATCATCCTCGATGAGGTTGACTTGAGGATTAAGTTAAATAAGATCTCAGGGGAAAGCCGATGGCAAGTAAACCATAGGTACCTAGTAAAGGATAAGCCGGGGTTATAGGTGAGCACCCAGCTTAGAAGGGGGTCCTCCTCAGCCACCCCCTATTTCCAGCCTCAACATACAGCTTAGTTCCCAGCACTCAGCACTCAACCTCTGTTAACAGCCTGTTGGATGAGTGAAGCTCTTTTCAATCGAGAACACATTTTCCTATGCCTCACCACCTCTGGTGAACCACAGTGGTTGGTGGTGGTCAGAAGGTGATGGAGTTTGGGCCCCATTTGAACTCAGTGTTCGAGAAAGCATCCCTACTTAAGCAAAGGAGTTCGGATTGGAACGTCAGGTTTTGGATAATGCATCACCCGAGATACCATCATGAATCCTAATGGTTCCCAAAAGTGCGATCCTGAGCCTGCACCTAAAGCTCCATAAACATTCCATCCTGATATTCCTCTCTGTCCCATCACTGGACTTAAGTAGAGGGATAGGCCCCATACCCTACACAGAGAATGTAGCCCGAATTTAAAAGCATAGAAGGATCTGGAAGTTTTGCTTGAGGAGGGTCAGGGTGGACAGCATCCAGACACCTTTGTGTTCTGTACTCGAGACTTTTATCACAATTCTGCCATTAACACCACCTCTAGCCCTTCCTAGAGGTGCTTTGGACTGGAAGAATCATCATAGGGTCTAAAGTTGTCCTCAAGGCATCCCTTCAAATAAAAACCAAGAGAAAGTCTCTGAATAGCTAGAAAACAAGCAAGGTTTTCTTTTTTTTTTTTTCTTTTTCTTTTTTTTTTTCACTTACCCAGTTGATAAAGATGAAAGAAAGTGCCAAACCCCAGTGTTGGCAAGGGTGAGGGAAAACAGGCTCCCTCCTTATTGGAGCGAGGGTGAATCAGTCCAAACATGGGCTTTAGATTTTAGCTCATCTTTGATCTAGCAATTTCACTCATGGGAATTTAGCCTAAGCCAGCAATCTCTCTGTGCAAAGAGTTATCTGCAAGGATATGCATCAGAGCATTGTTTATAATCCTGAAAAATGAGAATTAGTATAAACACTCTTTGACAGAGCTCAGTGAAGTAAGAAAGAGACCCCACTGTAGTGGTGTATAAGCCGCAGTCTGCAAGGTGCTGCAGAAAGCCCCTTAGTGCGTTGGAAGTTATTTACTGAGTTTACAGCCCAGCTGTTATTATTTATGAGTCCTTACTGTATGCAGGGCCCTGGGCTTACTGTTTAATCTCATTTAATCCTCACACCAACCCTATGAGGTAACTACTGTTACCTTTTACAGATGAGAAAAGGGAGGCCCATTCATGAAATAACTTACCCAGGGTCATTCCAGGGAGCTTCTGGGTCTTGAAGCTGGGTGTGAGGAGTCTCAAACTCTACTTTTAGTAAAGTAATCCATTCCTCCTTTTTATTAATTGTAGGTTCCACACCCAGCATGGAGCCTTGAACTCGCAACCCCAACACTGAGGTCTGAGCTGGATCAAGTGTCGCTGCTAAACTAACAGAGCCACCCAGGCGCCCCTAATCCATTCTTGTTTTTAAAATCCATTCATATGAATAGAAAGAGAACAAGAAAGCTACACAACAGAGAGTATCATGGATAATGGGATCAGGGGTCGTTTATATTTTATTCTTTTGGCTTATCTGTGGGCATTATTTCTTCCTTTAATAAAAGAAAGAAACTACAGTTATTAAAAAGTAACAGATCAGAGGGGCGCCTGGGTGGCTCAGTGGTTAAGCCTCTGCCTTCAGCTCAGGTCATGATCTCAGGGTCCTGGGATCGAGCCCCGCATCGGGCTCTCTGCTCTCCACCCCCCACCCCGCCTGCCTCTCTGCCTGCTTGTGATCTCTCTCTGTCAAATAAATAAATAAAATCTTTACCAAAAAAAAAAAAAAGTAACAAATCAAAGAAGGCTTGGCCCTGAGTGGGGAAGGAGGAAGTAGCCAAAGGACTATCTGGAAACTCTGTATTGCCAGGAACAAGAAGAAGGCAGTCAGGGAAAGCAGCCTCCCTAGAAGGAGAGGGCCCCTGGAAAGAACAGAACCCAGCTGGCCCCACCCTGGAGGCCCACTCTTTCCAGGGACCTGGACCCACCCCCATTGCAGGCTGTCCCAGCCCGTACCCTATAAGGTCCATTAAACAAGATACCGCCCACTTCCAAATTAAAAGAGCTTCACTGAGAAACGCCTGTTAATCCCCACCAACCCCATGGCCGAAAATGTATTCCCCCCTCTCATCTATCTGCAGGGGTCAAACTGGGGGCTTGGAGGGTTCAGATGAGGGTTTCCTTGTGGAACTACAAGGAAAATGTCCAAGGCTTGGCTTGGACACAGAGAGCCCCATGATGAACAGGGTTCATTCCTAGGTTTGAGACAGGGAAGGGGGGATAAGATGAACCCTGTTCCATGCTCCCAGAGGTTCAAGTAGGCAGGATGAACCAACCCATAAGGTCCGTGGTTGCTATTTCTTTACAGTTTTCCTTCAGGGCCTGCCCCTGGTACTAGCTGACATCTGATCTCACTGGAGAAGGGGATGGGGAGGGATATGCTGGGGTCTCCCGGGGACCTGCCCCCTCTCAGGAAGGCAGAGGTCATGTAGTCACAGGTTGAGTGCTCGACCTCGGACCCTAGACATTCAGGTTTGGATTTTTCTGAATCCCTGACTGGTCTGCCTGGAAGACTTTTAAGGCCCTCTGTTTGGTGGCAGGTGGTCGAGCAGTGGGGAGTGGGAAGGGGAGGAGCTTCTGTGGCCTACTGTGTGCCCTCGGGAAGGCAGCTTCTCAGAGGCTGTGGTCGTTCACTACTCCCTCTTGCCCCTGGTCATTGTTCCAGCCTCTGCTGGGGACCGTCTGCCCACCCTGCCCGGGCCCCTGCCGCACTGTGGTCAGCTCTCCCTCCCAGACCCGGTTCATGTATTTGGTGCTGTCTCCCCCACCTTCCATTCTCCAATAGCCCTGGAATCCCCTCCATCTCAGGACTTGCCATCTAGATGTGTGTGTTGTTCATTTAGCGAATATGAAGGTGCATTTAATCACTAAAGATTATCATGGGAGCTCTTCGTTTTTGAGTACTTAAGTATATGCCAGACTGTGAGAAATACTTTCCCTGCCCTGTTTCACTCAATCCTTACAACTGCCCAAAGATTTAGATACGATCACCACCTCTATCTTATAGATGTGAAACCCGAGGCATGAAGAGGCCAGAGAACTTGACGGGGTCCTACAACCCTAGATTGAGGGGGCTGGGATTCGAACCCAGGACGTTGGGCTCTAAAGCTCAAGCCCTGCACCTCCAGTCTCCCCCCTCCAGGTGGACATAGAATCTGCACACCGAGCCCCGGCCCCGAATGCACGCATGTGCACACATGTACATGCACGGTGGGGCCCCTCTAGCTGAGATCTTGGATTCTGGAGCCGGACTACTTGAGTTCAAATCTTGGCTCTACCATTTCCTTCTTGTGTGACCTTGGGCAAGTTCTTTGATCCCTCTGAGCCTCAGTTTCTTCATTTCGAAAGTAGGCATAACTCCTGCCTTGGAGGAAATTAAATGTTTTCACCCATGCAAAGCATTTCGCATCACTCTCATGCACCATGTCCTGGTAATATCAGCTGTTGCTGTCATCGCAGATGGCTCATCTTGCCTCCCAGGGAAACAGGGAGTTCCTTGTCTTGTCTCTGCTTCTGCTCCGGGCCGCACGGCACTCAGCCCAGGGCAGATGCGCCCTGTGATGGACGTTAGTCACCAGGCCGCTCCTCCTGAGAGGGGATGTGAGCGTGAGTGTTCCCTCTGCCCAGACTCTGTCGAAATCTGAGTCATGCCTTGACGGCTGTCCCTGAAGAAATGCCGTAGCCTCAGCCCCCTCCCCTTTCACAATGAGCTCTGTCATTGACACCCTCCTCAGCCATGAGCAGACACCCCCTGGTTACCCATTAATGGGCCCTGAGGACACCTCCAGGAGGACCTCTCTCCAGGAGGGAGAGACTCGGTAGCAGATTACAGAAACCTGACTCTCCAGCCAGTGGCTTTGGCTGTTTGGCCATATTTCAGAGCCATCAGTGGTCTCTGAATTGATTGACGACCCAGTATAGGGCCTCAGTATTTCATTTGGTTGCCCTTGGATAACTGACAACTTTCGCTCGGCCCCATCTGGACAGGACATGTTTGGGAGCCTTTTGTTTCACTCTTGTCCACTCTCCAGGCTCCCGGAAGCCTGTGAGGAGGTTTGGGGGAAGTTAAGGTCCTCAACTTAAAGACTTACTGTGCCTTTGATAGTTTAGTGTTAATGATTCTAAGCTCCAGGTCTCCAGCCAGGCCTAGGTTCGAGACCTGACTCTGCTTTCGTTTGCTGTGACTCTGAGCTTTCTAACTTGTTTCTCTGTGTCTGTTTCTTCATCTGTAAAATGGCAGCCGTAGTAGTCTTGACTCCATAGGATGGTTGTGGGGATTAAATGCAGGTGAAGCGCTTACTACAGTGCCTGGCACGTGGCTGTCACCCGTACTGTTGTTAAGCAGTGGGGAGAGAGCCCTGGACCAAGAGTCAAGAGGTCAAGGGTTGAGTTCCAGTTCTGCTACTCATTGGCCATGTTGACCTTAGGCAAGTTAACTCCCTTCTCTGAACCAGTTTGGGTTTGAAGGTCATTCAAGTTCCTCTTCGCTAAGATTTGTGATCTGTGATTTTGAAGGTGCCCCCCCAAAAGAAAACAGTGGAAGAAAGAATTAGTACCAGCTGTCTTTATCTGCCAGGACCACATTTCACAAGCCCCAGCAACTTGGCACCAGCTTCAGAAGTCCCCCTTCCCCCACCCCCCATCCAGCAGCCATTACACTGAACCTTCTCAACCCCAGGAACTGTTTGCAAGACCCCAAGAGGCTTTCTGGAGCCACCATGAGACCCCAGGGAAGGCATGGGGTTAGAAAGCGAAGCCTGCATCACAATGAAGGGCCAGCCTCAAACATCACACCCGAGACTGTCACCCTCAGTGCCCCGGGCAGCAGTGACTCCTCACTTCCTCAGAATGGATTAGTTTATGACAAGGGAGGGATGTTTCCCTTGGAGCCTGGGGGTATAGTGATCAGTTGTAAAATAAGCCCCACCAGGGAAATGGAAGGGTTTTTTTTCTTTTTCTTATTTTCCTTTTTTTTTGGTATGGTGACCTCTGACACCGCCCCTCCTCCCTGGCCTCTCAAGCAGTCTGAGTCACCCCCAGCAGGGGGACAAATCTGGGGATAGAGGAGGCGTCTGGCATCCCCGGGAATGAGAGCCCTCCCCCACGGGAGTGTCCGTTAGTGCAGAGTCCCACTGAGTTATTCTTATGCCCTGGTCGACCCCAGGGGCATGAGATTGGTGGGATTTACAGAAAATAAGAAGCATTTGGTTTCAACTAGTTCTACCAGTTCTCCCCCCTACAGTAAAACATCACTTAACCATTTTAACATAACAAATTTCCTTCTACAGAGACAATGGGCTTTGGAGGAATTTATTGGTGGTAACAAACAGAGGCACTTTTTACGAAGCCCTTGGTGCTCAACACATGCCGAATATTTTATACCCATTATCTTATTATTTTTTAAAAAATTACTGGTTTCACCGTGCGGAAAAAAAGATGACGATTTTCATTTTTCAGGTGGGCAGACTGAGGCCCAGAGAAGGAAAGTGATTTGCTCAAGGTGAGCGGTGGAGCTGGGACTTGACCCTGGACCCCAATTACCCCAGAACATCTGGCAGCCACAGCCTGATTTCCAAACTTGCCGGAAGCCTTATTGGCGAAGCTCTGCCCCAACGGTGATGAGACCCAGGTCTGCCCATCTTTCATGACATCTCAGACTCTTCTAGAAGGCCCACCCGATCATCTTCTGGGACCGCTGCTGCGCAGGGAATGCAGGTAACTTGTCTGAGCCCATCCGGGAAAGAGCAGAGCTCAGCCTCTCTCTCCCTGTCTGTGGGAGAGACCCGTTCCAGCAGTCGAGGTTGTGACGGGGGACTCGGTTTCCCAATCACGGTCATGTCCAATGGCCAGTAACCATGAACTCTTTCCTCCTTCCCCTTCCGTGCAGCAAATGCAGCACCCCGAAGCAGCTGGTTGCAAAGAGAACATTTCCATAGGAATTCTGCAATATGTTCCTCTTCTGGCTGGGAAGTTTCTTTCCTCTTCCCACTTCCATGAAACTGTTAGGCTCAGCTCAAGCCCACTCCCTTCCCCCTTTTTCTCCTACCTTCTTCAGGCAATAGCTCCCTCTTGCTCACAGTGCCTGGCTGTACCCCCACCACCCGCCCTCCCCCATCCCCCCCAAGCAGTTTGCTCCACACCTCTGCTGGAGCCCAGTTGCTCCTGAGTTCTCTAAAGTCATGTCAGGGAATCCCACAGATGCATCCTGGACAACACAGGAATGCCCAAGATGTCCCGGGCAGAAAAGGTTCCAGGATCAAACATCTGGGCAAAACTGCACACCAGAACCTCTTCTTAAAAACTAATGCGCGGTCAAGTCCTTGAAAAGGCTAGTGGTCAGGAAACTTTTGTTTGCTTTTTCAACCCAGGGTTTCTGAAACTGTGGTAACCACATAATCTTCCCTGTCCCCGCCGCATACCTGTGACAACAGGCAAACCAGTGATCTGCTGGAGAACACACTTGGGGAAATTCTGCCCCCAATAATCTTGCTTTCATTGATTGAAACCTTTCCTGTTTCTTGGGGCTAATCTCACAAAATAATCTAAGGCGATGTCAGCCCAGTAGGCTCTTCAGGGAACATATACTTGATGAGGATGAAGATTTTCTTAAGACTTGATGACGACGCTCAGAATAGATCAAGGATTTTCTAGAATGTGGGAGGAGAGGGAGTAGAATTTGAAATAACAGCAGACAGCGTTTACCAAAATTTTATTTGTTTCCTAGTCAGAGGACCAAAGCCAGGGATGGAATGTAATGGAGAATAACCAAACCAGACCTCGGTCACAGATAAATTGTTTTTGAGTGAAGGAGTGAGCAGACTTTCGGACTGGTCAGAAGGTTGGGAGACTGTGAATGAATGCGTGCATGCATGCGTGAATGAATGAGTGAAGATCGGGAAACTGGTCCCCAGATTAGAACCTGCCACCCATGGTCAATGGGAGAAGCCAGACATAAAAAGAGGACACTGTGAATGACTCTATTTATATGAAGGTCAAGAACAGATCAAGCTACTCTACTATGGAAAAAACAGAGCTGTGGTTGCCTTTGTGGGGTAGGCATTGACTGGAAGGGGCACAAAAGGGCTTTTAGGGGGGGTAGAAATAATCTCTCTCTTGATTCCGGTGAGGGTTACACCAGTGTATACTTTTGTCAAAATTCACCAAATTATACATTTAAGATCTGTAGTGTGCATTTAATCTAAAAATAAAAATTTTACCACTGAGGTCTCCCTGGCAATAACTTACTCCCTTGTTCGTTATTTTCTCAAAGCACTTTGTTTACACAGTCAGCACATTACTTTTTTTTTTTTTTTGGTGAAGATTATCTTTATTTATTAGAGAGAAAGAGAGAGCACACAAGCAGGCTGAGGGCCAGGCAGAGAGAGGGGGAGAAGCAGGCTACCCACTGAGCAGGGAGCCCGATGCGGGACTCGATCCCAGGACCCTGGGATCAGGACCTGAGCCCAAGGCAGATGCCTAACTTACTGAACCCCCCAGGCATCCCAGTACATCACTCTGATATAGACTGCCTTCCAGGAGAATTCTTCCTGAGTGTGTCTGTTTGCTTCCCCCATTGCATGTGAGCTTCCCCCTAGAGCCTGCACATAGCAAGCAACAAACTGACATTGGTGAGATTGAGTTGAGGCCAGATTCATAGAAATGAAGGAAAACAACAGTAGCTATCATGTATCAAGCACCTGCTGTGGGTCAGGCCATATGCCAAGTTCCTCACACATTTCATTATATATACATTGTTTCCACATCTGTATCTACATGTATACATACATACAGTACATATACATAGAACCCCCACGAGACAAATACAGAGTAGCCATTAAGTCTGAAAACAGGCAAATAAGAATAACAAACGCAAATGGTTTAGCTATATTACATTATAATACAGGCAAAAGCACAGTATATTTCCAGCTTTCTGGTCAGTGTGTGATTGTGTGCGGATGTATCTGTGTCTATTATTATCAGTCCCCGTTTTACATGGAGACAGTGAGACCCAGGGTCACGGAAACATGTAGGACCAGGAATAGCAGACACACCCAGGGCGCCTGGGCTCGGAGGCCTTGAGCTTGACTATTTCCAAAGTGGCATCACATAAATCCGGAAGAGATGTTGTGAGATCTTTCCTGACCTGGAAACAGTTTCCTTGAAATGGAAAATGTGTGTGTGCATGTGTATTCTGAGAAGTGTAAGGGCTCTCAGGGGCTCCCAGGGCTCTTGGAAGGGGCTGCTTAGCAAGAGGAGGACTTGGGTTTAGAACCCTAACCGCCTGCAGGCACCATTTATGGGCTGCGTGACATGACCTTGGGCAATTTATTCACTACCCCTCTGGTTGGGTTCTCCCACCAGCGAGATAGGTGTAGTAACTAACAGCCCACCTCCCGGTGCTTTGAGGGAGGATTCGATGAGATAAAGCACGTAAACCTCTCAGCATGTGTAAGTTCTCGGTAAATATTCGTTGAGTTTATTGCTATCATTTTGCTGTTTTCAGTAGGATTACAGCTCCCACCCCCCTCAAACAATTCTTTGGTCTGCTCCCAGCCCCCCGCTTTCCTCAGGGGGTGGAGGCTCAGGATGGGCCCCTCCAAGAGCTCTTGTGATAGCGGGTTTGAATCAGGAATAGTTATCACAGCGGCCTGTCAGCTCAGTAAGTAGAAAGAACTAAGTTGGGGGGGGGTATCACTAGGGGATCCCTAGCTGATTTGGGAAAAACATGAATCCTTGTTTGTTTCTTAAGAATCCTTGCCACCTGCTTCGGGCTTCTCCTTGACTAGTTCATTCTGAAATGAGGAATGGGGCCACAGTGACCCGAGTGCCCACCTTTGAATTGCACATGAGGCCCAGGCCTTGGAGGTCCAGGGCTGGTGGGACGATTGGACCCCTTTGGCTACCTCGCCCTTTGGGATCCTGTGTGAGAGGGGCTGACTGAGGATGAGGTTCCCCTCATTGTAGTTCTGAAGACCAGACCTTATGATTTCCTGCCTCTTAGCCTGAAACACCCCCTGGCAGGTGGAAGGCGTGGCAGGGAAAAAAAACCCTCTGGACAGTTAAAGCATTTGGTTTTTTTGATTTGTAGAGTCAGTAGGCCAGTGTTATTTGAAATAAAGTAGCAACCCATGCTCATTGAGAGAGGAAAAATAAAAATGCAGATAAATATAATGAAGAATAAAATAATAATACATTTAATAAATAAATAACTGATTAATTTTTCATCCGCAGAGAAGCGCCATGTACTTCCCTACCTTTTTCTCTGCTTACAGGAAGCCTTACTTGGCCCGGGGGTTAAATGCTCAGGCTATCTGAGCTGCACTTTAATTCTAGCTGTACAGGTGTGGGCTAGTCCCCTAAACTGTCCAAACCTCATTTCCTCAACTCTAAAATGAAACTAAAAACAGCATCTATGATAATAAAACATTTTTTTAAATTTCTTTAAAGAAATGATCTATATTATAGGGTTGAAATAATGCCATGCTCTTATCATAGCAAATACATACTTTTTTTTTTAAGATTTTATTTCTTTATTTGACAGAGAGAGATCACAAGTAGGCAGAGAGGCAGGCAGAGAGAGAGGGAAGCAGGCTCCCCGCTGAGCAGAGAGCCTACGACACAGGGCACGGTCCCAGGACCCTGAGATCATGACCTGAGCGGAAGGCAGAGGCTCAACCCACTGAGCCACCCAGGCGGCCCGCAAATACATATTCTTACCAGAAAAACAACATCACTCCATAGATCCTGTTTGTTCCCTTTTTTTTCCCATTAGGCAACAATGTGAATCTCTTTCCAGCATTAACTATCCTGTGAAGAGCTTTGTGCAGAAGACCTGGTCTCATTTACGGGTCACCCAATGATGGACATTCCTGTTACATCCAGTATTTCATCATTACAATCAATGCCACGTTAACATAACTACGGCTGACTTTGTACCCAGCCACAATTATTTCCTGGGGTCAGTCTCGAAAAATAGAACTGCAGGATTTTAAGGGTAGGATTTTTGATACCTGTTACCAAACCACCCTCCAGAAAGACTATACCAATTTCCTTTCCCACCAGCAGGGAACGAGAGTGACTGTTTCTCTGCACCATCACCAACACTGGCTTTTATCATTTTTGTCCATCTTTAAGCAATTCTTCTTGAGCAAGTGTTTTCTTTTATCTGTCTGATTCAACTGGGAACTCCCGGAGGGCAGGGCAGGGAGGTAGTTAGTTCCTTCATCTCTGTGTAGCTCCTGTGCCTGGTACATGATCTACCCATAGCACACACTCAAGAGATACTTGAACTGAGTCTCAGAAGCCAAGAGTGATTTTTGAAGTGCCCCCGGCAGACAATTCTTATTAAAGGCAAGACCTAACCACCGAGGATTCTACCTAGATGCAATTCAGGGACTATACACAGAGGAAGACAAAGGCATTTCCAGAAGCTGTGGCCTGATATTCAGATGTTAACAGCCAAGTGATAAGTTCTGAGATCAGCCTGGGTTGGGGCCACTGATCTGCCAGCAGATTTGCATGTGTAACTTGAGATCCACTCCAGTTTCAAATATTTCGGGGAGCTCTGAGCCAGGATACTTGGGTTTCGCACTGTCACCATTCTGGCGGTGGCCCAGAACACGTCACTTCATCCTTTTGGGTTTTGTGTCCCTATCTGATCAGTGGGGAGCGCAATAGTGTTTCCGCTGAAGGGTATCAACAGGCATGGGATGTTCTCCCTCTCCCTTCTAGCACCTACTGAGGATTTATTGTGCCTCCTCTCTTTGCCAGGGGTGGGTTAGCGTGATGCCGAAGGCACTTTGGACACCCTGGGTTCAGAACACTTGCTTGGAAACACTGTCACTGTATGCACTTGGCAATGGAACTATAAGACCTGCCTCGGAGGGTTTCGTGGGGCGATTAAATGCCCTCATCTGTGCAAAGCATTTAGAACAGTCCTCGGTACCTAGTAAGCACCAAGTGTCAGCAACCATTATCTGATTTAAACCTCACAGTAACGTGAGGGAACTATCTCCTACTGACTCCGATTTTAAAGATGGAGAAAACCAGAGGAGAGAAGTTACACAAAGGGTAAGGAGAAAGCCAGGACTGATCTCGCGTCTGTTTGACTCAGGGCTTTTTCATTTACAATATGAAAGATTTATATTTAATATAATATTAAATTTATATTATTTTAAAATATATTAAATAATAGTAAAGTCACATTAAATATTAAAGCTGGAAAAAGGTCCAAATCATTTAATCCAATCCCCTCACCTGACAAGGCCCGGAATGGAAGGGACTTGTCCAAGGACACCCAGTAGGGTAGTGACAGCGCGGGGCCAGACTCCAGCCTCCCGGTGGCCTCTCTGGAGCCAGGTGCCTGCCTGGTGCCCGGGGCAAGGAGGCCTCTCCTGTCGCTGCCCTTGTTCCTGGGCTAGTGAGTGGAGCCCAGGAGCTTGTGGGGACATGAGCGACTCTGCGGCCCAGCCCAGGCCAGGTGCCAGATGTCATTGTTGTCATTGGCCACTGCAATTACTCCTTTTGTCCATAATTCTAGGTCCGGGGCCCATCCCAGAGGGGAATTAATCTACCATCTCCCGCCTGGACTTGCCCTCTCTGCAGCTACACTCAGTGCCAAGACAGGGTGACCCAAAGCGACTGCTGGTGTGGCCCAGCCAACCCTGCTCCTCACTTCCCGTCGGCCACTGCACCTGGTGAACAGGAGACAGGAAACTGCCCTCCCTCCTCAGCAGCTCCCACCTCCCCTGCCTTGTTTGCAGCCTACTTTCTTTTTAAGGATATGTTTTATTTAACCCAACAGATAAAAAATATGACTTCAACACACAGTCAATTTAATAAAGCGTTAACGAGGTATTTTATATTCTTTTTTTGTCCAAGTCTTTGAAATCTGGAATATATTTTACACTTACCACAGATCTCAATTTGAATGCTACCTTTTTTTTTAAAAAAGATTTTATTTATTCTTTGACAGAGAGAGAGAGAGAGAGATCACAAGTAGGCAGAGAGGCAGGCAGAGAGAGGGGGGAAGCAGGCTCCCTGCTGAGCAGAGAGCCCGATGCGGGGCTCAATCCCAGGACCCTGAGATCACGACTTGAGCTGAAGGCAGAGGCTTTAACCCACTGAGCCACCCAGGCACCCCTGGATGCTACTTTTTTTTTAGTTTTATTTATTTATTTGGCAAGCGGGGTGGGGGGTTGGAGGCAGGAAGCAGAAGCAGGGGAAGTGAAGGGCAGGAGAAGCAGGCTCCCTGCTGAGCAGAGAGCAGGCCTGGGGCTCGATCCCAGGACCTGAGCCAAAGGCAGATGCTTAACTGACTGAGCCACCCAGGTGCTCCTGGATGCTACATTTTCAAGGGCTAGTAGCCCAAAAGTGGAAACAACCCAAATATCCATGAACTGAAGAATAGATAAACAAAAGGTGGTATATTCACTCAAAGGAATATTACATATTCAGCCAAAAAAATGAATAAACGCAACATGGAGGAAACCTTAAAAAACATATGCTCACTGAAAGAAGCCAGACACAGAAGAGTGTATACTAAATGATTCCATTTACGTGAACCGTCCAGAAGAGGCAAATTCATAGAGACAGAAAATAGATTATGGTCACCAGGGGCTGGGGACAGGGGGAATGAGGAGTGGTTGCTAATAGTTATGAGTTTTCTTTTTGGGGTGACAAAATGTTCTGGAATTAGTGGTGATGGCTGTATAACCTTGTGAAGATACTGACAGCCACTGCATTATATACTTTAAAATGGTGAATTCAATGGTATTAAATTGCATCTCAATAAAAAAGTTCATGATAAAAATATATTAAAAATATAATGTCCTACCAAAACAATAAAGTTGTCCTTTAGGAACATATTTAGGGTCACCTGATTGGCTCAGTGGGTTAAAGCCTCTGCCTCTGGCTCAGGTCATGATCTCAGGGTCCCCGGATCGAGCCCCGCATCGGGCTCTCTGCTCAGTGGGGAGCCTGCTTCCCCCTCTCTCTCTGCCTGTCTCTCTGCCTACTTGTGATCTCTCTCTCTGTGTCAAATAAATAAATAAAATCTTAAAAAAAAAAAAAAGGAAAATATTTTGCATTGATTCAGGTTCCAAATCTAAATAAAAATTAATTAAAATTAAATAAAATTGTAAATTCAGGTCCTCTGTGGCACCAGCTTCCAGTCAAGTCTTGGTAGCTGCGTGTGACCAGTGGCTACCATATTGGACAGTGTAGCTCTGTGGTATTGCTGCTTCTGGTGATGGAAAGAAGTTCTGACTGACGATCCTTGGCCACCCCTAGGTGGATCCTAAAGGGATGGGAGGCAGCCTGGTACGAGGACCGGCTGGTAGATGAATGAAGCATTAAAAGAATAGAGACCCTTTTCTTTCCACCATGAGCAAAATCATATCAGTTTTATTCTTCCTTTTCAACAACTCTACCTTACAGTTGAGGAAATCCATAGCATGTCAGAACCAAGAGAAATCCTCAAGATGGCCAATTTTTAAAAATTTACAGAGTACAGTTCATTCTGTGGTGTATAGTTCTGTGGGTTTCAACAACAATAATATCTTGTGTCCTCTACTATAAAACTTCTCTTTCACTCCCCGAGTCCCGGTGTACATGGCCCGTCTCTGTACAGAGTATGAACTGTCTTACCTTATTCCCCGAAAAAATCCTACACAGTGGTCATTCGGTGGAGTGTGAACCCAGATCCACCAGCTCCAAAGTCCACATTCTCAACCACTGCTGTATAGGATTCGTTTACTGAGTGCCCAGTGTGGACCTTCGAGTCCCCCATTTCACCCAGCACTCCACCTCCCACGAGCCTTGGGGAGGGGTGGGATACCTCATCCCCTGGGAGGTAGGCCCCCTCTGAAGCTTGAAGCCTCCTATCTGCAGTAGCAGCTTCGGGGCGGCAGCCCAAGGGAGCCCCAGGCCACCCAGAGAGCGCTATTGCCCACCATGCCTGGCGGAAGGGAGGCTCAGGCGGACATCGGACATCGCAGGAGACTTGCCCAGCAATCAACCGACTCACCTCAGAGGTAGGGGGCTAGAGTGTTCCTCCCCATCCCTGGGAAACTACCACCTGGGTGTTTACCCTCAGTTTTCAGGTTTCGTCAGCCAAAAACGTTGTTACTCTCAAATGGCCTTTTGTCATCTTCCTGATTTCCAGATCATTTTTATAAACCCCTTTGTTTTTATAAATCCCTTTCCTCCAAGTAGGGAGATGTCAAGACTTTCCAGGCTTAAGTGCATGTTGGGCGGGAATCAGGCTGCTTTTGAGGAAGCTGAAGAGAATACCAGAAGCCTGTCTCTGAGGCCTTGCTCATCGTAGCTCCTGCTGAGAACACTGCCCCCCACCCCCACCCCCAAAAAAGCCTGAGAAAGAAGCTAGTTCCACACTAGAGGCTCTGGTCACCAACCCAGGTTGAACTAGCAAATTTCTATAAACATCCCCACCCCCCACCTCAGAGAACCATTCAGTCATTCTAACGCCCGGCCTTGAAGATAAAGCAGAGGCTCGAGGAAACCCAACATTTGAGGTCTGTGGAAAGGTCTGCGTACTTTGCCACAGCTCTCACTACGGGAAGAAGCCGGGACTAGGGGGAAGATGTGCTACAGAGGCAAACACAGACGATGAATGGTAATTTCTCATTAGCTTCAACTCCTGGGCTAAACGGAGGAAGGGGATATAAAAGCAGAAATTAGCTATGGCGTCTAGATTTTGCGTCTGAGTCAGCGAGATCATTTGAGCCAAGCTTGAGTTGGACTTACCCAGGCTATCCTGGGGATTACTTTTTTTCTCGAATCTCAAGTGTAATGGATGTTTGTTGAAGGAATTTATCAAACTCCCCAGAGACAATTAAAGAACCCAAAACTTTAAAAATCACATTACCCCACCATTCGATGCCAACATTTTCAACCCTCCTCACGACTTTCCGGCTGGTAAGTGGACTCTTTCCCACAAAACCGGGATCGCACGCAAGGTGCTGTGTTTTATAAACTTGCTTTTTTCAAAAGAACCAGATCAACGGTTCTTCTTTGTTGTTGTTTCTCTAAAGGACCGTCTCAACAGTTCTTAGGCACACCAGGAAAATTATTACTATAACCAGAAAGGATCCCCCGCAGCCTCCCGGGAGATGAACACGATTAAGCACAGCGACTGGAGGGTGCCCTATTAAGGAGATAAATTCCATTTCTTCTTGTTAAGCATGGCTGTTAAACACTCCCAGGCCTGAGATGAAAGGAAAGGGACAGGGCTGAGTCAGCACCTTGGGTTCACCGGGCCGGCCACCTGTTTTATTAAGCGTGCCCATGTGTCAAAACCCACAGAAGGAAAAGAAAGGTGTTTTTCTTGACTGGAACTGTATCTCCTCACTCTGGCCCTTCCCCTGCCCACTTCAGCCTGAGAGAGCAGGGAACCCCCCGCCCCCAATGAGGGGCTCGATCCCAGGACCCTGAGATCATGACCTGAGCCCAAGGCAGAGGCTTCAATCCACTGAGCCACCCAGGCGCCCCAAGCCCTCTGAATTTTAAAACAATGTATGTACAAAATCTCCTCAGTTCTATGCTAGCTGTATGTGTTGGCTTTGCCCACCACTGATGGAAAATGGTGACCCTCTGGCCCTTGGGGACTAAGAGCCACCCCAACGTGAGCTGAAGTAGCTACCCCCCAGCCCCCACTGGAATGAGCCGCCATTTCTACTCCTCAGCTTGTCCCTTGTCCTTTCCAGTGAAGAAACCGAGTTGCCTGGGACAATGTCAAACGTTGCAAGGCCATAAATGACCTATAAAAATCCTAAGACAGAATGCTCAGGAAGGAGGAAACACTAACGAAGGAAATCCTGAATGTCCTGAGCCTGCTCATTAATACGAGGGACATAATAACAGGCAAAATGGAGAAGCTCATAAATTGGGATGAACCCTCAGCCTTGTCGCGGGTGGGACCTGGCAGATGGGAACCCCAGGTTCATTTCTGGGGTTAATGGAATCGTGCCTGGTGCTTGGGATTGCCTCATGCCGGGCACCGTGCTTCCTTCCTGCCTCCACGGGAGAGGTGAGTAAGTCTGCGAGAAGGGATCAGAGCACAGTCACCGCAAATCAGAGTGATACTTGCTCTGGGCCACAGAGGGAAGTGGGTCAGGGGACGATTAGAATTGCGAGCTTTGTCTTCGAGAGGTGCTCCCAGATCAGTAAATGACATTCCCCACCCGTTCCCCCTCCCTATTGCACATCTTTGCCTCCCAGTCATTGATCACCGGAAACCAGGGACAGGAAGCAGGAAACAAGGACAGGACTACCTAGGGCTTCTGAAACCCCTTTCCCTCCCAGAGTTCCAGGCTCTACACTGTGTTCCCCCTGTGAGCCTCCTGGCAAAAGATCAGCACAGCACGTTCAGCTGGAGAGAAACTCATGGAACAGAGAGGCGCATCGATCGGGATCCACTCACACAGCAAACTGGGGCATCTGCTTCATTGACTTTCCACTGAAGATTCTGAGGCTTACTAGAGATCCCACAACCTGATGGCTTAATATAAGCAAAATGGAAACCCCGTGACTCAGGCCACACTTTCATGAGTCAGAACCTGGAGAGAATTGGAAATGTCACATTTGGCACGTCCAAGACCAAGAGCTTTCCTCACGCCCTGATGACTGCATCTAGGTAGGGAGTGATCTGGGGACACTTATATGGTATCTGACCCTACGGGACCCTTCTCTACCCCAGGCACTTACAGATACTTCCGTTTCTGTATATTTTCTCACACAGTCCTCACGACAAACCCAGGGGCGGGCGGGAATCCAGGTCTGGGGAGGTGGTGTGACTGCCCGGGATCACACAATGTCAGAGCCTAGCATCAAACTCAGAGTTTGGGTTCTAGACCCCAGTGTCCCAATTGTTCGGTGACAACCAGGTTTTGGGATACAAGGTGAGGTAGAGATTAAGATCAACGGGACATGAGCCAGAAAGACCTGGGAGCGGGTCTTGCCCACTGACTTTGGGGTGCGTCACTTTGTCTCCTTGAGCCTCAGTTTCCTCATCTGTAAAACGGGGGAAGTAACAGCCTTTGTCAGGATTAAATGAGATACTTCAAACCAAGTGCTTAGCTCACCGGGCTGGGAGTGCTGGCTTCTGGCAGCACCCAGGTGGGAGGGGCAGGGAGGGCCCCAGCAGGGCTCTCAGAGGAGCCGTGGAAAGCGGTGCTGCTCATCATATCCACAATTTCGATGAAACCCATAATTATAACCCCTCCTGCCAGCCCTGGCCCTGGGGCAGTGATAGGATCTGTGCTTCTCTCCAGGGTCAGGTCTGATCACCGCACGGACGGGCAGACACAGGGTGCCGCGGGAGACGGGTGGGGAACAGGTGGGAGGGGGCACTTTTCTCTGAGTCAGGCGCCCGGCCACACCCAGAACCGCACTGTGGGGCACCCACCCAGACAGAGAGGCTGCGGCGGCCCCTTTCACAGGAGATTGCACGGGGAGATCCAAAGCCCTGGAGTTTCTGCCCATCTTCTGGGTTTTTGTTTTCTTTTTCCCCTAAAGCTTATATGCAATATGCTGAGTTCAAGCTGAATTCATATTAAATATCAGCTCCCGTCCAATGAACTTTGAGCATATCCCAGGCTCTGGGCTAGGTGCATTTTAAAGTATGAATTAATTTAATTCCCTCAACAGCCCCATGCTGGGGGATATCCATTGCTCACAAGTATAGAGCACTTACTGTGTGCCAGGCACTGTTCTAAGCATTTCATGTTAATTAATTTATCCAATCCTATGAAGTGAGCACTATTGTTACTCTCTTTGTACAGATGGGGAAACTCAGGCTCACACAGGTTAAGTAATCTAATCTGCTCGAGTCACAGGGCTAGCAAGTGAGGGAGCCAGGCCTCAAAGTAGAATATTCTGGACCTGAACACATACTTACTGCTACCCTATGAGCTACTATAATTATGCCCATTTGGCAGACGAGCAAACTGAGGCTCAGCATGCTAGTCAGTGTCAGAACCAGGATCTGGTGCCAAAACCCACGTTCAACGCTTTCTACCAGACTGGCCTACATCTCGAGTGCAGCTGGTCGTCTTTCAGTGAACATGAATGATGTGGGGGGTGGGGTGGAGGGGCTGGGGTGTAGACAGCCCCGCCCCTGGGAATAATCGCAAACCCGGAGCCTCGTTGAGGTGCTATCATTCTCATTTTATGGGTGAGAAAAACAAGGTCCAGAGAGGTGAGGTCCCTGCCCAGCTAGACAACAATGGAGTTCAGACTTGAACCCCTATCTCCTGACCCAGAGCCCGAGTGCACCCCGGCTTACCATCAAGGTGTCTGAAATTCTCTTCTAAAGAATTCATTCTTTGGGTCGTGAAGGTTTGGTCTTCAAATCATTTAAAAGGCATTTGTTGAGCAGTGACCTTGTTCCCCACATTGTGCTGAGTCAGGGGCTTTTAGACGTTTGTAGAGACTCAGGAGCTCCAAGGGAAGGGCCCAGGCAGGTTCTGAGGTGACCACACAGGCAGGGGTACCTGCCCACCCCACACTTCAAGAACTGTTTTCCTCGTATCTGTTTTATCTCAACATGCGCAGAGATTTTCTTTTGGAGAAAGAGGTCCACCCCTAAAGTTGCTTGAAAATTACCTCGTTTGATCCTGAGGACACAGAGGTGGTGTGACATGTCCCTGGCCTCTGAAAGCCATCGGGGGATGGACACACAGACAAACCCACAGCAGGCTGAGCAACCCCCCAGGTAGGTGTGACATGTGTAGGCAACGCAAAAGAAATGATTAGCTCGGGGACAAAAGAGGGTGCTGAGAGGTTAGGGAATTGAATCAAGTGATCCGGAGTGGTCAGGGAATTGAATCAAGGTCATTGAATCAAGTTTGCAAGGACTGGATTCTCTGAGCAACTACGGTGAGGGAAAATCATTCATGATAGAGGGAACAGCATGGCTAGGGACAGAGGTGCCATGAGAAATGGTGTATACTTAGGGAGCCCTATGGAGCCCTGGAACTGAAGATTTGGGGACACCATCATGCTATTATCGGATTAATGGAGCAGATAACTCCTGGAACAAATAACTTTTAAACTGTCACTGACTTTTACTATCAAGATATTATCGTATCTGCTGGGTCAGAACTATTTTTTTTTTGCTATGCCAAGTAACTGGGTTAGGCTGTGGGGACAAAGACATGAACTTCATAAAGCCTCTCGCTGCATCCTGCCCTCCAGCACCCTAACATCTGCGGTGGGAAGGGGTGTGAACGTGCAGCCCAGGATTCTGGTCAGAGAGAGATTCCCTGGGTAGGTGGTGGGGGTGGTGATTAGGGGTTGGGGCTGATCAAGGGTTAGCTACTGAGGCCCAGAGGCTGGCAAGTTGTGATGTATTCCAACAGGGACAGCCCGGGAGGTTTTCATGAGCAAGGTGACACCAAAGTTTGACTTGGGACGTGAGGAGGATTGCAGTAGATAGGGATGGGAGAACACATTCTGGGCCAAGGAGGGAACAGCAGCAGGGAAGGCCTGGAGATAAGAATGCACAGGGTGTGACTAGGGAACAGGGAGCATCTGGGCTGGGCTGGGCTGGGCTGGGGCGCAGAGCCGGTGCAGGAAAGGAAGGGGAAGGAGATAAGCCCAGAAAGGTGTGTTGGAACAGGGTGCTGAGAAATGGGAAAGAGGCTAGCAAGGGAGTCCGGACCTAACGATCTGGGCAGTGGAATCTGGGCACAACCATATCATAGTGTTATTATCACCCTATGGGATGTGGGATGTCTACCACCTAGAAGTGTCTCTGAGGGACAAGAACCATCACAGCCCAGAGGGACAGTGTCTCGTAATGACTAGGAGGGCAGCTTCTAGAACCAGCTGTGTGGGTTCAAGTTCAGCTGCCTGCTAACTGGCCCTGTGGGCAATTTACTTTGCTTCTTTGGAGTCTCAGTTTGCTCATCTGTAAGATGGGGCCAGTAATATTTGATCTCCTAGGATTGGCGTGGGGCTTAGTTAATACATGTGAAAGCCACAGCACAGAACAAATCGCATGGCAATTGCACGTGTTATGCTAATGCCTGTTCACATCCCCTGGCTCGTTTCATTGCTTGCCCTTTCCAGCCACAGTCGGAGGAGGAGAACTAGGCATCTCCAACGCATTCATGTGTTGGTTCCCTTGACTGTTTGGTTGCTTGGTTGTCAGGCATTTTGCTTCCTCCTTCCCTATCCCTTTTCCCTCTCCCTCCCGAGCCCTACCAGCGTTCACTGCCTCCTTCTTTTCCCCCTGTTACTGTGTTTATTCTCATCAATATTAAAAGTTTCTTATAATTAAAATTTTAAGTCCCCATTATTCTCCCAGGCTATATAGTCATAGTTTTATTAGAATGAAAAAGGTATTTGGGGCCACTTCGGATATTAGATAACACTTGATTAAGCTGAAACTATCAGTAGCAGCTGGATACCACTTGGGAAGACAATTGCTACATAGTATCTATCTACTCTCCACACGTTGGTGGCTTTCTACTTGTGCTGGGGGAGGTTTGTGATAGGAAGCTCCACTCACCACTGGGCACTATCTTTTCATTTCAGCTTTTACAGGGCACCGATCTGTGCTGGGTCCTGTGCCGAGCCCCGGAGCGTTAATGAGCATGCAGCCCTGCCCAGGGTGAGTTGCAATTCTGGCCGCCAGCCTGAGTATCCTGACCGTTAACCATCACCCAGTGGGATCTGTGCTGAGCAGTCTCGTTGGAATCCCAAGGAGAGAGCAGAGTCCCAGGGCCACCCCAGAGGTGATAGGAGAGGAGAAGAGACGGCGTCATTTCAAAGGGGAAACTTGCGGATTTGTCCTGGTGTCGTGAAGTCGTTTTATTACTATAAAATTCAAAATACAGATTGTTGTCTGGTTTTGTAGGTACAGCCAGAGAGGGGAAGGATGGGCTGAAGAGTGTGTGAGAAGGATCCCAGCCTGGTGCTCTGGGGCAAGTGAACCTCTCCAAACTTCTCCAAACCCCCAGTGAGACCCCCACCCCCACCCCAGTGCACAGACTCAGGGTTCTAGGATGATGGTGATTACAGCATCAGCGGCTGGTTTTTAAATACCTACTATTAACTGTCAGGCACTGGACCAGCAGGGAGAGAAAATTGTCAGAACCAAGATCACACAGCCCCCCCAGGGGCCTGGCACGGGTACTGGGGAGCTTACAGAATTCCACATTGAGTCTTAAAAGAGAAAGATCAGAATTATCCTGGGAACCACGGAGAAGGTGCAAGTACATGCACTCAGGCCTCATTATTCACAGATTCTGTATTTGTGAATTTGCCGACTTGTCAACATTTATTTGCAATCCCCAAATCACTACTTTGAGGCACCTTTGTGGTCATTTTTGGACATGCATAGTGTGGGAGAAAATAGGAGCTGCTCGACACGCACTTTCCCAGTTAAGGACAAACAAGGTGACACTCTGCCTTCTTGTTTCAGTTTTAGTGCTATAAATAAGAGACTTTCTCGAGGTCATTTAAGTGCCACTCTTTTCACATTTCTGTGCTTTTTCTTGGTCACTTCGATGCTTGAGATGGCTCCCATGTGGTGCGCTGAAGAGCTGTCCAGGGTTCCTAAAAGCAGCAAGGCTCTGATGCGCTTTACAGAAAAAATATATGACAGAGAAGTTTCATCTCGTCTTGAATTACACTGCTGCTGGCCATGAGGTCAGCATGAATAAATCAACAGCTTATATTAAAGAAGGTGCATTGACACAGAAACACATACAGCAAGGTTACAGTTTGATCAGAGGCTGGCAGGAACGTGCGCCCATGTGTCCCCGAGGAGCGGCGGCTCAGTGTTCTCTGATGTGGTATCTGGTGACTTACAGAGGAGAAGAATGAAGATCCACTGTGTGTAACAAAATGGGAGTGCCTCTCCCCCATGCACAGAGATATGGACATACATAAATACATATACATGCATATATTCTCCTTTAAAGATGTTTTAACAATTCAGAAGAAAACTTGGGGCGCCTGGGTGGCTCAGTGGGTTAAAGCCTCTGCCTTCAGCTCAGGTCATGATCACAGGGTCCTGGGATGGAGCCCCACATCGGGCTCTCTGCTCCGCGGGGAGCCTGCTTCCCCCTCTCTCTCTGCCTGCCTCTCTGCTTACTTGTGATCTCTCTCTCTGTCAAATAAATAAATAAAATCTTTTTAAAAATTCAGAAGAAAAGTCAATGAAACATTGGAAGTTCTCCTTTATTTCCCCATCCAGACCCCTAACCAATCGCTCTTTCCTCATTAATATTTTTTGATGGTTTGTTTGCAGACTCTAAAAAATTTTAAAAAAAATTTTTAAAGATATATCTATGATTTTTCTGACCAAAGTGCAATGATTTCTAAATCCTTTACATTAGACTCTTACATATGTTTACAAACATATCCAAGGACATATGCACTTGTTTGGGGCTGTTTTTCAGGGAACCCAAATGGGGCGCTACTGTCTATATAATTGGGCAGTTTCCTTCTCACGCGACAGCAGACAGGGCGGCACTTTCTTTTTTTCTTTCTTTTCTTCTTTCCTTCTTTTATTTTTAATTTTTAATTGTTTATTTGAGACAGAGAGAGAGAGAGAGAGAATACCGGTGGGGGGGGAGGGGCAGAGGGCGAGGGACAGAGGGACAGAGAGGATCTCCAGCAGACTCCCCACTGAGCAAGGAGCTCGATCCCACGACCCTGAGATCATGACCTCAGCTGAGATCAAGAGTCAGACCCTTAACCGACTGAGCCACCCCGGCTCCCCAGTCCGGCACTTTCTGCGTTCGGTACCTACAGACCTGCCTCACTCTTTTTAAATATCTGTGTGGTCCTCTCTCATTTCCCCCTTAGAGGATCATGTAGGTTGTTTCCATTTCTTGTTATTACCAACATTTTTGTTCAAGACCGTGGGTCCACTGGGCCGTTTTGCAGACAGGGCTTCCACTCCTTCCCAGAGACCCTCCACCGGGGCGGGGAGACCGGGCAAAGGCTGGCGCGGAGCTGCTGCTGGGCCGGAGGTGCCACGGGGCCAGAAACAGTGGCCTGGTTACTTGCTGTGAGAGGAACAGGTGCCGGGGAGGGCAGGGTGGTGGAGAGCCTCGCTCCTCCCAGAGGCTCCTCCCGGGCGGCGGTGCGTGTGGTCCCCTTCCTCAGGCCCTTGTGCAAACACCTGGCTTTGTCACTGGCTGAATAGGAAAGTCAGCCCCAAATTAGCACTAATGTGAGGGCATTTAACCCTCCACGAGGGCCCTTTGACAAAGTACAAAAGAACTTTTTCAGGGGCTGGGCTGTCCAGCCCAAACAGGTCTGACTTGGAGACACATGCCCAGCAGGAATGCCAGGCCCTCTGAGACCCAGCAGCTGCCCCCTTCAGGTGGTGGGGGTGGGTTTGGAGCACAACCCCCCACCCCTGGCCCCCGTAGGTCCGAGCTCCCAGGAGCACGGCAGTCTGGGGCCACCGTGAAAGGGGACAGGGTCTCACAGCAGGTTAGCCCTTGGATATCAGAGAGGCCTTTGGAGCCTCAGTTTCCTCATCCATAAAATGGGGATGACAGGAGTACAAACTTCAAGAGTCTGTTAGGAAGATTAAGGAGAGGATGCCCCGTCACCTGCTGGGGAGGCCCTTCCTGATCACAATACGTAGAATCTCAGCATCCGGTGCCATATTTCCTTCCTATTTTATTTGCCTCCCGAGCACCTCTCACCTTCTCGCCTGCTCCGGGTCATCACCGGCTGCGCCAGCCTAAGCCCCATGGGGGCAGAGCTCGCTCCCTCCCGCTCACGGCTGCCTCCCAGGGGCCTGGCACCCAGCGGGTCTGACACAGGGCAGCTTCCGCGCCCGCGGCTGCTGGTGGCCTTACTCTTGCTCTCGGCATCACCCCCCAGGGCACAACGACAAGCAGCTTCCCGGGGCACTGGTTCTCGGCATTACCAGCCTCCTCAGCTCGTAAACTAAGAATGTTGGGGCCCCTGAGAAGCCACAGCAGAGGGCTGGGCCCTGCCCCCGGGTTTTCTTGGTGCGCGGTGTGCGCACACAGGTGTACGTGCATTCGCTGGCACGTGCGTCTCGCCGGCTTCCCTTCGGCGCTGTACATCGCAGGCTTCCCTTCCTCTCAACACGGAGACAGGCTGTCACTGCCTTGAGGGAAGCGGCCCGCCGCGGCTCCCCGGGCGTGTAGCGGCCTGCGAGCGCTCGGGGTCCGGGGGCAGCGTGGGCGAGCCCCTGGGTGGGCCCGTCCCCGCGGCCTGTACTTCAGAACAGGCCTGCCCGGGCCTGCCCGCCCCTAATCTGACCACAGAATTGGGGAACCGACTGAACCCCAAGTTCGAGGGGAGCCCCGCCAGGGGCCCCAAGCTGCAGGGCACCCTAGCCTGAACTTCCAGGCTCCAGCCACAGTCTCCTTGGCCGCAGCCCAGCTAATATCCCACAAGAAGCCAGCCAAGTCCAAGGGCCTCCCACGTCGGTGCGGGAGACCTTAGACTCGAAGGCCATCTCCCGATTCCGAAGGGGATGTTGACCTTCCCTGAGGGCTGGCTATGGGTCAGGGGTGTGTGGGGAGCTGGAGACGGAAAGTCAGGCCATACAGACCCAGCCTTCCTCTGCGGAGCTGCGGTCTGGGCTGAAAAGGCAGGCCTTAAATAGCCAAGGTTCCTTCCATCACAGCTGGGATGAAGCTCCTGCCCGGTGTGGGCTGGGCTGGGGGCGAGGAGATAACATTGAAGCTGTCAGTCAGGTGGAGGCACCTGGGCTGGGTGGATTGAGGTGAATTGTGTCTCCAGAAGAAGGAACAGCATGTGCAAAGGCTCAGAAGCAAGCCTGCCCACAGAGTGCTTTCACACACACGGGCGACCCCCCAAGAGGAAACATCTTGTCTTGCAGAGGAGGAAACTGAGTTGGTTTGTTGTTTGTTTTTTTTTTAAGATTGTATTTATTTATTTGACAGAGAGAGATCACAAGTAGGCAGAGAGGTAGGTAGAGAGAAGTGGGGGGAAGCAGGCTCCCCGCTGGGCAGAGAGCCCGATGCGGGGCTCGATCCCAGGACCCTGAGGTCATGACCTGAGCCGAAAGCAGAGGCTTTAACCCACTGAGCCACCCAGGCGCCCCAGGAAACTGAGTCTTGAGGAGGTTTTGTAACCTGCTGGGGGCTCCCCAGCTGCGCCCGGAGCCCGCGGTGGTTTCTTAGGGACTCGACCCGAGTCACCCACCCCTCCAAAAGACCAGTCCCATTGACCTGTGGAAAATGTTCCGGAAGGCTCAGGATTCCCGGGGAGGAACCTCATTAAGGAGGAGTGTGTGAGTGGGCAAGAGGCAAGCCTGCTTCCGAGGTTATCAGGAAGGCAGTTCCGGGATCCGAGCATCCGTTCCCAGCCTGCTTCCTCCTTGGGTGCCGTCCCACCTGATCCACCGCTCTCGGGACGAGTCACAGTGCGACGTAGGCCAGATGTGTGCAGGTAAGTAAATAAACCAAACACGGGGCCCAATTCCCTGCTCCTGTAGGAGGCGGCTCCGTTGGGTTTCCAGGTAAAGCCGAGTGTGTCTTGTGATCGTAGTGAATCACACAGTTGATTTTCCCTGTGCTCCTGAATGAGGTCAGCTCGAGGAGGCGACACTTAGCAGGGGGAGTAAACAGAAGGTGTTCTCTGAGGCTCCTGGCACAGGCCTCAGTGACGCAAGGGTCACTCACTGTTGCTTCTTGCTCCATGTTTGTTTAAAAGCTCTGTGAGATGCTCCTTCTCCCAAGGTCAACAGCCATGGCTTGATGTCTGGGCTGGAGAAGGTGAGCTCTTTCCTGAGAAAGCTGTCAGTGGCCTTCTCCGTGCTCCCTGACGGGCACGGGAGGACCATGACTCGTGCCTCCAAGTGGTAAGCGAGGCCGAGGCCCCACCTGGCCATGTAGCCGCACCACCTGGCTGAGCGTTGAGCAAGCAGGCTCGAGGCATCCATCTGTGTAGGGAACTTGTGCAATCCCCCATTGGCCCAGGAGAACCTGCTCCCTGCTGCAAACCTCGGGTCGGGGGAGGTCCCAGGCTTGCCGGGGGTTCTGAGGGCTTTTGGGAAGCAGCCCAGCGGAATGTCTGGTCCAAAGGGCAAAGGTGCCATCCAGCTTCAGGAATGGGCCCTCACCCATTCTCCTGCAACCATTCAGGACTTGAGGAGGGCAGTGGGGGCGGGGGTGGGGGAGTGTTCTGGAGACATTTGAAAAACTCGCTCCAGAAACAGCTGCTTGAGAGCTTCTAAAACGGGGCCCGTGGTGAGGCAAGGTAACTTGACCAAGGTCACACGCAGTCACACGGGTTAGGGGCAGGACTGAACCCGGATTTGGACAGGCTTTCTGAGCCCCCTTCTCCCCTTGGGTCAGTGTCTCTGTATCTGTAGTTATATATGTATGGAAAAAAGATCCGGAAGCAGGCACATCAGAATGACTATTTTTTACCAGTGATGTTAAAAGGGGTAAAAAGCTGGGTGCTTTTACTTTCTATGTTTTCTCATTCATGTATTGACTCATTTTTTTGTTTCCACAACTTTTTTTATTGTCTCATACTTTCACGTTTGCGGATAAGTGAAAAGATGTTTTTAATGTTGTGCTCCAATCTGACAGTTTGCCGATGGCTCAAGCCATCCTGAGGAAATATTGCATGTAGTCAGGGAGTCCAAGGCTGTGTCAGGGTTGTTGCTCTTGAACCCACTGTTTTATCGCCTTACGCACAGAGGACACGTTCCAGATGTGGTACAACTGTTTCTGGGACATTACACAGCCTTTCAGAGTAGAACATGCAAAGAATACTGAAGGACGTGGGAAGACATTAATGATGTTGGGTTAATTATAGGAAAAGGATATGAAATTGCAGATAGAGTATGATGCTGTGTTTTTTAAAAAAAAAATCTATATAGGAAATACTAGAAAAAAAATGCACCAAGTATTAACACCAGTTATCTTTGAGTGGTGGGGTTATGGTGATGTCAAACTTCTTTCTACTTTTATTTACTTTTTATTTTTTTAAGATTTTATTATTTTTTTAAGATTTTATTTATTTATTTGAGAGAGAGAGAGAATGAGAGAGAGCGAGCATGAGAGGGGAGAGGTTAGAGGGAGAAGCAGACTCCCGGCCGAGCAGGGAGCCCGATGTGGGACTGGATCCTGGGACTCCAGGATCATGACCTGAGCCGAAGGCAGTTGCTTAACCAACTGAGCCACCCAGGCGTTCCCTTTTATTTACTTTTTAAAAAAGATTTTATTTATTTATTTGACAGGGAGAGAGACAGAGAGAGAGGTAACATAAGCAGGGGAAGTGGGAGAGGGAGAAGCAGGCTTCCTGCTGAGTGGAGAGCCCGATGCAGGACTTGATCTCAGGACCTTGGGATCATGACCTGAGCCAAAGGCAGATGCTTAACGACTGAGCCACCCAGGCGCCCACTTTTATTTACTTTTTTAAAAAAGATTTTGTTTTTTATTTGAGAGATTGAGCATGAGCAAGGGGAGCAGCAGGCAGAGAGAGAAGCAGACTCCCCACTGAGCAGGAGCCTGATGCAGAACTCGATCCCAGAACCCAGAGATCATGACCTGAGCAGAAGGCAGACACTTAACCTACTGAGCCACCCAGGTGCCCTTATTTTATTTATTTATTTATTTATTTATTTATTTATTTATTTATTTATTTAT
>CM053606.1:14894837-14911186 GCA_028646535.1 Procyon lotor | reverse complement strand
CCTCCTCAGGGTCATTTGATCCACAGATGGATTCGAGTCCGTCTTTCATGTCCATATATATGAGGCATTGGCCAGGTGTTATTGTCCATGGCCCTGGAACAGTATTTGTGTACCCACCCCAGGACCAAGGTGGGGAAATTGCTTCCTTTGCTCATCAATTAGAAGCCTAGCTAGGATTGATGGATGCCATGGCTTACGCGCCAGGAAGAGCATTAGTGGGATGCAGATGAAACCTGTGTTTACAAAGAGCAGCTGCTTCCTTGAAGAGAGAAAGAGACATTTGCAGAAATATAATACAAAGTGGAAAGGATCTGTGCCTCAAACAAGATCAAGACAGGGTGCTCTGGGGCTCAGGGAAGGCTTCATGGAGTAGCACTGGAACTCTGGAGCAAGGAGGAAGGAGCAGGTGGCTCCTTAAGATAATGCCCCCCCCCCTCTCAGCAGGAGGCAGGGGAGTATAATGGTTAGAAGCACAGGTCTTGGAGTCAGTCCACTGGTCTCAAATTCTTTAGTTTCCTAACTCTGACCTTCCCCCACCTACCTCCCAGGATTATAAGGTTTGAATGAGAACGGTTATTAATAATTCTCGAATGGATAATCCCATACCCACAAATCCACACAGCACAGACGAAAGAAGCCGCAGTGTCAGGACAGGAACTGCGGACCCTTCACTTTCCCAGACACCATCTCATTCCCCAATGGCCCACGATGCGTGCATGATAAGGAGAGATGATGAAGCAGACAGACTCTTTATTCAACCTGATACCCACCTGCTCGCTGGTGGCCCTGGTGATGCAGAGAAGGCTCAGGGGACTCCCTGAAGCCAGTTTCCCTCCTTGCTCTAATGTCTGTCAGGTTTATGATGTTGTTGCTGAGTGTGCCCTGACCTGTCACCGGATGAGGTGGACCCCTCCAGTGGTTGAGGAAGAGGGAGGCTGACCCTTGCCCTCTGTGGCCTATCATTAAGAGGGGGCCAGCACCAAGAGACATCCAAAGGTTTCCAATCCTTTAATTCTCCATGTTTCTTAACTCCTTCCCCACATCCTCCCCCAGGCATCTGAGAAGCAGGGAGGGCCTCTACCCCTTCTCCAGTCTAGGATCAAGTTTCATCATTGGTTGGCACTCCCCTTCTGGCTGTTGTTTGTCACCATATTCTCATCAGTAAGAGATTTAATTAATTAATTAATTTTTAAGTAGGCTCCACACTCAGGATAAGACCAGAGCTGAGTCGAGAGTTGGATGCTTAATGGACTGAGCCACTGGGTGCCCCAGTAAGAGATACATTTTACAGCCCCACCAAGGAAAGGGTTGTTGGGCTTTGCTCTGCATTTTGTGGTTGCCTTTATCTTAATACTAACCGCAAAGTAATCATCTCTGCCATTGTTCTCTGTGCTCCTCAGGGACCAGCTCTGTTTCTGATTCATTGCTGTATTCCCAGAATTGAGCGCAAGGCTGCGTACAGAATGCCCCGTGAATTTCTGAGCAGGGTATAGACAGATGACACAGCTCGATCATTTGGGCCTAGACACTGGGGAGCCCCCTTCCCAACAGGAAACTGTCCCAGTAAGATTTCAGCCCCTGATGGGCTCTAGGTTGTTGGCTGAAATTCCCCCATTTGGCAATTCATCTTTTGGGGTTTATCATTGCTTTCCATGGCCTTCTGGAGTTTGAATTCTCTCTCTCTCTCTCTCTTTTTTAAAGATTTTATTCATTTATTTGACAGAGAGAGAGATCACAAGTAGGCAGAGAGGCAGGCAGAGAGAGAGGGGGAATCAGGCTCCATGCTGAGCAGAGAGCCCGATGCAGGGCTCGATCCCAGGACCCCTAATCATGACCCGAGCCGAAGGCAGAGGCTTTAACCCACTGAGCCACCCAGGCACCCCTGAATTCTCCTTTAAAATCAGTTGGTCAGTGTTTTTTCACCTGCGATCTGGAAGGGTTTCAAGAGGTTCACAAATCCCCGGAAACGGTATGCAGAATTTTCACAGGTGAGGGGGTACCGTTTTCTGGTGGCGAGGGTTACCACTAGCTTTCATCAGATTTCAAGAGGGGCCTGGGGGGGAAGAGGTAAAGAGGTACAGTCAGGAGGAGGGCCACACCTAGAGACTCTCTGAAGTCCCAGCACATCAGTGTTGCACTAACTTTTATTTCACCCATCTTGGCATTGATAGAGTGGGGAGAGCAGAATTTGCCTCATAGCGTCCTTATCAGGATTCAGTGCATTTTTGAGGTCTGATAAATTGGATTGGGTCTGCTATGTCTCACTTAAATTTAAAAGAATTTCCATTATTCTTAAAGACTGACCATGGTCCCCTTTCTCCTCACAAGCCTGGCATCTTCCCACTGTGGGATCCTGGCACGTCCCTATCCCTCTTCCCGGAGTGCTTTCTCAGATAAGCCTCTTTGCCTCGATAATTCTTGCTTATCCTTCAGATCTCTGCTCAACTATCCGTTCTTCAAGGATGGCTTCCCTGACTGACCTCCTTGACCTAGAACTAGATCAGAACCTTCCTTCACGTGCTCTGAGATCGCCATGAACTGTATCCCGCTGCTATAGTCATTCTGTGATTTTATATCGATTCCTGTGATTCCTGAACGGACGTCTGGCACCGCCCCTGGACTGCGGGCTTCGAGAAGGCCCACTTGGCTCCTGGGAAAACCACACCTGTTTTCCTTTCATTTTTTTTCCAGCACCTGGCGCATTGTGTGCACACAGTAGGCGCTAAATAACATCTGTTAGGGACAACAAAACTGTCTTGTTTCTGCATTCTGGAGCAGCCCCAGCTGCAGCAGTTTCTGGAATGCTTCTTTATTGTTTCTGTCGAGTTCTCCGAGGGGGCTTGTTCACATGGTCGGTGTGTGATGGTCATTGTGGGCGTGGTCTGTGGAACCACACTGCCTGAGCTCAAATCCAGGCTCTATGACTTATGAACCGTATGGCCCCGAGCACCTTATTTATTTTCTCTGTGCCTTGGTTTTTCCTCACCGATAACATGGGGGAGGAATATAGCACCTACGTCAGAGGGTGGTTTGCCGAATTCACATACAGAAACCCTGACAGGTAGAGGGTTCTGAAAGGGGGAGTCGACGGTGGCCAGCATACAACAGGCTTCCCGGTCTCTCTTCGGCGCCCTCAGGCTGGGCGTCAGGAGACGGGCGAGGGCTGAGGAAAAGGCCGCCCGGCCCGGTGCCCGCCCAGACCCGTCGTGGGCAGCCCTGCACTGAGCGTGCTTGACCACCGCGCTCATCAGGCATCAGTGAGACCCCAGTTGGTCTGACCCAGCGGCGAGTTCCAGCCAGCTAGTTCCAGCTCTCAAGAGCCAGTGTGTGCCTCTCTTCCGAACTCTGCGTTTTGTGATGTCAGATTGGTAGCTTAAAACCAAGCACAGAGGAAGTCTTTACAACATAGAGGTCAGCAGATGCTACAAATCAGAGTCTTTTTTTCCCTCCTGGACAGCTGGTTGTTAAACACTTAGCATCCCACCTCTACCCCAGTCTATATCCTATGCCCACACCGGAAAGATTATCTTGGTGTTTCCAAAGGGCCATGGGGTGCATATTACTCCAGTTGTCCTTAGCAAACCAGAAGCTAAACCATGGGGATTGGCCAGCCACACAGAGACAAGGCCTCGGGACCATCTCGGTCACCCTGAGCCGCAGCACTAGTTAGTCGGGGCTGTGAGATCCTCAGATGACCAGTCAGGTAATGTGATCATAGCTGTCTTCTAGACCAGCCGAAGGGTTTGCAACGAGCACTGTGGTGTAAGGGACCCAGCCCAGCACTAGCGCTTCTCGGCTTGGTTCCCTGATACCGTGGGCAAGTCAGTTCTCCTGTCTGGGCCTCAGTTTCTTAAGGAAGGAAAGGGAGGGGCATTGAGTAAGGTTCCTAAGGGGGACCTTAGAACCTAAGAACCTTAGGACCTAAGAACCACTCTCTTTCAAAATGCAGACTCGGCCCTGGATCTCTCCTTGTGGCCTTACCCAAGTCCCTTCATCTTTCTGAGACCTCAGTTTCTGCATCTGTAGGTGGGGAGAATTGTGCTGAGGCATAAGTGAATTGTCAAAGTCATGCCCCCTGCCCTCAAGGGGTCCCAATCCTATTGGAGACATAAAACATACCCACTCAGATCCATGAAAGGTGAGTTTCCCAAACTGGGATTCAGGAAGTGGTTTTGGTCAGCATGAGAATTCGTATTTTCTACGTTAATAATTGCATACATATGCATTTATTTTACCTTGTTTCAGGGTCAAAAAAATCATAAATAGCAATCCACACCCAACAGTTCATGGATACTATTGCTAAGAATAGCAACACATATTTAAAGTGAATTTTTTAACATCCAACATAAAGAAAAATGTTCAGTACATTAAAGTACAGGTCGTGGGGGAAATCTCACAAGTGAAGCTCTGTGAATACTGAAATCAGAAGTTCTTCCCCAAATGGAGGCTCCCGCCTCCCTTGATTCTGATGCCCTACAACAACTTCTACTTACAACAGGTAGAAGTTGCAGCAAGGAAAACCCGGGCTTCACATATGGAAGACCTCAGCAGCAATCCACAGCGGGGGACTCCAGGGTGGGGGCCTCCTGGATAGCCTGGCAGGCTGTTTGGCAGGGTTGTTCTAGAAGCCAGCAGATCGGTCAGGGTGCTTTGGGCTGGAAGCAACAGAAACCGTGCCTCCAAGTGGCTTAAACAAGGAGGGACTTTTATGGGCCTCATAACTGAACGTCGGGCTGGTTCGCTAGTAGCCCCACGATGTCTTCCGGGTCCTGTTTGTCTCTCTGCTCTGTGGTGAACAAAGCTGACCCCCTCTGAGGCTTCTCTTGTAGCTGTTGAAGGGTGGCTGCCTTCTGGATGGAAGGCTTCCTCTGGCCGCAGCTGTAGCAAGAGAGAGGTCCTCTTACCAACCATCAGACAAAAGTTCTTCCTTTAAGTCCGACTGGGACAACTTGGGTCACCTCCCCATCCCTGAACCAGCAACTGTTGCCAGAGAAATGGTGTTCTTTGCTTGGCTTAAGCCTGAGTTTCTGAACCAGTCACTAGAGATGGGATCACCAGGAATGTCCTGAACTAAATTGGGCAGAGGTAAACTTCCCTGACTGTATCATTGCTGCTCTGGAGGAATAATGGAACAGTTGGAGAGCAATCCCCAGGGTTCTTCATCACCATCATCACTATTATTGTCATTGAAACAGGGATTGTGGAATGACCACCAAGTTCATTTCCTTTTCTTTCTGAGCACTTAGCTGGACTACATTTCCCAGACTCCTTTGCAGTAGGTATTATCATGTGACTTTTCCAGCCAATAGAATATGGGCAAAAGTGATGTGTACCGTTTAGCTGTCCGGAAGAGGAAACGCTTCTAAGGCTAAGGTTGGCAAACTTCTTTGGTAAAGGGCCAAATAACAAGTATTTTAGGCTTTACAGGATGTATACAGTCACCGTTGCATACTCTTCTTCCTCTTTCCTCCTTCTCCCCTCCCCCCTCCTCCTCTTCTTCACAGTGTTTTGGAAATGAAAACCCATTCTTAGGTTTAAGGCTATAGAAGAACAGACGGTGAGCTGAATTTGCTTCACGGGGTGTAGTTTGCAACCTCTATTCTAGGGTGACACTGGGACCCACATGCTGAAGACGACAGAGGCACAAGGTGAAAGGAGCCTAGATCCCCAAACCACTGCATAGAGCACAATCCCCAAAATAGGAGCACCTTCATTGACTATAACTGGAATGAAGAGAAAACATTTATGTTTTTAAATTCTTTATTATTATTATTAAGGTAAAATAAGCATAACATAAAATTTACATTTTAACTATTTTTTTTTAAGATTTATTTAGTTGAGAGAGCAAGTGTGTGAGTGAGGGGAGGGACAGAGGGAGAGAGAGAGAGAGAGAATCTCAAGCAGACTCCCCGTGGAGACTGATGTGGGGCTCGATCTCATGACGCTGAGATCATGACCTGAGCCCAAACCAAAAGTCGGATGATCAACCAACAGCCACCTAGGTGCCCCTGAACTATTTTTAAGTATACAATTTCATGGCATTAGGTAGATTCACATTGTTGGGCAACCGCTATCCATCCCAGAACCCTTTTCATCTTGCAAAACTAAAACCCTCTCCCCCTTAAATAATAACTGGTCATTCCCACTACCCCAGTCCCTGGCCACCACCATTCTACTTTCTGTCTCTATGAATTTGACTACTCTGGGTACTTCATACAAGTGGAATCATACAGTATTTGTGTTTTTGTATCTGGGTTATTTCACTTACCACAATGTTTCCAAGGTTCATTCAAGTAGTAGCAGGTGTCAGAATTTCCTTCTTTTTAAAGGCTGAGTAATGTCCCATCATATGTATAAACCACACATTGTTTATCCATTCATCTGTCAGTGGACATTTGGGTCATTTCTACTTTTTGGCTTTTGTGAATAACACTACTCTAAACATTGGTATACAAATGTCTGTTAAGAGTTCCTGCTTTTGATTCTTTGGGATATATTCCCAGAAAAAGAATACCATTTATTGTTTTAAGCTTCTGAAATTTCTAGAGTTTATTGACTGTAACAAGTCTTGATAAATGCAGTTGTCCTCATCGTCATCATCATCTAAAGCATCTCTGAGCACCTACTGTATGCCAAGTACTAAATGAAGGACTCTATATAAATTTTGTTTGGTTATCTGATGTAATTTACACAACAACCCAGTAAAGAAACGGAAGCTTGGAGAAGTTGAATCAATTGCCTAAATCTACATATCAAAGAAGCCATAATCTCTGCACTTGAGAAGCTCCCAGGTAGTGGGGTAGACAGACAAAAAACCAGATCATTTGAACACAGCATGACATGTATGTACCAGACAAAACTGAAAATGTTTTTAAAGTCTTTAGCTCAAGGCAACGTGGGGTAGGCAGTAGTCAGAAAAGGCTCGCCAGAAGAAGTAATGTCTAAGCTAAGTCCCAAGAAAGGAGGAGGCATTTGTCTGATGAAAGGTTGAGAGAGAGGGCTTAGACAGGCAGGTTAGCATGTGCAAAGGCCCAGAGGTGAGTGAGAAAGTGCATGTTCTATCTGCAAAGCTACCAGAAGAGGCCAGATCCCGATCAACAGCTGTGGGTGCTGAAGCCTATGTTTACCTATAATGTTGTCTTGCCTCCCTGGAATGGGGAAGAGGGATGGGAATGAGAAAGAGTGGACAACAGTCTCTGAGATTCCTCCTAAACCTGAAGCTGTAATTTTTCTTTCTTCCTTTCTTTCTTTCCCTCTTTCTTTCTTTCCTTTCTTCCTTTCAAGATTTTATTTATTTGTTTGACAGAGAGAGACAATGAGAGAGGGAACACAAGCAGTGGGAGTGGGAGAGGGAGTAGTAGGCTCCTTGCCAGCAGAGAGCCCAATGCCAGGCTCTATCCCAGGACCCCGGGATCATGACCTGAGCTGAAGGCAGACGCCCAATGACTGAGTCACCCAGGCGCCCAGAAGCTGTAGTTTCATGATGGCCTGAACCAACTCCTTCAAATGCCTTCGCCATCATTCTCAGAAAACAGGCAACAGGGGATCCCCACACCACACCCTGTGCTCCTCACATTGTAAGTGTTCTGTGAATTCATGTGTACACATGAGCACCTCCATCTGTGAGAAGCTATCGGTGAGTGAGAGTATGTCTGAGCTTGTAATTTTTCCTCACCTTTTGAAGGTCATGCAGAGGGTCCCAGGGGTCAGGCTAGGGCTTTATCCTTCTTTGTGGAGCCGGGGGCAGGCGGGCAGCCTCCTGGCCTCTTGTCTTGGTTGCTTTTCCTCTTTGGCCCCTTCTCAGTTCTGCTCAGCCTCGCCTCGGGCCAGTGCATGGGCTCCTCTGCCCTTCTACTGCCAAGTCTTCGGGAGCTGCCACCAGACTGTCCCAGCCTTCCCAGTCCCCAGGGGGATGACCACCGAGACTCCTCGAGGGCTTGGTAATCTCAGCCACTGTCCTGAGGGAAGGTCCACATGTCCTCTCTTTTAATCTCATAGCTCTGTATGCCAGACATTGTTAATAGCCTGATTCCTGCTTTAGAGCTAAGGAAACTGAAGTCCATAACGGACAGCTGATTTGTCCAAGGTAAGGTTCACACCAGGCTGTCCAACTCCAGTTTGGGTTCTGAACCAAGCTGCCATCCTTCCTCTGCAGGGTCCCTTGGATAAAAGTGGGGCCGGAGGAGGAATATGTGAGGGAAAAGGAAGTGTTAGAGTTTGATAGTCGGGATTCAGAGCCCCCTTTCCTCCATGAGCCTGTATCACTGAAGTTCTCTGGGCCTCAGTTTCCTGATCTGTAGAACGGCGACCATAATGAACTTCTCATGGGCTGTTGTGAGCATTAAATGAGAGGCATGGGCAAATGCCCGCACACAGCTGGCACTCACACGTGGTGGCCTTTCCTAAGGATGATGCGTTCACCCAGTCAAGGCTTGCACAAGACGGCGTCGCAGATCTAGGCCTTTTGCTGGCAAACAGTCTTAGGGACAGGAGCCAGCACGGTGTTATGGAAAGTGCTCCAGACAGAATTAGGGGCCCCGAATTTAAGCTTCAGTTCTAGTCACCTGTTTGTTGTGGGCTGATACTCCTTATCCTTAAGCTAAAGGGTCCTTCCCCATTTTATGGGGTCCTCCCCCATAAAGGGGATAAGGGTACTCGTCTGGACTAGCTAATCCAAGATCAGTCCCAACTCTGACATTCTGCTATTCCTTGAGGTGGGACAGACTCACTTAGTCATTCAACAACCGCTCCAAATGCCCACAGTGGAGATTGCACGCAGGAAATAAAACATCTAAGGGACGACTTGTCTTCAGGAAGGGGGGGAAGAAATTTGCTGGAAATGGTTATTTTTGCCATTAACATCTACATGCAAGTGGATATCCATAAGCAAAAAACAAAGAAAACCAAAACCTTCCATTCGCACCATATGTATACAAATTAATCCCTCCTGGAGAGAGCAGGCATCCGGCCGTGAGTCGGTACTTTCATTTCACATCCAATGAAAAAGCGATCTAGAAATGAGTGATGTTGAGAAGGGCAAGAAGATTTTTGTCCAGAAGTGTGCAGAGTGCCATAGCCTGGCAAAGGGAGGTAAGCACAAGGCTGGGCCAAATCGCCATGGCATATTTGCACAAAATACACCTGGATTTTCTTACACGGATGCCAACAAGAACAAAGGCGTCGCCTGGGGAGAGGAGACACTGATGGAGGGTTTGGAGAATCCCAAGAAGTATATCCCTGGAACAAAAGGGGTCTTCACTGGCATTAAGAAGACAGGGGAGGAGCACCTGGTGGCTCAGTGGGTTAAAGCTTCTGCCTTCGGCTCAGGTCATGATCTCAGGGTCCTGGGATCGAGCCCTACATCGGGCTCTCTGCTCCACAGGGAACCTGCTTTGCCTGCCTCTGCCTACTTGTGATTTCTCTTTCTCTCTCTCTCTCTGTCTCTCTCTGTCGGATAAATAAATAAAATCTTAAAAAAAAAAAAAAAGACAGGGGAAAGTGCAGACTCGATAGCTTATTTCAGAAAATCTACTAAGGAGAGCACCTGGGTGGCTCAGTCAGTTGCGCATCTGTCTTCAGCTCAGGTCATGATCCTGGAGTCCTGGGATCAAGCCCCACATCGGGTTCCCTGATCTTCATGGAGCCTGCTTCTCCCTCTCCCTGCCATTCCCCCTGCTTGTGTTCTTTCTCTCTCTGTCAAGTGAATAAAATTGTTTAAAAAAAAAAAACCAAACTGCTAAGGAGTAATAGTTGGCCACAGCCTTATTTATTACAAAACAAAAAATGTCTCATGTCTTTTTAAATGTGTACCACATTTAGGGGTGCCTGGGTGGCTTGGTGGGTTAAAGCCTCTGCCTTGGGCTCAGGTCATGATCTCAGGGTCCTGGGATCAAGCCCCAAATCGGGCTCTCTGCTCAGCAGGGAGCCTGCTTCCCCCTCTCTCTGCCTGCCTCTCTGCTTACTTGTGATCTCTCTCACTCTGTCAAATCAATAAATAAAATCTTGAAAAATAAAAAAAAAATAAATGTGTACCACATTTAAATTGATCTTATCCATCAGAATTCAGATCATGACCAGCTGATAGAATATTTCTTTTGGAGAGTCCTGATTTAAATAAGATTGGCCTCTGGTTAAATGCATGTGATCAGCTTTCTGAACTTTGCTAGGAATTCTGGTTCAGCAAGTGCTGTCACTGTTTTCCCCTTCTGAAGGTATGATTGGAATTGATTAGTAAGGTTCAGCTGTTCCCAGACGTGATAAATGCCAGCTCTAAACCTGTAGAAGATTGGTTTTACATTAGATTTATATAACTGATTATATTACTATGTATTAATATATAATATATATTGCATAATAATATATATTATATTTCATAATTTATTGTATGTATGTATGTATATTTCATATATCAGTGCCGCAGAGAACAGCAAAACTCCCCTCTGTTTCATGGTGTGTTCGTTGGCCTGTTAATGACAAGGGCTGAAGATTAGCTGGCAATGTCCACTTTCTCTTTGTGGTCTTAACTATGCCAATTTATTTATTTATTTTTTAAATTGTATTTATTTATTTGACAGAGAGAGAGATCACAAGTAGGCAGAGAGGCAGGCAGAGAGAGAGGGGGAAGCAGGCTCCCTGCTGAGCAGAGAGCCCGATGTGGGGCTTGATCACAGGACCCTGAGATCATGACCTGAGCCGAAGTGCCCCAAAACTATAAGACTTCTTGAAGAAAACATTAGGAGGGCGCCTGGGTGGCTCAGTTGGTTAAGCATCTGCCTTTGGCTCAGGTCATGACCCAGGGTCCTAGGATCAAGTCCCGTGTCAGGCACCCTGCTTCTCCCTCTGCCCCTCCCCCTGCTTGTGCATTCTCTCTCTCTCTCTCTCTCTAGCTCCCTCTCCCTCAAATAAATAAATAAAATCTTTTTTTAAAAAAACAAAACATTAGGAAAAGTCCTCTATGATTTTGGATCAGTGAAAGATTTCTTAGATACAAAAACCTCAAACCATAAGGGGAAAATTGGTCAATTGGATTCCATTTATATGAAAGGCTATTGCTCTTCAAAATACACCATGAAGAGAATAAAAAGACAAGTCACAAAATTAAATAAAATGTTTGCAAACAACAACAAAAATTAATTTTTTTTTAATTTTATGTATTTGACAGAGAGAGATGACAAGTAGGCAGGGAGAGGTGGGGGAAGCAGATTCCCAGCTAAGCAGAGAGCCCGATGCAGGGCTCGATCCCAGGACTCTGAGATGATGACCTGAGCCCAAGGCAGAGGCTTTAACCCACTGAGCCACCCAGGCACCCCCAAAATTTAAATTGTTAAAAATAGTAGGATAAATGAAATAGAATCAAAGCAAATAAAAACAAAAAGTCATAAAGTAAAAAAATAAAATAAAATGCAAGCAATAAAATGCTTGCAAATCAGGCATCTTTTTTTTTTTTAAAGATTTTATTTATTTATTTGACAGAGAGAGAGAGAGAGATCACAAGTAGGCAGAGAGGCAGGCAGGGAGAGAGGGAGAAGCAGGCTGCCCGCTGAGCAGAGAGCCGAATGCGGGACTCGATCCCAGGACCCTGAGACCATGACCTGAGCCGAAAGCAGAGGCTTTAACCCACTGAGCCACCCAGGTGTCCCACAAATCAGGCATCTAATAAGAAACTTTTTGTCCAGGGGCACCTGGGTGGCTCAGTGGGTTAAAGCCTCTGCCTTCGGCTCAGGTCATGATCTCAGGGTCCTGGGATCGAGCCCCAAACTGGGCTCTCCGCTCAGGAGGAGTCTGCTTGTCCCTCTCTCTCTCTACCTACTGGTGATCTCTCTCTCTTTGTCAAATAAATAAACAAAAATCTTAAAAAAAAAAAAAAGAAAGAAAGAAAAAGAAGAAACTTTTTGTCAGAATTTATCAATGCTCAAAACTCAATAATAAGAAAATAGCCAACCGAATAGACAAACGGGCAAAAGATTTAAACAGACACTTCACCAAATAAGGTGCACAGATGGAAAGTGAGCATGAAAAAATGTCCTCCATAAAACTGTAAAAATTAAAAAGACCAGCTAATATGTTGATGAGCACATGGAAAAACTCGAATTCTTACTGGTAGGAAGGTAAAAGAGTGCAAACCCTCTGGAAAACAGGTGGGCATTTCCTTAAAAAGCTGAACCCGCACCGGCCCTATGATCTAGCCATTCTACTCTTGGGTTTCTCCCCAGGAAAAATGAAAATCTATATCCACACTAAGATTCGTGCATGAAATGTCACACCAGTATTATTTGTCAGAGGCCCAGAGGTGAAACAACCCAAACGTCCATTAACAGGTGAGTGGCTAAACTATTCAGTGCGGTACAACCATGCAATGGAATGCTCCTTAGCCGTCCAAATGAATGAGCTACGGATACACGCAACAATATGGGCGAATCGCAAAATAATTTTGCTAAATGAAAGAAGTTAGACAAAAGAGAATACATACTGTGTAATTCCATTGTTTTACAGTGGTAGGAAGGATAACTAATCTATGTGAAGAATGCAAAGCAGTAGTTGCTTGGGGATTGGGAAGTGTGCAGGAAGGGGCGGGAGGGGGGATTTCAAAGGGGCTTTTGGGGGTGATGTATATGTTCATTGTCTTGATTTTGGTTATGGTTTCAGCCATGTATCCGTATGTCAAAACTTACGAAGGGGGTGCCTGGGTGGTTCAGTCGTTAAGCGTCTGCCTTCGGCCCGGGTCGTGATCCCAGAGTCCTGGGATCGAGCCCCGCGTCGGGCTCGTTGCTCGGCGGGAAGCCTGCCTCTTCCACTTCCATTCCCTCTGCGTGTGTTCCCTCTCTCGCTGTGTTTCTCTCTGTCCAATAAATAAAATCTTAAAAAAAAAAAACCTTACAAAGCTTTACATTTTTTATTGGCCTATTTATGGATTGATCTATTTTTTTGTGGAGATCTAATTGACCTATAATGTTGTATTAGTTTCAGTTATACAATGTAATGATGGGATATTTGTAAGCAATTGTATGTTTTAAATGGATATAATTTACACTTCACCAGTTCAGGGTAATAATTTTTTTTTAAGATTTATTTATTTATTTTAGAGGGAGGGAGAGAGAGAGAGAGAGAGAGAATGTGTGCATGGGCAGAGGGAGAGGAGAAAGAATCCCCAAATCTCCAAGCAGACTCTCCACTGAATACAGAGCCCTGTGTGTGGCTGGATCCCATGACCATGATCACGACCTGAGCCAAAACCAAAAGTCTGACACCCAACTGACTGAGCCACCCAGGAGGCCCAGGGTGAGAATTTTCTAATAAAGCCTTTTCTGTTGCTTCCCCCTCAAAAAGTATAATTTATTATATGTCAGTTATACCTCAAAAGGTGTTTTTAAAAAAATCAAGGTGCAAACGTAGAATGGGTAGTGACAGAAAAGGCAGTCAAAATATGTTAGGACTGAAATATGTTACAGTTCATATAAATATGTTATAGCAAATATGATACCAATTTTGTAAGCACACATGCACGTGCACACATGAATCTAGCAGAAATTTTTACAGTTAAACTGCACATATAGCCTTTGTCTGACCAGTCTTACTTTCAGAGATCCCTCCTACACGAGGAAAAATAAGAGTGCGAAGTGAGACTACCCTGTACAGAGGTGCAGGCTGTTCACTGCACAAGGACACCAGGCTGAGGGGCATGAGGGCCTGGAACCCAGCATACATTCTACTTGCCAAGCCAAGTGAGTACCTTGTTACAGGCCCAGGTCTGCCTGGAGAGGCACCTTTTGCTGATTCGCACAAAAGTTTTCTATGGTCTAGGTATAGCCCAGTTAAAGACGTAAAAGGAGGACTATTACATCAGGATGGTTGCCCACTGTCGCAGATCGGAAACAACCTGGATGTGTATTTGTAGGGGACTGGTTGAAGAAAGTGCCGCCCAACAATATAATGAAAAAGTATGGAGTACTAACAGAATCCTTGATCTAGAGAATGTCAGAAAGAATATTAAATGAAAGAAGCTAACTGTGGAAGGCTGCGTTCCGGACGCCCCCCACCACCCAGGCCGCTGCGCATGCGCCTGGGAAGCTCCTCAACCATCCCCTTGCTTTTCTGCTTATCTTTTCATTTTCCCTCATGTTTTTCTGAACATTTTCTCTGTTGATGGTTGGAAGTCAGCCAGCCAGCCCGCCCTGGATAGCTGTATTTAGTGTGATTTATTTATTTGTTTGTTTGTTTGTTTGTTTGTTTGTTTGTTTTAAGTAATCTCTATATGCAGGTGGGGCTCAAACCTGCAACCCCGAGATCAAGAGGCGCTTGCTCTACCGACAACTAGTCAGGAGCCTCTGTGTTTAGTTTCAATGACCAGAAAACATAAATCTCAGACATGGAATCTATTCTGTATCTGTAAAATAAGGGAATTTTTTAAAACAAAAGAATCATATTCATGTAAATACATACACATGTACGTACATATGTATGTTCCCAGGGGCTTAGAGACGGTTTACGTTACGCGTGTTGGGAGGGGAAAAGGAAGCCTATTAACTTTTCAATCCACACACTTCGGTGTCATTGGACGTGTTACCACGGGCATGTGTTACTTTTGTAACAAAACAAAACAGAGTGTATAGTAAGTAGTTCCTTGTATTATCCACACTACTTTTCTGTATGTTGGAAATCGCATCAAAATTTAAAAACATAAGTATTTAGAAGCAAAGCAAAAGGAGGGCAATGAAGCCTTTTTTAAGGAATGAAATACTAAACTGGCAGAAACTTCCTCTTACAGGGCCAACTGTATTGAACTGCCCCCTATACAAATATTTGGGTGAAAAACGGGAGCCTGGACGGGAGTGGGGGTTGGGGGGTGCTAGGTGTGACTTTCCTCTGGGCTCTGGGATCAGAAGTCCTTCTTCACTTGATAATTAAGGAACGGGGCGAGGGGAGTTGGAGCCTGGGGTCCGTGACTCCTATGTAGGGGCTTTGGGGAGTCTGGGGACCCCCTGACATTTTAGAAAAACATTTCCATGTGCATTTTTGTGTGTCTGTTTTTGTGTGTTTGTAGCTCTTAGGGGATTCTCAAGAGGGTCTGCCGTGTAAAAGAGGTTACAATCCATGACTTTGTTTTAGCTTTAAGTTCTGTTTGTTTGGAGAATTGATTTCAGGGAGCTCACCTCCATGCTGAAGACTCCAGCAGGAGGGACTGTGTCGATGATTTGTATTAATGTATTCATTATAAGATAATTCACAAGAAAACAGGAAAACCTAGAAAGTCATCCTGGCTAGATCATCCTTTTTTTTTACCTTCTTGTCTTTTCTACTCTCTAGGTGTTCTACAGTGAAGACACGTTATTTTGGCAATAATAAAATGTTATTATGAATACATTTATTATTATAAATATAAATATGTATATAGAGAGGCACACACACCAAGCCCCGGAGGGAACCATGCCCAAAATAGGAACGGTGTTCATGCCTGAAGGACGGGATTGTGGGTTTTACACTTTCTTCTTTGTGTTTATCAGGAGTTCCTATTTTGAAGTTATTTTGAAGCAAGAAATCACTTCCCTCCTGGTGATCGGTTTTAAGACCTTTTTATTCTATCCCCACAACTGGCACCAACCCCCCACCCCGGGCCCCGTTACAGCCCGGTTTGGCCCCAACTAGCCTCACACTCATCACCTTGTTTGGGTAAAGAGGGGAACTGGGCCAAGCGGCTTGCCCAGGCACGCGGGGCTGACTTCCTTTTGGAGCCCAGCCCCTGAGTCACTTGGGAAAACCTTCAACACATACTCTGGACACTTTACTCCCTCTCCCTCCCTGCGCTCCCCCAGGGGAGAGAAAGAGTTGAAAGACCCAGCCATCAGGAGTTCGGCTAAGCCAGGCTCAGACAGGCTGAAGGGAGGAGGGAGCCTTCCCAGGTTCATGGATTTTTCTGGCATCGGAGGAACTGGGTGAGGATGCGGGAGTTTCGGCAGCAGGCTGTCTGAGCTCCAATTCCAGCCCCACTACTTCCCCCAAGCTGGTGCCTTCACTCCTCAGGGCCCCCTTTGCCTCTGCAAAGTGGTGTCGTGAAGGTGCCAATGAGGAGGTTGTGTGACAGAAAGACATATTACTAAGAAAGAGTATGCCCTACCCAAGCCCCTTGAAAAAGTCATCCAGGGGCCCCTGGGTGGCTCAGTCGATGAGCGTGTGCCTTCGGTTCGGGTCATGATCCTGGAGTCCTGGGATCAAGCCCCGCATAGGGCTCCCTGCTTGGTGAGAGCCTGCTTCTCCCTCTCCCACTCCCCCTGCTTGTGTTCTCTCTCTGGCTGTGCCTCTTTCCATCAAATAAATAAATAAAATCTAAAGATAAGAAAAGGAAAGGAAAGGAA
>CM053606.1:14876701-14894737 GCA_028646535.1 Procyon lotor | reverse complement strand
GAAGGGAAGGGAAGGGAAGGGAAGGGAAGGGAAAGGAAAGGAAAGGAAAGGAAAGGAAAGGAAAGGAAAGGAAAGGAAAGGAAAGGAAAGGAAAGGAAAGGAAAGGAAAGGAAAGGAAAGGAAAGGAAGAAGAGAAAAGAAAAGAGAAAAGAAAAAAGAAAAGAAAAGAAAGGAAAAGAAAAGAGAAAAGAGAAAAGAAAAGAAAAGAAAAGAGAAAAGAAAAGAAAAGAGAAAAGAAAAAAGAAAAGAAAAGAAAGGAAAAGAAAAGAAAAGAAAGGAAAAGAAAGAAAAGAAAAGAAAAGAAAAGAAGCCATCCAATGCATATCATTTCATTGCTAGGCCAAGCAAGCAAATTGTAACCTCTACACGCCATAGCCACAGGGTTTAGGCTTTGGCTAGTAAAGGAAAACACCAGATCCTTTGTCGGGGATTGCTCTTGGACCACGTGGGTGTGGAATTGTGGAAGGTCTTCAGTGAAAGGATTCATCCCGAGGTTCGCAATTATAAAATTCCAGCGAGGTACTTTATGTCCAGCACCTAGGTTTGTGTCCATTATGAAAACCATACTCAGCATGCAAATATCTATTTCTAAGAGCAGCTTGACCTCCTGCACCCCCTCTCCCAACCTCTCCTGCCCCTACTCCCCGCACTGCTGGGCCTGGAGTCACTTTGAGTCCCCAGCCACCTCCACTGTCCCTGGCTTCCTTCCAGAGGCAGGAACTACTGTTATTCCCTGGATAAGTGCCCCGGCCGATTCTCTCCCAGAAACAGAATGTAAACAGGGTAGGGGGCTTATGGTAGAAATCCGAGAGCTCCGGAGTGTCCCAGTGTCCCAGGAATGAGTCCAAAGGGGCAGGAGGGTCACTGGGTGTGTGCCCCTAACATGCCATTCCTCCAGCTGGGATGGTCTTCCTCCTCCTTGTTTGGCGACCCTCAGCTTGTCTCGGGCTTCTGCATTGTCTCCTCCAGGAAGCCAGCCTTGCCCACCCTCTCCCCGATCTGAGTCAGGGGCCTCCGAGGCTCCCTTATACCCGGCTTACCTCATCACAGCGCTTGCTGCAATCTGGTATAATTGCCCGTCTCCTTGCCCAGCCCAGCCCTCCCCTGCCGGCTGCACCTGCCCACCAGGTGGAGAGTGGAGAGGAAGGCGGCGAGTGAGTTTTAGTATCTGTATGTCGGGCCTCTAGCACGGGGCTCAGAGTGGGCCCTCATAATCGGGTACACTAGTCAACGCCTGACTCTTAGCACAACAATTTATATGAGAAAGGTAGGAGTCTGGGCTGTGGATCCCGACCAACCAAGACCCAATTCCAGTTCTAGTCTCCCTGGACCCTACATAAGTCATTTCCTCCTTGGGCCTTGCTGTCCACCCAGATAAAAGCGAGGTAATAACAGTCCCCACAGCGCAGTTTGTTGCGAGGGTTAAATGGAAAATGCACAGCAAGGAATTAGCTCAGAGCCTGCTGCACACAGCAAGTGCTCCATAAATGCCCTCTGCTCCTGTTTCCTCAGCCGCCATGGAGTGCCAGCTGGAACTCTCCACCCGCTCCAGGGCATGGGGACAATAAAGGGCTCACCCAGAGGGGGACGCAGGGAGCCAGGCCTCCTTAGTGGCCGGCTTCCTGACCTGGATTCGTGGTTTTTTCTGAGAGAAGAGGGGACACCCTGGCTCGCCCCTCCTGGGCCTCAAAGGCTGGGGCTCTCTCTCTTCGTGGTGAAAATTAGCCTATCTCGCCCTGTGAAACTCAGGTGGGTGACTCAGAGACCAGGCGGGTCACCTTAGTTGCCGCTGCCAAGCCTGGGCTCATGGGCAAGGCCAAGGCGTGGGCCGTCCGCACACACCCAGGGCTGCAGGACCCCAAAGCAGCTGGGGGCACCCCTTCCTCTCTCTCAGAACAGCCAAGGTAGCACCCCCCCCCCCTTCCTCCTCTTTCCTTTTATTCCCACCTGTCTGGCCTGTTGTTTTCTCACGAAGGTGAAATGTGAGATCCGTCCTTAGAAATTGTCACGTTTGTTTAGGGGCCGACAGAAGGAATGCCAGGGAGTGAGGAGAAGGGGGGCTGCGCCCAGGCCACCACACACATTTGGCTTTTCACCAATTCCTCCCCTCCCCCTAACCCCCAACTTCCCTCCCAATAGGGACAGTGGGGCCAGATGTGTTCACACCCAAACACAACAGTTGTTTCTGGAAATAGTCTGGGAGGGTCTTCCTACAGCAGCCATTCTCCACAGGTGGATTCCCTGGGGTCCCAGAGACACTTTGGGGGTCTACAGGTCAAAACAGTTTTCCTAATAGTATTGAAACATTCTTTATCTTTTTCATTCTCTTTCTCTGACAAAACTCATGCTCTGGAGTTTTCTAGAAGGTCCATGACATGTGGTATTGTGACAGGTCAAATGCAGTCGTGGCCACAAGAAAACAGACACTGAAGAAGAGGTCTGCAAAAATCAGAAAACGGGCGCCTGGGTGGCTCAGTCGTTAGGCGTCTGCCTTCGGCTCAGGTCATGATCCCAGGGTCCTGGGATCGAGCCCCACATCGGGCTCTCTGCTCGGCAGGAAGCCTGCTTCTCCCACTACCATTCCCTCTGCTTGTGTTCCCTCTCTCGCTGTGTTTCTCTCTGTCAAATAAATAAAATCTTTAAAAAAGAAAAATCAGAAAACAACGCCACTCTTCTGGCTATGTTTTTTTTTCTTATTTGGAAAATATTATTTGTTTTTTATTTTTTTTCATTTTTGTTTATTTCTTTTTAAAAAGATTTTATTCATGTGAGAGAGACAGACAGACAGAGAGAGCACAAGCAGGGGGAGAGACAGAGGGAGAGGGAGCAGCAGACTCCCTGCTGAGTAGGGAGCTCTATGTGGGGCTCGATCCCAGGACCTGGAGATCACGACCTGAGCCACCCAGGTGGCCCCTCTTTTTTTTAAGACTTTTTTTGTTTAAGATTTTATTTATTTGGGGCGCCTGGGTGGCTCAGTGGGTTAAAGCCTCTGCCTTCAGCTCAGGTCATGATCTCAGGGTCGGGATCAACCCCACATCGGGCTCTCTGCTCAGCAGGGAGCCTGCTTCCCCCTCTCTCTCTGCCTGCCTCTCTACCTACTTGTGATCTCTTTCTCTGCCAAATAAATAAATAAAATCTTAAAAAAAAAAAAAGATTTTATTTATTTGTCAGAGAGTGAGCGCACAAGCAGGGGGAGTGGCAGGCAGAAGGAGAAGCAGGCTTCCCACTGAGCAAGGAGCCCGATGTGGGACTTGATCCCAGGACCCTGGGATCATGACCTCGCCAACAGCAGACACCTAACCTGGGTGGTGTCTGAGCCACCCAGGCATCCCAAAGACTTTTATTTTATTTATTATTTGAGAGAGGGAGAGAGAGAGAATGAGCAGGGGAGAGGGAGAGAAAGAGCGTCCCCAGCAGACTCCCCTCAGAGTGCAGAATGTGACGTGGGGCTCAGTGTCATGACCCTGAGATCATGACCTGAGCCAAAACCAAGAGTCAGATGCTCCACCGACTGAGCCTCCCAGGCGCCCCTGGAAAATATTATTTCTTACAAAACCATGTTTTAATATCAGCATCTAATGAATTTATCACCCTTCCTTTAAATCAGGGTTTTTCAACCTTGGCATTACTGCCATTTCGGACCGGGTTAGGGTTAGGGGTCCATCCTGCGCATGAAGGTATTGGCAGCATCGCTGACCTCCACACGCTAGTCGCCAGCAACACTCGCCAACCCCCAGTCGTGACGAACAAAGATGTCCCCAGACGTTGCCAAGTGTCCCCTGGAAGGCAAAATTGCCCCGCCTGAGAATGACTGCTTTGAATGAATTATTACTACAGTTTCTCAGGTTTCATTTCTAATATGAAAATTAGCAACAGATATAACCTACGAAAACTCTCAATAATATTTACGAATGTCAGATGGTCCTGAGACTAAGGAGTCCCAGCGACACACAAGCCACCATGGGCTTGCTGGTGAGGACAGAGTGTTGCCTGCCCCAGAAGACCCATTCCCACAAAGTGAATGCAGGGATGCTCTGCGCCCCGGCAGGGTGATGCGGGAGATGTGAGTTAGCCTCCCCAGGGGGAAGGGGCTATGTTTTCCCCTGTAAATAACATTTATTTTGCTTTTTCAAAAAAATAGAAATCAGCACATAGGGTGGAAAGCATGCAAAAACACAAAGGGTGAGAAAGAACCCCCAGTTATCACACCACCCAAAGAATAAGTACACATCACATTTTGGTGTTTGTCCTAACATTTAGGTCACTCACTGTCTATAAAGTCGTGGCCCCAGTCTTGTATCAGCGAGCCCTGAGAGGCGGCTTTCTCCCTCCCCTCACTTCATGGGGCCCCTCCCGAGGTTCTCCAAAGTAACTTAAGTTGCTGTCTGTGGTCCAGGCAGTGGGTGCCTGGTCACAAGGCGAGACTTTCGCAATGACCACAAAGCCAGCTTCCTCTGGGATTTGCACCTGCCCCAAGGCGTCCTGGCCACTTCTGACCAGTGCCCCAAAGCACTTCCCGAAGACTTACTGGGCTTACTACATACGTACCAGGCACCGAGCCCCGTGCTTCCCGCATCCTAACTCGCTTCATCTCATGACCTACCAATGGCATCATTATATCATTTTACAAGGCATGGAGCAGCTAATTAACTTGCCCAAGGCCACCCAGCCAGCAGCAGCAGATTTGAACTCACTTCTGACGACACCAAAGTCTGTGTTCCAAGATGCCACACTTTATGTGCACACATGTCCCTTATGGATCCTCACCTGCTCCTTCAGACTCTTCTCCCAGGAATATCAACAACAAGGGCTTTGGACGCAGATGGATTCCAACCCTGACTTCCGTTTAAAAGAGCTGTGTGACTTGGGGGAGATCACTCAACCTCTCTGAGCTTCAGTTGCCCCACCTACAAAATGGGAGTGGTAATAACCCTGACCTCATAGGTTGTTGTGATGAGTCAGTGATGTAAAACATGCTAAACCTTTAGCACTGAGCCTGGCCACTAGTACATGTTCAGTGATAGAAAAGAAAAGAAAAATCCTTGACCTGACCACACCAAGATGCTTGTGGGAGCTGCCCGGCCTTTGAATGCATTGTTTCCTCCACATGGAATGTCCTCTGCTCCTTCGCTTTGAACTCCTACTTGTTCTTCAAGACCTTGCTCAGGCCCCATCTCTTCTTCAAAGTCTTTCTTCTCTCCCGCTACCCAGCCTAAGTGCTCCTGCCCCCAACACCTACAGCTCTGGTCTTAGAAACACAGGCCGCCTGTTCAATCGTATGTATGTCCAGGCCCCTCCTCCCACCAGCTGGATCAGCATGGCCAGGGTGGAACCTGACACAGGTGCCATGATTCTGGTATGAAGCCAGCGTACCCCCCTCTCCTATCAGTATTCATTTCCAGGACACTCAGCATGGTGTCCCTCAGGGGGATGGAGGGGGCCTCCTTCTCTGTGCATCTCCAAACTGCTCCAACATCCGCCGAGAGTTTACTCTACAGCGGGTCGTGTTCTGGTTTAAGTGCTCTGCTCACACCGTCTCATCTAACCCTCGGATGACCCTAGGAAGCAGGTACTGCTATTAGAGGTGGGCTCTGTGGATGGATTCACTCCACCTCTATCCCCTCCTCCTAAAGCAGGTGCAAGAACCTGCCTCAAAAACTTGCTCACTGGGGGAGGGTGTTATTGCCCAAGGTTATTGCTGAGCTCTGAAATCCATCCCCATGGGACGGCTCCATGAAAGACCGAGACAGACTCGCTCCCTGGAGACACGGGGTCCTTTGTCAACTTTGGCTTTGCCAAAACTTCCTTAGATGCTCCCACCCAACCTTTCCTCCATCTCCCCCTCACTCGGAGTCAGACTTGCTTTGCAGTCTCCCAGCTTGCCCGGCTCCCTACCTATTTCCTCTCACTCAGGCAGCTCCCCTAGTAAGATCCTTGTGTGTTTAATTCTGTCCCTGCTTCTGCTCCCAAAGGACCCACACTATCTTAGTGAGAAGGTTAGAAAGGGAGAAACTACATTTCCCAGACTCCCTTGCACCTCGGGTTCTGGCTAGGAGTTATTCTGTGATTTAGATGCCCTAGTGAGATGTTTGTAGATGAAGGAGAGGCAACCTCTCCCTCGCCGCTTTTTCCTTTTTAGTTGTTCTGCTGGCCAGCAAAGGTGGGGAAACAGAACATTTTTCTGCAGCAGCTTCTGGTGCCCTTTAAACACAGGTGCCAAGAGGCAGTTGCGAAGGTGGCTTCAGGATGCACCTTCCTGAGCCGTGATTAGCAGTTAGGGGTGTGTCTCGAGCATGACCTCAGAGTTGTAGTGGCTCCTCGGTGTGTCATTTCTGGACACAGTTCCCAGAGGCCCAGCCTACAGCTGGTTCTCTTCCAGGGATTCTGTAAGCTTCTAATTCCCCATGTTAAATCTCTCTTGTTTAACATGCCTTGAACAGCTCATTTCCTGAGCGAACAGGGGCATAATTACTATTCCCTTTTTATAGAGGAGAATACTGAGCCCGGGTGGTTACGAGACCTAGCACAGGGACAGAGGGGGCAGGGACACTGGATCAGCTTCCAGTCATGCCCTTTGCACTGCCTGCCCCCCCAACTCCTGCTGTCACCAGCACCCCGCACCCTGCTCGGTGTTCCTTCCACTGGCGACATCCGCAATCATTGGAGTGAAAGAAAACACTATTTCCCTCTCTATAAATGTATTCTACTTTGTGTTTTCAATACGATGATTTTTTTTTTTTTTTTACCCACTTCATTCCATAAAAGATTTCAGGTGATTTTTACTTCTATGGAAAAAATCTTCCAAAAGACAAATCCAATCCAGTTTTGTGATGTGCTCCTGGGTGGCACAGTCGTTAAGTGTCTGCCTTCAGCTCAGGTCATGATCCTGGAGTTCTGGGATCGAGCCCCACAGAGGACTCCCTGCTCGGCAGGGAGTCTGCCTCTCCGTCTGTCTGCTGCTCCCTGTGCTTATGCTCGCTCTTTCTCTCTCTCACTCTCATTCTGTATCAGATAAATAAATAAAAAACGTTTAAAATAAATAAATAAAAAAGATATGGCCTTTTTCTTATTTGAAAAGCAATATATCTTCATTGTATTAATAAGCAAACACACAAACATACAACAAAAAAGTAAAGACAAATTATTTAAAATTCTACTCCCCAGAGAAAACCACCAAACCAACATTGTGTGGCATAGCCTCTGTGCTGAGAGGAAAATTCAGATTCCTTGCCACGCTTTGTACATCCTACATGGCCGGGACCTGTCACTTCTCGGTACCCCTCTCTTCCTGCTCTCCCCTCACTCATGCTGCTTCTGCTCCTAGAGAATCCTCATAATAGGCAGGGCCTTTGCACTTGCTGTAAAGTGCAGCACTAGGCTGCACTTGCTCAGCCTAGAGTGCTCTTCCTTGATTGCCTGTGCCCGGCAGCCTCATTTCCTTCAACATTGGACTCCACATTCACCTTCTCATCTCCACCAGCCATCCTATTTAAAATTTTACTTCCCCCTTCCCCTATGCTTCTCCACTTTATTTTTCCTCCTTAACACTTATCACCATCTAACATGTCCTCTCCTTTATTTTCTTGCGCCTTATTGTCTCTCTCACCAGAGGGTCACCTACATGAGGGCCGGAATTCCTATCTGTTCTAATATTGTATCAGTCACATAGATGTGCTCGATAAATATTTATTGAATTAATTAATTCACATCCAGAAAAGTTCATGCTTTCCCTTGTTTTGAAAATTTATCATTTCACGGTTTGGAACAAAAGATCCGAATATAGGGGCACCTGGATGGCTCAGTCAGTTAATTCTTCCCAGATCCCTCCAACTCAAGACCTGATCTGGCCCCTAGCCTTGGGGACAGCAGTGTTTTATTAGGAACCTGTCACCCAAAGCCACAGTCTCCAAGGTGGGCAGCAGAGTGGGGCAGCTCCAAACCTTGTCCTTCGAGATCCACCTTCTCTTTGGGGGCCTCCCACTGATCCCTGCTGTCCTGGGAAGAGGAGCACAGCGCCCCCTTCGGTAGTCTGCTTCAAGTGTGGTCTTGAAGTTTTTTGTTCTGTTTTGTTTTGTTTTTTCCCCAAGTACGTTTATTTTATTTTTTCAGTGTTACAAGATTAATTGTTCATGCACCACACCCATGCTCCATGCTACGTGCCCTCCTCAATACCCACCACCAGGCTCGCCCAACCCCCTGCCCTCTCCCCTCCAAAACCCTGTTTGTTGCTCAGGGTCCACAGTCTCTCATGGTTCATCGCCCCCTCCAATTTCCCCCCATTTACCCTCCCTTTCCTTCTCACAATGCCCTCCATGTCTTTCCTTATGCTCCACATGTAACTGAGACCATAAGATAATCGACTGTCTCCGATAGACTTATTTCACTCTGCATAATCTCTTACAGTCCCGTCCATGTTGATACGAGAGTTGGATATTCATCCTTTCTGATGGAGGCATAATATTCCATTGTGTATATAGGGACCATCTCTTCTTTATCCATTCATTTGTTGAAGGGCATCTTGGTTCTTTCCACCGTTTGGCGATTGTGGCCATTGCTGCTACAAACATTGGGGTACATGTGGCCCTTCTTTGTGCTGCATCTGCTTCTTTGGGGTAAAGACCCAGTAGTGCAATTGCAGGGTCATAGGGTAGCTCTATTTTTAATTTCTTGAGGAATCTCCACACTGTTTTCCAAAGTGGCTGCACCAACTTGCATTCCCACCAACAGTGGAAGAGGGTTCCCGTTTCTCCACATCCTCTCCAACCCTCTTTCCCCACAGCACAGCTTAGACTCTTTAAACAAGACGCTCCCAGCATCCAGCCATTAGGGGCCAGGGAGACTGTTCACCTCCTACAGCACATACAATGATCTGTCCCCAGATGTCAACAGTGCCAAGGCTAAGAAGGGACAGTAACAACCATGTCATGGGCTGGTTGTGGGGATCAAGAGAGGATGTGCACAGAAACCCCCGGCTTACATGAAGTCCTTGGTGAGTAACGTTGTCGCCTCGCTAAAACCTGCCATACGGCGGAAGTGGAGCCTGAAGATTTCGATCACGAGAAATGCAAGAGTGTGTGTTGCAAAGTTAGAGAATCCAGCATGGCTGGCTGCTCTTAGCTTCTGGGGGGCCGGGAGCCCGTTGCCCCTGCTGGTTCACTAGAATTCACATTGTCAAGGGGTCGCGCTGAATTTTGTTACCATTCCTAGTTTATGGATGTGAAGCCCAATTTCCTATTGGAGTCATTCCTGCCCGAGTACTTCTCCGCCTTCGGGGGCTTCTCCATCTCCAGTCTGGGGTGGGCTTTGAAACCACTAGGTGATGCCTGTTGGATTTGTTTGTAAACCAAGAGTAACCAGGTTAAAAGTGAGGATCAGAAGGTACTTCCAGGAGAAAAGTCATAGGTATTGGTGCATGAACTTTATATTGCCTATTCCATGTGTCCAGAGGCCTTTTTATTTTTACTTACTTCCTGGTTCACAGATAAGACCGCCTGATATGAGGTCTGAAGAGCAGGAGTATTACCGTCACCTGAATAAATTCTGTCTGCTTTGGAATGTATTATATCATTTTTTTATTGTGCCTGGAAATGACTACCTTAGGTTGGACTTAGAAGAATTTTTTTCAGCAAATACATATTGGGTGCCTACTGTATGCCAAGGACAGTGAGGACTGAGAGCCAGCCAGCCAGCACGGGATCCAGACCTGAGCACACCCCTCAAGGTCACAAAGAGTTATCCAACATTTCATTAATGCATCAAGAAATATTTAATAAGCCCCAGTGCGTGCCAAGCATTGTTCTAGAAATTCACTAACATTAAATCCTTTTATCTTCAAAATTACCATGCAAGGGAGGTCTAACATGCCTCACTTGGCAAATGAAAAAACTAAGTCACTGGTTCAAGATCACATGTCCAGGAAGGGGTGGAGGGGGGCCTGAGCTCGCAGCCCCCGCTCCGCCCCCCTCCCCACCCAAGGCTTCTGACTCCCCCAAGAACATGTGTCCCTTAGTGCTCTCTAAGAACCTTGCAGGGAGCACTTAGCTTCCCTGGGCTCCCGGAGCTGTGAAACGGGTATTTGGTTAAGCCTTTTACAAACCCGCCTGGTTCCACCCTTGAGAGATACCTAAGCACCAGCCTCCCATGACAGAGGGGAAACCCAGTAGATCTGGGGCCCTGGGGATGCTGGCCCCGTGCCAGATGTCTCCAGCCCCAGAGCCGAGGCCTGACCATGAGGGCTGAGGGCTGGCAAAAAAAAAAAAACCCAGAAGGCAGGGTGAGGGGTGGGCAATAGATCAGGATGGAGGGAAGGTTTGAACACCTCTGCGGGGGGAAAGTTTTGTGTTCTTGCCTTGTTGAGTGGGAAAAGGGTGGACTTCGGAGCCACGGAACCTACTCTGCCCGCTGTGAGCTGAGTGACTTTGGGCAAGCTTTGTAATCGCTCTGTTCCCCCGTCTCTTCATTTATAGAATGGGGAGGCTAAGCCCTCCCTGTGAGGACTAAATAGGATCATGTCCTACTGTATTCAGCACAATTCGTGGGGACCATGGCAAGGGCAGTCCCAGGTATGCCCCGTCTTCCCCCCGATACTGACGGCAGACCTCACTCACAGATCCCAGAACCTTCCCCACCGGTCACAGCTTTAGACTCTTGTCCGGGCAGCTGCCTTCCATGGAGCTGACATGTGTCCTGATAACAGATTACAGAGCTGGTGATTTAAAACAAACATTTCATTGCATCTCCGGCTCCTGTGGGCTGGGCATCCGGGCGGGGGTCAGTGGGGCAATGATGTAGCTCTAGATGCCTGCCTCACGCCACTTGGCTCGGCTGGGGTCCTATGAGGCTTCACCCGCACGCCAGGCAGTTCTGCGGGGGCGGCTGTGAGGCCGGGCTCAGCTGGGCGGCACTCCCCCTCCTCCGGGTCTCGGGGCCTCCGCGCCGGGTTTCCCCAGCCAAGGCCGCAAGAGCTGCCCCCCGTGGCAGTCCCAGGCTCCCTGGGACAGCACATAGAAGCGACAGTCTCTCAAGGCCCGACCCAGGACCTGGAAGGGTATCACTTGTGCTATAGTCTGTTGGTCAGAGCTGTCGTGGGCCCACCCAGGTTCAAGGAGACTTAAGCCTTGCCTCTCTGCACTGTCGCAGAATTTGCTGCCATCTCTGATCTGCTCTAGTGGGGGATGTGACATTTGTCTGCCAGGCTTCTGAAACGATCAGCAAACCACAGGGCCCTTCTCAGCCCTCCTGAGGGCTTCTCAGAAACCTCTTTGTGCCCCGCTCTGTGCAGAACACAGAAATAAGCGGGCTCGGGTCATGCTCTCTTGGAGCTCACCGCAGAGCTGGGAAAATCAAGGCCAAGGGACTCAGCCAGGGAGAGAGATACAAATGTTTCGGACCCAAAAGAGGGAAAGAGGACTTCCATTTGGGGAAAGGAAGGGGGGCTGGATGGCATCTGAACTGTGTTTTAAAGATGGACGACCCCTCACAGCTGGATTACCATATTCACCGAGCATTTACCGGACGCCTGTCTGTGGCCGTGAGGACGTGCAGCGGGCAGGACCGGGCCCCTCCCCCAAGAAGCTGACCATTCTGGTTGGGGAAGGCTATGAACAGGGCAAGATTGTTAACAAATAAAGAGCAGAGTTTTGATCGTGATAAAGGCCACGAAAGAATAAAGTGGGATAAAGGGGCCGAGAGTAACTGGGGTTGGGGAGGATGCTGTAGGGGGGAGTCGGGCAGGGCCCATCCCCCCACACATACCGGGACCCCCACGGGAGCAGGAATGTGACTAGAATGGAGACACCCCCCAGGTGGGCGCCGAGGCTGGAGGTCAGTGGCAAGACGGTCACAACTCCGTCTGAGGAAGAGGCCAGTGAGGATGGGGCCCGCTGGGCAAGGTTGGGGGGGCAGGGCCAGGGCAGGGACTGTGACCCACTCAAGTTTGACTGAGTCCGTTATAAGGAGACCCTTCGAGTGCCGTGTGGACCACGGATTCTGGACCAGGAGGGGTGGACTGGGGAGGCCAGGGAAGGGGGAGGCTGCTGTGGTGTCTACAGCGGGATATGGGGCACAGAGTGGAAGTGGGGAGATGGGCTACCTTGGGGTAGCTTGGGAGGTACCGGAAGCACTTGCCGATGGGCAGTGTGGGCTGTCAAAATCAAAGATGACTCCAGAGTTTGGGGCCTGCCTGAAGTGGGTGGGGGGACAGGGGTGCCGTTCCCTGAAATGAGGAGTCTGGGAAGGGGAGTGGAGCCCAAGCAAAATGGCACTGTTGTCACTGGAATTTTAGCTTCAGTTTTTCAGACACCTGTTTCCGGGATGGTTTTAAAATGTCATCTGCAGGACGGGCTTTCTTGTGTCCATTCTGCAGCCGAGCACACCGAGGCCCACGCAGTTCTGGCCCAGCCCCGCAGCGAGCAGGAGCAGACCCCGGGTAGAAAGCCGAGGCCCAGCCAGCCCCAAACTCCTCCCTTATATTATACACCAGTGGTTCCAGACCCCGTCACACCCTGGGGGACATTTAGCGACATCTGGAGGCATTTTTGGCTGTCACAGCTGGGGAGACGCCACAGGCTTCCAGTGGGTAGAAGCCAGGAGTGCTGATAAACAGCCTACAATGTGCAGGACCATTTCCACCACAAAGAAACCTTCTGTGCCCTGTGTCGGGTGTGCCAAGGCTCAGAAACCTGGACAGAGACCATCAGAGAGAGGCGAGGAGCAGTATGAAGGGGACAGGGGAGACGGATGTGATTCTGGTGACGGGACTAGAATGAGCAAAGGCCCTGGGGCCAGAAAGCCCAGTAAGTCCAGGTGGGCCTCAGCCAGATGGAGAAGCCAGAAGCCCTTGCCACAGGCACCAGGACAGCCTGGAGGAGAGGCATGAGGGGAAAGCACGCTTTCCCTTCCCATATCCCCCTCAGAAAAACAGCTCATACACATCTTCACGCCAAGGTCCTCACGTGACCGAAGACCACATGGTGAGCCCTTCCCGAGCTAGCCGTGTTCAATGATGGCAACGTGCTAAGCCATGGAATTGAGGCTCTCCTTCCATGGGGCCATCCTGGTGGCGTTCCCAGCGTCGGCAGGAAGCCTGCCAGGGAGTGAATCGCAGCCGGGCCCTCGGAGGTGAGGGGCCTATGCTGAATGTAGGGAGCCAGGGACGGAAGTGTCCTGCTTTCCCCCCAGTCTGCAGCCACAGAGCACGCAGGCCCCCGTGCCAGGCACTGGTAAGGGCCGCACCGTTAGCCCCTCAACAAGCCCGACAAGCTTGAGAGGCCAGATCTGCTACAGAGAAGCCCGAGGCACCCAGGGGTGAAGTGACAGGTCATGGCGCTGGCACCTGAAGGCTGGCGGTGCCCCTCCGGGGCCTGTGTTCTTTATCTTGACCAAGCCCAGGAAAATCACCATACTCAGAATCACTTATTGGGCATTTACTATGTCCAAACACCCTTCCAAGCCTTACACATATGAAGAACTCATTACTCTTACCATCCTAGGAGGCTGAGGCACAGAGAGGGAAATAACTTGCCTGAGGTCACACAGCTGCCGAGCTAGGACTCCCGTCTTGGCGGTTCCGCTCCAGAGCCCACACTCTTTCCCACCATTCCACTGGAAGCCCCCAGGGCCCGGTGGGAGGAGGATGGGCCCAGCCAGCTGTGCACCCCCGGGGCCATTTCTGAGGTCTCCCACTCCAGCGATGGGAGATTAACACTCTGGGAACTGCAGACACCAGGGATGAGGTGGGCGGTGGGGAGGGACCAAGGAAGAAAACACAGGACACATTCTTGGCTTGCAGCCAGCTAAGAAAGTTAAAGGGAATGCCAAAAAAAATCTCCTTTGGGGGCCTGGTGCTATTTTGCAAGGTGTTGCCTTTCTCCTCAGCTATATTTGCTTTGCCAAACTGGAACGGTTTTCTGAAATACAGCGGCCTAGGAGGCCCGGGGCTGTTTGCCAAGGGAACGGGGCCAGGGCAGGCGGGGAAAGTGGAGGGCAGGGTTCAGCATCACCCCAGAGGCTCGCCTCTGCTCCCTTCTCCCAGAGGGGGGCCACCGAGGCAGCAAGAAAGGGCGGGAAAAGAGACAGATGGCGGGAAGAGCATGGGAGGCAGGAGGCAAGTGACCTCCTTGGTCGCATTTCTACACCGATGACCCCCCACCCCAGGCCTCCTAAATCCACCTGCCCACTCCACTGGGCCATCGCGATGTCTCGTTGACATCTCAAATTTAATATGTCTCCATCCTTAACTCTGATCTTCGCCCCCCCAAACCCCGCTCAACCCCAGGATCCCGAGCCCATTAAAAGTTGCTCAAATCCGGGACACCTGGGTAGCTCAGTGGATTAAGTGTCAGATTCTTGATTTTGGCTCAGGTCATGATCCCAGAGTTGTGAGATCAAGCCCCATGTGGAGCTCGACGTGAGGCTCTGCTCTGGGCATGGAGCCTGCTTAAGATTCTCTCTCTCTCTCCCTCTGCTCCCCCCACCCCAACCTCATGCACAGTGGCACTCCCCTTCCCCTAAATAAATAAATAAATAAATAAATAAATAAATATTGCCTAGATCCCAAACCCAGGAGTCATCCTGGCTTCCTCTATATCCCTCACGTCCCACATCCTCGTCCACATGACGGGCCGCTTCTCACCGGTCGTCCCGTCCACCCTGCCACAGTCCATCTGCACGTGGTGGACAGAGCGATATTTTACGAGCGTGCATCAGCTTGTAGGACTCTCCCGCTCAGAACTTCCAGCTGGCTTCCCATCCCATGAGGACTAAAAGTCACTTTTCTCGCCATGACCTCAAGATCCCCTGTGATTCGTCCTGCCCCCCTCTCCTTCTGCACTAGGCCCCACCGTCCCCTTGCTCACCGTGCACTAGGCACCTAGGCCGGCTGTCTGGGCCTTCTGTGTGAACCGTCTTCTCTTTCTAGAATGTTCTTCCCCCAGGAACATCCCCTGACTCCATCCTTCCCATCATCTGGGTCTCTGTTCAAATGTCACCTCCTCAGAGAGGCCCTCTGTGACCACCATGGACAATTACTCTCTATTCCTTTTCCCTTATTTTTTCTTTGTAAGACACATCATATTCTGGAATTGTCAGATTTATTTATTATCTTTCCCCGGTAGAATGTTGGCAACTAGAGATCAGGGACTGAGTCTGCCTTTTTCCCTGCTGTGCGCTCAGCACTGGGAACAGTAGCCAACGCATGGCCAGTGCTCGGGGTCCTTTTGTTCACTCGGGGCTGAGTTCTGCTTTGCAGGGGCCCCCTCTGTACCCCAGTTCTCATCTGTGTACCCGAGGACCTGACCCTCACCTGCAAGGCCCTATCAACCCCTAACCTTGCCTATGACCCTTATTTCCAGAACCATACAAGGCCAGATGGAAGATTTATCAGGGGATACAAAACAACAAATGATACAAAAGTAATTTTCAGCAGATGGTAAAGGAAGGGTGGGGGTCCCAGGAGAAAGAGGTCGGGTGTGAAAAGTGTTGGTGGGAGGTCTGGGTTTGAGTCCTACACCCTGGCCATTTCCTTACTCAGTAATCTTAGACAAAGTAACTTAAACTTTGAGGAGACAAAGCTCCTCAAAACTTCAGTTTCCTCCACTGGAAAAAGATTATGATACTCCAAGCTCTGCTTACTTTTCAAGGTCACAGGAAGGGTCAAACAGGAACACATTATATGAGTCAACATTTTATGAACAAGTATGTGTTAAATAAAAACAAATTCAGCAAAAGTGTACTGAGTGTCTGAGAGCCAGACATGGTGCTGGGGTTTGGGGTGGGAACAGGAGAGAGGCCCTTGCTCGCAAGGAGAAGGATAATCACATAAATGTGCACTCACCAGTAGTGAGGAGTACACTGGGGTGTCATCTTCTGAGAGTCTAGTCTGGGGGTTGGTCAGAGCGGGTTTCCCTGAGAAGTGCCACTTGGATTGAGAGAGAAAGAATAAGCAGGAGTTAAATAGGTGAAGAGGTGGAATGAGGGCTGGAAAGGGCACTCCAGGTAGAGGATATAGCTCATGCAAAGGTCCTGAGGTGAGTAAGAACACAAAGAATGCAGGGGGCCTAAAGAGAACTGATGTGGCTGCAGAGATGGAGGGGAGAACATGCACAGAAGGAGCAGGCAAGGTAGGTAGAGGACAGATCCTATGGGGCCCTGTAGGGCATGGGAAGGATTCTGTCTCTCTCCTAAAGGCAGTGTGACCTCAAAGGGATTTTTTGGAGGAGGGGTGGGGGTAATGACAGAAGGAGATTTGTATTTTAAAAAGACACCTCTGGCTATTATAAGAAGAAAAATTGGGGTATAGCAGGGTGAATGTGGGAAGACAACTGAGAGTCTACTGCACACATCCTAGCAAAAGCTGGATAGAGCTAAGATGAGAATAGGAACTTGCACATACTGTGTTCAGGAGTCAGGGCAGAAATCGGTCTGGTTGAGGGAGAGACTGTTGGTGGAGGGACGGCGGGAGGAACTGGGCAGTGCCAGACAGTGAGGGCAGGATTGAGAAGCAGACTGAGGGACCCTGGCAATCACATCCTCCAGCACCTATATCTGACTGAGGTCAAAGAGGAAAAGTGACTTGTCCAGAGAGCCTTACAAGCACAGCCAGGGCTCGGCCACCCGTGTTCCCCTTGTTCCCTGTCCCAGCAGCTGGATCACACCTCAAGTTGACCAAGATGGACAGGCGCAGCTTCTCATCCTCGCCCCACAGAAGAAACCCTGGGGGTCTCCAGGGCTTCCATCCCAAGGTCTGAACGAACCCTCCAGAAAATTGAACCAACTCCCTCTTGCTGTAGTGGTAAATGCATCTCTTTGTTGGGTGGGCAGGAAAATGGCCTCCAGGCTGCCAGACCATTGAGAGGCAGGCCTTTATACCCAGGATTGAGTCACTTTCATTCTCCGGTCTGTAATTAACCAGGCCCCATCTGCATGCTGGGTCCATTAACCGTGAACACGCTGTGCATACCCCTCCTCTGGGAATTACCCCAACCGTTCACTCAGGCCAGCAGGGGGCAACTCTGGGTAGCCCAGCCCCCATGTCCAGGACACCGGCTCAGAGGCAGTGCTGTTCTGGACAGCTGACGTAGGCCTCCCTTGGACTGACTGGTGGGCAGCGGGCAGCCAGCCCATTCACGAGCGCCCGACTCCATTTTTACCAAGAAGGTACTAACCAAAGCCACCCCTGCAACAGAAGCAGTTTCGGGCTGGTGAGGGTCTCGGTGAAAGTCACCCATGAGGAGCAGCACCTGTTTTTGTCATTTGACATCATCAGTTTGCAATTTATTATTCTGTGCATGTCTTTTCCAGAGACCTTCCCACAGCAAGCACAGTCATTTACCAAGTTTTTCTTAACAAAATAATAAAACAAATAACTTTTTGTTATAAACAACATAAATAATGTTAGCCTTAATTTTAACTTACTTTAAATTTGATCATGATTTATCGTTTTATACTATCTATAAGTCTTTTAAAGAGCTCTCTTAATTCACCATAATAACTCCGCTCTGGTGGAGATCAAACCAACAGATCAATAGCTCTGTATGTGTGACCCGGAGCCTGAGACAGATCCAGGGTCTTACTGAGCAATCCGAAGGGGACCAGGACATGACTGAGTCCTCATTGGGTAACAGCTGAAGATCTGATACTCTGCCAAGTTCTGATTGAATAGCGGCTAGGGACTGGGTAATTGCTGAGTTCTGATTGGTTGGTAAGTAGAACTCGGGGCTTGGCTGACTTTAATTGGATGTCCTGTCAGGAAGTGGGCATTGCTAAATTCTGATTGGCTGAATTTATTCCCACGGGGATATTCCCCTAGGAGTCCTGAGACACCTGTGCAGAAGGGCACGTGGCAGAAACCCGTCCTGGGTGGCTCAGTCCTGAAGCGTCTGCTTTTGGCTCAGGTCATGATCCCAGGGTCCTGAGATAGAGCCTCGCATGGGGATCCCTGCTCATTAGGAAGCCTGCTTCCTCCTCTCGCACATGTGTGTATTCCCTGTCTCACTCTCTCTGTGTGTCAAATAAATAAAATTTTTAAAAATAAAAAAA
>CM053606.1:14809177-14876601 GCA_028646535.1 Procyon lotor | reverse complement strand
CCTCTTAACAACCCTATGAAGTGGACTGAATGGTTATCCCCATTTCACAGACGAAGAAACTGAGATTTAGAGCAAAAGGCTTGCGCAAAGAGGTGCGGCAAGTTAGCGTCTGAGCTGGGATTCACACTCAGAACTGCCTGATTTCAAACTCCATGTTTGGACCTTTACCAGAGGCTGTTTCTCAATTTGCAAATAAAATCAAAATGAGATTCCAGTGGCCAGCGTTCCGGTACCCTCCCGCAGACGGGAAGGTGTTCACTGTGGTCCAGTCAGGGCCTACACTCAGCGTGAGTGAATCCACGAAGTCGTCAAAATAGCGCGACACTTCCAATCCGACTGGTAAACCCCCCAACAGCCTCTAACCACGGCCCCCAACAGCCGAGAGATTTCGTCTCCTAGCCTCCAGCCTTTCCGGCCTCACCACAGTTCAGCGAGTAAAGGACTCAAGCCCATTCTAGGGCTCCAAGACGCCGCAAGTCCTGTTCCAACCACCACAGTCGAGTAAATGTGGGGGTTTCCCAAGTGCACACAAGTTATGTTTGTATTATCCTGCAGTCTATTGCAAGGGTTGCAATAGCCTTATATCTATAACAACAACGTGCATATCTTTAAAAAATATCTATTGCTAAACAATGTTACCCATCATCTGATCTGCCGCGAGTTGTAATGACTAATCGCAGTTCCCCCTAACAAATATAATAATAATGAAAAAGTTTGAAATATTGTGAGAAGTACCAAAATGTGACCCGGGGGCTCAAAGTAGCAAAAGCTGTCGGGAAAATAGCAATGATAAACAGACTTGCTTGATGAGGGTTGCCACAAACCTTCAATTTGAAAATAAATAAGTAAATGAACAAATAAATAAAATTTTTAAAATGCAGTATGTACAAAGTGTAATAAAGCAAAGTATGCCTGCATATTGGTCAACGCCTGTGCCATGTGGGTTGATAAATATTTTGAAAATCACTCCAGGTACTGTAAGACCCGTGGCTTGGGAGGTTCTCATGAATTAACTCTTCAAATGACCTAGATATCCTTCCTTCCAGAATCATCTCACCAACTGTTTTGAGACTTTGCTGAGATCTAACACAGAAAGGCTTAGCACATAAAGTTAGCCCTCAGTTCATGGAAGTACATTGTGTTGTTGTTATAAGTTATTGCTAAGCTGGGTCTGCCCTTTCTAGAATATTCTGTGTCCCAACATTTCCCAAAGGGTACTCGGGAGCAGTCTAGACCCATGAGATGCTCCACTGTAAAAGAAAGTTGTGAAGTCACACAAATTTGGGAAACCATGGGAAACTGGCACCACGTAATCCCACAGACCCAAGTCCCTTTTTCCGGTGGGAGATTCAGGTAGGTGGGCTAACATCAACAGGCATCCACTAGAATTCACTTTGGAAACATCTACTGTTTCCGGCAAAAAATAAGATAGGAATACCAAGTAAGGTGTGTGTGTTTGTGTGTGTGTGTTTCCTCTGCAAACTCGTGCTGATGCCCATTTCCAGAGTGGGACCCAACATCTGAGCACGAGATGGAAGACAGTGGGGCCTCCGGCAAGGTGTTTGCTCATTTCTGTTTTGTGGAGGCTCATGACTGGGCTGTGAGTTTACACCAAGGTGGGTCTCAGTCTCACCTCTTTCCCTCCCAGAGGATGCAAAGCGATGCCCAGCAATGCAGGATAGACTCAATCCGGGAAGGCTTCCTGGAGGAAGAGGGTGGTGAGCCAGCTCTTTAGGAGGGGTGGGGCCCAGATGGGCAGGGAGGAGGGTGGAGGTGAAAATGCCACACCCCTGGAACACTTGGCACCCTCTGAACCATGCGGTGCCTTGTCAAAGCCAGCTGTTGGCTCTCTGCCCTGGCTGCTAGCCCTTTATCCTTCCCCTCCTCCCCTCCCAGGTCCAGAGCCTTCCCCTGAGTCAGCTTTGGGCCTCCTGCTGGGGGTCAGATCCTTTCCTGCTCAGGGAAGAGAGGGTTCACATTAAGACTCCAGGGTCCCTACCTCCTTTCTCTGGGGCAAGGACAATGCATCTTCCAGAAAGAACAGAGAGCATAAGGCTCTGTGTCTGTCCTTTTCCACTGGGGAACCATGACCTTGGCCCTGAGGCTTAGCTCTCTTACCCCCACCCACTTCCCCAGCAGAGATGCAGGAATCAGGTGCCGGCTGCCAAGGGAGGGAGCTCCAGGAATGAGGACCCGACTGGGGCTGGAGGTAGGACCAGAGATCTGGGGCCCCACCAGAGGCCTGAGCCAGGAGTGGCAAGGGGTGGGAGAGGCCGTGTGAGCACAGGCGCCGGCCAGGCTCCGCCACCCCAGCCCAGGGGAGCGGTCTAGATGCCTCCCTCCCTCCCTCTCAGCTGACAGGGCAGGGCCCAGCTAGCATGCAGGGACCTGGAACCGAAACTCAGCGAAGAGTACCCACCCCGGGGACCCTTGCCCAGGCAGAACCCGAGCAGGCCCCAAACCACCCTGGAGCCTGCCCGGCCCCAGGACCATGCTGCCCAGGAAGGGGGCTAATGAGGAAATCACAGCACATTGGCAGAGGGAGAAGGCTTTGAGGTCGGCCGGTGGGCCATGTTTACTCAGCACCTGTTACGCTTCAGGCCCGGAGCTCGGTTCTGGGAACACAATGCGGACCCAAACCAGACCTGCACCCTACAGGCTGGGTGGCCCTGGCCAAGTCGCTCGACCTCTCTGAGCCTTAGCTGCCTTATCTATAACAAGAGGGCTCCTAACGCCCCACTGCCCCCCCACTGTGAACTTTCACCTAAACTTTTGTGCTGTGAGGTGTGGGACAGCTCGGAAGAGTGGTAACACCACTGTGGCTGTGTAGACTGGGGATTCTTCTGCAGAAGGCCGACTGTACCTGGGTCTGTCCTCAGCCCCGGTCTAGAACGGAAATCCCAGTGCTCCCTCGGTGACCCCAGCAGGGCCCACCCCAGACCTCTCTGGTCCTCAGTTTCCTCCTCTCTGAAATGGGGTCACAGTGCCTGTGCTGGCTACTGGCCAGATTCAAATAGAGAGACTCCGCACACATTACAAAGGGCTTCCCTGGGGCAGAGCAGAAAGGGCAGGAGCAATGATTTTCTTTCAAACTGCAGATCATCAGCTAGTATGAGCCTTGAAAGCCATGTAGTAGCTGCAGCCAGAAATTTTCCAAAATAGACTCGAAGAAATCACATTAGAGAATATGTCCTGGTGTGTCTTCAGCTTATGCAACTTTTCTCCCTGGTAAATATTGACATATGCGCGTTTCCTGAGTCAGGATGGGAGGCATAGTGCTGGAGAGCTAGAGGACACGGGCTTGGCCCTGAGTGAGGCTGGGTTTGCCTGCTGACTCTGCCCCCCACTCTTGGAGGGACATCCAGCCAGTGACTTGAGCGCTCTGTGCCTCAGTTTCCTCACCTGGAAAGAGGGATGGAAATATCCCCTCCCTTGTTTGTCCAATGAACCACTTAGAAGAGCCTGGCATGGAGCTCAGTGAGCATTAGTGATTCCCATCCACCTCAGAAGGTGGGCCAAGTAAGGTCCTGGAGGAGGTGGCTCTGGAGGTGGGAAAGGGGACTGCCACCCCCACCCCAGTGGAGAAAGTCATTCTGGCCCAGCCCCCTGATTCCTCAGATGAGAAAGCTGATGCCCTGAACCAGGGAGAGGCTGGGCTGGAGCCTGGGGGCTGCTGCTTCCCCGGCCAGGGCTCTGCTCTCTCTCGCTTTTCCTTAGGCGAGAGAGGACCCTTGACCCTTTGACTTTCCTGTCTGTAAAATGGGGACAGCGACCATCTACCTCAGGGGGTTGACTGAATGAGATCCTACACACGAAGGACTGAGCGCTATGCCTGATGTACAGTCTCTATAAACGTTAGCTACTTTTACTCCGAACACATTAGTCAATAAAAAACAGGTTCTAAATACATATATATACACAAATATTTGTATACATTTTTAAAAGATTTTATTTATTTATTTATTTGACAGAGAAGAGAGAGATCACAAGTAGGCAGAAAAGCAGGCAGAGAGAGAGGGGGAAGCAGGCTCCCCGCTGAGCAGAGAGCCTGATGCGGGGCTCGATCCCAGGACCCTGAGATCATGACTTGAGCCGAAGGCAGAGGCTTTAACCTACTGAGCCACGCAGGCGCCCCTATACATTTCTATGTGTTATACACACACACACACACACAGTATGAACTTATTCTATAAAAGAAAAAAAAGGGTGTGTGTCTGTGGGCACGCTCCCAGGGCATTTCCAGTGGTTGACCGTTTCTGGGGTGGGGGGAGTGACAGGGACACGTTATATCTACAACGTCTCATTCCTAATTTTTATTCAGCTCATGTGTATTGTTTTCTTGTGCAGAAAGAAGAGAGGTTATTTTGATCAACCTGTATAATAACCACCACCCTCCCCAGCGGGCTGACCCCACGCTGCCTTCCTCGGAAAACCACCCCGTGTGTCACTGTGGCTTGGGGCACCCAAGCAGCAGCCTGATTTTTGTTTTCTTGCCTTGTTTGTTCACAGTGACAGCTGAGAACCTACTGGTAGCTCTCTCTGGAGCAAACACATGCCAGAGATAGCAGATTCCTCCTGCAGGACGGAGGGAGGGAGGGTGGCCAAGGCACGCCATGGTTTACCGAGTGGTAAGTGCTGCATCTCCCATGTACAAAACTAGGCTGGGAGTGGGAAGTGGTAAAGGTTGGGGACAGATGTTCTCTAGGCCTCTGAAGCCAGACCAAGAAGGGGAGTGAAGTGGGGAGGGAGGTCCGTGGAAGGGGGTGCATCGGATGGGGAAGGAAAGGCAGTCGTTCCAAACAGTGCGTGTGTGTGTGCGCGCGCGCACTCCTGTGTAAAGCTGTGTGTCCATACACATGTGTGCTCGTGCATAGGGACGTGCATGTGTGTCCAGGGGGTGCAAGGGAGACAGGGAAGAGGCGATCTTTAGCCGGAGAGGGATGTGGAGGCTGCGGGGGAGTCCGTGTTGGATGTTAGGCGTGGGGAAAGAGGGTCCCACCCAAGATGGACCCTTTAAAAAAGACACCTGCTTCAGTGAGGCTGTGGTTTCACGGGTTACCACAGGCGTCCAGAAATTAGCCCCCTGACCAGCACCCCTTTCCATTATGCCACCCTTGCTCGGCACTGTTATCGCCCATCGGAGCGCTGCCTCGCCCTCCGGGGGCCCGGCACAGAGCCGTACTCCATTTTGGGCTGGCCCAGCCCTGGCACGGGGCCTGGCAAATCACAGGTGCTCAGCCCATGCCAAATGAATGCCTAAGTCTGACAATGAATGCGGTCTGGGTGGCGAGTGACTCACCCATGCCTGAGGCTGGGGACACCCAGGCTCTGGTTTCCCTTTAGCTTGCCCGTGACCCAAGCTGGGGCGTGGTACGAAGCGTGTGCCTTCCTTTGGTTCTGTCTGCACAGTGGGGTTAGTAGAACCCACCTCTATTTCTTTCCTGTCCTGAGAACGAGGAATTGGGACAAGGACTTTACAGAGCTGAGGGGGAAGAGTGGACGCGGAACTCAAATTCCAAATGGACACAACATGCCAAGCGTCCGAAAGACACATGCCTGGTCACTTTGGGGAAATCCACAGCAGCTGGGAAGCTGGACCGTGAGAGGCTGGGGGCCTGGAATGCCAAGTTCAGTGGCTTCGTTTGAGTTTGTAGGAGGAGGCCAGCAACAGTGTCTGAGATGGGACCAGGCCCAGGGGAGGAAGCTGAGTTTGGGGTCTAGGCAGCTGCCAGAACAATCAGTGGAGGTCATTGCTCCAGGCAAAATTGCTCCCTACTTCCTGAATCTCTGAGATGTAAATGTCAACAGTGCCCCCTGCTGGACATCCCTAGTATCACCGTATCTTTGTCCCAGACGTGAGAAACATAAGTAAGGGAGGTACATTCTGGAATATTCGAGCTGAAATAACACAGTTCAACAGCCATTAACTGCTGCTGCTGCTGCTGCTGCTGCTGCTGCTGCTGCTGCTGCTGCTGCTGCTGCTGCTGCTTTTATTAAGAACTTACTGTGTCCCAGGAACTGTGCTAGGTCATTGTCCTGGATTATCTCATTTAATCTCCCCAATGACCCTATGAGATAAGAACTCTTATTAACCCCATTTGCCAGATGAGGAGACTGAAACAGGAAGGACACATTATTTTTTTTCTGAGGTCTCAGATTAGTTTGTAACAAGATTAGCTTTCCAGCCCTGGTCCCTCTGACTCAAAAGCCCATGGTTTTAACTGTCAAGTCCAAGGATGACAGAGGTCTTTCATCTTCTGTCACCTCCACTCAGTTGGTAGTGGCTGCCTTGCCCTCGGTTGAGGATTCCGAGTGCCCCGGTGAATTAGTGATGTCTCTCAGGGGTGCCGGCAGGGTTGTGGCCACGTGTGTATGAGGTATGTCTTTGCCTCTGAACTAGTTCAGCCTACTGGCTAGTGTGAGCTTTAGGTTCCCCGAGAAAGGGATCAAGGCCCAATCCTTTGACCTTTGTCTTTACTCGTTCACTCAGTGACTAAAACACATCTCAGTCTTATCATGTCCAAATACGAAGACTTGCTTGGCACCTTCAGAGCCATCTTGCCACCATCTTCCCATCCAGGCACACGGCATTCCTGGTCTCTGCTCAGCCGGAAGCCTTGGTAGCATTCTTGACCCTCTTACCTCCCAACCTCCACATCCAATCTTCCAACAAATCTCATTGGTTCTACTCACAGAATATATCCAGATTCCAACCACTGTTCATCACCTCCCCAGCAGTCACCACCATTATTACCCCTGGACTGACATGGCCCCCACCTACCCGGCCTTGCTATATGCATCCTTACCCTCTGAGCTTGGTCTTCACACACTGCTTGGTTTTCAAAGTACTTTTGCATAACTCACACACACCTACACATACACAGTAAAAAGGGGCAGGGGATCATCACTCCCATTTGACAGATGAGAAACACTGAGGCCTAGAACAGTGAGGTACTTGGCCCAAAGATGCACACCAGGGAAGCTGCAATCCAGGGCCCTTATCATGATGTTGTGATGTTGTGTGCCCCTTAACTCCTCTAACTCCCAGAATCTCCTCTGGGCACATCTGAGAATTACACACACACACACACACACACCACCCCACCCAGAGGATGAAGAAGGTCAGGTAAGGAAGAGATCAAGAAGCCCAGGAGAGATGGTCTTCTCTTTGCTGTGGAGTAGCTGGGGAAATGTCCATCCAATGCAATGGCTCCGTTTTGATCACTTTTCTTTGGTGTGTGGTGCCCCCTGGGGTTCACTCTTAAGAAATGCAGTTGATTATCTGAGAACGCTTGTCTGTGGGGGTCAGGCTTTGAAGGTGATGGAGGTGCCTGGGACTCTCTGGCCTCCCTCCCTCTGTCTCTTAAAGACCAGAGTGTGTCCAGATGGGTGAGGGTCATGTTGCTCCTTCCGAAGTTTACCCATCCACACCTCATGGGAGCCCCAACTGGTACAGCTTATCTGAAAGTGGTTATTTAAAAAAAAAAAAAAGTCAAGATTTAAAAAAAGGTTTTAAAACACATGCTCCTTATACACTGCTAAATGAAAAATTAGTACAAAAATTCATATAAAATACTATCCATGTACTCATCTATCGAAAAAAAGACACACAAATAGCACCAATGAGTCTCTCTGGAGAATAAAGTTTTATTTTTTATTTTCTTTATAATTTTTTTAATTTTTTGCACAGCGGGTTTCACCTTCCTAAAGTCAAGTTTTATAAAGGAAAAAATACGTAGACACAGCCTTTCCACCTGGCGTCCTGCCTCTGTTAACTGCCGAGAGTTGGTCAGAATGTCCCCTCCGAAATGCTACTCAGTGAGCAAAGAGCAAGCTGAAGATTTGTCCCCTGGTGCCCAGGTGTGCACTCCAGCAGGGGCTTCTAGATACTGAGCCCTACCCAAGCATGTCAGGGTCCCAGTGGGGGAGGGAGTGGTGGTAGAAGGGACAGAAGAGATTCCCTGGGGACCAAGAAAACTCAGATCTCAGAGAGAAGGACGCAGAGAAGCCAAGAGAAAGATGACAACCAAGATTTTCAGGCAGAGAGGAATACCGGCTGCAGAGAGATCACGTAGACGAGTGTGCCCGGGGCTTTTGTCATCTTGAAAAATTAAAACCATTCTAAATATCTAACCACTGGAGGAGGGTTAAATAAAATATGACACATCTGACCTGCGGAATAGTTTGAACAGTGAAAAAAAAAAAGGGGGTCTCCACGTACCATGTGTACGATGTGGAAAGTTCTCCATGGGAGTGAAAAATGCCAGAAGCAAGTTGCAGAATGATAGAGTATAAATCTATGTATATAAAACCACACAGACAGATGCCCGTATTATCTGTTCCGATGGGTCCGTAGAAAAACACATGGAAAATCCCCGCCCCCCAAACTGATAATGGCCGTGACCTACGGTTTGGGTGTAATTGGTGATGGATGGGAGAACCGTCAATCTGTGCTCTTGTAACGTGTGAAGAGGAAAGTGTGTTCATCTATTCCTTGTGTCATCAAAAATTCATTATTAAAAAGAAACAGATAAGAGAAAGACCCGAAGGAGGAAAGGGAGGAAGACAGGAGCCCCCCAGGGGCCGCAAGGACAGGCGACAGGAACCCCACTGTGCGAGGGCAGAGGCTGGGGCGCGGAGTGCAGGGCTCCGGGGCCGCCCCCGCTTTCCCAGAAGGAGCAGGCAGGCCTGGGGCGCGCTGGGCCGGTCCCGGCAGGTGACCGGCGGTCCCTGCACGCCCGGCGGTCAGCACACCTGGGAACCGCTGTCAAGCGCCCGGGGGCCTTCCTAGGCCTGGAAGGAGCAGACAGAGGCAGGTTTGGAAAGAGCCCGGCTGTTCTTACTGGAAAGAGAGAAGGGGTTCCCGGCGGGCGCCACCCTGCGCCCCCCCCAACCGCCCCAGGCGTCCCCGCCCCGCTCCCTCCTCCTTCAGGTGGCAGCGCCTCCCCCACGTCCTCCTCCCATCGGGGCCTGGGAGAGCTTCAGGGGAGGTTGAGGCCGGCGGGGAAGAAGAGGGGGCTTGCCCAAGGTGAGGGCTGTGCCAAGCCCCGTCATCGCAGGCTCTTTCCAGGCTGCCAAAAGCCCTGGGTTCAAATCCCAGCTCCACCCCTCCGTCTCTGCCATCCCAACCCCCTCTCTTTAATGGAGCTATCATTCACCTACCACAGAATTCTCCCTTTTGAAGTGTGCAGTGTTTAATATAGTCATAACGTCATGCCCCCGTCACCACCGTCTGATCCCAGAACATTTTCATCACCGGGGGAAAAGAAACCTGTAGGAATAGTGACTCCCCTAAGCTTCGCTTCTTTCCTCAGGCCCTGGACTTTCCTGTCGCTGTGAATCTGCCCGTTCCGGACATTTCATATAAAAGGAATGATAGGATATGTGGCCTTTTGTGTCTGGCTTCTTCCACTCAGCAGAATGGTTTCAAAGTTTACTCATGAGGCCGTGCATGTGAGGCCCTCCTGCCTGGTACTGCTAAGGAGTAGTCCAGTGCATGGACCTCCCACACTTTGTTTATCCTCTCCTTTGCTGAGGGACAGTGGGCTTACTTCCTCTCTGGGGCTATTATGAATAATGCTATTATGGACATTCATGTACAGGGTTTTTTTTTTTTTTTTTAAAGATTTTATTTATTTATTTGACAGAGACACAGTGAGAGAGGGAACACAAGCAGGGGGAGAGGGAGAGGGAAAGCAGGCCTCCTGCTGAGCAGGGAGCCTGCGGGGCTCGATCCCAGGACCCTGGAATCATGACCTGAGCCGAAGGCAGACGCTCAACGACTGAGCCACCCATGCGCCTCTCGCATTTTAAGCAGGCGTGTTTTCCATTCTCTTGGGGCAATGCCTAGCGGTGGAATTGCTGAGTTGTGTGGTAACTCAAGGGTTAACTTTTTGAGACACCAGCAGCCTTTCCTCCTATTACATTCCCATTGGCCCCATTTCTTATCCTCTCTGAACCTCAGTTTCTCTTTGGCAAAGCTTCACTATCGATACTTAACCTTACAGACTGGCTGTAAGAATTGGATGAGCTAAAGTTTTGAAAGCAGTTAGCACGTAGTAGGTGTTCAATTAGTGGAATTATTATAATTACAAAAACTATAGGACTCTGAGCCTGTTCCTTCTGCTTCCTTTCAAATTCTTTCAAATCTGCTTCCTTTCAACACTGGGCATCTATGCTTCATTATCACCACTTATTTTTACCTATTTCTTGAAATTTCCTTGAATTAACTTTATTGTAAAGCACAGTTTCTGCTCCAGGCTCACTTGGGTGCATGTGGGCACTCACACAGTCTTTCTCTGTCACAAACACACACACACACACACACACACACACACACACACACACACATCATGTAATAGGGACCTAAGCTCAAGCTAAATGGAAAGGTAAAATCTTGCCCCTCCCCTACCCCACATCCTGGTATGTTAGAACTGGAATCCATTACTACCGGTTCTCAAAAGTGTGGGACCCAGGGGCACCTGGGTGGCTCAGTGGGTTAAAGCCTCTGCCTTCGGCTTGGGTCATGATCTCAAGGAGCCTGCTTTCCCCCTCTCTCTGCCTGCCTCTCCACCTACTTGTGATCTCTTTCTCTTTGTCAAACAAATAAACAAAAATCTTTAAAAAAAAAAAAAAAAAGTGTAGGACCCAGACCAGAAGCACCTGGGAAGTTGTTAAAATGCAAATCCTCAGATCCCATCCTAGGAACACTGAATCCAGGGACACTGGGGGTGAGCCCCAGCAATCTGTGGTGATTCTAATACACACTAAAGTTCCCAAATTGTGAAGGAGGAAAATGGGGCACAGAGAAATGAGGTAACTTGCTCGAGGCCATAAAATGATAAAGAAGGGAAGCTTTGGAAATTCCACCTTTCCCATTTCCGGTTGTGTGACCTTGGACATGTCTCTTAACTTCCCTTTACTACAGTATCTGTCTCCGTTGGGGCTGCTGTAACAGAATGCCGTAGACTGGGTGGCTTAAACATTTATTTCTCACAATTCTGGAAGCTGGGAAGGCCAAGATCAAGGCGTCAGCTGATTCTAAGTTCCTGCTGAGAACACTCTTCCCAGTTTAGAGATGGCAGATGCCTTCTCCTTGTATTCCATGTCAGAGAAAAAAATAATCTCTTATGTCTCTTCTTCTAAAGGCACTAATTCCATTCATGTGGGTCCCACCCTCATGAACTTATTGCCTCCTAAAGGTTCCATCTCAGATTACCATCATTTTGGGGGTTAGGCTTTCAACATACGAACTGGGGGGGGGGGGCTACAGTCTCCTCATCTGTAAAATGGGAACAGTGTACAATTACTCCCAGAGTGGCTGCTACTCTGCCTTAAAGGCAGAGTGAGGGCTAGGGCTCAGGCCTCCTGATTTCCAGGCTGGTTTTTTATCCCCAGGAAACTGGTCACCCCTACACCACGTGGTAAGAAGAAAAACTTAACACCTGGAAGGCTGATATGCAGAGGAGGGTTTTGTATTATTCTGTGATGTCCCAAAATGAAGAGCTGGGTTATTGGGGGGCGTTACAAGGAAGTAGGTCAATGAAGGGAGACGTTCCTAACTGAAATGGTTTAGGAACAGCATTCGAAGCTCCCAAGGATGTGAGAGCTCATCAGTGGAGGATCCCTAGCAGCACTTGGATGCCCATCTTTCCAGGATGTTGGAGAGGAGAGACTCTCAGGTTAGGAAGTCCGCAGGGGTGACTCTCCAAGGTCTCCTTATATGTAACCCACTGTAGCGGACAGGATTCGCCCTTCCTCTGCGGCACTTGGTAGGAAGAGCTATCAGTCAGGATGCTCTCTTTACCCCTCCCGCCCCAGGGGAGAGCATATTATCCAGACTGGCCAACTAGAGCATCCCATCTTTCCCTCAGGGGGTGGCATGTGATTCAAGCCAGGCCAATCAGAGTCTTTTTCTGCTGGAGCGTCCCATAGCCCCGCCCATCCTCGAATTTCCCAGTGTGGTGAGTTTGTAGAATTGTGTTAGAGTTGTAGAATTGTGGTTTGTTTTTTTGTGGGGTTTTTTTTTTTTTTTTTTTTTTTTTTTTTTGCTTAGGCTATTTTGGGGTTTCTGTTCTTGCTACTGCTAGAAGTCTTAAATATGCCATATAAAAAGGGGCCTTCTGGTGTTGGAGCCTGCCTCGCCCAGCATTGCATTAAAATAATAAGAAAAACAACACTCAAGGGCGCATGGGTGGTTCAGTGGGTTAAACGGCTGCCTTCCTCTGCCTTCGGCTCAAGTTTTGATGGAGTTCCACCTGGCTCCGCTCCAGGGGGAGCCTGCTTCTTCCTCTGCCTCAACCCCTCTCTCCCTGTCTCTCATGAATAAATAGATAAACAAATCTTTAAGGAGGGAAGGAAGAAAGAACGAAAAAGAGGGAAAGAGAGAAAGAAAAAAAGAGGGGGAGGGAAGGAGAGGGGCATCACTCAGAACAATAAGGGGGCGCCTGGCTGGCTCAGGTGGGTAGAGCTTGAAACTTAAACCTCAGGTCCCCAGTTTCAGACCCATGTTGGGGGTGGAGCTTGCTTTAAAACTGACTAATCAAACCCCCCTGGTGGGGGGGGGTTAAAGAAATTTAAAGTCTTTATTCTCTGGTGGGGGGGGAATGCCAAAAGGGATTCCAGTCCCAACACAGAACAAAAAGTTCTCAAATCCATTTTCTCCACCTCTGCCTTCATACATCTCATATTCACTGGCCCCTAAACTTGTTCCTTTCTTCTTCAAATGTCTAAGCCCAGTCGGTTCTTAACTTTTTCCTGCCTTTCCCAGTGTTTATCGCTCCAGTCTTGCTGGACCCCTTGCTGGCCCAGACGGGAGAGGGAGAGGCTGTGAATCCTTGCAGGATGTGGTTTTATACACTTTATTCTCAGAGTCAGTGGAAGGGGCGTGACTATAAAATCTCACCAATGGAGGGAGGCATGACTGTGAAGTCATACTTTCAGAAGGGATACTGAGATCTTTTTAAGTATGAGTCAATGTCAAGTTCAGCTTAGTAAACATTTAGTGAGTGGCTATCAAGTGCCAGCTAAGAGGCAGGAGTGAGGCTGAGTTGCCTGGGGCATATAGAATTGTTGGAGCCCCAGATGTTGAAGGTCTGTTGCTCTTACCTGTCCTGGGCCAGGCTCTGAGGATGAGGATTCGGGAAGAGAGATTAAAGGCGCGAAGATGATTTCTCTGAAATGGTAATTAAGTATACAAGGGAGACACGTATGGGGATTGGGAACAAATCAAAGTCAGGAGGTGAGGAAAGCACCCTGAGAAAGTGACACGGGAGCTGAGACTGGAAGCAGAAATGGTGGGCTGGGAGGCTGGAGGGAAGAAAAACCTGGGAAGGGAAAAGGCTGGGAGGTGGGGGAGGGGAGGGAAGGAGAGAGAAAGTGAGAGGGTGAGAGGGAGGGAGGGAGGGAGAGAGAGGGAGGGGGAGAGAGAGAGAGGGAGGGAAGGAGAGATACCAGCAGGACTATCTGAGGCTGGAGCCTGGAGAACTAGAGGAAAAGTTCAAAGGGGAGGCAGAAGCCATGTTTGACTTTGTGTAAGAGATCTTGAGCCCCTGCTGTGGACCAGAAGCCCCAGGCGCCACTTAGGGTTTGGGGTGTGCTTTGTTCTAAATGCGGAGAAGCTCAGTGATAGTTCTTCCACCTGTGGAAAAGCAAGCTTACATAGGCCCAGAAGAACCAGTTGGGAGCATTTCTTCACAACCCTGTGTTCAGTGACCCCGCACTGAAATGGACTGTGGCGGACGTAGTCACACCTCCACAAATGCTACCGAGCAGGGCTTCCTCCCACCCACGACGCAGTTGTGAAACACTTCCCGATTTCCACCTTCCCACCACTGCTTCTACCTGAGTATCTAATCCGAGGAGGGAGCCGACATCCCGGCGCTCATGAGAGTTAAATGCTGTGATCTTTGCAAATCAGGAAGTGATCAAACTTGGGGAATTTTGCTTTTGTCTGCCCTTAACCATCTGGAGGAGGAATAGCAGAAGCTCAAACCCACAGGCTTTGAGGACGGCCAGACCAAGGTCCACATTCCAGCCCCATCACTAATCAACTGTGTGACCTTGAGTAAGCAATGGAACCTCGCAGAGTTTCATCTGTGCAAAGGGATCCTAACACCCAGCTTGGTGGGGTTGTTGTGAGAATCGAATACTACCATATATGTAAAGTATAGTTCTTGCTGCGTAACAAGGATTCAAATAAACATCAATGCTATCGAGGGCTGTTTTCGATAAAGAGATCGCTATAGAAATACGATCATTTTATTCCAGAATGGCCTCATTTTCAGTATTGGAGAGAGTGGAAAGAAACTGAAACAGCACACTGAGGATCCGTGTGGAGGCTGGGTTGTGGTCGCTGGCTGAGATTTTCTGGCTCACAACCGAGAGGACTTCTCTGAAGGTTTAGAGAGCTGCAACCAGCCTGACCTTTGTGGTCTCAAAATGTCCTTTCATGCGATACAGCGAGGCATCCAGATACAGTAGGTTTCCCAACGTAGGTGGGGGGAGGGCACAGGGGAGAACAAGCACGTGACAGGTTTTGTCAAAAAGAACAGTGCCAGATTCAGACAAGCCAAGTCGGTGGAACGAGTGGCAGACGGAGACGTTTCCCCACCGCCCTGTCCCCAAAGCCAAGCTGCTCCCAGTCCAGTGGGATTCTGAGCCTGAAAGAGCCGCAGTTGGTTGGATGAAGACACAGTCTCTGACTCAAAAGGAGATTCAAAGATCCATAAGGGTCCTTTCATCTTCCTCGCCTTTGAGGTCCAAATACGGTCCCTGTGAGGTCCTGTGAAGAAGTGCCGACTGAGCTGAAGTCGTGAAGCAAATCTCAGAACCATTCCCACATTTCTGAATGTTTTTCCTCAGGACCCAACTCAAGGCAACTTTGAGATCCACCAAGTTCTGTGAAAACACATTCTCTCAACCAAGAGCTACTGGGCTATGCATGGAGAGCCAGCATCTGCCAGAGATGAGAACTCTCTGCCGTGTGTCTACTCCTAGTTCGTGGGCATGCTCACAGCGGACCCACGGTCACCCCGTCTGTCACAGACACCCGGAGAGGACAAAGCAGTTACCCAGAGGCCCTGTGGCCCAGTTACCCAGTCCGGCCTGGGCCTGAAGCCAGGATCCAGCACCTGCGTCAGCACTCTGGGCCTCAGAAGGGCAGTGTCCTCAACCATAAAGAGGAGGCCATACATTCTTGGAGAGTGGTGGCAGTCTCCAGGTGGGGGCACTCTCAAGAGAAAAAAGAACATTTAATAAAGGAGAGCAAGAATCCCTTTTAGAATCTGACTAGAAAAGCAATACAGATAAATTATTGAAAAACTTAGAAACCAAACATGAGCAGAAAGAAGAAATTTAAATATATATGTGATATATATCTCCTCACCACCCAGAAATTAACAACCGCAAACATACTGGTGTAGATCCTCGATCTGTTATCCATGCCTATGGACATACAGATTTTTTTTTTAAGATTTTATTTATTTATTTGACAGAGAGATAGAGAGAGAGCACAAGCAGGCAGAGCGGCAGGCAGAGGGAGAGGAAGAAGCAGGCTCCCGGCAGATCTGGGAGCTGGACATGATGAGTGGGGGGCGCCCATCGTAGGACCCTGGGATCATGACCTGAGCTGAAGGCAGCACAACCGACTGAGCCACCCAGGTGCCCCCTGGACATACAGATTTTTTGTTAATGGGGCCATATTTGGCTACTTGCTTTTCTGCTACTGAATATGTTGCAAATCTCCCCAAGTCATTATGTATTCTTGGGCAACATCCTTTTTGATGACAGTAGACTATTCTGCTGGGAGGCTAGTTCTTGCTTGGAAGTGATTACTGTTGGGGTGCCCAGTAACACCCCACAGCTGTGGTGTCTGAGGCTCCAGCCTTCCCCAGAAAGAGTCCCTTAGCTCTGGAGGCTGCCACTCCCCGTGTGAAGAATATACAGAATAGCAGGACCGACCCACCAGATTTTCAGAGCCATTAAAGTAGATAATGTGCGGGAAGGGCTTGGCTTACTATCTGGGGCATAGACCCCGCCAACGGTGTCTGGGACCATGTTGTTAAACTGGCTCCGAACACTTCTCGATCCTATTTGAAAGTCCTAACTGCGGTGATTGGTAATAAGCAGTTCTCCTTCCCTTCCCTCCCCCCATACACGGATTCACCCATCCACCCCCAGCGCCCGGATCCGGCCGGACAAACGGCAGTGCCGGCACTGAGGAGCCACAGCGGTCTTGGAGCTCCTTCGTGGCTGGGGGAGCTGGCTGCCCGCCTGGCTCGCGGCTGGGCTGCGGGACTGCCCCGGGGAAAGCACCCGTCCGGCCCCGCCCCGGGCCCGCCGCTCGGCCTCCCAGAGGCTGCCGGCCGCGGCGATCTGCGGGCCCGGGAGCCCGGAGGCTCCGGGAGGTGGGACCTGGCCGCGCCGGGCGGGCAGCGCCGGAGCCGGCCTGGCGGGGGTCGGGCGGTGGGTCCCCCTGCTGCTGGGCCTGTTGCAGTCCACTCTAGGTAAGCGCGGGGGGCCGCGGGGCGGGCGGGGCGCCTACCCCGGGTGGTGGAGCTCCCGGAAGGAGGGACAGGGCCAGAGGTGGGCTGGTGCGATCATCCCCCTGCCCACCCACCTCCGGTTGTCTTCTAAATTAGGGCTTGGGACGAAATAGACCCGAGTCTTTGAAATTCCTTTCCCGGAAGAAACTGATCCAGTTTCCTACTGCCAGTTCCACTCCAGGTGAACAGGGAAAGCCAGTAGCCCTTGAAAAAGCAGCCGGGCTGTTTTACAAAGTGCTGCTTAAGGTTTCCTAAATGCACTGTCCCCTGCATTAATAGGACACCGGATCCTCGCTATTAGGGGAAGTCCTGCCCTCTTGCAGAGCCCCCATCCCGCGCTCGGGCAGATCATTTCAGAAGCGCCACCCAGACTGAGGGGAAGGAGCGCCGGCTTAGTCCGTGCGCGCTGCTCTTACTCTAACAAGCCAACTTTCTTTTTCCGGGCTCCCACTGGTAAATAAGGAGGCGGGGTACAAAATGCCCCAGTCTGGGATCCAACCACCTGGAGAAGGTCCCAATAGCTCCCCCAGTCTTGGACTTCCTAGACAGGCTAACAATTTAAGAGCAAGAAGGTGCCCTTGGGCTTAATCTAATGCTAATATCAAAAGCCAATGTTTCTCGAGCAATTTCTTGGTACTCACACTACATTCCCCTACTTAAGTGGCACAACCCCACCGTCCTATGAAGTAGGGACTGTTCGTTCCCTTTTCAGATGGGGAAACTGAGGCTTGGAGCAATCAGAGGAATTGCCCAAGAAGGAAAGTGCAGGTGGGACGCATGGTAAGCGAAATCTGAGGCGGAAGCAGGGGTGGGCAGCTGGAGGAGGACCCTTGGTCCACCTGGGTCAGCTCAGGGATATCCCAGCCCCCGGCACGTCCACAGCAGGGACTGTCATTGCAGCTGGTAAAGGACAGTGCACCTGAGTGTGTGTGGGGGTGGGGAGGGGATCGTCTGTCCCTCTGCTTCGCTGTCAACCTCAATAGTTTTCCTGTCTGGACCTAGCTCCCCGTTGACCTGAGGAATATTTAATGTACCTGACACAGACTGTGGCCTGTGATGGTTTAGGGCGAAGCACCATCAGATCCAGGTTCAAGTCTTGGCCCTCCCGCACAAACTGGCGGTATCGTCTCAGGCAAATTATTACTGTCTGTCTCTGAGTCTGAGAGGAATGACAGGGTGGTTTGTCCCAAGGACTGAATGAGGTTTTGTGCAGGAAGTGTCAAACCAGTGCCTCCCACTCTTCGAGGAGGGCTCAGTAGATGGGAGCCGCTCTGGCCACTGTTTCTCCTGTGGGCGTGGCGTGTCCACAAGATAAATCCCAACCCGCTTGCAGACAGACTTTGGCCTCTGCGGCTCACCTGCTAGAAAGCAGGGAACAGTGACAGCGTCTGCACCCCAGTGATCCAGTTCCAAGTGGGCATCAGAGGACTCGGTGGAAGCCGGCACCCATATTTGGGTTGAAAGGCCAGGGATGGGGAGCTGTGCCAAGAGTCATCAGCAGACCTGCCCCCCGCCCCTCCCCCACGCCATTCTGTAACCGGTATGGATTTCTATCATGGCCTGTGTTACACTCCAGGGAGCTGAATTCTCACAGGGCCATGAGCTCCTAAAGGGCAGGAATGGAATTACGTTCCTCCTTGAAACTTCTGGCACGCAGTGGTCCACAGATGTCATTGGCCAGTAGTGGTTCAGAGATGTTGGAAGGACAAGGCTGAACACGCCCCATGAGACCCTCAAGAAGGAAATGTGGTCAAGAGCTCAGAATGTGGAGTTGGCTAGGCCTGGCTTCGAATTCTGATTCTACAACTTAGTACCTGAGAAGTCTTCTGTTTCCCTCATCTCTGATGTGATGATCACAGTTCACGCCTACCCCCTAGGGGTGTGGGGAGGACTGAAAGAAAATGGTCGGGACACAATACACGTTAGCTGCTACCGTCATCACCATCGTCCCTGTCACCCTCACTACCACTTCTAGAGATGTCGGGGACTTGACATTTGATTCAAGTCTTTAAAAGATTAGATGGCAAAAATAAATAAATAAATACATGGTGAACACCAGGCAGTCAAAGACTCTTGGGTTCAAAGTTACCCAAGAGAATGCAATTGTTTGAAGGACAGGAAGCGAGATTGGCCGTGGCCTGGTGAGCCTGCTGGGGGCTGTCAGGGAGAGGTCGGCAAGATGGCCTGCCTTGTACTTCAGTAAGGAGTGTGGACTTTATCCTGAGGGCCAAGGAAGGACGTGGAACTGGGGAGAGGTAATCGGGTATATATTTCAGGAGATGAGGGTTAGCCGTGAGGAAGACGTGTCAAGGCCAGGTGACTGAGACAGTGACATCTAACTGAGATGTGAAGTTAGCGAAGGCATGAGCCCGACAGAGAGCCAGGGACAGGGACCACTCTAGGCAGAGGGAACAGGCCTGGAGATGGAGCATGCCTGACAGGCTCTAGAAACTGTGGGTGGCTCGGTCGTTAAGCGTCTGCCTTCTGCTCGGGTCATGATCCCAGGGTCCTGGGATCGAGCCCTGCATCGGGCTCCCTGCTCCCTCTCCCACTCCCCATGCTTGTGTTCCCTCTCTCACTTTGTCTCTCTCTGTCAAATAAATAAATAAAATCTTAAGAAAAAAGAAAAGAAAGGAAAAGAAAAAAAAAAAAAAAACAGCAGAAAGGCCAGTGTGACTGGGAGCAGGGGAGCGCGGGGAGAGCAGTGGGTCTTGGGGCTGAGGTGGGGGGCGGTTATAGACTTTCGATTTAGCCTTAAGCGAAGTGAAAGCCATTAAAAGGTTTAAAGCAGAAGAGCGACATGACCTGACTTTCACGTAAGCCCTCGCTGCTCTGTGGAGAATGGACTGAAGGGACAAGGTTGGAAACAAGGAGACCAGTCGGGAGGCCTTTGGAATGATCCAAATTATCGCCAGTACTCATTCATTCAACAAATATTTATCGTTCATCTACTCACGGTCAGGGACCGTGGCAGGCAAGCTCCGGGGACATGGCCAAGAACAGAACTGAGCGCCTGCTCCTGAGACCCTCGGAGCTCTTCCCTCCTGGAGTCCAGCAAATCCAGTAGATGTTAGATGGTTCCTGTTTGGAGGTGTTGCACTGAAGCCCTCGGGTGCCAGATGGGCCGCGGAGGCCCAGGAGGGCGAGCGGCTGTGGCTGAAATCCTGGCCCTGGGTGCCGGGCCTCCAACACGTCGCCGATGTTGTAACTACCCCAGGCGACACCTGCTTCTCAAACTCACCGAGCACGTGACTGCCCAGCACCCGGCTCTTCAGCTCCAAATGGCCCATGTCAAGACCGGCCAGGAGCTCCGGGTTTCATGACCTCTTTCTCTTCCACAGGGAAGCCCCGTCTCGCCCCTCCCCAGAACGTGACACTGCTCTCCCGGGACTTCGGCGTGTACCTGACATGGCTCCCGGGGCCTGGCTACTTCCAGAATGTGACCTATTTTGTGGCCTATCAAAGGTAGAGGGGGGCCTCCAGTCTGGTGTTTGGGGAGCCTGAGGAGGTGGGCAGAGCCTGGAGGGGCTGCACTGGGTGTCGTCAGCTTCCTGGTTCTCTGTGTCCTTCGGGAGACAGCATGTGGCCTGTGTTTGGAGAGCCCTTGATAAAGGTCTGGAGGTGGGAAGATGCTGATTAGGGGACAATGCGCAGGTGTTGGGTCTGCTGGGGCTCGGGAAGATCTTTTTTTATTTTATTTTTTATATTTTTAATTAACATAATGTATTATTTGCTTCAGGGGTACAGGTCTGCGATGACACAATTCACGGCGCTCACCATAGCACATACCTCCCCAATATCCATCACCCAGCCACCCCATCCATCCCCTTCCAACCCCCAGCAACCCTCAGTTTGTTTCCTGAGATTAAGAGTCTCTTTTGGTTTGTCTCCCAGTCCCATCTTGTTTCTTTTTTTCCCTCCCCACCCCCCACGACCCTCCGCCCTGCCTCTCAAATTCCTCACATCAGAGAGATCGTATGATAATTGTCTTTCTCTCATTGACTTATTTCGCTCAGCATAATACTCTCAAGTTCTATCCACGTCATTGCAAATGGCAAGATTTTGGGTTTTTTGATGACTGCATAGTAGTCCAGTGTGTGTGTATGTGTGTGTGTATATATATATACACCACATCTTCTTTATCCACTCATCTGTTGATGGACATCTAGGTTCTTTCCATAGTTTGGCTATTGTGGACATTGCTGCTATAAACATTCGGGTGCACGTGCCCCTTCAGATCACCACATTTATATCTTTAGGGTCGATACCCAGTAGTGCAATTGCTGGGTCGTAGGGGAGCTTGGGAGGATCTTTGAGAAGAGTCAGAACAGGACTCAATCAGATCTACAAGGACCCAGTGGTGGCGTTCTCCGGGGCCTGAATGAGGTGCTTGGAGTTGTTCCCGCTGACCAGGGAGAGCAGACGTATCTCCTGCAGAGCCCGTTGTGGGCATCGCAGAGGATCCCACCTTTCCCTACAGAGACTTGAGGTCCTTCGCAGGCCGGCACTCCAGGCAGCCATGACTAATCCAGAGAAATTTGGACGTGGAAGCAGATTTGCCAATCTTTGCACATAGATAGGAATCCCTTGAGGTTCTTTAGTAAGAGAGTAAGATGATGAAAGCGGATAGTCAAGAGGACTCGTCTAGGCTGGGTGAGGAAGACGAAGTAGAAAGGGGAGATGCATGCCGGGTACGCAGGACCCTCCTGGGCCAGGCTGAGTCCTAACGTCTCGCTTCCTCTTCCCTGTTTACCCAGGCAGGTGCTGCACTTCCCCCGTTTTATTTTGCTTTTTCAAGATTTTATTTTATTTATTTGTGGGAGAGAAGATGCGAGCAGGGGGCGGAGCAGAGGAAGCACGGAACCCAACAGGGATGAGATCCCTGAGATCAGGGCCTGAGCCGAAATCAAGAGTCGGACACTTAACCGACCGAGCCCTGCACTTCTCCCATTTTAGAGACCAGGAACCTGAGCTCAGAGTGGGGCTGTGATCGGCCCGAGGGAACCAGGGGTGGAGCCGGAAGAAAAACCCGTATGTCTGACCCCAAAGCTTACATTCTTCCTATTCTGTTCCAGTCCCTCCTTCTATAGCATCCAGATGTGAGTAGGGGGTGCGGGGGGCCAAGCTTGGAAAAGGGCAGATTGCCAGCGAGCTTTCAAAAGAAAGAACTGTACCGAGATGCATCAGGAGGCTGGAAACACCTAACATGTACTATGTGCTCGCTGCGTGTCGGGCACTGCGTCCACACATTAACCATCCTTATCCTCACACAGCCCCGTGAGGAGGGGTGTGGCACCTGCCGTCTGCAGGGCCCAAAACGGGGGCGCCCAGAGCGGAGTTTGCTCAGTCACGCAGCTGGGATTCGTGGAGCCGAGATGGATTGATTAGAGTTGAAAGTCCATCCTCCAGGCCTTTAGGACATTGTCCTTCTCTTTTACACTTTTTAAACACCTGTGAGGATTCTTAAGTGATGATATTCTAATTGTATGATTTTTTTTTCACTTATTAAGTGGAATTATTTCACGAAGAGATGCTTCCTCTCTTGTAGTATTTGGTATTCGGTGTACTATGCAGATAGGTAAGACGGGACAAATGCTTGGGATTTTTTTTTTTTTTAAAGATTTTATTTATTTGAGAGAGAGAGAGAGATCACAAGTAGGCAGAGAGGCAGGCACAGAGAGAGGTGGAAACAGGCTCTCTTCTGAGCAGAGAGCCCGATGCGGGGCTCGATCCCAGGACCCTGAGATCATGACCCGAGCCGAAGGCAGAGGCTTAACCCACTGAGCCACTCAGGTGCCCCAAATGCTTGGGATTTTGTGCAAGTTTTCAGGATCATGAATTGGTTCCATCCTCTCCCAAACGTGATTGATTTGGTTTCTTTGTTATCATTATGAACTCAAGTCCTTAAACATAGCTGATGGCCTCAATCCGGTGCAGCTTGTCTACTCATCAAAGCTTCAATTGTCCCATTTTTTTGGCCAGCGAAAATCCTTTCAAGTCAGCTCCTGAGTCCTTTTAATTTGATGCTAGTAGTTTTGATTATTTTATTGCTGGTATGCCAAGATGTTCCAGGCTCATCTGCACAATTCCTGACCTAAAACCTGAATCAGCCATTTCTCCATTTAGTAGAAAATGGTTTTAAAGAACACAGTGTGTGTGCTAGCTGTGCTGATCACTACTTAGCTATTGCTTTAGGTCTTTTCAGTAAACAGGGTGAGATAGCAAGGTAGGCAGGCAGGCAGGGAGGTAGGCAGGCAGGCAGGGAGGGAGGTAGACAGAGAGATCATTCCAGTCCCACCTCTGTTCCTGGCTTCTACTGAGATGGCTGATTAAGTCCATGAGTCCCATCCATGATCTCCTTATCAAATGACTTCCAAAAAACACCCTTGGTGCTCCTTCTAGAACTTACTTTTTTGTTTTTTGCCACATGCATAGGTTGAGAATTTTCCAGGTCTGGTTCCTTTTTGCCTAACGGTGCTTTCTACGTGCCTCTCTCCTCTCTCCTTTTACTGTAAGCAGTAAGAAGAAACCAGGTCACATTTTCAGCACTTTGCCTGGAAATCTCCTCAGCTACACATCCAAGGGCATCACTTTTAACGTCTCTTTCCCACAAAACACCAAAACACAATTCAGCCAAGTTCTTTGCCACTTTATCACAAGGATCACCTTTCCCCCAGTTTCCAGTAAGACATTCTTCCTTTGCATCCAAGCTCTTCCTAGAATCACCTTGGACTCTATATTCCTACCAACGGTCTCTTCAGGGCACTCTGGGAATTTCTAGCATGCACCCGAAAATTCTTCCCACTTCTAGCCATTCCCCAGTTGCAAAGCCATTTCCACATTTTTAGCTATTTCTTAGGTTAGCACCCCCTTTATGGTACCCACATCTGTTTTAGTCAGCCAGGGTTCCCATGAGAAAATACCGTGGCCTGGCCATGAGGGGCTTAAACAACTGACACTTACTTCTCACACTTCCGGAGGCTGGAAGCCCAAGATCAAGGTGTCTGCAGGTTTGCTTTCTCATGAGGCCTCTCTCCTTGTCTTGCAGATGGTCGGCTTCTCTATCTGTCCTCACGTGGCCTTTTCTCTATGTGAGAGCGTGCCTGGTATCCCTTTCTCTTCCTAAAAGAATATAATTCCTATTGGTTTAGGGCCCCACCCTTATGACCACATTTATTCCTCATTACCTTTTTTTTTTTTAATTTTTTTTTTATTTATTTACTTGACAGAGAGAGAGAGATAACAAGTAGGCAGAGAGGCAGGCAGAGAGGCAGGCAGAGAGAGAGGGAAGCAGGCTCTCACTGAGCAGAGCCCGATATGGGGCTCGATCCCAGGACCCTGGGATCATGACCCGAGCCGAAGGCAGAGGCTTTAACCCACTGAGCCACTCAAGGGCCCCTCCTCATTACCTTTTAAAAGGCCCTATCTCCAAGGACCTATACAGTCTTTTGGGGTTTGGGCCTCATCATATGATTTGGGGGGAATACAATTTAGTCCATAATACCTAATAAACTGGATTTCATCACATTTAAAACTTCTACTCTTTAAAAAAAAAAAAACCTATAGAAAATGAAAAAGCCAGCTACTGAGAAAAAAAAATATTCACCATATATACACTGGAAAAGGACTAGTATCCAAAATAAAGATTACTGCTCTTTTTTTTAAATTTTATTTTATTTTTTCAGTGTTCCAAGATTTCTTGTTCATGTGCTATACCCAGTGCTCCATGCAATACGTGCCCCCTTATTACCCACCACCAGGCTCACCCAATCCCCCACCCCCCGCCCCTCCAAAACCCTCAGTCTGTTTCTTAGAGTCCACAGTCTCTCGTGGTTCATCTCCCCCTCCAATTTCCCCCCATTCACCCTACCTTTCCTTCTCCCAATGTCCTCCATGTTTTTCCTTATGCTCCACACATAAGTAGAAGCCATATGATAACTGACTCTCTCTGCTTGACTTATTTCACTCAGCATAATCTCTTCCAGTCCCATCCATGTTGATACAAAAGTTGGGTATTCATCCTTTCTGATGGAGGCATAATATTCCCTTGTGTATATGGACCACATCTTCTTTATCCATTCATCTATTGAAGGGCGTCTTGGCTCTTTCCACAGTTTGGTGATTATGGCCTTTGCTGCTATGGACATTGGGGTATATATGGCCCTTCTTTGCACTGCATATTATCTTTGGGGTAGATACCCAGTAGTGCAATTGCAGGGTCATAGGGTAGTTCTATTTTTAATTTCTTGAGGAATCTCCACACTGTTTTCCAAAGTGGCTGCACCAACTTGCATTCCCACCAACAGTGGAAGAGGGTCCCCCTTTCTCCACATCCTCTCCAACACTTGTTGTTCACTGTCTTGTTGATTTTGGCCATTCTAACTGGTGTAAGGTGGAATCTCAATGTGGTTTTGATTTGAATCTCCCTGATGGCTAATGATGATGAACATTTTTTTCATGTGTCTGTTAGCCATTTGTATGTCTTCTTTGGAGAAGTGTCAGATTTCTGCATCTTAATAAGAAGAAGACAGATCACCTGAAAAGACTTGAATAGTCACTTCACAAAGGAAGATATTCAAATGGCCAAAAAGCACATAAAAAGATGTTCAATATTATTAGTCATCAGGGAAATGCAAATCAAAGCTACAGTGAAACACTACCAGGTCCTACAGGCTTTATCTGCAGAGCACATCCCCCGTCCAGCCCCTTCTCGCCATCCTCACCTCTGTTCTCCCTGAGACCACTGCTGCACCTCCCAGCTGGTTTACCAGAGTGATCTTTTATTTTTTTTTAAGATTTATTTATTTATTTGAGAGAGGGAGAGTGCTTGTGTGCACACAAGAGCCAGCGGGGGAGCGGAAGAGGGGGTGGGAGAGGAAGAGAATCTCAAGCAGACTCCCCACTAAGCGCCGAGCCCAATGTGGGGCTTGATCTCACGACCCGGAGATCGTGACCTGAGCCAAAACCAAGAGTCAAATGTTCAACCAACTGAGCCACCCATGCACCCCAAGAGTGATCTTTTAAAAACAAAAATAGGTCGTCTCAGGCCCCCTATCCAGAACTTTCCAGTGGCTTCCTAGCACGTTTGGAATAAAATCCAAGCTCCTTACCAGGATGTGGAGGCCCCACCTAATCTACCCCATCAAGTGCTCCACTCACCTCTCCGGCCTGTGCGCACCTCTCCCTCCCTTGCCCACTGGTCTGCCACCACGCTGGCCTCCCTGCTTTCTTCTGGACAGATCGAACTTCCCACTGCAGGCTTCTGCTTTTGTCATTCCTTCCCCTGGGCCTACACCTGATTCCCTTGCTATCGAAGCCTCAAAACGACCTTCCTGGCCCTTCCTGGGCCACCTTTGGAAAGCAGTCCTCCCCCATTCCCCATGACTGCTGCCCTTACCAGCTCCTGGGTTTGCCTCGCTGATGGGATGATTGTCTTTCTCCCTCTCCCACCAGAATGTAAGTTCCCGAGGGCAGGACCTGTCAGGCCTTGCCAGCTCTCCAAGAATAATGCCCAATGTGCAAGTCCCTTCTCTGGACTTCGATGTTGTCCGAAAGTTGTCATCACAGACCTACATGTCCCTTCTGGCAGCCACACGGCACCCAGCACGGTGCCTGGCACGCCGCAGGTGCCAACCGAAAGGCCTGCCTGAAGAAGGCGGGAACCTGCTCCTAGCACTGGCGGTCGTGGCTGCCCCGTGGCCCTGGGGAGCCAGGAGGACGGGGGGACTGGCCCGCTGAGGCCCCAGAGCTAGTGAAGGATAGAGTCAGGACCCACCACCCGCTTCTCTCAGAGCCTGAGCTCCTAACTAGACTGTTTTCATTCTGTCCCAGCTGTCCCACGGCTGGCGGGTCGGACGGACAGACATATAGGTGGACAGTCGGTCAGATGGGGGGACAAGGGAGCACTTGTGCGCTAAGCCCCCTCACCGCAGAGGCAGAGTCCACAGCCCAAGCTCCCGTCTCCTCCCTCAGCGCTGCGACCCCCAGACGCTGGCGAAAAGTGAAGAAGTGTGCAGGAATCAAAGAGCTGACATGTTCTTTGATGTGCCTGGAGAAGCAAGACCTATACAACAAGTTCAAGGGGCGTGTATGGGCGGCTTCTCCCAGCTCCAGGTCTCCCACGGTGGAGTCCAAGTACCTGGATTACCTTTTTGAAGGTAAGTCTGTGGTTAAGGGGGCTGGTGGGAGACTCCTCGTCCAGGAACTTGGCTCAGTGACACTGCTGTCCCGGCCACCGTCTCCCACGTCCCCAAAGCAAGGACAGCCGCACGTAGCCTGGCTTTGTGGCAGGGGGTTAGCGGACTTCTGCCAGCACCAGCAATTCCGTTTACGCCTCCTCCTAGCGATGCTCTTTATCCTCCAGTGAACACAACCTTAGTCAGGAACTACACGAGGCTTTTACATATTTATTCCTATTTTTAATGTTTGAATTCTCTTTTTTTAAGATCTTATTTATTTACTTATTTATTTATTTGACAGAGAGAGAGATCACAAGTAGGCAGAGAGGCAGGCAGAGGGAGAGGGGGAAGCAGGCTCCCCGCTGAGCAGAGAGCCTGATGTGGGGCTCGATCCCAGGACCCCGAGATCATAACCTGAGCCGAAGGCAGAGGCTTTAACCCACTCAGCCACCCAGGCGCCCCTCGAATTCTCGTTCAGAAACAATTTCGGGGGAGGGGCGCCTAGGTAGCTCAGTCAGTTAAGCATCTGCCTTCAGTTCAGGTCATGATCTTGGGGTCCTGAGATTGAGCCCCGCCTTGGGCTAGGGAGTCTGCTTCTCTCTCTCCCTCTACCCCTCCTCACCCCCCGACTTGTCTCTGTCTCAAATAAATAAATAAAATCTTTAAAAAAAAAAAAAGAAACAATTTTTTAAATTCTGGTCTCCAAAGTAACTTCCGTACACTGTAAAAATTGGGGCAGGGGAGAGAAGGAGAGAAAAACAGAGAGGAAAGCATCCCCATGGGTACCGCACTCAGAAATCACTAGTGTTAACACCGAGCCAGGAGAGTACTTTTCTTCTCCCGGTATATTTTATTTCTAATCCTAACAACAAACCTGCGGGGTTCCTTTGCATCAACCCATTTTTTTAAAAAATTAAACGAAGTATGATTCACAAAAGCTAAGGAACTTGCCAGGCTACACAGCTCATAAGGGGTAGAGATGGCATGTGAATCTGGATCTTTCTAATCTTGGTCATGGTACCGGGCTAGACCAAGAGTGAGGTCGGGTGGTGGTAAGAAGGAGAAGAGAAATAAACAATAGCCTCACGGAGCTGAGATCTGTAACTTGCTGCCCAGTCTTCTCAAAATATGTGAGAGCAGAATAAGGCTTGGAGAGAGAGGAGAAAGGGTTTGGATGCAAGGTGGCAGGGAGGGATAGCAGAAAGGAAGATGAGCTGACCTGGATCGAGAAGTGGCAGGGTGGGCGGATAAGAAGGGGAAAAGGGTGGGTGGTTAAGAAGAAGGGCGGTGTGGAGGGGGTGCAGGACGTTCCAGCACAGGAGGGGAAGGAAGAAGGCTGCCTGGAAAGACACGGGCTAACTGGAAAGGATGCACGTGTGGAAGGGAAGATGCAGGACAGGGAGGAAAGGCAGAAGGATGGATCCATGGGTAGACAGAAGGGTGGGAAGAGGGAAGAGGTAGAAGGACAGGAGGAAAGGGGAGGCAAAGGAGGAAGGAAGGGAGGAAGGGATGACAGGAAGGAACAATGTATGGGAAGTAAAGGAGAACGGGTGGGTCGGGAGGAAGGGGGGCAGGGAAGCAGGTGGTTGGCCGGCCTAAAGGCAGGAAGGCGCTCTAAAGGAACACGAGATAAGGGAGGAGTGTGGGTTGGAAAGAAAGGAAGGATGGGCAGGCAGGCAGCCAGACAGGCTGGAAGAACGAAGGACGGACCAGTAGTTGCGAGGACAGAGAGAAGCGATTAGGATAGCCGGAAAGATGCAACAAGGAGGTTACTTTTGAATTGTTCTTCATTGTGTGTTTGCCTCCTCCTCCTCCTCCCTGAAGCTCTCCTGACCCTCCCACAGCACGCCCCAAGCCAGATGAACCGTCCTGACTTTGGCCACCCTCGGCTGGGACCCTGGCCATTTCCTCTCTTGAGTTTTGATAGCTGCATATTTCATAGCCCCCTAATTTCCTCCGATTCCCGGAGGCCAAGATCCCCATTCCCTCCAGCTGCCTGTTCAGGGCTTAATATGTTACCAGTGGCCCCTGGACTCTGACCTACAGAACTGGGAAATAACATGTGTTGTTTTAAGCCACCCCCTTAGTGGTGGTGTGTCAGCAGCGGGAGGGGACAGGATTCTGACAGACCCGTGGTACGTGAGGGCGCCCAGGTGCAGGGGCAGCAGGAAGAAGGGCAGGTGAGCTGTGAGCCTGCCTTGCACCTCTCTAAGCCTCAGTTTGCCCTTCCGGATGAAGAGAATAGCGGTGTCCCCTTCCCAGGCTCACTGCAGAGCTGAAATAAAATGACCTCAAGGCTCCTGAGGCATAGTAGGTGCTTAACAAACACCAGAGCCACTTTCCCTTTCCAGGAGTGTTCTCTGAGCTGGAGGTGGGGGCAGGGGGATGGATGCTGACAGGTCCTGTTCCATTTCTGCAGTGGAGCCAGCCCCACCTGTCCTGGTCGTCACTCGGACAGAGGAGCTCCTGAGCATCAATGCCACCTACCAGCTGCCCCACTGCATGCCCCCACCGGATCTGAAGTATGAGGTGGATTTCTGGAAGGAAGGAATCAGGAACAAGGTAAGAAGGTCCTTTCCTGCCCCTCCCAGGCTGGACCTCCTGCCCCCATGGCTCCACCAAACCCCGGTGCCTCTCACCCTCCCTGCCTACTTTTTTGCACACTTCCTCCAGGAAGCCCTCCCCACATACCTCTCACTCGTGGCAGTCACCCCCTGACTCTGTAATCAGACCCTGATTGGTCTGTGGCCCACCCCTGCCCTCCTCCACCTAAGAAGGAAGACATCCTGCCCGTGCACATTATGGGTAGTAATAGCACCCCTGTGTCCTATCCAATCTGTATTTTTTAAATTATGAAACCCTTTTTGTCCAGTGAAAGCTGATTGAAATATGATGGGCTCTGGGAGTCCCGCTTGCCAAGCCACTGGATCCATAACCAACAAAAAATCAGAAAACACAGATACATTCTAGGAAGGAACCTAAAAGTGCCTAGAGACTACCGCAAACATCCAGCTTCTGACTTGTCTCTCATGTACGCACGTGTGTGTGTGTATGTGTGTCTGTACACGTTGATTGATGGCAGGGGTTGGCATACATTTTCTGTAAAGGGCCAGATAGCAAATATTTTCTTACTTTGAGGGTCACGTGGTCTGTCCAGCTAGCGGACTCTGCCCCTAACACACAACAACAGCTGCAGACAATGGGTCGATAAACGGGCATAGTTGTGTTCCGGGGAAATGCGGTGTGTGGAAAAAAAAGGTGGCAGGCTGGGTTTGACCCACGGGCTATGGTTTACTGACCCCTGTTCTTATTCCTTCTTTTTTTCACGGAACCCACCAACATTCACACTCCTGACCGCTTGCTTATGTACTCTGGACCCTAGATCCTCTTTCTTCCAACACAGTCCCTGCCTCCAGGAGCCTCTGGGAGAAATATAGTGGGAGCCACGGGTTTAAGGTTAAACGTTCCTCATTAAATACATAAAAAAACAAGCTCATTTAATTTTACATTTCAATTTTTTTAAGATTTTATTTCTTTATCTGACAGAGAGAGAGAGATCACAAGTAGGCAGAGGGGCAAACAGAGGGAGCAGGGGAAGCAGGCTCCCTGCGGAGCAGAGAGCCCGATGTGGGGCTCAATCCCAGGACCCTGAGATCATAACCTGAGCCGAAGGCAGAGGCTTTAACCCACTGAGCCACCCAGGCACCCCAAGTTCATTTAATTTTAATAATATATTTTATTCCACCCAATAAAACGTTATCATTTCAGCATGTAAATAATATAAAAGTTCCTGGCAGGTTTTGCATTCCTTTTCCATGGAGTCTTTGAAAGCCAGCATGTATTTTACACCCAGAGCCTATCTCAGTTTGGACCAGAGGCTGCTGGCCTGGGCAGGGTGGCCCTAGAGTTTTCTGGGTCCGTAAGGACTGAGTGATGCTTCCTACCTTCAGATACATTGGGAGACCCTGAGGGCAGGAAGCCTGAGGAATCTGCCCTTCAAAATGGGGACCCGCAGGCCTCGGGGGTGCCCACAAGGGTGACCCCGAGGGGCAGGGCTGTTTTGAGTATGCACCTTGTCTACTTCAGGACTCAGTGGAGAAGACACCAGATAAGGTTGCCCCCTCGTGCTTAGACTGTAATGCAAGGAAAGAAGACACGGGGATCCCAGGAGGATCCTCCCGCCCCCACCCTGAACTGTCCCCACAGCGGGTCTGCCCGCCCCGTGCCGTCTCTCCAAACAGACGCGATTTCCAGCCACCCCCCGCGGCCAGCCAGTCCAGGTCCCCCTGCAGCCGGCCGCCAGCGGCCGCTACTGCCTCAGTGCCAGGACCGTCTATACCTTTGGTGATCCTAAATACAGCGAGTTCTCCAAGCCCACCTGCTTCTTCCTGGACGCCCCAGGTGAGTGCCGAGTGATACAGAGGTGAGGACTACACTCCCCAACCCCCGGCCCGGGACACATTATCTCCATCCTATGACGGTTAAGAGCGTAAGTCTGGAAATAGACTCCCCTTGATTAAAATCCCATCTCCACCATACTCACTGTGTGTCTTCGGGTAGCTTACATCCCCTCTCTGAATCTTGGTTTCCACAGTCTGTGGGATGGGTTTACTCTTATGAGGATTGCGTGGGACAATGCAAGTGAGCCTGCAGCACATACACAGTTAGAGATGGGAGCCATGGTCATTGTTTCTGTAGTTGTGGGGTTTTTTTGTAAATGATTCATCTATTTATTTGAGAGAGGGAGCACGTGCACAAGCTGTTGGGGGGAGGACAGAGGGAAAGAATCTTTTAAGCAGACTCCCTGCTGAGCACGATCCCATGACCCTGAGATGATCACTGCCTGAGCCAAAACCAAGAGTTAGACACTCAGCCGACTGAGCCACCCAGGCAGCCCCATGTTTCTATGGTTCTATTTTTCCTTACTTAGGAGCCAGCTGGGCATTCCTGGTGCTGCTACCACTTCTGCTTCCCCTGCTGTTGGTCGTTGCCATAGGCTTGGTGATCTGGAAGAGCTTCAGAGAGAACCCCTGGTTTCAGCGGGCAAAGATGCCGTGGGCCCTGGTACGGCAAGACTGGGCGTACGCAACAGAGGGGGAGGGTTGTTGAAGAATAAGGAAATGGGACTGGACTTAAAGACATGAGTCAGATAGAATATCAATTAGTCCAGACCGCAAACATCTCCTATCTTCACATGTGAATTTCCACCATTAGTAATTCATTCCTTTGGCACCAAGTCCAAATGGCAAATATACCTGGGAGGGAGAAGTGCCTTAAGTCCCCATAGTGAAATAACTTCCTCTCTGCTATGCAGTTGTCAGGTGCCAAGAGCAGAGCCCCCCAGCCTTGGGACTCAGGAGGGATGCCCAGAAGGGGGAGGGGGAGGGGAGGTGCCAAAGGGGGAAATCTTAGAGGGATCCCAGCACTCAGTTCACAGTTTAACCAAGGGTGAGTCGTGCCCAGGCTGACCCCAGAATCTCTTCACTTGTCCGCTGGCTCACTCCCTTAGAAGCTGCGGCAGGGGAAGCCCGGAGAGGTCAGATGGGTTTGACTTGTTCGAAGGAGGCCTGGTGAGGCCGGCTAGGCCATCAGTGCGGCTCAGTGGGCCCTCGGGTCAGGATGGCTTTGAGAATGGATTCTGGGTACCTGCCGCCCAGCAGTGTTTTCAAAGTCCCTAGCTCTGGGACCTACCAGCTGAGCTACACGCGATGTGTTAGACGTTGCCGTGCCCTGCCGTCTCCTCCACCTGCTCGTTACATGGAGAGTCACCACTTAGCTCCCAGCAGCCAATACCTGCCCCCGGGGCTTCCTCTGGCCTCTGGTGTCCACTGCCCCCGTGCATGTGGCTGGCCAGGGAACCACCCCTGTCACCCTTCCCGCCCCCCACCCGGTGGTGCCCTGAGGTGCGTGGGCTGCACTGGCTCCCAGCTGCCCTCGGGGTAACTTGCCTAATGACATCCTCTCTTGGTGGCTCTTCCCAGCCCTGTTGAATTTTCCCTTACTGGTGTTTCCTGGGGTCACTTCCCGAAAGAACTACTTATATTTGACTCCTTGTCTCAGGGTCTGTTGTCAGGAGAACCCGCCCTTCAGGAGAGCCTGATTTTCTGTCCCCTTCTCCCCTCCCCAAATCAGGACTTTTCTGGATACAGATATCCTGTGGCAACCTTTCATCCCAGTGGCCCTGAGTCCCTGGAGACCTTGATCCTCTGTTCCCAAAAGGAACTGACCAGAAGGGTCCGGCCGAGCCCTAGAGTCCGGACCCCAGCCGCCATCCAGGTGGGACCAGAGAAGAACAGTGCTGAGGAGATGGAGGAGGAGGAGGAGGAGGAGGACGCAGACGACAATGTCAGCTTCCAGCCCTACCTTGAAACCCCCCTCTTCCTGGGGCAGGAGCACAAGATCCTGGGGCACTTTGAGGCAGGGGACACCTGGAGCCCTCCCGTCCAGGTCGAAGGCTCGTCTGCTCCAGATGCTTCAGACAGAAGCTCCCCGCCCTGGGATGAGCCTGGGTCCTCTTGCTATTTGGCCAAGAAGACACCAGGCCAAGGGCCAGGCGGGGCTGGGTGGCAGGAGCCTCTCCCATTGCCTGAATTCTCCAAGGACTTGAGTTTCCTGGAAGATCCCCAGAAAGATGACCTCTCCTCCTGGGCTAGCTGGGGCTCTTTATCACCAGGGCTGAATCTGGTCCCTGGGGAGCCCCCAGTTTCTCTCCACACACTGACTTTTTGCTGGGACAGCAGCCCTGAAGAGGAAGAGGAAGAGGAGGAGGAGGAAGAACTAGATGATGGAGGAAGAGGAGGAGGAGAAGGAGGGAGGGAATCGGAAATTGAGGATGACAGTCCTGGCAATTGGGGGGCTGGAAGCCTACGGAAGACTGAGGTCAGAGGTGGGACCCTGGGGCATTACATGGCCAGGTGAGCTGTCCCCCCCAAGTCTGGTGCCGCTGAGCTTTCCTAGGACCCAAGATGCCACTGGGACTTGAGAGCCTGGGAGCATCACCACTGGGGACACGGAGGGCTCTTGAAGCGTTTCAGAAACCCCAGGGTTATTGTCATTGACTTGAGCAGTAAGAAGCTACCCCATCGTCACTGGCTTTGGGCTGAGCTCCAGGAGGGGTGGAGACTGGAATGGGCTGAGGTCGGAGGTTGGTTGGGTGTCGCACCACCCCCACTGCCTTTGGGGTGACAGGCCAGTTAGGAAAATCATCCCTGAATAACATGAAACCAGTGAGGTCAGGTCACAGTGGAAACCAAGGACTGACACCACACGGGGCCATCTGGATCTGGGGGCAGGGACTTGGGAGCACATCACATGTTTCTCCAGCACCTGCCCAGCTCCCCCACCCCCAGGTCTCAGCCTCCTGGTTCATGAGTCGTCTAGGGTAGGCCCCAGTGAAGAAAGATCTAGTAAGCAGGAAACGTTGGAGAGGAAGGGAAAGGGTGGTGATCATTCAAATCCAGCCTCTGACTCATGGAATTACACAGATTTTATGATCGGACGACCTGGGTTCAAATCCCAGCTCTGCTGTTTACCAGTCGTGTGACCTTGCGTAAGCCACCTTCCTTCACTGTACCTGGGTTTTCTCACCTGCAGCTGAGGGTCCCGAGAGAGACGTATAGTATGGTGCCTGGCACATCACGGGTGCTCTCTGCATGGTGGCTGGTAGGCTTCTCCAGCCTCCCAGGCTCTGCAAAGACTCCTGGGCAACTCCCACCTGTGACCCCTGAACTCTGAGTGACTAGCATTCACCTTTCAGCGGGTCTCACCTCTGATCTACCTCCTCCTGCCTTCTACCCTCACCTCCTCTCTCCTCCTGGTTGGGAAACTACACTCTCAGAAGCCAGAGCCCAGCCAAGAGGGGGGGACCCTGACCCCTCTCCCCTTTCCCGGAAAAGAAGGAACCAAATGATCCACCTTCCAGGGGTCTGCTTTGTTGGGGTCGGGCTCACAACCCAGCAGAGAATTGGACTCCTGGGCCTCTGATATCTGTTTTCGACAGCACTTTAGACTCCTTAATTACAAAGAAGTCGCATTTTCCCTTCTAGCTGTAGAAGATGCTAGAAGAATCCAGCATCTTCTGGCAGCAGGTATGTTAAAAGGGGAGGGAGAAGCAGTGAAGTATCCCCAAACTGAAAGGGCGCTTCAAGACCAGGAGAGGGAGCGGGCGGCTGCATAGAGTTTATGCAGTTTTATTCAGGGTAATTCACTGACGGGTACGGGGCAGAGGGCAATCTGTGCAGAGGCATAGTTACTCTGTGCAAAATCCAGACCTCAGTCCGCAGGTGTGAGAGAGATAGGGGATGCTCAGAAGGGCATCGTGGCGAGATCAGAGGGTTTGCACTCACAGAGGGCTGGAGTGCCCCTCACGGACGGCTAACTTCCCATTAGATCCTGTGGCACCACCCTGCACGCCAGGAAGGGGAAATACTATGTCATCTCTAACAGATGGAGTCAGTGTGGCCAGCGCTCCTACAAGGGACTCCCCTTACCTGGGGGGTGGTGATGGGGGTTCTCAGGCCACAGCCTCGGGAACTTGTCCCCGCCGGCGTGTGGACAAGCAGAGCTGCGTCTGCACCCCACAGGGACCAAGATTTTTGTCATCTTGTGCCTGGGCCCCGAAGCGTCCTGGTTCTGTGACCTGGGCCCTGCCATTTAACTGCCAGGACTTACATTTCTCCATCTGTGAAGAAAGCATTTTCGTAGCCCTTTTACCCACAGAGCTGTGTTGTGTTTGAAGGCAATATGAGGCTTTACCCTTAAATGAAAGATCTGGAAAAGGGCATCTGCTCCAGGGGCTCTCAAGCCACGTTCCCAAACGATCCTGGGTTTCATGGGGGGAGTCGCAATTGCAAGGGGGACCGTGGGCCATAGGATCCCCCACTTGAGCCACAGCAGCCTCCCTGAGCCCCAGTGTGCCCCCATGGCCTCCCGTGTGAGGGAGTGCTGAGAGGGCACCTCGGCTCAAGAAGTTAGCAAACCACTTTTTTTTTTTTTTTTTTAAGATTTTATGTATTTATTTGAGAGAGAGAGAGAGTACAAGTGAGGCGAGAGGCAGAGGGAAAAGCAGCCTCCCCACTGAGCAGGGAGCCCGATGTGGGACTCCATGCTGGGACTCTGGGATCATGACCCTAGCGGAAGGCAGATGCTTTACTACCGAGCCCCCCAGGCACCCCAGCAAAACTGTCTTTTGTTCCAAACAAAGAAATGTCAACTCACTGTGCATGTCCCTATGAGATTTTCAGTCTCATAAGGAATGTCTCATGGGCTCATGGTCCCCATAAGATTTTTGGTCTCTGGCCAGCTGGGTCAACCTGTGTGCCCTTGGCCATGTCAGCAAAGTGCCAGGATCCTGAGCAAGGATTTCCAGGAGCACAAAGCTGGCAAGCTGGCAAGAGTCCGTCACCACTGCTGGGACACACACATCTATGCACACGCATGCGCACGTGCGCGCGCGCGCACACACACGCGTGCATGTCCACAGGAGCTGAGGCTGGTCCGCATCCCTACGCACGGAGAAGAAGAACCTCTGGAACCCAGCTGAGCTGCTTCGTGGAAGTAATTTCGAAAAACTAAAAGATGTCATCACTATTGTCTTAGGCCTCGAAGACAATTTAACTCTTTCCTTAAATCTTGTTATTTTTTTTTTTTAAGTCTTGTTATTTTTTTAAGCATTGCTTTCAGAATTTCATTTCTGAGAGAGGCTGAGTTTTTTAGTAATTCTCAATGCCCCCTCTTCTATCGTCATTAAGTCATTAACAAAAAGCCATGGGAAGCATTAGGAAAGGGTGTGATGTTCAATGTCATAATTTGTCAGGTGCGCTCAGCATTTAGCTGTTTACAGAGCCCTCTTCTGCATCAGCTGGGGGTGCCTAGCAAGCGCTGGGAGGCAACATTGTGATTCTTTAGCGCACTGAGATTATAGGTTGTTTTTAAGTATTTGTGTCCATGTCTAATTTTGTTCTATGTTGATAGCATATTTAAATAATTTCCTAATGGTCTTGGGCATTTACCCTAAATTGTTTTTAAATAAAAAGCTCTATTTTTAGAGAAAACAGCAGGGTTGCATGGAGATGTGTGTGCTCTTATTTCTCAAAAGCTCCTCCCCATTCATCTAGCTCTTAGACCACAGGGGTCTTGCATTGGGTCCCCAGCCGCAGACCCAGAGACCGGGATTTGGGTGTGTAAAACAGTGTTGGGATTCCAGAAAGCACCAGTACGGGAGTGGGAAGCCAAGCAGGGAGGGAAGGCAGCCTGTCCAGGGACGTAATCAAACATATCCCTGCTTTGGGCAACTGCAGCTCAGTCCCCCCACCCCAAAGCAGGGCTTTGAGGGTTCAGAGTGGGACTTTCCAGATGTGTTCATCCAGGAGCAGGAGCTGGAGAATGTATCCCCCAACCCTGTCAGTTCTGTGCAGAGGGCCACTCCCTGCTGCGAGTCTTCGATCCATGCTGTTGGAATCCATCAAGCTGAGTGCGTGAGAGGGATGAGTGCCTCAAGGGGAAGAACACCCGGGTCACCAGCTACAGTGAGGTCCACGCTGTGCCCACAACCCTGGCATCTCGCCCTATTGCAACGATGGTCCGGGGAAGGATACAGAGCAACCTCCACGGCTGGCCTTGCAAACCTGAATTCATTCCAGTAGACCTCCGCTGAGAAGAAGCTCCCAGATTCCAGCGACTGTCCCAGGACCACCTGGTAACTGACCAGCACAGCGCCTGCAGATCGCCATCATCTCCCAGGACCAGGGCTGGTGCTAGACCCAAGCTGAGCCGATCCAACAAGTCCCTCTCCGTGAAATTCTGAAGTCTTGGCTGCCTGGATCTAGAACAGGTACGTTCCAGCCTACTGTGGCCCCATTCCCCTCTCCGAGGAGCAAGAGAGCACAGCGTGCAGAAGAAATAAGAACGAGATGAGAAGTGATAAGTCCTGGATCCCATCCATTCCAGAGGCCCAGCTGCCGCCCTATCCCCGGCTTTCCAGCAATATAGTTTTAAATCAGCTCCCTGGGCTGCCTATTCCTTGTAACTGAATATCCTTGCCAACTCACAAAGAGACCGTGCATGTTATAGCTCGTGATCAGGTTGGAGCTGTTCAAGTGTCAAGTTCATCCGACACTTGAATGGAGGTGTAGTAGGTCCTTTCCAGAACACAGGGCAGAAGTTCCTCTCCAAGTGCATCACACTCCCGGCCCGCCCTCCAATGCCAGGTTGCCTTTAGAGGGTCTCTTGGACTGTTTGCTGCCCACCTTCCGGCAAGCGGTGGGTTAGCAGAGCTGCTGGATTGCTCGGGTTCCTGGAGCTGGGAGAGGGGAGGGTTAGGGTACTGGGTGTCACATCCTGAGAACTCCTTTCAGGAAGGAACAGTTTTCCTCCAGGTGCATTAGCACCTGGCATGGGGTGGGAGCTTGATATGGAATAAATTCATGAAGGAATGAACAAGTGAATTGACCTATGATCTAGAGTCAGTAGGGGCTGGCTGTGGCTGAGTTCCACATAATGTAGCCAGAGAGCTTGCATATTGGATGACACCATCCCAGATCCTAAATTCCTGTCGCACGTGAATAACTGTCCTCCCTCTGCCCGGTCTCTGCTCCGAGGGAGGGGGGACCGGGGATCAGTGATGCTCAGTGAGTGAAATGGTGAGGAAGGGAGCAGATGTGGGGGACAACACAGTACCTTCACCTCCTGATTGTAACTTCGTATTTCCCATCATTTAGGACTTGATCGATGGCTATTTGCCTACAACTTCCTTGAGCTCATTCACTGTGTGCACCAAGTGGGGTTAACAGGATGAGAGTTTGGGGGTGGTTAAAAAGAAAAAAGAAGACTATGAGAAAGTTTCCCTAAATGAGTGAGTCAGATCCTTGAGTCCATTACTCAAGAGCTCCCGCTTGGTGCCAGGACCCATTCCAGCCCAGGCAGCCTCACCCCTTGGCACGTGATGATTCAAAACGAAGAGGTCTGACAGCTTTTTATAAATTGCCAAGAGGGTTTTCCCCCCTTCACTGTCTTTCTAAGTGGGTGAGGAAGAGGAGGTGGGATCTCAAGGTAAGACCTTGAGGGGTCTTACCTGGATGTTCCCACCTGGCAGGGGTACCTGCTGTGGTGGGAAAAACCACCATCAGGTGGTGGGAGGCCCCTCTCCAGGGGCTCGTGCCTCCGGGATGAGTCCCATTCATTCTGGCAAAGCATGGTCCACCCCACCGGAAGCCTTGGTTTCTGTAGACGCTATGGAGACATCTCAGCAGCCAGATACGAGTAGGGGCTCAGACTCCCCGCACCCCAGTTCCTGTCTCAGAGCTCCGGGCCCTGTCAGGGAATCAATGCCCTCGTTTCTCCCATCCCTTGGAATTTGGCCTCAGAAACTATGGGCAACTCAGACTCCGAAGACAACATTTATCACTCCCCCCAAACCCACGCCCAGACACCCAGGAGTCGGGGTTTTTGCAAAAGTTTTTAAAGGCCCTCCCTTGGTCTTTGGTCCCTCATTTTGCAACAGGAGACTCCATGAGAGCACAGGCATGTTGAATCCTCCCAGCAACACTGAGGAGTAGAGACTCCCGCTTCCCTTTTGCAGATGAGAAAGCTGGGGGTCAGAGATTAAGCTACCGGCACATCTCAGGTTCAGTGGCAGAGCGGGGATTCGAACCCAGGTCTGTGTGCCAAGAGCCTATGTTCTGTTCTCTTCCTGGCTCCCCGGGCACATAGGAAACTGGACGCCCAATTCGAGCATGAGACACAGATCTCCTTAATGTTTTGATGAAGAAGCGTGGTCTTCTAAGCATGTAATGAGCTTCAGGAATTCCTCACTCTGAGAGCGAGCTGAAATGATAAGCTGGATCAATAAAGGCTGAGCTAAATTTGTGTTTGTGTCATTGACAGTGGCCATGAAGGGAATTCTGGGATATCAGGGGAGGTTTCCAATCCCAAAGTGACCGCTCAAACTCCACGGACCCTTAGAGGACTTCTGGACCCAGCCTCCTTTACAAACAAAGAAACTGGGGCCAGAGAGGAGACAAGACCCACCAAGGTCACCTGGAGTCAGGTGCAGGCTGAGGAACAAACCCAGGCTCCCGACCTGGAACACTAAATCAATGGCCCTGATTGACACTGCCCAGGCTTGGAGCTGGGACTCCAGAGTGAGTCTGATTCTCAGGCTCTTCTCTAAGAAGAGGCCTGGGGCTTGGCTGCCAGGGCTTAGTCCCTTGCTCTCACCATCTGTGAATGATCAGGGACCCCTTTCAGGCTCTCTCCCTGCTGAGTTATCACCTAGGGACACTGTCCCCTCCCCCAGCGCATACCCCACTGTCCTCTGGTGTTCTTGCTTCTGCAAAACAGGTTCTGACATCCCTGGGTGTTGAAAGAAAGGACAGAAGCAGGTCACATTCCTGAGTATTTGTCATTTTAGGATGTGATGTGCTTTTTCTATAGTTTAGGGTGTCCACCACCAGCACTGGCCCGCTCCCCACCAGCACAGTCATCCATTCAGCAAATATGACCCAGCACTTGCTTTCTGCCAGCTCACAGCAGATGCTGAGCTATCAAGGAGAGCAAGTTACACCTTTTGTCCCCATAGTCAGCGACGGGGAAAACAAACCCAATGTGTGATACACAGGAGGATGGGTGAGATTCAGGAGGGCAGTGGAGCACAGAGCTGGGGCCCCTAACCCAGTCTAGGGAGAGGCTCACGCCAGGAACGCTTCCTGGAAGAAATGGGTTTGAGAAGAGGTCTGAAGAATAAAGAGGATTTAGATAGGAAAAGGGGGGCGGAAAGAGAATTCCAGGAGGTGATATAGCTTGGACAAGGCCTCACAGTCAAAATGATGCAAGTTGCATTGGAGAAATTCACCAGAGAGTAAACAAATGCATTTTTCTGGCAGTCTGAACCAGAGAGAATCAGCAGGGTAAATCCTGTACAACAAGTCAATTCAGTATTGGATAGTTGCTCTGTATTCAGCCACCTGGAGGGTACAGAAAATACAAGCGGTGCTCTTTGCACTCCGAATGTTTGCTCCCTCCCTGAAGAGACAAGAACCATTGCATTATAAAGACCAGAGGATGGAGTTATTATGGAACATCTAGCAGTGGTCACAGTCATTCACTGAATATCCCCAGCAACCAAGAGAAGCCTGTCCTGAGGTCAACCACACCATCATACTGAGAGCTACCTCCTTAATCAAAAGAATTTGTTTCACTATGTGCCCCCACTGCTGCCCTGGTTTTCCTGTTTGAAGGTAGTTACATAAAAGGGGACTAGACTCCTCCATGCAACTGGTTAGGGTTAAGGTTAAGGGTTAGGGTTAGGGTTGGGGATTAGGATTAGGGTTAGGTTTGGGGGTTAGGGTTAGGGTTAGGATTGGGGGTTAGGGTTAGGGTTGGGGGTTAGGGTTGGGGGTTAGGGTTAGGGTTGCGGTTAAGGGTTAGGGTTATGGTTGTGGTTAGGATTAGTGGTTAGGTTTAGGATTGAGGTTAGGTTTAGTGTTAGGATTGAGGTTTAGCATTAATGCTAATATAAGTTCCAAAGCACTAGTAGGTTATTTAGGTTATTTATTGGGCTTTCTTAAGCTTTGTTAAACTGAAGTTTCGGTAACATATTCTAGGAAAGAGACCCTTCCCATTCTTGTTTGGGGAAGGGAACATGTTTCCATGAAAGAGGAAATGGAATTTCTGTTGGTTAATTCAGTCTAGACAATGGCACTTCCTTTTGCCTTTTTGTGTTTTTATGTAACTCTGCTTTTTTAAATTACAAAATTTTTTTGCCTAGGTGAAATTTAGAAATAGAAGCTGAGCCAAGTGTGAAATTGAAAACCACCAAATTTCTACTATCCCCCTCAGATGTAATTGCAATATTTTCCTATTATAATCCTGTCATTTTAGACTTTTTCTCAAAAAAAAAAAAGAATATTTTTTCCATGCGTATGGGTGTTGTTTTTAAATGTTTTATTTATTTGTTTATTCTTCTCATGCTTATTTATGAGATAGTACAATTAGGAACGGTGTAGGAGCAGAGGGGAGCAGATGCCAGCTCCTCCTTGAGCAGGGAGCCAGAAGTGGGGCTCGATCCCAGGACCGCCGCGATCATGACCGGAGCAGAAGGTAGACGCTTAGCTGACCGAGCCACCCAGGCACCCCAATGGGTATATGTGTTTTAACCAGGCTTCTACTGTACATACTGTATGTCATGCTTCCTCATTTAAAGGAATATGGTGAATCTTTGGCTTCCTAACATTTTCTCCGTTGCTATTCAAATTCATCACCATGCTTACCTTGCATTGGATGGACCAACCATTATTCATTTTGACAAACCTCTATCGTTATGCATAGAGGCTCTTCCTTTTTTTTTTTTTTTCTATTTATTCTTTGAAATGATGTCTGTGGGATGCCTAGGTGACTCAATGGGTTAAAAACCCTCTGCTTTTGGCTCAGGTCATGATCTCAGGGTCCTGGGATCGAGCCCCATATCGGGCTCTCTGCTCGGCAGGGAGTCTGCTTCCCCCTCTCTCTCTGCCTGCCTCTCTGCCTACTTGTGATCTCTCTGTGTCAAAGAAATAAAAAATCTTAAAAAGAAAAAAAAAAAAAGAAAGAAATGATGTCTGCGTATTCCCACATTCTTATCGTTTTCTGAAATTACAGGAAATGACGGGCACATCCCTACCTTCATTCCCCAAAAGCATGGCTCAGATTTGGCTGTTTTGTCAAACAAACTTTACCAAAGACTCAAAGCTGATAGAAAGAAAACATTTACAACACAGAAAAGAAAAATCGTAATGCAGATTGCAGGACATTACAGCCTAGTACATCCAAAAGCCATAGGCTTCTGGATGCTTCTAGAGGCTGCTTCTGAGCCAGTTGTCCTGCAGGGTCCTCAGCCTGGTGCTGTGTGGCCAGGACCAGCCAAACTCTTCCCAGCGGCACCGATCTCTTGTCGTGTCCACCCTAACCAGTCCAGGCTCCATCACCTTCCCTGAGGCTCAGCAAGAAGGAGAAAATCATCTCCTAAATACCCATCCTGATGCACTTCACGATAATTCCTCCAGACTCAGCTTTAGATGACAGAGTAACCCCTTGGGCGAGCAGTGTGGATTAGCGCTGTCCCCAGCCAAAGACCCTTTCATGAATTTGCTCCCTTCGATGCTAGCACAGCAGAGTCACTGAAGTTTGCGATCTGTTTTTTGGAGGTCCCAGGCCCCAAGGGCTCAGGATAAGAACACCTGGGCTTCTCCCTTCCAGCAGTATCTCTAGAAGGAAAGCTATCCCCAAGGCCGTCATCCCACACGGGGAACCCGCCTTGCTGTGAGGCACAAGGAGGAACAGCAAACATCCTCTGTCTTCTCCTGCCACAACAAAGCCAAGCAGCTACAGCTTTTCCTTTACTAACAAGGAACATTCTGGAACATATTTTCTGTGCCCTTGCCTGCTCCAGTTACTGTCCTCAGGATAAATTCCTGACCATAAAATCACAGGGGCAAAAGTCACATGCATCTTGCAGGTTTTTGAAATACAACGTCAAATTTTTGCCCTTTTTTTGTTGTTGTTGTTGCCTCTGAGCTTCCTGATAAAGCACTGAAGAGTCTTGGGTTGACTCAGCCACCAGACCAGATAAACGAGCTGGCCTGTCACTGTTACTGTTTTCTGCAAGGAGGAAGGGAACTCCCCTTGGATCCAGCCCAGGACTTGGAATTCCGAAGCACACAGACCAGACACCTTTGCACCTCACTCCCCCTGGCTCAGGCCCCACCTTCCCCTCCTTTCCCCGCCCAGGTGGCCGGGCGGAGCCGGGTGCTCCAGTGCTGCCCTGGCGGCAAAGCCTCCCAGCCCTGGATCTGGCCTCAGCCCAGAGCCGAGGCCAAAAGAGGGCTCTGAGCCCGGCCCCATGAGGACGCTACTGACCATCCTGGCTGCGGGATCCCTGGCGGGTGAGTGCCCATTGCCCTGTGGTCAGACCCCCTCTCCCCTGGCCAACACCCAGGGTGGTTGACTAGGGTTCCGTACACACACACACACACACACACACACACACACGCACGCACGCAGCTCCAGGATGGCCAGTTTCAGTTTCTTCTCCACCAGGGCTGCCCTGGGGAACAAGCTTCCCCGGAGAACTGGGGGATACCTCGGGGTATTGGGGAGGATGAGAGGGTCCCTCAGAACAGAGAGACCCTTCCCAGGAGACTCAACTAACCTCAAGACTCAGGGAGGTAGCCAACTGTCAGAACTGGGGTGCCAGATGCCCTCACCTCAGTGGATGGAGAGTTGGCTGGAGGGAGGCAGACATCCTTGGAGCCCTGGAATAATTCTGATAGTTGTACCATCCCTTCCTCCGCTTCTGGTCTGCACTGGCCCAACAAAGGGAGGGGGGAGAAGGACAGATGGACAAAACTTGAGGGCAGCCTTTGTTTCTCTCCATGACCCGCGGTGGGGGGGCCTCTTCTGACCCCCCACACTAGATCTGAAAGAGCATTAACTGGGGCGCCTGGGTGGCTCAGTTGGTTAAGCATCTGCCTTCAGCTCGGGTCATGATTCCAGGGTCCTGGGATCGAGCCCCATGTCGGGTTCTCTACTCAGCAGGGTGTCTGCTTCTCCCTCTGCCCCTTCCCCCACTTGTGCTCGCTCCCTTCACGTAAATAAAATCTTTAAAAGAGAATTAACAAACTGGAAACAAACTGAGGGTTGCTGGCGGGGAGGGGGGCGGGGGATGGGGTAACTGAGGGGTGGGCAAGAAGGGCACTTGAAGTAATGAGCACTGGGTGCTACGTGCTGCTGATGAATCACTAAATTCTGCTTCTGAAGATAATAATATAGTATATGTTAATTAAATCGAATTGAAATAAAAAGTTTTTAAAAGTAAAGTAAAAGAGCATTTTCTCCCAGAAAGGCCCAGGTCTGCTGCATTAAAAGATCTTAAAATATCAGGGCCCCTTTGTAAACAGGACTAAAGGGCCTAGTTTTCACATCCAATAAAATGGATTTCTTGATTTAACATTACGGAGAACTTTCAGACAGATACGTGAGAGCCCAGGCCGGCTCTCCGCTCCCCAAGACGTTTAATAAAATTCAGGAAAAAAAAAAAAATTCAGGGAACTTTCTCAGGAAGTGAACGTATTGTCCGGACCAAAGAGCTGGGGGAGTCAGCCTCTGCAAGGCCCCTTCTAGCTCGAGGGCAGGATGAAGCCCCTAATGGCCCGGAGCTTCCCAGCCCCCTCTGCTGTTGTCTCCTTAGTCAGCTGGTGGGATCCTCAGTGTTTCCAGCTGCTGCCTGGGACCTTCCGGTCAACTCCGGCATCCAGCTGGGCATTCCCAACGCACAGGGCCCTTGATGAGTGTGGAAGACTCACTGTACCCCCTAAAAACTCCATTCTAACTGGAAGTCTTAGAGGCTCTTGACCCGTGCAGATGGGGACCAAGGGGAAACAACCTTAGGAGTTGCTAAGAGACGAGAAGGTTCTCGGGGCCCCAGATCTCCTCTCCCCCGGCACTCTTAGGCTGCTTCTAGAATACTTTGGATTATTTTTATTTGTTTGTTTGTTTGCTTTTCCTTAGCTTCCCAACTTGTTGACATAAATTGTTTTTCCAAGCGAATGTGAAAACTTCCTTTTATAGAAGCTACCAGTCTGTCAGTTTCTAGACAACACATGTGTCCCCAAGGATTTCACAATGTAGACTTTCACCCAGGAAGTGCAGAAACAATGCAGGCTGAGGAATACATGATAGCTTGGGGGGCAGGGATAAGGAATGAGCAGGGCAGGAAAGGGAGAAATCTCTCTCTCTTTTTTTTAAGATTTTATTTATTAGAAAGAGAATGCTCAAGCTCAGGGAGCAGGGGGGCAGAGGGAGAAAGAGAATCCTAAGCGGATTCTGCTCTGAGCACATAGCCCGACGCAGGGCTTGATCCCAGAACCCTGAGATCATGAATTGAGCCGAAATCAAGAGCCAGATGCTTAACCAACTGAGCCAGCCTCATGCCCCAAGGGAGAGACCTTGTTAGCCCTCAATACCCCCTTAAAGAAGAGTCCAGCCAAGAAGGTCCACCTACGCCATTTCTGGAAGCCAACTTCAGTTCCCTCCTGGAAAATGGTGCCAATCTCCTCCCAGCCTGGGCCCCTTACCTCCTGAACATGTCCCAGCCCCAGCCGCCAGGCTCCCCCACCACTACTAGCCCACCAGGACATTGACCCCAACCAGCAACCACCCACCCACCATGACCCCAACTCATCCACCACTTAGTGGTAGTTAAGCCCAGCCCCAGATAGACCCTGGCCTTCTCTCAAATCCCACCCTCCCTCTCTCCCGCCCTAACTTTATCACCCTACCAGAAGCCACCATTTGGTTCTGACCTCAGGTGGACTCCCTCCCTCATCTTAAGACCCAGCCCTGAATCCAGAACAGTCCCTAGTTCTGCCCAGACTCAAAACCAAACAACATGTCGGCCACACCTCGGGGCCCCCTCTTGCAGAAATATATGTAGGCTTGGAGTGGGGAATAACTATCCGCTGCCTTACATCTTGGCCATGTTGGTGGTCATGGCCATGTCCGGGGTGGAGCGAGGCACACACACATCAAAGACACATACGCACACAAGGCCCCAAAGCCTTGACGCAACCAGGTCCACACCTGCTTATTTCCCACCCCAGCCAGCCAGGCCCTTCTGAGCATGCTCACAGCCAGCTGCCAGCTCCCTTCTGAGCATGCTCACAGCCAGCTGCCAGCTCCCTTCTGAGCATGCTCACAGCCAGCTGCCAGGCCCTTCTGAGCACGCTCACAGCCAGCTGCCAGCTCCGGCCGCCATTTTCCTGCAACCCCTTTTCCTTTCTACAGACCACGCTGGGAGGACTGAGAGAAGAGTTTCATAAGTGAAGGCTCTCACTTATAGTTCATATCGATCGCTTCGGAGGCAGTGGCCCCTCCCTGGTCCTCTTCTTGGGGCTCTGGCCTTTGCCGCCCCCTCCCTGTCCCCACTGTATTCCCCAAAGACCAGTCTAGCACCATGATGAGCACTGCAGGATCTGTCCCATCCTAGAGGGGAGATAAACCTCTCTGAGCCTCCTCATCCCGTATCCCTGAAATGGGGGTAATGATTGTAGCTGCCTCCCCGGGTTGTCAGGAGGGTTTAGTGAGGTGACTTAGCCTAGTGCCCGGCACCCGAAGCTCATCTCGCAGATGTCGGCTGCTGCTCTCCGTCGTTAGTCTTTGCCTTTGGGGAAGTCAAATTACCCCCATCACCCCATACCCCAAGAGATGAAGAAAACAGGTCCCCCAGCGACACCCTGCCCATGTGTGGCCTCTGTCAGCCCCCCTTCCCCAGCGAAGTCCATGCTCTGCCTTCCTCCCCGGGCCGGGCGGTTCAGCCCACAGAGAGCCCACCAATGTCCTCTCCAGCCTCGCTTGGAATTATTGACTCGGAGAAAGTTATCCCTTGATGTTTTGTTGAAGAGTCAGCGTGCAGTTGAGCGTCTTTCCAGTATCCCGTGGATGAGGGCGCCCGCTTTGGGTGTGTTCAGAAGGGAAGGAGAGGCAACCCCAAGTGTGGTCAGGGGCGTAGAGTGGCGGCCAGCGGGGACCCCAGTGCTGGGGCAGCTCTTCACAGTCAGACAGAATTACCGTCCGACCCGGCAGTTCCGCTGTTCACTCTACACCCGGCAGAACTGAATACACGGGGCCACTTAAAAACTTGCACACAAATGTTCACTGCAGCGTTGTTCATCACAGCTGAAAAAGTAGAAACAACCCCAATGTCCCTCAACTGATGGACGAGTAAATGACCTGCGGAGTAGCCGCACAGCGGGCATTATTCAGCCATGAAAAGGGTTGCTGATGCGCGCTCCATGAAGAAATCCCAAAAACGATGTGCTAAGTGAAAGAAGCCAGACACGAAAGACACTTTTCATACAAATAGTCTGAAAAGTCCAGAATAGGAAGATCTGTAGAGCCAGAAAGCAGCTGTAGTGTTCGCTTTTAGGCTGGGGGAGGGAAAGAAGGGAGATGGACTCCTAATGGATGGAGGGGTCCTTTTTAGGGTGATGACAATGGTCTGGAATTAGATAGTGATAATGGTTTCACAACTCCATGAATATATTCGGGAACCCCTGAATTGCACGCTTTAAAATGGTGAATTTTATGGGCTGCGAATTATAGCTCAATGAAAATTTTCAAAAGAAGCGAAGGAGGACAGGGATGATCAGCCCCAGAGTCCCGGGTGGGTGGGTGCCGGTCCCGCCCTCCTCATCGGACGGCTTGCTAGCAGGCTGGGAGCAGGATCCTCGTACCCGGCTGCTCACCCTGCTCCCACTTCCCACAGCTCACATTGCTGAGGACACCTCGGATCTTCTTCAGCACGTAAAATTCCAGTCCAGCAACTTCGAAAACATCCTGACGTGGGACAGCGGGCTGGAGAGCGCCCCAGACTTGGTCTACAGCGTGGAGTATAAAACGTAGGCTTCCCTCTCCATGTGACCTCTTCGGACTCGGCTCTGAAGCCATCCCTTCCAAGAAAATCCCCCTCTGCCATATGTCCTCCCCCTCCAACCTCCCCCGACCCCAGAATGATGGGACACAACCCACACCAACCCCTACCAGACAGAGCTTTGCTCCTTAGTGGTTTCTTTTGCAAAGGGAGGATAAAATAATGGTTAAAAATACGGGCTCTGGTGTCAGACTGCCCAAGCCTACCTGCCAGCTCTGGGCTTTATAACCTGGGACAATGCAGTAATCTCACCAAGCCTCAGTTTCCCCACCCATAAAGTAAGCCTAGCAAGAGTACCTCCATCACAGGATGCTTAGGTAGATTAAACAAGATAGTCATGAGCGCTTGTGCCAGGCAGATAATGAAATTGTTTTGTTACTACCTGGGAGACGAGGTCAACAGAGAGTCGTGCCCACCCCCTCGAGCCCGTGCCCCCTGTTCCTGCTCTTCTCCTCTCCTACGGAGAGGAGGAGGTTGGCATGGGCTCAAGGGTTTGCACACCTGGGTTCCATCGCTGGTCCTGCCATTTCGTCCTGTGGCAAGTCGCTACCCCTCTCTGAGCCTCAGTTCCCTCCTCTGTAAAATGGGGATGATAGTACCTGCCTCGAAGGCTTGCGGTAATGATGAGCCCAGAATATAAACTCAGAATGGCTGGGTTCAAGTCCACACGGGTCCCAATTTTATCTCGTTAAGCCTCAGCTTCCTTATTTGAGAAGGAGGGAGAACCATGTCTGAACCTCACGGGATCATTGCGTGAGGATCAGCCACAGAAGGGGCCAGGGACACAGAACGTGCTAAGTAAATATTAGGTATCGTTATCATTATTAATAAACCGCAGGCCCGGTGCCAGGCCCAATCATTCACGGTGTGCTCCGGCCCCTCCCGGGCCTACAGGTATGGGGAGAGAGAGTGGCTGGTGAAGGAGGGCTGCCAGCGGATCACCCGGAAATCCTGCAACCTGACCGTGGAGACGGGCAATTTCATGGAGCCCTACTACGCCCGGGTAACTGCCATCAGCGCAGGAGGCCGGTCGGCCACCAAGATGACCGACCGGTTCACCTCGCTGCAACACAGTGAGTGGGCACCCCTCACTGCAGGGGAGGGGCGGGGGAGGCCCCGAAGGGCGGGGGGGCAGTTCGAGATGTGGCTTTCAGAGAAGGTCACCCGAACTAGAGACCATCCCGTGTGCTGCTGGCCATCTTTCTCCAGCGTGGAATCCCACGTGCTCTGTCCTCTGCGTAGGGTCTGGCCTGGAGCAGGTGCCAATGTCGTAACTGATGAGTGGATGAATATGAGTCCCCAAACTCCCCCACGCAAGCTGAGCAGGCGGGGATGTTCACTAACTGACTTCACAGCCATGTGGCTTTCCAAGAAAAGAAAAAAGAAAATTAAGCAAGTCATTTTTTTTTCTCAGCTTATTCAATTAATACATATTTGTCGTAGAACATCAGGAAAATGTAGAAATGCACAAAGAAAAAAGAAAGACGCCCCAAATAACATGAACACTTAAACATCACCATAGCTGTGAGCGATGGTCTCTACTCTTTTGTGACCTAGTTGGTTGGGGGATTTTCATACAATGCCGTCAGAAACATTCGCCCACGTCGTTAAGTACTTTTCACGGCTGCAAAACGATCTGTTCTATGGAGGTATTCTTAATTTACATCCCCGATTCCCTTTTTGAGGACTTTTAACTCCATTTTTTAATTTTGTGAACAAAACTGAAGTGAACACTCTTCTAGCTCTGGTGTTGTCCATCTCGGAGGTCAATGGACCCTTGAGGGATTTTTATAAGTTCACTTTGGGGGAGTAGGGTTCATGAGTCCCTGAAATCGAGTGCAAGATTTTTGTATGTGTGCATTTTGGGAGAGAGAACAGCCATAGCATTCATCAAATTCCTAAAAGGGTCTATAAACCAGTAGAGGTTATTTGGTTATTTGGAAGATCACGTCTTGAGAGAGATCGAAGTCTCAGGCCTGACCTTTGAGGCCAAATCAATAATTTGGGACGCCCCGAACGTCACTTAGTTTATATTGCTGAACCCTCAGTCCCCAAAGCTGTCATTGCCAACAGACCGGGGAAAGGGTGCTCTGGGTGGACTTAAGGTGGGGATCGTGCAGGTGGGGACAAGGGCATGGCTAATCTAGGAGGCCAGTGCCCCTCTCCCTGGGTTCTGCCCACCCACCCCTGGGCACCCCTTTGCATTTCTTCCCAAATACCGGTTGCTAGAAGCACTTTTCTCTTTTCACCTGTCTGTCTAGTTGCTGTTCTCAGAAGCATAGCAGGGGTGAGAGGAGAGGGGAGGCAGTCAGTCATGTCCCCTGGTCTGGGGCAACCTCAGACACTGCTGGCTGATTCCAGCCTTTTCTTTTTGCTTTTCTCTCTCCCTTTTCCAGCTACCATCAAACCACCCGATGTGACCTGTATCCCCAAGGTGAGATCCATCCAGATGATCATCCATCCCACCTCCACACCTATCCGCGCGGGGGATGGCCACCGGCTCACCCTGGAGGACATCTTCCCTGACCTGTTCTACCGCTTAGAGCTCCAGGTCAACCACACCTACCAAATGGTAAATATATGCGCGTCTCTGGTCCATCCCTCCCTGGGAAACTCATTTCCCTGTCAATTAGATCTGCGTGGTTTCAAGTAGAAAGGAGATGTTTTACATAAATTAGCATTTTCCAAAACACAGCCCTCCCTCTTGTAGATCACACAGACAAGAGCCTGCTAAAGTCTCTGACAAGTCCTGCAAAGCCGAGACTCCAGTGTCAGTTCATTGAATACGACTTTGCTTAAAATTCTTGACCAGAGAAACTCCTTTTATTTTGCATAATTCTTTAACTTTACTTTTTTGCCTAATGCCTTATAATATTCTGGGGAGCAGCCTCCACTCATATCTTCAGATGTCCACTTTGGAAAGTGCTAATATCCATTTCTACAGCTGCAGTTCTTTTTGCTGGTTCTCCTCCATTGACTGAAGCTGGATACAGGCAGTGTCTTAAGATCATCAACAATGAAAGGTGGAAGGCAAGGGCATAATTGGTCAAATGATATATGAGGTATTTCTTTTGTACCCAGAAAATAGGTGTTTTCTCCTTAGCATGTGCCAGGGTCCATAATTCCACTGAATGACTATTCCCAAGATTTTATAATCTAGTGGATGGGGAAGGAGTTAAACAAGAATTTGAATAGCTATAGAGAGAGGAAAATAAAGATATTGTGTACGGTGGAGCAGGGGCAGGGAGGTGGGAAGGGAGATGGCAGCCCAAAGGTTCTGGAAAAACTTTCTGGTGCCAGTACCAACTTCTGAGTCATGTCAAATAATACATGCTTATTCTATCATTTATTCCTCACCACAACCCTATGAGGCAAGGGCTACCTTCTCTGTCCTCTGAATGAGAAAACAGAGGCTCAGAGAGGTTAAGGTACTTGCTCGAGATTGTTCAGCAAATGATAGCATAGTCAAAATTCAGATCCAGCACAGTCCACAGCCCACATTTTTCCCTCCCTGGCCTAGAGTGTCCCACCATGATCAGAGAGAGCAGCAGGAAACCTTAAAAGCTTCTTGGAAAGCACAAAACTGGCCGGTTTGGCTGGAGCATGGAGACATGCAGACCAGATTCTCAAAACCTGGCCCCAAACCAATGGCATCAGAATCTCCAGCAGTATTTATTTCAAATGCAGGTGCCTGGGCCTTCCTCCAGTCTACTCAATGCAATTCTGCAACAGCACCTCTAGGGTCTGAGTTTTTAGACAGCAGCTGGAGTGCTTCTTATCTGCCCTGATGCTGGAGACCCGCTGATGTAGGGGAGGCAAGGGAAGTAAGCCTGGGGGGACAGGCTGGGAGGGAGAGGTCTGGGGGTGGTGGACAGAGGAAGGTCTATCCATCACAGTAGTCAGGGGAGCAGTTAGATTACTGAGCAGGGGAAGTCCTTATCACAGCACCTATTAGTAAATATTTGGGCTGCAGTGAGTATCTTATTGACAACTTGATTCAGTTTGTGGTCAGAAAACACGCTCAGCATATTTGCAGCTCTTCTACTTTATGGCGCGGCATCTGGCCCATCTTGGTGAGTGTCCCACGTGCGCTTGGGAAGAATGTGTGTCTTGCAATTGTTTGGCGGAGCGCTCAGTAAATATCCGCTCGGTAAAGGTGGCTAATGGTGTGACTCAGATTTTCTGTGTCTTTCCTGATTTGGGGAAGATCTATCGTTCTTTTCATTGCTGAGAGTATGAAAAACCTCCAGCTGGCACCGAGGATGGGTCTCTTTTCCCTCCTAATTCTGTGCAGATTTGCTTCATGCCTTTTGAAACTCTGCCCTCAAACACATGCACATTTCTGATTGTTACAGCCTCCTGATAAGTTGACCCTTTTAGGATTAAGAAATGTCCTTTTTTCCCTCCAGTGTTATTCTTTGTAGGGAAGTCTGCTTCACTTGTTATTCATAGGGCCACTCCAGCCTTCTCACACTCACAATCTGCCTGGTGTGTCTTTTTTATTTTTTTAGATTTTATTCATTCATTCATTCATTCATTCATTCATTCATTCATTTATTCATTTGAGAGAGAGCACAAACAGGGGAGAGGGCAGAGGGAGAAGCAGACTTCCTGCGGAGCAGGGAGCCCGACATGGGGCTCGATCCCAGGACCCTGCGATCATGACCTGAGCCAAAGGCAGATGCTTAACTGACTGAGGGGCACCCAGGCACCCCTGCTGGCTATATCTTCCTACCTCCATTTATTGTCTTTCTAACTGTGTCTTATATTTAAAGTGCATCTCTTGAAGACAGCATTCTGACATCTCTGCCCTTCTTTTTTGAGATGTAATTTGCATGCCATAAAGTCCTCCCTTTCAAAGTGCACAACTCCATGACATGACCAGCACCACTAATTCTTCTTACACTGTTAAACTATTTTCAAGTTCTCTGACTCTTCACTCAACTCCAATCTGTTATTAAGACCATTCAAGTGGGATTTTTATTTTGGATATTATATTTTTCAGTTCTAAATTTTCCAATTTTCACGGTTTCTATATCCTAGCGAGATTTTCCTAGTCCTTTGTTATAAGCACATTTTCTTTCGCATCCTTGAGCATATTTATACTAGCTGCTGCGATATCATTGCGCCTGGGGGACTCAGTGGGTTAAGCAGTTAAGCATCTGCTTTTGTCTCAGGTCATGATCTCAGGGTCCTGGGATCGAGCCCCCACATCGGGCTCCCTGATCAATGGGGAGCCTGCTTCTCCCTCTCCTTCTACCCTTCCCTCTGCCCCTCCCCCTGCTTGTGCTTTCTCAATCTCGCTTTCTCTCAAATAAATAAATAAAACCTTAAAAAAGAGAGAGGGAGAGAGAGTCATTGTCTAATTCCAGTACTTTGTTGGTCATCTTGGAGTAAGCTGCCATTGATTGTCTTTTCTCCTGAATATGGATTATGTTTTCTCTTACTTTGCATGTCTAACTATTTTAGAATATAGCCTGGATGTTGTGATTGGTATAATGGAGGGACTCTGGATTCTGTTCTATTCCTCCGAAGAGTATTGATTTGTTTTGTTTTAGCAGACGGTTAATTTGGCTGAATTTCAAACTCAAAATCTCAGTCCCATTCTTTCACCTTTACCTGGGCAGCTTGGAGTTTACCCTACCTGCTTTAGGGGCCAGGCTGGGATCCGTGCCAAGTTTATACTCAGAACTTGGGCCTCCCTCTCTGTGGATCTCTCTTTTCTGCAGTCTCTCCCCTCACTTTCTAGCTGTTAGGATTGCCCAGAACTCTGTCTTCTTATTATTCAAACCAGTAAGATTATAAGATTTCTATTTAGGTTTAAGCCATTCCACAAGGTGAAGGCCTGCTTTCGAGCTAAAAGACATTTTAAAAGATGGGAAATTCACCCAATGACTTTCCCTGCCTCCTTTCTCCAATATCTGCCCGCTTTTGCTTACTCTCCAGGGCCAACAGGTGGCTTTTATTTTGGCCAGAGTTTATAGTTGTTACTTTAGGGAGGGTTGTTCCAAAGAAGCTATAAATTACTGGGAGCAGAAAGAAGAAAGATCAAATGTGAAAATGAACAAGAGATTAGGGTAGAAAGTTAGGACCCACTGCAATGGTAGGAGCTGGAAATCACTGGACCTGAAGCAGACCAAAGGCAGTAAAACATCTAGGGAAGGAGGAATCGTGGGCCATAGCAACTCTGTTGGATTGTTCACACGATCTTTAATGTGTGCCCTTTCAGCCATATAAGTGACACAAAACAATAAGTCATAAAATCTGTTTATGTACTTCTTCACCCACTTACACCACCCTCAAAAAATAAAGATAAAAATAACCCTAAACCCTGACTCCCATGTACCCAGAAAGATGAAGACGTAGCTGAAATGCAAAAAACCAAAGAAGAAAATTCTTAGTTTTTGAACACCCAGGAACACAGCTCCTGGCCCTTCAAAGGAAGGTTTATGGGTCACTTAAGGCCAATTAAATACAAGGGACGTGAAGGGGGATTTGTCAGAAATGGCTTCATGTTCTGGGCCTTGAATACTGGAACAAGAATGACACTATGAACAGAGCTAGGGAATCACACATAGGTGAAGGTTTGAGGTTTGGGAGGGGGCGGGACCCAGACTTCTAGAAGAGATCAGCACGTTTGGACATGCTGAGTTAGACATGCCCGCGGGGTGCCATCCAGCAGCGAGCTGGAAGTGCACGTCCAACCTGACAGCTCTTGCTAAGTTTGGGAGTTTTCTACACATTGGTGATCTCAGGAGTCATGGGTCCAGATAAGATCACTCAGCAAGAGAGTAAGTAGAGAGAGAAAAAACTGGATGAAGAGCAAATCTTGCAGAACAACAGAATTGAGGCACTGAGCCCAAAGAGAGAAGTAGGATGAGCACCAGAAAGATGGAACAAGGCAGCCAAGGGAGGAGTTCAAGGTCAAGAGATTAGAGACACACTGGAAGGCAAGAGTTAAAAAAGCAGGGGCGCCTGGGTGGCTCAGTCGTTAAGCGTCTGCCTTCGGCTCAGGTCATGATCCCAGGGTCCTGGGATCGAGCCCTGCATCGGGCTCCCTGCTCGGCAGGAAGCCTGCTTCTCCCACTACCTACTCCCTTTGCTTATGTTCCCTCTCTAGCTGTGTTTCTCTCTGTCAAAAAAATAAAATCTTAAAAAAAAAAAAAAAAGAGTTAAAAAAGCAGCTCCAGTAGAAAGATCAGCAACTGCAAAGGAGCAAGGGCTTTCTTAAATGGGCAAGATGTAGCAGGAACAACAGGTGTTTGGCATTGGTGGGGCCCATAGGGCCAGGTGGGCCATAGAGAGAAAGAAGTGGACAGGGAGACAGGGACCAGGGTTTTATCTCATGATATGGGCCAAGCCATCAAAAGATGTAAATAGGGGAGCATTGGAATGATATTATTCTTTTAGAAATATCACTTTGGCACTAGGATGAATATGGAGGTGGACAGGGGCAAAACCAAACACAGGCGACCAGTAAGGAAGACACTGCAAGAGTCCCAGTTAAGGCAGAAGTGAGGAGGAAGGCAAGAGGGGGATGGATAGTCAGGGGGGTTTGATGTTTGATAAAGAGGAAGGAGGAGGAGAAAAACTAAAAGAAGCAGGGATAATGGTGATGTTGGTGGTGATGGTGGTGCTGGGGGAAGATGTTGGAGGTGGTAGTGATGGTGATGATAATGATGGTGGTGATGGTACTGGTGGTGATGGTGGTGATGGTAGGGAAGGTGCTGGTGGTGATGGTGGTGGTGGTGGTAGTGATGGTAGTGATGGTGGTATTGGTGGTGATGGTGGGGAAGGTGCTGGCGCAAAGGGTAGGGGAATGGGAACAGAGCATATGGACTGAGCCACCAGTTTTGGGTTTAGGTAACTGGTGGCACCATTATACTGAGCACAGTGACCCAGGCAGACGTGTGCACAGGCTTACTTGGGCTCCATGTAGAGACTGGTGCCTCAGGGAAGTCACTCTGGGTTCTCTGTCAAATTCAGCACCTTGGAGGGAAGCAGAGAGACTACGAGTTCACTGGCCTGACCCCTGACACAGAGTTCCTTGGGACCACCATGATTTTTGTTCCAAACTGGTCCAAAGAGAGTGCCCCCTACGTGTGCCGAGTGAAGACACTGCCAGGTAAGTTCAGTGGAAACCGGAGGGAGGCGGGACCCCTGAATTCATATCCCGGCTCTGTGCTCTCTTCCCTGTAACCGAGGTGAGCTCTGGCGGTGCTCACACAACTGCAGGATCATTAGTGTGTTACCAAAGTCAGTCTTTGTTAATCCATCGTTGAGTTAGCTGATGGGTTATCATTAAACACGTTTAATCCCCGCCCTCCAGCCCACCGGGTTTCCTCTCCCTGGCCAGCTTTCTGTGTACCCTGGCAAAGCAAATTCGCTTAATATTAACCAGGTGAGATATCCTAGGAAATAATCTGCAGAAGGGAAAGCAGAGAAGATAAAAGTTTCCCTCGATACCTTCTAAAGTCAAAGAGTAGTAACAGTGATAAGGACTAGCATTTCTTCTCTTTTAAGATTTTATTTGTTTATCTGAGAAAGAGAGAGAGCACAGGAGGAGAGGGAGAAGAAGACTCCCCACCTAGCAGAGAGCCCAACGTGGTGTTCGAGCCCAGGACCCTGAGACCATGAGCCGAGCCTAAGGCAGGTGTTGAACCCACTGAGCCAGCCGGTCGCCCCGAGAACTAGCATTTCCGCAAGGCTAACGAGGGACTGGGCACCACAAAGCACAATCCTCGTGAGGCAGCTACAAGACAGCTGTGATTATAGCTTTGTTTTACTGAGGGGACCGAGGTTCAGAGTGGTTAACTAACTTGCCCAAGGACACACAGGTGGCAAAGGATAGAACTAGGCTGAATTCAGGAGCCTGTGTTCTCACCACGGCGCTATGGTAGAGATCGTTTTGAGTCATCGGCTCAGGGAGATGGTGCCCCAAGCTCCCTTCCTCTAGCACACCGAAACTCGACTCTCATCGTTAAGCAGCATATGATATTTTTTACTAGTGTTCATGTTCACAGAGATAGAAATGTTGTAATGCTCAGAGCCGCAAGTCTAGAAGATGAAAGTGATAGTAGTAGGTCGGGTGGATTGGAAAAAAGAGTCTCCTCCTTAGTCATCAGCTTCAGAGTAGTGATGTCAGTAGGTGATTTCTGTTTTGATGAGCTGAGGCGAGGTGGCCGCTAGAGGTGGGGTCCTGGGGTCAACTGCTGCTTGGTAGAATCGTCATCGCATAGGTTCTGGTCCCTGGTCTTGTTCAGAAACTCGACTCGCCCGTGGCCCCAACAGCCCACCAGAGACTGACTTCTCCAGCCGAGTCCCAGTGCATGAATTTTCAGGGGAAGAGGTGCAGAGTAGAGCAGCCAGCACCGGCCACTTGCACGGGGCATGCCCTTCCTGGGGAAAGCGCCACCAGGGAGCCCAGAATAGAACTTGGCGAAGCAGAACTGGAAAAGGAAACCGACTTTACAGGCACCACGCTGGGAGCCTATATATGATTTGTGACCCTCTCCCCTGGAGGGACTAGACCAATCTCACCCGTTCCCGGCCCCTCCCGCCCCCCAACCCTGCTTTCTGACGACATGCAGATCGCTCTACCCTTATCCTTTTGTTCATCCGTGATCTAGCTCATGATGTGATACTTTTTTTTTTCTAAGACTGTAGCTACTTCCATATAAATCACAGTTGTTATTGGCCAGTTCTTGCTGACATAGAGAAGGTGCTTCATCCTTAGAAATAAAGTATATGAATAACAACTCCTACCATTTATTAAGTACCCACTCCATTGCCAAGCACTGTGTTAAATGTTCGACATATATTATCCCATTGAATTTTTATCAGAACCCTGTAGGTTGGGTAGCATCATCCCCAACTTACAGAGGAGGAGAAGCTAAAAAGCTCACCAGTAACCACACAGCTGGTCAGTGAACCCAGTGAGTTCGTCTGATCTTGAAGGTCTGTCTACTGCACATTTATTCCTCAGAGTGATACATCCTGCCCTTGACTCCATAGCCTGTGGTCTATTCTTATCCCCGGAGTCCAGAATTCCCTCTTTCCCTCTCGGGATGTCTATTCCTAGACAAGTCACAGAGCAACATCCCCGTATCTTGATACTGGAAAGACTCTCAGCCCATACCCAGTTTTTACAGATGAGGCGACTAAGGCATCCTTGTGTGGTGCCTGTGAGGAGAGCTTTGTAGGTGTACATGACAAGCCTGGTTCCCACCGGTAGCTGTGTGACCTTGGTCAAGCCACTCAGCCTGACACTCAGCTTCATCATCCCTAAGGAGAGAGCATCTCTGGCCCTCTTTGGTTGGTGGGATATTGTAGGTAAAGCACGCTACACAGTGCAAACAGTAAGAGCTCAATAACTGCTTCTTTTTTTTTTTAAAGATATTATTTATTTGACAGAGAGAAACACAGCGAGAGAGGGAACACGGCAGAGGGAATGGTAGCGGGAGAAGCAGGCTTCCCGCCGAGCAGGGAGCCCGGTGCGGGGCTCGATCCCAGGACCCTGGGATCATGACCTGAGCCTAAGGCAGACGCTTAACAACTGAGTCACCTAGGCGCCCCAATAACTGCTTCTTAATACAGAGCAGACCAGAGAGGGTCATACAGCAGGGAGAAGGCTTCTCAGCCTACGAGTGGCTGAGCCAGACCTCTAACACCCCACACTCCTGAGTTGTTTCCATTACTTCTTCCTGCCTTCCCATGGGTGAAATGGCACATGGGAATGGTCCGAGTCCCTGTCCCACCCCGCCAGACGAGCGCTGGTTTCCCCACACCATTAGGCATGTCACGTAGAGACATTCTGGTTGTGTCTTCTCCCTGGAGCAGCAACGAGAGTATCACGTGACAGGGGACAGGGCGTCACTGAAGTGGGAAGTTGACCCAGGGAGGCCCAAGCCTCACGAGCTGGGGAGGAGCGAGGATTGGGCTGGAAGTGGAAATTCCAGTGGTTCCTGGGGTTCACAGCGATCGCCAAGGCCACTGGCAGCTGGTGGCCAGCACCCATGCTGAAGCCATGAGAGGGAATGGAAGGAGGGTGGCCTGGGGAGCCCAAACCCCTGGAAGACACAAATCGCCGGTTTTAGCAAAACCCAGCTATGGCTTCCTTACCCCACACCCCCCACCAGTCCCACGGGGGCAGGAAGTGTGTCACGCCAAGAACTGGCTGCGGCCATCCCGAAGATGCGGGACCGCAGGGAGAAGCCTCCACTCTGGTCTTGCTCTGGCCATGGCCTTCCCCACAAGATGAGGAGGAGTCTGAGGGTCAAAATGCACAGATCTCACTAGAGCCTGTGACCTCCCTTCTAGCCCACACTCTGGGTACCTGAGACCCTGAGATTCCCTAAACAAATGGCCTGAGCCTGTGTCCAGTCTAAAGAACCTGTTCCTTGCATCCTTCCTCCAGGGAGGAGATCCTCTCCTGATGCGCAGAGTCTCAGCCCAGACGGTGGCCAACAGGCAGCTCCGTGTTGGGGGGCATGGATGAACGTGGCCATGTGGGCTGAGGAGTCCATATCCACGTGCACAAGGCCCCTGGCAGGGAGGGATGGGGCTGAGGTGGGTCAGGGGACCCTGGAAGGCTCTCCCTGTCCCCCCACAGTTGAGCACAGGACCCCAGGGAGTCCAAGAATGCAAAACTCAAAGCTGGCCTTCCAGGTCGTGAAGAAAAGTGTATTTGTCGGGGCGGGAGAGTAGAATACACACATGTTCCCGAGTGTACGAATATGATTTGTAGATTCTGGATATTTAGACATCTAGTACGCGGCCCTCTCCTTGTGCTCCTGACGGAGCCCCGCACACCCTGGGGACGGGAGAGGCCTTCCCAAGCCTGGCGCGAGAGGGCAGGGAGGAAAAGCACCCAGCCCGCAGCCCCCACAAGGGATCGAGCCCAGACCAGATCCCGGCCTCAGTCTCCCTGCTCTGGCCCCTGTGCACCCCCAGATCGGACATGGACATACTCCTTCTCGGGCGCCTTCCTCTTCTCCATGGGCTTCATCGTCGCGGGGCTCTGTTACCTGAGCTACAGATACATCTCCAAGCCGCCTCCACCTCCCAACTCGCTGGTGAGCAGTTGCGCCCGGGGCAAGAAAGGTGCAGGGGTGGGGGGGGAGCGGATCCCCAAACCAGCAGGGGACACGGGCCCAGGGACCCCTGGCTCTCCATCAAGCACACAGCGCAGAAAATTGGGCCTCGTTTCTCCTCTCCAACTTAAAGTCGACAAAGACATGGCCCAGCAGGGTGTATTGAGAAGGGTGGGCGACTGGGACTGGTGCGCTTGGAGTAGAAACCCCCTTGTCTTGAAAGCACCCACGTTCAGGCAGGTAACGTGGGAGCTGGGAGAGCAGGCCTCTGTGAGGGGCTGAGGAGGGGTAGGCACTGTGCGGACTAAGCCCTGTATAAAGCACCCAAGTCCCACAGGCACCCCCAATATGGCGGCCCGCACTGACTCTGCTAAAGTAGCAAGTCTGCTGCTACAAAGGCCCGATCTGATGGGTCTGGGGCTCCAGGAGTTGGCTTTTGGTTATTATGTGAGGGCATTTCGCTCAATGTCAAAGCCCACATGAGCCATTTCCTGTAAAATCCTCCCAGCCTCCCCTTATCCGCTATCCTTTTGTGCCTGGCCCCCTCCATCAGGCTCCTAGGGACCCGTGAGTGAGGAGCAGTGTGGGCCACCACCTCGAGATGGTACCCCAAGGCAACCTCCAATCTGAGTCACCTACTTCCTGGATTATCTACCTTCTAGAGAAACCACAGCCTAAATCTCTCTCCTGGAGAGAACCCAGACTTTAGAAGTGGGTCTCACACAAAGGGCTAGGAACTCCATCCCTCAGCCCAGCACTAAGAGGAATCTCTGGAAAACCAACGGGATGTGCAGCATGTGCATTTAAAAAGCTTCCCCGGTGGTCTACCCCACCCCCTCCCCATGGAGGACCCAACCACCCACGGCCCCTCAGGGAGCTTGGAACGGGCCCTAATAGGTGGGCTTTTGTTGTCCTTGCACAGAACGTCCAGCGAGTACTAACCTTCCAGCCTCTGCGGTTCATCCAGGAGCACGTGCTGATCCCTGTCCTTGACCTGAGCAGCCCCAGCCGTCTGGCCCAGCCCGTCCAGTACTCCCAAGTCGAGGTCTCCGGGCTCAGGGAGCCCCCAGGAGCCCCGCCACGGCACAGCGTGTCTGAGATCGCCTATCTCGGGCAGCCAGACGTCTCCGTTCTCCGGGCCCCTGGAGGGCCACCTCAGCAGCCGCTCTCCTCACCGTCCTACGCACCCCAGATGGCCCCCGAAGCCAAGCCCCTCTCCTATGCGCCCCAAGTAACCCCCGAAGCTAAACCTCCATTCTACACTGCACAGGCCACGGCTGAGGTGCAGCCTCCCTCCTACACCCCTCAGCCCGCTCCAGACCGCTGGCTTTCCTATGGGACCTGCGGGGAAGGCTCTGACAGAGACTCCCCGCCTGAGAGACCCTCCAGTCCCCGACAGCGCAGGACTAAATGTCAGCTCCAGAAAAAGGCACCAGCGGGAACCCGGATCCCAGATGGCCTTTCTCTGCAAGGGGTCACCTCCTTGGATGTGGAGGAACCCCAAGAAGCAGATTTCTTCCACCAGCCTCCGGGAGTTCACACGGACAGAGTACCTGACCCCAGTGTACTACACAGAGGGGAACCGGGGACCCCACCATACCTAAAGGGCCAGCTCCCCCTCCTCGCCTCTGTCCAGATCGAGGGCCGCCCGGTATCCCTCCCTTTGCACACTCCTTCCCTCCCATGTTCCCCCACAGACCAGGAACCAAGTCCCTGGGGCCTGCTGGAGTCCCTTGTGTGTCCCAAGGACCGGGGTCTCGTGTCTGGGTTGGAGGCCCAGAGCCCAGCCTCTCGGGCCTCAGACCTGGAGCCGCCCGCAGAACTGGACTCTCTCTTCCGAGGCCTGGACCTGACGGTGCAGTGGGAGGCCTGAGCAGAGAATAGGGCAGCCCCGGGCTTCCTCCGCTTCCTCCTCGTCCCCACCCAAGCTCACGTCGTCGGCCGTCGCTCCCACACCCAGCCTCTGCAGCCTCGCCTCAGGGGAGTTCTCTTGAAAGACCCAGAGGAAAGAGGGGCCCCTTCCACAGCTGAGCTAGGGTTGGCGCAAAACGGTGTGATGAGGACTCCGGCCGGAGGAGTTCTGGGTATGCAGCATGAGCAAATGAGCTCCGTGGGGCAGGAGGGGGCCGTCAGAGTGCCCGTGTGAATGCAGGCAGACCTCACGGAGATCCAGGACCCCGGCTCCTATGAGGCTGGACGCCAGGTTCTCCACGCCACTCCCAGCCAGTTTTGTAATCTGGTTTGACAGAGAGTGAGGTCTCTCCGTGTTCCTGAGAAACGGAGCCTGGAAAGGACACCTCACAGCAGGCTGGGCCGAAACAGAACTTGGCCCGAGGTAGCACGATGGCAAGACTGCAGGGAGGGGTGCGGCCTGGGGCTCAGTCCCCACCAAGCCGCTGTTGGAAATCCGCACTGTCTCGACTTGGATCCTCTGCTAGAGGCTTTCCCCCAGGGGAAAAGCAGGTCTGCCCGTGAGGGAGAACACACAAGCCCTTCCTGCTGGCAGAAGCTGCAGGCCCTCTCCTGAGAGCAGGGTTTGTAAGGAATGGGGCAGGGAGGGCGGGGTGCCACACGGCCCCCAAGAAAGAGCACTTCACAACTGTGAAAACACAGCCTTGGGTTCAGCTCATCTGGGTTCAAATTTTCATCTTACTGCTTACCCTGTACAACTTCAAGCAAAAGAATCACTGCTCAAACCTCGGTTTCTTCACCTGTAAAATGGGGATCGTAACACCGACTCCACGGGGTTGCGGTGAGAATGACGTTAACAATGCTGATAAAGCACTTCATAGGGCCTGGCCCAGGGGCAGTGCCCAATCAATGGTACCTACGTCCCATTGTGATTTTGGGTAATCGAGCCGCACAGTGAGTGACCCACTCCCCCCGCTCAGGGTGGCTTCACACAGGGCATTTTCTCGTGGGCTCGACTTATCCTGATTTTCTCAGGATTGCTCGAGGCCAGGCCAGAGGGCCTGGACTACCTGGGGGAGGTGAACGGATGGCAGGGCCTTCTGGAAACAGGGTCCAAAGGCAAATGGAGCCTTCTCCCTAAGGTTGCAGGGGAAGTTGTTTAGGAGTGTGGTGCCATTCCCAGAAGATCTCCTGCCCCACACCTCACCAGAGGCAGTGCAGTGCTCAGTGCTTGGTGCTCGGTACTCCCTCGCTTGCCCTTCTGCCCCCGTGGCTGCTCCCCCGTATGGAAATGGCTCCTTGCTCGTGCTTACAGCGTGCTGACATGTCCTTTGTGTCATTTGCCTCTCAGATGACCCTAGGTTGAGATAACCAAGGTCCAGAGAAGAGAAGGGACCCAGCTAGGGGCCCCCCCACTGAAGTCAGGACACCGCTGGAGCTCAAACCCAGCGTTTCCGTCCTCATCACGAGAAGGAGTGTCCCACACGGGTTCTCGGAGATGAGACGGAGGGGGCGTAAGGAAGGCGGCCCCGATGAGGTCCTTAAGGGGCCAGGACCTGCCATCACCTTGTTGTCCCAAAGCCTCTTCCGAACATTTCTGAGGAACAGGATCAAAGTCTGTTGCCTCAGCATGATCTTCCCAAGTATACAATGTCCTCCATTCTCTGCACCCAGATGTGTCTCCCTCCTCTTCCTCGCGCCCCCCCACAACACAGCACCAGCCGGTGGTGTTCTTATCTGCTTGTTATTAATATTTAACATCTCTCCAGGGTCCCTGGTCTAGATCCAATATCTCCAGGACAGAGGGCTGGGCCACCCTCCTGACCACCTCGGCCGCTCTCTCAGCAGCTGCTAAGGTGGCCCCATGATTATTCCCTTCCCCCACACTGCAAACAAGTCTACTTCCTGTCACTTGGGGTGAAGTTGGCCAAAGGTTGACTATCTTCAGTAATGAGAAACAACAGCCCGACTGTTCTCACCAGGTAAGTGAGACAGGGAGTCACGGAGAGAATATTTTTAAGGCCATAAAAGGGCTGTGAAGCTCTCTAATCTCCTCAGGGTGACAGACAGATGTCCCAACTACCACACGACTCTCGGAGGGTGGAGTCTGAGTGCTTAAGGATTGAGGGGAATGGCTATGAGCCCCGTGAGCCTCCCAAGCAGGCAGCCCAGCCGGCAGATAGGGCTGGAGGCAGCTGAAAGACCAACGGTCCAAGGCCCCCCTGGGGCCCGGCGGAGGCATTGGCATCCCCAGGCGTCCTAGGCCCTGACCCCGTTACCAGGAATCTGCGTAGTCCGGGTCCCACTTAGCACCTCGGAGGGAGTCTTCGCAGCAGGGCCCAGCTCCGGAGTCAACAGGTGTGGCAGCCGCTAGCAGGACTGTGAGCAATAAGGAGGAGCTCAGCCGTGTCCCTTGGTGGTTCGTTCATCCTCCCAGTAAACTGCCATGAAACCTTGCATTATTGATAGTTTGCAAGGGAAAATGTGGCTCAGAGAGTTTACTTGCCCAAGTCGGTGTCCTAAACTTGCCTTGTCGTGAGAATCCCCTGGGAATGTATGAAAAAACGCAACGTCCCCAACCCCACCCAGACCTGCTAAATCCATGGCTCCTGGGGAATCTGTATTTCTAATAAACACCTTTGGTGATGCCTCTCAGGCGAGTGGAAGGAACAAGGTCCTCATATCAACAGTTTCCTTGTACACTGCTTCAGGTCACCTCCCAGGAGTCACCCTTACTCCAGCCCCTGGACGGGGGTGCGGGGCAAGGCTACTCGGGGGGTATTTCCACCTGCAGAGTCCGCAGACCTCTGCCCTCCCATGCCCCTGGCCCCAGGCACATATAGAGGTTGCCTGAGTTCCCACTCAGAGGATAGGGCCCATGGGACTGGAGTTCCTCCGGGAACTCAGAGGCTGGATCCCTCTGTGCCGCTCCCAGGTCCAAGCATCAGCCTGAACAAGAAGGCTATGACCACGTGTCACTGCCAAGTCTGGTCCCCTGTGGCTCTCCCCAGCCTACGTTCCAGAAAGTGAGACAGAAACAATCAGCGGAGGCAGGAACGTCCTTACCTGCTGTGGCTGGTGGGTCACAGCCCTGAGACCCTGGCCCCCATGCTCAGCCCCTGGGCTGCTCAAGGCCACTTTCCTTTCCCACTCTCAGGAGAAAGTGGCAGAAGGAAGATACATTTTGACCTGTAAGTCTGAGAAGCACCATCGGCGGAATTAACTGAGTGGGGAGAGGGACAGAAGGAGGGAGGGCAGAGAAGCAGGGAGAAAGGAAGGCTGCTGTCCGAAATGTGGCGTGGAAGGTCAGGCTGTTGGGTACGTGAATTTAAACAACTGTCCTTGATGCTCATACATCCGGGGAAGGCAATAAGAGGGAGAAGAAGAGAAGGAAAGGGGAGAAAGAAGGATCTATTAAGGGGTACTAGCCATGAGGAGCCAGCTACTGTACCCAGCAATTTATGCATCTTAACCTCATTTGAATCTCACAACCATTCTGCAAGGTAGGTATTCATTCATTCATTCACTCATTCTTCAGCAAGCATAGATTAAGGGGCTAGTTGTAGGCCAGGCACGGTTCTCAGGGCTGGGGATGCAGGGGACAAGACGGGCAGGCGAGCTTCCTGTTGATTTAGAACTTACCTCCCACTCACCAACAAAGAAAGTAATTTGGCGCAGGGAGGAGGCCAGGGTCCCTCCATTACTGAGCGAAGGGGCCAGAGGTTGGAATTTCAGCCGAGGTCTGTAGAATTCCAAGTCTCACCTCTGCTCGGCCTCGTGACCCGTGGGGTCGACTGTGTGCTCTTTAACACACATCCAAACCTCCCCCAGGCGATGCCCCAGTGAGGAGTGAGGGCGTCACCGGGCTGAATGGGAATCCCACACACAGAAGGAGGGTCGGCTCTCACATTTCTAGTGCTGTGGAATCATCGGTGGAGTTCTGGTCTAGCAAGGGTCCCTGGGGAGCCAGGCACTCACGTTCCCTAATCGAATCTTCTCGATCTCACTGCAAGGCCGGCATCGTTGAGCCCACGGTACAGATGACAGAGGCAGACGTAAAGTGACTCACCCAAGGTCCCATGGCTAGTAAGTGGTGACCCCTCCACCAGGCTGCCTTGGGGGGAAGGGGGTCACAGGACCCATTTAAATGTCTGTCTCCTGCCAGTCGGGAAGCCCCCACCGCCCTGCTGTATGTACGAATTCACACTCACGCTTCACGGAGAGTGTGTACATGCGGGTCTTGGAAAGCCCTTCTGGGGTCAGCTCGATACAAGATGGAAGACAGACACCGAACGTTCTCCCCAAAAGAGGCTTTTAACACTCCCATCAGGGAGGAAGAGGGAGAAGCAAGAAAGTTTAGAAAGAGGGTTTCAAACAGGGCAGGAGGTTAAGATTTTAGCTGAAGCACTCGCTTGCACTATCTCTCTCTCCCTCTCCCTCTGCCCCCCTTCTCAGGGGCAGTCACTGAGACACTAGAAAGAGCCACTACGGTGTTGCCGGTGCCCTGAGGCCCCGGGAGGAGGCCAGGGAGGGGAGCTGTGCTCTCTGGATCAGAGCTGACACCCCCTTCCCCAAACCCGCTCCACCCCCGAGACTTGGCTCAGGGGGTCCTTCCTGATCGCCCCCCACTTCTGTAACTGCCCGTCTCCCCACCTAAATTAAAACCCCCTCCACACCATGGGTGTTACTCCCTTCTGCCTGCAGAGGGTGAGCGAGAATGAACGTGGGGGGAAGAACTGAGATGCAGGGGAGCTGTGGCAAAGGCTGGGAAGACGGAGTGGCCCCTCGGGAACCCCAAGAAATGCCACCAGCGAAGGAAGAGGTAGCCCCCCGCAAGCTCCCCTGCCCGGGCTGCGCCCCACGTGGACACAGGGCCCGGCGTGAGAAGCAAGCTGCTTCCATTTTGACTGGCGATGCGGCACAAGCAGTAAACACTCCTTTTAGGTCACATTCCTCCCACTGTCTTCACGAGGAGTCCCACTGCTCACAGTGGGATCAGAGTGTCGGCCCCCAGGCGCCAGTCAGAGCCCCAGCAGCGGGGAGACCCACTGTTCTGCCTTCCCTTGAACCAGGCCCGAACACTTACCTTCTTTCTACTTCAGCTGGGGCTGGGGGTGAGGGGGTGGGGTCTAGAATGGGGCAGAAGGGATCCCGCTGAGGGAAGGAGCAGGTGTGCAGAGGCTGGGGTGGGGGTGGGGAGGGCTCCACCTGTCGCTGCCGCCTGAGCCTGAGCGAGGCC